>CM052899.1:150822159-150977266 GCA_028534135.1 Potos flavus | reverse complement strand
AAAAAAAAAATCCTGCTCCCATTTATTGAGAAGCGATCTTCTCACTCTTTCGTATTTTTTCAGATATCACATTTACTTGTTCATAAGCTTACATTCTAGTATATGGATGGTGCTTTAAACTGAGTAAGAGAAACTTTGGAAGCAAATATATACTTTAAAATCTAGTTTGTGGACACCTGGGTGGCTCAGTTAGTTAAGCGCTGCCTTCGGCTCAGGTCATGATCCTAGGGTCCTGGGATCCAGTCCCCCATTGGGCTCCTTGCTCAGCAGGGAGCCTGCTTCTCTCTCTGCCTCCTCTGCCTGCCACTCAGCCTGCTTGTGCTCTCTCTCTCTGACAAATAAATAAATAACATCTTTAAAAAAAAAAACCAAAACTTCAGAACTAAAGGAATAAAATTATATTAAAAAAATCTACTTTGTGTTAAATAGTCATGCATTCCCTTTCCTATTAATTCTATTTAACAAAAAATCAATTTACAAGTTTGAATAGTCCCTTTCCTTTTGCAAAACCTGTGGAGGTGGTGAGAGAAGAGAATCTCTTGTTTGTCTTGGCAACATTCAGATTAAACTATCTCTATGAATTAAATCATCAGAAAGTTACAAAGGCAGTCAAGCTGATATTGTGGGGATTCGGCTACTATTTAATTTGCAATTACATGCACAATTTAGAAACCACTTTAAGATAATTCACCCTCCAGAGTATTGCTAACATATCAGCTGCTGCAAAATACAATTCAAGAGGGGAAAAAAAAAAACCCATCATATGCAATAAATTGATATGAAATAAGAATCTTAAGCTCAGGGCTTAATCTCCCAAATTGAGAAAAGTAGTCTGTGCCATAATTGTGGAGTGTATTGATGAAGCATTTACTCTCCAGTGTTAGCTTCTTTTTGTCTGGAATTTGCAATTAAAACTGAATACAGCCAGGCTTGGGAGTCATCAAGTACATTATGCTTTACTATTGGTCAACCCAGGAATCTTAAAAAACAAACACCCACTAAAAACAAAAAAAATGCCAGTCTTCTCTGTTTCTGATAACATATCTGAGTTATTCATATTGTATTCATTATAATCGACCTTTCAGTAAAAGCTCAATAATAGGTGTCTCTGACAAATGGGCATGTAGCTACAGAAAGTGAAGATTGTGAACAGGGCAGCTTATTCATCAGAAAAAGATATACAGAGTGTGCAGGCTGAAGTGCAGAAATAGCTTTCAAATTTTAAGAAAAAGATGTTTTGAACATTCCAGTTAAAGTGAATATATAAGCTACTACCCAGGAAAATGCCTTCTGACCTCACAGTCCAGAACACTCACTAACAAAAGATATTCAAAAACATTTTTTTCACACAAAGAAATCAACTAACGCATAAAGAAAAGCAAAATCTAAGTCTCAATAGTAGCATCAAATAGCATGCCAGAAACCCTTAAGTGTAATCAAGAAAGCTTTATTTTCCAAAATAATAATTTTTAAAGTATACAAAGAATACACATTAAAGTGACACCATCTGGAACACCTTCTGTTTCGAGCTTCTTAGAGCAAAAATGCTTTGCGTGTGCAAAATATTATTGCAATATTTTTCTGTCTAAATACAGTCATGCAATGCACATAGAGAAAATCACCAAGAAGATTAGAATCTATATCTAAATAGTGACTACATTCAGTGGATGATTATCAGTTTATGAACTTTTCCAGTTCAGGGGGTTCTTTCTCCTCCTTGGCTTTAAGAAATATACGTATATTTTAGCACTTTAATCAAAGGTAGACAGGGACAGGGAAAAGATGTGAAATTAATTTATTAAATTTACGATTTGCAATTCTGGTTCAAAATATTACCAGCAAAAAAAAAAACCAAAGGTTAAACTTATAGCTGGTTGCTTTCTCTCTCTTTCAATTATTCACAATATCTCTATATGCCATCAACACGAATAATTGGAAGTTGTTTTATTTCCTAAAGCCACAATTTTATCTGTCATTGACAAGTCTAACAATCTACTTTAGCTTACAGTCATTATTTCCCAAGAGGCTAAGAGATCAAAAAAGAGATGAAAAAGAGAGAAATTCAATGAAATTCTCTTCTTTTGACATGGTATTAAAACAGCTCTTAAGCAATCACATCTATAATTAACTGGCCTTGTTTGAGTACCAGGAGAGGAGCATACATTCCCTATCTCGGTAAACGATACAACCAATCGTAAAGTCACTCACGCCAAAAAAGCTCAGGAGGCATCCTTCTTTTAATTTAATTTTATTTATTTATTTTTATTTATTTATTTTTTTTCAGGAGGCATCCTTAACTTCTAGTTCACAAAGCAACTGAAAACCATCAGATGGGTATCTTTCTCAACATTCCACCCACGAGATCTAGAAAGTTTCCAACATCCAAAACTGTCCATCAATTCCTCTTTTCTTCCTGTTACCATCGAGGGGCCTTGCTTTCTTCTTGTCCTCTCTCTTATACCTTCGAAATCTCCCTTTTTGTGTCTCTTTCCATCAGAATTTAAACTTGCACAAGCTCAAACCATCTAAAACAAACTGCACACACATACCCTTCCTGGGACAAATCCCTTCTACCTCAAGAATCCTATTAACCTCCAGACATCCTCACCAAACTCCTCAGCAGCTGTTTCAAGTTACTTAATTCCCAGGCTTAATCTAATCCAGTTTCTGCTTTATCACTTCTGCTCACTTCAAAGTCACCAGATGGACTCTGCATCAATTATCCAATGACGTATGTGCCCTCATCAGGCAGTACCTAACAGCTTTGACTGTCCCTGCCTTCTTGTAACACTCTCTCTCCCTGGGTTTTGTGAGGCCACTCTCTCTCGCTTTCTTGCCTCACTTTCTGGATAAACTAGCTAATAAACCCAAGGCAGCTATTTCGCCCTGACAATTACCCAACCTCTAAAATGATGTGTATTCATCAAGGCTCCAACACACTAATTCCTCCCTTCTCACTCTAAGGACTCTTCCTAAGTGACTTCCTGTTCTTCCTTCTATATAAGGGTAACTCCGAAATTTGTAACTCCACCCCATTAACCTTTCCATGAACACCAGATCCATAAATATAACTTCCTCCTAGCACTTTGTCCTTAAATGTTTACAAGCAACTCATGTTCAACATATGATTTTCCAAGGTCCCTTTCAAACCTGCTCTTTTCTCACTATTCCCTATTCGAAGCCAATGTATTCACATAACATGTACATATATAAATACACATACATATACACCCATGTGTATATGTGTATATAAATACATAGATATATAAATATGAGAGCCTACTTTGCCCCACACAAGGTGCCATTGCTGGTACATCTGCACTCTCTTTGTTCTGTCAGGGCTTATAATCTAGTGCACTCACAATCTCCCAGGCTCATTCTTAGCTATTCACACTTCTGACCTCCCTTCTTTCTGCTCTCTCTTTAATTAGGTAAGAACTATATGGTGATATATATATATATCTTTTTTTCCTAAATGATTTTTTAAAGATTTTATTTATTTATTTGTTAAAGAGAGAGAGAGAGCACAAGCAGGCAGAGTGGCAGGCAGAGGCAGAGGAAGAAGCAGGCTCCCTGCCGAGCAAGGAGCCCGATGTGGGACTCGATCCCAGGACCCTGGGATCATGACCTGAGCCAAAGGCAGCCGCTTAATCAACTGAGCCACCCAGGCATCCCCAAAATGATTTTTTCTAATAAAAGTTTCTCACAAAATGCTGAAATTTTAAATTCTGGCAACTTAATATCGTTTATCCAGGATCCTGGTACATTTGTTGACTTTGTTGACATTCTTGAGAATGAGTTGGTGTCAGTAAATTAAACTTAATTCTTGTTTTAAGATTTTATTTATTTGACAGAGAGTGAAAAAGGAGGACAGAGAGGGCACAGAGAGGGCACAAGCAGGGGAAGCAGCAAGCAGAGGGAAAGGGATAAGCAGGCTCCCCACTGAACAGAGAGTAGGACGAAGGACTCAATCCCAGGACCCTGGGGTCACGACCTGACAGATGCTTAACTGACTGAGCCACCCAGGTGCCCCTTAATCCTTGTTTTAAAAAGAAAAGAATCTTTAGATTGTTAAGTTACAAACTGACCCCACCGTGATTTCCAAATGGATTTGTGAAAATTAATAAAAGAAAATCTTGCTTAGAATGGAGTCAGGAGGGGCGCCTTGGGTGGCTCAGTTGGTTAAGCAACCGCCCTCGGCTCAGGTCATGATCGTGGAGTCCCAGGATCAAGTCCCACATTGGGCTCCCTGCTCAGTGGGGAGTCTGCTTCCCCCTCTGACCTCTCCCCTCTCATGCTCTCTCTCTCATTCTCTCTCTCAAATAACAAATAAAATCTTAAAAAAAAAAAAAAGAATGGAGTCAGGAGGCCAGAAGGGGGAGCTCTCATGCACAACCATTAGTTAGTTATTGGCAGACCCAAGAGGAAGGGAAATCTTGCAAGCCCATACTAAACACTTCTTTACCACTCAGGCAGGAGGAAGAAAGGTTTTCTCCTCCCCGGCAACTGCCCAGACAATGAGAAACTGTCACAACTCAGCCAATGAAAAGCCAGTATAAATTGCCAGTTTTACTCCATATGACTTTATGTTTATAAAAGCCACCCCCCCCCCACCAAATTCCCAAAGACTACTCCTTTTCTTTTGTTCTCCAGACCTGCCATGCTTTCATTGTAGTGTGCTTGTCACTAACTACAATTCTCTGTCACCAAATAAACCCAATTTTGCTGGAACAACTGGCAGCTTTACCTTAAAGGGTAAGAGATTATCGTCCTCAATAACACATAGGCACTGGAAAGCTGTTTTTAAAGTGCTTGAAACAGTGCCTGATACAGTGAGTTCCATACACGTGCTTGTCATTGTATTCTTGTTATTGTCAGAATATCACTGACTTGAAGAAAACAGCAAAAGCAAGGGAAAGCAGGATGTAAGCATGTGATAAATATAGTTGTTTTCAAATGGTACATTTTGTATGGCAGCTGTTCAAAGAGATTTAAGGAATATAAATTGGTTATATATTTGTCCCTGTACTTCTGACACATTCCTTGCTCTTCACTTTAGTAAAAATGCAACATAACTTATTAATAACACATGTAGATAAAAATTTTGAAATTACTGTCAAAAACACGATTAAGTAGCTCTGACCATTATTCTGCAATTCCATTAGTTTTCAACTATTCCATGAACTTGGGAGTGTAACTGAGTTCACCTACTGATTCCTGTAGTCCAGTGGAAAGGTCAAAATGTTACAAAATAACAAAACATTTGGTCTTCTGGCTTCCCTATTTTGCATTCATGAGGGAATACACTGCATGCAATAAGCATTAAATAAAAAGTCATCAAATTGATTAGAATAATCCCAATCCCTCTTTGCTACATTTTAATCCATGGTTGCAACATTTTAATTAAAACCTATGTATCACCGGTCAAATCCTTCTCAGCCTGAAAATGATAAAAACAAAACAACAAAAAACACCTTGGCTATAGTAACCCGATAATATAAATGATAAATGCAATAAATTCAACTGACAAGTTGCTGTTGGTTTATTTGTTTAAAAACATAAGTTCTGAGAGTTCAGACTCCAAATCTGTATTGCTGACCAACTTTTTTTCCTGCCATTATAGTAGGAGGCAACAGTCATTCCATAAATATGAATAGATGACTGTAAAAACTGCATTCTGTTAGTACTTTAATGATATAATACTACCTAAACATAATACTACCTCATTGTTACTTATGAACATACAATGAACAGTACTCTGAAAGTACAGTGAAACTATCACCTGGTACCAAAAATGAGAATTTAAAGTATCATGAACCATTATAATCCCAGAAATAAACAAGTAAAAACACTGAACACTAATTATCCTTGTAAATTAAAAAAATCCTCTGACATAAATATCTAATCAGCAATATGCTTGCTGTCTAAAGCTGTTGATGTCCTCCCATGAAACTGAAGAGAAGACAGGTTCAGACAACTGTTGAAAGTCATTATTCATGTCACCAGCAACGAAAATAACCAAAGGGAAAGCTAATTCAGCTGTATTTTTATATTATCGATGTTTTTGCAAATTATCTTGTACTCTTGTAGAGCTAACATACTATATCACTGTAATTAAGGAATTTTAAAGCAAATGATAAAAAATAGAAAAAAAAAAGTTTGTTCAAGAGACTATATTTAAATGTTGTGATATGACTCTGAGCTGCTCCTTCCTCGGCTCTTTTTCTGGATCATCCCCCTCTGCTTGATCTCTAATTACTGGAGTCCCTATGGCTCATCTTCAAGTCTGTTTTCAGTCTATACTCTTTGTCTAGGTGAATCCACCCAGTTCCTTGCCTAATAACATCAATGTGCTCATGACTCAAATCTCTATCTCCAATTGCAACCTCTCCACTTAATTCCAGACTTGTATATCCACATGTCCACCAACCAACCCCACTTCACTGTCAACAGACATCTCAAGGTTACCATTTTCAATACCAAATTCTCGATCTACTACCCTAAACTTACTAATTTCCTAATTCTACTCTCCTATATTTGTTATCTGAAAAAAACAGCATTATCATTCATGTACTTGCTCAGGCCAAAATCTTGGGGTAACCTGTAACTCTCGCGCTCACCTGATCCAACAATAAACCCTCTGGCCTCTGCCTTCACACCAACCCCCTCAACACTATTATTATGTCAGCCATCTCTTGCCTGGCCTCTGTTGTAGCATCCTAACTGGACACTCAATTTCACTCTTGTACCCCAAAAGCTTATTCATCTGGAGTCAGAGTAGTCCTTTAAACACCAAAGTCTGATCATTCCACTTCCTGGCTCTCAAAATGAGCAGGTTTCCATCACCCTTAGAATAAAATTCAAATCTTTCCATATTATGGCCTGCAAGATCATAATTGATTAGGCCCTGAGAGATCTCTGAAATAATTTCTTTCCACCTTCAAATTCATTTGAATCTCCCAGCCAACAGCAGCTGGCTTGGCTGACCGTGAACATGCTAAATATACCCCACTGTTAGGGTCTTCAAGATGTCCTTGACCTTATACCTGGAACACTTTATTCAGACCACTCCGTGGTTTGCTTCTTCACCTTATGCACATCTCTAATCAAAGATACCTTTTCTTACCACCCTATCTAAAACAGAATACTTCTCCATCAGGCTCTCTTCACCATATTTTTCTTCAAGCATTTAAAATTGATGGACATGATATTATGTAATTATTTTTTTTTTGTCTGCTTATATTCTGTTTCTACCAGGAGTGCACATACTTCCTGAGGGCATAAACCTTGTCCATTTTATTCAGCACTGTAACCTCAATACCTATAACAGTATCTGATAGAGAGTAGGTGCTTAATATTTGTTGAAAAAGTGAATAAATTCAAGAAATCAAGCTTTATTTTTGCATGACTCACATGCATACCGACACTGAAAACATATTTACAACTGCCAAAGTGCTTCCAAATACTTAAATGTGAATGTCTCAAAGGAATCCAAGTCTACAGAAAAGTATAATAATTGATCACACTGATTTTTTTGTAACAAATATAAAAATATACAAGCGTTATTGGTGTATTCTTTCTACTGAAGAGTGTGTGTGTGTGTGTGTGTGTGTGTACACACATACTTCAGAAAACTTCCAACAGGCTATAAAATAGTAGTCCTGTAGTCCCTCAAAGAAGCAAAACACCCTACTCCCTAGAATTATTGCAATAAAAAGTAAAAAGCAAAAATGCACTTACCTCCCTTTTTCTACCAAGAGCAAGACATCCATTTTTTCCCCATTTTGAACCACTGTGCTGATTGCTGGAGAGAGAGAAGAAAAGCATGAATCCATCATTTAAAACATGACACTAAATACCCATAAAGACACAAATATTAATACTATTTAGTCATGTTTGGAAGTGAGGTGTCATAATTTTATGTAAAAGCTACTATTATCATATGCAATAAAGAATCTCATCCAAAATATAAGATGAAAAAGGAAAAAAAAATCTTACTCAGCTCCTGCAGTCTTCTTAAGTGCATTCTATCTTCCTGAACTTCTTGCATTTGAAGACAAAAACGCAAACTAGACTTTTCCATAGAAAACCAGCCTTTTCTCCACTGATCCAGGGCATGGCAGTCTTTGTAGTAGAGTTGACCAATCAAATCATAGTCAGCTTCTGTTAAGTTTTCAGCAACAAAGGGAACAAAATGCTGTTAAAACAAATACAGAAAAGTAATAAAGACAGTGCAAATAGGAAATCCCTTCCCTACCTACGGACTTGAGGGAAGGTAGAAAAACAAAATAGTTTCTCTACCTTAAAAATTTAGAAGAACCCCAAATTTCAAAACAATTATTTAAACTCGCTATCAGTCTTAAAACTGCACAGCTATAATGCATTTTCAAATGACAGCGTCTTAAACCACTTTTTTTGATATATATAGAATTGAAATGGGAAGACATCCTCTATGCTGATTTTTGTGGCAATTTTCAAAATGTCAACCTTCAACGTTTGTCTCCATTTGTATCTTTTACTGAATCTGCTCCTTTCCCCTTTGTGTATACAATGAATAACATATCTACCTATGAAGAGACATACATAGAAATGACTTCGCAATAGTGAAAAGATCATAATCATCATAACAGGGCCTGAATCCAAAGAATGATTCCTCCAAGGTCCTACATTATTTTTTTTTTCTCTGCTTAAGACTCTAGGAAGGAAACTCATAATCTCTTTTGACTATAACCTTTGAAAACTTAATGAAGAATGGACATTTTTCCCAGAATCTTGTGTAAAATTTTTATGGATCTCTGAAGCTCAACCATAGATGCCAAGTTAAGAATATTATCTGGACTTAGGGTAAATATGTAATATTTAATTACCTTGGCTATTGCCTCTGTCCATTTTCTTTGAGCTTGAGATGTTTCAGCTCCAAATAAAAATGCACGTTCTGAGGGTAAATAGATCTCAAAGGTAAAGATGGGCCTGTAGCATACATGAATAAAAAGATACCACTGTTTGTTTGGCTCTTATGGTAACAAATAACACAAAAGTCAAGTTTTTTATTAAATTCCCTTTGAAAACTGGGTAATGCTTTGAAGTCTATCATATTTTTCCACCAATTTATATTTTAATTCATTTGACTAAATGAATGACACTGTATCAGACAAAAGGAATATCCTTCTGATGACTGAATCACCCTACCGCATGACTGTGTTCACGCCCCGACACTCATTAGTTGACTGATGTGGCTAAGGGCTCCCTTTGGTCTCCTCTTCCCTCTCAGACCAGGCCATCTTGAACTCTGTTTAAAGCAAACACTGTCCAAACCATTCTCTAATCAGCCCTCTTCCTGTCTTACTTCACGTATCTTCCTCCCATTACCTCATCTTATCCCAAAATTTTATTTCCCTATTTCAGATAAAATTGGAGTAACATCCCAGGTACTGAATTCTTCCCTGGGGCCCTCATCCATAGCTCCAACTATTTCCTGGAATGTGTTAAGTACGGTGCTGCAGTTACTTAAAAAAAATCTCAAAATACCCTACATCCAAGTCATCTTTCTTCCTCTTTTTACCCCACACTGCTTGTATTTGCCTCACGTTTCATTCAATTTAGAGGCATCACCATCTATTTTATCAACAAACTCAAAAACCTGGGGTTTAATTTCTTCTTAACAGCAGCTCTTCATCCCGTCAAGAGAGTTAATCTCATTCGTTCAATCATAAGATTCTCTCAACTTTTTTTTTCTTCTTTTTGATGATCTCTTCCTCTAGGTAAACTCTCAGTAATTGTGGTCTCTCTTCCTCCCATCTCTCTCTTACCACTTCAGCCAGCTTTCTTCCTCAAATACAAATCTAAATAAAACCTCAAAAACTCCTCACTGCCTACATTATTGAGTCCAAACTCTATAAAGTACTATTTAAGGAGACTCAGAGCATGGCTGCAAAAGTTATTTTTTAACCTTATTTCATTGTAGACTGTTTCTCCTGCATGCCTACTTGTATCAGGAACATTCTATCAAGAGTGTTTTATTTCTGAATGATTACATGCTAACATAAACTGATAGATAATAACTATTTTAACTTATAGATAGATAATAACTTTTTATCTTTAACTTATAGATAGATAATAACTATTTTAACTTATATTTTATTTACTAATTTAGTAACTGAATACTAGAATGCATTTTAATATTTCACAGTAAGCCACATTAAGTTAATAATTCATTTGGAATAAAAGCACTATTAAGATTAAAACAAAAACAAATTCAACTAATAATCAGTTCTGTTGATTTACTAGGAAACAACAGTCACTTCAACTAGGGTATACTGGTCAGGGTATACTAATGATACTATGTTACATGTAATTTTATGTAAATGGCAAAGTTTTGCAAATCTCTTCCCATTCTCATGAAATTTATATTAAAATATGATGTTCCTATGAAGCTGACTTCTGCAGATTTTAATATTTATAATTTTTTATTAATTACATTACAAAATGTAACTTTTTTAAAAAAATTTTATTTATTTATTTGACAGAGAGAGAGATCACAGGTAGGCAGAGAGGCAGGCAGAGAGAGAGGGGGAAGCAGGCTCCCCACTGAGCAGAAAGCCCGATGCGGGGCTTGATCCCAGGACCCTGAGATCATGACCTGAGCCGAAGGCAGAGGCTTTAACCCACTGAGCCAGCCAGGAGCCCCCAAAATGTAACTTTCAAACCAAGTATTAGATGGTTCGTTTTAAAAGTCCTCACAAAAAATTAATTAAACCATTCTTTGAGTCAAATATGTCAAATAAATAATGCTTACTCTTTTAACTGCAACTTTTTTGAGACCATTAAAATGCTAAAGTAAATCTTTAGGTATTTAATTTAGCATTTCAGTATGCTAAATTTTAATTTAATAATGCTTTAATAATTTAGCATTTCAACATATTAAATATATTTAGTTTTTTATTTTAATGCAAGTAAGTCATTACTAAGTATTATCCTTTGAATGAGAATGCATTAAATGAATGCATAAATTTTGCTACTAGTCCACCATTTCAAACGAGTAAATTATAAAAATTTTAGGACTACATTTTCTAGAATGGAATGCTATAAATTTATTGAAGATTAGATGCAAATACATTAGCCTTTCACAGTACCTAGTATATTTTAATTTTCCTACTTTTTAGCAAATTCCCTAAGGAACTTCCAGAAGCTGCAAAATGATTAGGCTTCAAGAAACTACTAAACCCCTCTACAGTAAGCAAATGAAGAATTAACAACAAAACTCTTATTATCTGGTATGATAAGTATCAGGAAATATCAGGAACTATTCTTCACCTCCTACCTGTTTAACAGTAGACCTACCCAGTATTTAAATAGAAGTCTTCTTTGTGTACAGCCAGGCAGATAACTTCATTGATGTTAATGGTGCCATTAGGTGTGGTAGACTTATCATTTTCATAGTAACTCAAGAAGCCTCCTTCCAAAACACACCATTTTTTATTTGTCTCTAGGAATGTAAAACAAATAATAAACTGAGTTACATCATTATTCTAATTTTTAAATAATACACAGTTTAAATAACAACAGGATTCAAATTTATTAATTTCCTATTTTGTGTAAAGAGTATGCTATTGCTGTGTGGGATACATAGTTGTCACTTTCTCTGCTCTTAAAAAATGTACAAACTAGTAATAAAGAATGTACAAGACAAAAATAACTATGACATTGATGACCAGAAAAGCAGACAGATCCGTAAAGAGATTGCTGCAACACAACTCTGAAACAGCAAGGACTGATGTCTGCACTATTTGGAGGAATACATGTCGCGTAAAAAGACAGACTGTGGTTGATGTTAAGTAGGTATGCAAAAGAAGAAAGAGGCCTTAACCTGCTGTGCCCTTAATGCCCTGGTTAGTGACTTTAAATTCAAATTGTAAGGGGTCTTACACTGTGGCCTGCAGGCCAAACCCGTATCATGTCTGTTTTGATAAATAAAGTTTTATTAAAACACAGCCACATGTATTAGCTTACAGATTATCTGTGACTGTCTAGGCATTGTCTGGAGACAGAGGTAAGGTGCCATTCTAGAAACAAAGTGGTTACAGGACTCCTAGTTACCTGCCCACATTTACATACAAAATGAAGCCAGTGATAACCAAGCTCCAAATCCCAACACTCTTAGCAGGAGATGGAATCTTCTGACGACTGATCCCAAACATTTAAAAGAAAGCTTCCAACATAAAAGAGAGCAAAACCAAAAAAATAAATTTTTTAAACTATAAGTAATATCAGACTGTCAAGGGAAGATACCATAGGCATAAAACAAGAAAATATGTTCTAAAAAGGAAAATTAAGAACACAAAAAATACATTTTGGTAATTTAAAATGGAATCATGAATTTTAAAAATTAAAAAAAAGAGAGAAAGAGAAAGCTTAGAAAAGAAACTCTCTCAAAAGCAAAAGATGAGGGAGAAAAAAGACAGTATAAGATGATGGAGCTGTAAGATTATAGAAGTAATATAAGAAGTAATATTACTTTCAAGAAAAAAAGATTACATAAAAAGAATTTATCAAATTCTTGATATTTGATAATTTATCAAATTCATGGATGAATTATCAAATTCATCCATGAATTTGAATTTATCAAATTCAAGACAAAGAATAATGTCTAAAAATGAAAAAAAAAAAAAAAAACAAGGAACAAATATGCTTTCCATTAAAACTCTATTGTGCATGTGCATGTACTGCTTTGGTAAAACAAAAATTAGGAAAAAATGCTTATAAAAATCACCAATTAGTGTGTTGCATCCAGATTAGGTTAAAAAAAAAAAACACATGAATTTGTGGCCAACTTAAAAGGCATGGTTCCCTAATTGACAATTCTCTGCAATCTCAAAGGTCTAGAAGCAAAAGCAGGGAAAATAGAAGAGACTGGCCAAGGTATTTTTTAATGGGTAAAAATAAATAAGCAATTTTGGAGGGTAGCAAGAATGCTTCTGAAATCACAATAGGGATCCAAATAAAGGTAGAAGGTTGATGAACCAAAACTGGAAGTGGTTTCTTTGGGGTTGACAAACAAGAATAACTGCAAAGGTCAAATAAGGCCTGACCACAAAAATGTAACCATGGAGCATTACTTTAAAAGTATAGAATAAGCCAAATTCTGCTAATGCATCAACTATGAGAATATCAGTTTGGAAGTACAGTAATATATACAGGTTAACAGAACATCTGAGTCAATGCAGCCATGAATATCAACAATGGTCCTACACACAGAAACAATATTGCAATAAATGGAACTTAAGCTAAAGATGATAGTTACTGACAATGGAAACGGATACAGGGGGAGGAGAAGTTATTAACTGCTACAACTGAATTGAAGCTTAATAATGGAAGTCAGAAAATACTTCCTAAAGGCCTTTTAATTTCTCTTTTAATTTTGAAAGTAAAATTTTGGGTCGTTTCTAAGAAGACACAAAGCTTATTTGTAGAGTGGGGTCTAATGGGAGACTGTGGGGCTGGGAAGAAAGTGTTACTTTGGAAACGGGTCTATTCAGGCTTGTTTTACTCCTATTGAATTCTGGAAATTACGTACACATATAATTTATTTATATTTATCTACTTTGCTCTTCTAGTGGGTTTTACATTATTATACATTCCAAAAGTACCCATGTTGCTCCTTGCATTTAGCTTATTTCTGAATTGAACCTTAGACATCAAAAATATAAATGCAAAAGAGTTCAAACGAAAGGCATGAACACCAACCACAGTGATTTTATATAATCTCTTTGCACTGTCAAAATTTGTTAATCTTTATCACTTCTTTTTAATTCCTACTTTAAAAAACTAAAACAATGAGCTTTGCGAATTGAGCAGAAAAAAACCCAAAAAACATTTAATCATCCCATATATTTCTCAGTGAAAGACACTAACATGAAAATTAAATTCTAAAACATGTTATTTTCTATAGGTTTTAATGATGTAATTCAAGGTCTATAGTTTGCTAAATAACTAAATAAATGAGGTAAAAATTAATTAAAGTCAAATGTTTTTAAAAAAGGAAAGTTAGGAAGAAAAAACTATTTGAAATTTTCAGTCTCTTGAGATAAAAAATAATTATTATTTTTGAATTATCATCTTGCCATCCTATTTCTGGACTCTAGAGACTGTACGAATTCTCAAATTGTAAGTTATTGCCAAGAATTAAGTTATATAAGCAATCCATAATGTTGCACTTAAAATATACATTAGATCTACAGACATTAAGGCTAATAAATAAGGTTTATACATACAGATGTAATGAATAAAATCTATACATCAGATAATTACCTGATTTTGATCACTGTAGTATAGTTATTTCAGGGAATGTCCTCCTTTTTAATAAATACACATTGAAGTACTTAAGGGTAAAAAAAGCGTTAAAAGCCTGCAACTTATTTTTAAGTAATTCTAAAAATATGTACACACATATACACGTTTATGTGTACATATATGCACACATACACAGGAAGAAGATAAATTGAATGGAAGATCTTAATATTTAAGTCGGGGTAAAGGGTATACGAGAATTCTTTGTACCATGCTTGCAACTTTTCTGTAAGTCTGAAATTATGGTAACACAATTAAAAACAAAAAGTTAAAAGAAACTATAGATTACCCTCCTCTTTAAATTTCCCTTCACCATGGGTAGGGTGGTAATGAAGAAAGAAAACAAGATGAGGTGTTTACCCTCAAAAACCATCAAGAGGACAAACACTTAAAAGGTCAATATCCTGAGAGCTTAGGATCACTGTATTCTGAGTAGCTGCAAATGAAAAGCTGAATCAGAAATGGCAGAGGAAAACAGCACAAAGAATTTCTTGTGAGTACTGGGAAAGAAAGCTCACAGAGACCCAATCAATGCCTACTGGAAGGTGATATACTGAACATCCAGGACCCTCAAATCCTGAGTCATGGTGTGTACTCTACACAGTTATATGAAAATCATGAAAGGCCGTAATTTTTAAATGAATATTTATTGTAGATTTCTGAGATATAAGACAAGGAAAAGCCAAAGTACTAACCAACAGAATTATAAAACAACTTCAAAATAATGTACTCAGATGAGGAGGATAATCCTCATAAAGAATAATGGGAAAAAAAATGCACATTTATTGAGTACACAAATAATTACTGGCACAGTTAGGAATCCCACCCCCTGTCCTCAAGCAGTGGGCAGTCCAATCCAAGACAAGATACGTCTGGAATAATAACCATGGTGTGGCAGGGGTGCCTTTAGGGGTTGGAAGCATTCATGGAAGGAAGCCATCCTCAGACTAGAATGATAAACCATTTCACAGAAAAACATAGCTTTTGAAATAGTTATTTATAACTGAAAAGACATTAAAGTAGCGAAAAATACATTTGGAGCTATAACCACTCCATAATTCTGGGGGAAAAAAACACCGTGAGAAAAGTCAAGGAAAGGGGAAACTGCCAAAAATCGATTTGGCCAGAGAACCAGATTACACATGAAGTTAGCAAATAGGAAAGAAGACCACAGACCCACCGCAGAGGCCAGGCCCCGGGAGTCTTATGTGACAGGTGTTCAGGAGTTCGTGCCTCTCTCGGCAGACAAGTGGGAGTCATTGGAGGGTCTTAAACAAAAAGTGTCAAATGCACGATGCATAAAATAAATGTAAATGCAGAATCTAATTATGTAAATTCAAATGGAAAACAAATGCCAGATCCTTTAAAAAGGTGAGTACAAACTCATTTTCGGTTAGAAATATAAGCTTGAGGGGATTCAGTCCTATAGCATTATCATCACTATAAACCTTGATTTTTTTTTTTTTTTGGTAAGTGGAAATGGGCCAGAGGTCAGACAAGGCAGTCACAGATATTACCTTTGAGAATTTATAATAACGAAGCTGTGACAGGAAATCTGGCATTCCTATTCACTTGGGAAGCAATGAAGAGCTTATGTCAGATTGCATCGGTCTGCTTAGCTCAATTCATGTATGCTCTCCTAACTCTGACTTTGAGAACAAACGCGCTGCTACAGAGGAAGTCTTACTGTTAACCAATACCAGAAATAAAATTGGGGCCACACAAAGGGTAACTCTCAGGACACAAGCTGTTTGTTTGACAAAAACTGGTGTGTATGGTGGTTGGAGTGGCTGGAGGGGTCATTCATTCATTCTATCCTATCTTGATATTTAGATCAGGGAAGAAAAACATTACTGGAATTTGCTCAAACATAAGAAAGGACTCCAGAGGTGAGCTACTGAAATATTACAATGAAGTGACGCAGATACTACTATTGGGAACCCTGGGTGTCAGCTACCACCTGGGGGATATGCCTACACTCAGAGGCTAACAGGAAATCAGAAGCAGCTGTGTATATAGATAGAGCCCCACCCCCACCCATACCCCCCCACCCCCCACCGGCTTCTCCTGCTCCTCAGCCCTTCATCATATTTACGTGCCATGCACCTTCTACACATCGTATATACATTAACTCACTGAATCCTCAGACAAACCCTCCTAGGTCAGTTCTATCACACACCCTTTCTTTGTACCCCGTCCACAGGCACAGAATGGTTACCTGACTTCTCCAAGATCACACAAGTACTTAGCATGAGAGCGGAGAGTAGAACTCAGGCAGCCAAGCTCTGGAAACCGAGCCTCTTGACCACCGAACAATACTGCCCCTGTACGCCTGTTACACATTTGGAGCATATATGTCCATTTTTAAAACATATTAGACAGAGTAGAGGTCATAGTTTCTAGTACACATGTGCACAGTAAATCCAAGACAGTGAAAGAAAACTATTATTTTTTGAAACCATGAAGTTTCCTGATGAAGGATTTCCGAAACTGATGGTATTCAGCATTCACTGGAAATAGGAATACACACTAGGAATTCTTTTCATTTAAAATAAATGTGGTTTAGCCTTGAACATTTTTAGGCTATACAAGCTAGGCACTGAGAGAACAAATGATCTTCAAAATTTCTCAATGCTCATTTATGAAATTAAATATAAACAGATGATATAGAGTTTCTAGCAAACCACATCAACCACTTTCTTTTTTAAAAATCAAACACCATGTCAACAAATCACAGTAAGACACCAAGGGGAAAAAAGTACGGTTGAGGGGAGAACACAGAAACAAAATCAGGATGCCATTATTCAGCTCTATACTTAGGTTTAACACGAGCTATCAATCTTTCTTTTCATGAACACTAAATTGAGAAGAAAAAAAGAAAAAGAAAGAAAAATACAGATCAGTCTTCATAACCTGAGGCTAGAAGAACTTCGAATCCTGAAAACCTGAACTGACAATTTGAAGCTTCTTGTAACTCTCTGAAGGACGGCATGCATTTTCTGCTGACTTTTTTCTCCGTTTAATCATCTCGCGTTCTGGCTGTCCTGACTGGCACTGACGGAGTGGTGCAGTCCAGGTGCTTGCCATTCAGGGGCAAAGGCGGCAGCCCCACTTTCATCTCCTAATCTTTCCAAATAATTCATTTGTTTCCATAAGGCTGGTGCTCAATAGAAGTAACACCCCCACAGCATCTTGAGAGAGAAACAGCAACAATAACAACAACAACCCAAAAAAACAGAACTTTGTTTCTTGGTAGTTCAACTTTTTCTTCATTTTTAAGCACTTTCTGAATAGGATGTTTTGTGTCAGAAATTATGTAATTTTTTAATTAGAGTCTAGCTGACATACAATGTTATGTTGCTTTTAGTTCTACAACATACCTTTCAGGTACACAACAGCAATGTGATAATTCTATACATTGTGCAGGGCTCACCATGACAAGCATAGCTGTATCTGGCCACTATTTGTCACTACACAACATTATTACAATATGACTATCTTCCATATGTTGTAGCTTTCATCCCCATGACTTAATTATTTCACAACTGGAAGCCTGTACCTCTTAATCCCCTTCACCTATTTTCCCCATCCTCCCCAAACCTCCTCCCCTTTAGCAACCATTGGTTTGGTTCCATTTATGATTTTGTTTCTGGTTTTGTTTATTTGTCCATTTGTTTTACTTTTTAGATTCCATATATAAGTGAATTCATACAGCATTTGACTTTTTGCACTTAGCATAATATTCTCTAGGTCCATAATACTGTCCCAAATGGCAAGATACCATTCTTTTCTACAGCTGAGTAATATTCCATTGTATATGTACACCACGTCATCTTCAACTATTCTTCTATGGACAGACATTTAGGTTGCTTCTCTAACTCAGCTACTGTAAAAAATGCTGCATATACCATTTTGAATTAGTGTGTTTGCTTTCTTTGGGTAAATACCCAGTGGTGCAATTATCAGATCATATGGTATTCCTATTTTTATTTTCTAGGAACCCCTATACCATGTTCCACAGTAGTTGCACCAAAGTATATTCCTACCAACAGCACATGAGGGTTCTCCACATCTTTGCCAACATCTATTTCTTGTCTTTTAGGTCCCTGCCATACTGACAGGTATAAGATGGTTTTGATTTGCACTTCCCTAATGATTAGTGATGTTGAGCATCTTTTCAAGTGTCTGTTGACTCACAACTATATCTTTCTAGGCGCCAGTCAAAAACAAAATATTAACAAGTCTCTTGCACTTTTACACCAGTAGTAACTTGATAAGAGAAATGGTCATTTATTCAACAGATATTTACACACAACTACTGTTGGGCTGACACTATTTTAGGCACCAAAGATTTGATAATCTTGACTAAGCCAGCAAATGCTAATGTCTCATTGAGCTTTCATAAGAGACAGAAAGAGAGAGAGAGAGAGAGAGCCACAAAGAGAAAGAGAGAGAGAGAGAGATGAATAAAGGAGGGATCATCTTCACGCAGTAATGCTGTGATGGAAATAAGAAGAACTCCATGAAAGGGAAGAACTGACAGTGACAGCACACTACAGTAGCACTAAACTGATGCCTGAAAAATGAGGAAAAGGCCAGACTGGGGGAAGTGCCCTCCTGGCACTTGACTTGAACAGCAAGTGTACAAGTCACGAAGGGCATGCTGCAGAAACGGAGAGGAAAACAGTGGGGCCAGGCCTGTGAGCGCAGGGAGGAATAACGTGAGACGAAGAAAGGGACAGGAGGGTCTCTTAGGTCACACTAAGGAAGAGGGATATAGTCTGTCATGGGAAACTGCTAAATATACTCGAACAATGAAAATACAATATCTGATTTATATTTTTAAGGATCATTAAATTTGCTTTTGGAGAATGGTTTGGAAGGAAGCTAAGGTAGTTACTGGGAGACAAGTTAAGGGAGGTGTTGCAGCCCAGGCAGGACATGATGGTGGCTGGGCTAAGATTCTTTCAGTGAAGATGGAGAAGAGCCAACTGATTCAAGATCTATTTTGAGTTTGAAACGATAGAACTTGCTGACAAACTGGATGGAAGAAATGAAGATCATCAAAGAATACATTACCAGGAGATTATTTTCCAATGAAATCATTTCTGTTGTGCTACATAGCCAAAGTGCAAAAGCTTAATTTCATATTACTTAAAACAGGATGTTCCCAAATGAGAAAACATCCCCAATTAAATTACAAAGAATGCACCAGTTTCTAATTTTGGAAATAAAATTTAACAACAACAACAAAAAAATCCATAGTTAATTTATAAAAGATGAAAGTAAGGAATGACTTAGTTACAAGTTTAAAATATAAATTTATTCCTCGAGTGATTAAGAAAAGCAGTCTATTTCAAGAAAATATTAAAACAAACTGTTAAGTCTATAAATATTATAAGCACAATGTTTTTTATTTTTGCCAAAAAATAAATGAAAGCTTATTTTTAGCTGCAAAGTGCTTATGATACGCTTTAGTTTTAGAAAGAAAATGTCATATTTCAAATTTCCTATTTCATCTTTTTATAAGTGATTTCAAGGGTAGGTCTAAGATCTCCTCCTATTCAGAAAAAAATATTTTAGAAAACTTATAAACTTATTTACAGTGCATTAATTGCCTAGTATTCAATTATTTTAATAATTACTATAGCCAATTCACAGATTATTCAGGTACTCCCCTCCCCATTTCCGACCAACTTCTGACTACCTAAGGGTTAAATACTGAAGAGCAATAGAAGATTTCAAGAAAATCTCTATAAAATTTGTCATTTTATTAGTTTGAGTGCAGGAAGACATTTAATAACCAATTGCTGGAAGAACCAAAAACATCTAAATTCAAATTCAGCCATAACACTTTGACCAAGACCAAAGTGTCACAATAACAATTATAACACAAATCAGATGTAAAATTCTGTTTCATGCTGAGCTCCTCCATTTATCATTATGAGGATTACAATTAATATACGTAAAGTACCTAGAGCAATGCTTTACACATAGTACCTGCTCACTAAAGGATAGCTACTATTTTCTGGAAAATCTAATAATGTAGGGCTAATCCCAATATAATTCTACTTAGGGGTATCATTTCTTTGGACATAAAGCCCTTATACTGAAATAATCACCTTAAATGCACAAAGATCAGGATTAACACTCTAAAGTGAGTTTTTCATCCTATTGTTCCTTTGCTAGAGTAGTACAGCTGGATTATACCACCTAGGGAATTAACACTAGGCTCCTGAGCCTCTAAACGCCCACCACCAATTGGCCTTATACAGCTTAATCTCTCTTAAAATTCTCTTTGTTCCAGTAAGACAGACCTCATTATATTTTTCTGCCTATATTTCCCAAATTACTTCATATGTATTGAACATGAGACCTGCGTCTTATTCATCTTTGTAATTCCTAATGCTTAGTACACGCTTGACACTAGGAGCTGGATGCAGAGATGGATAAATGCCTACCGTGACTGCCCAGATAATTCCCCAAACCGAGAATAGGTTAAATTAATTTTCGTTATTTTTTTTGAAACCATACCTAAGCTGCATTCTACTCACACACACATACACTAATAATCAGAACAAACCGAACTACTTCGTATCCCTTACAATGCCGATAGAATATATACTGAAAACTTGTTAGTTCTGCCTACATGTTGACATTTATCTCTATTATCTCCCCAGTTAGGGTGTTTGTCCCTAAGGGAAGGGGCTGAGTTGCACATTTCTTTAGAATAACCCTTAAATCCTGAAACAGTTGGCTGGCCGTAAAGGGACATCAGTGAATTCTGTTGAGAATTCACACAGCATTCCAACCCAGTGGTAAATCTCCGCTGCAGTGCATGAAAGAGTATATCTGTGCCTTGAAGCATTTATAAATCCTCAAAAAATATTTCTCTATTGCAAGATCAAATCTAACATCTTAAGGGAAAAAAATAAAAATTTAAACATAATTGTTTTGATAATGAAATAAAGTTTTATCAGATATCAAAGTTGAAAAGAAGCTGAAAGGATACCTTCAAGCAGTTTTTTCTCTGAAGAGAGTTTAGAAGCAGCAGAAGGCGCCTGATACAAAAAGTCACAGAGGAACGTGGACTGGGAGGACTCCTGACTTAATCCACCTTCAGAGTGAATGTCATGTTGAGGGAAATCTGGAAAAATTACAGAATAACACATTTGAAATATAAAATGTAAATACTTTCTTTCCCTTTGTTTATGAATATGTCGGTGAGTTTTTAGCTAGAGGAAAAGTTACTTCAAATTCACCACAGAATAAATATACAGATATTTATTTCACGTTGCATAGAATTTGCAAAGAAGCACTTGTTCTGTTTACTATTCACATATGAAAATCAGAATTAATTCTGGTGAAAGTGATTAGGTGGGATTAACTATTTTAATCTTTAATTTATAAGATTAAAGAAACATAAAAGATTCCTGAAACATTTTCCTTGAAATGAAACAAAACATGGTCTTCAGCATCTTCTATCTTTTTAATAATCACACTTGTCTTCAGTCTGATGGTATTTCTTATTTGAGAAATAAGCAGATTTGTACTTCAGTCCTTTCAGGGATATATCAGAAGAGACCAGGCTAATGTAGGGACAGCGACTGACCGGAGAATTTGTTATGGTAGAGAAATTCCATCTGCAGACTCTGGCCAGCCTTCTTGGCCAGTAGGTAGGGGGTGCTATGCACAGGATCTCCAGTTGCACACATGACATCTGCCCCACTGAACAGCAAAGCCATTGTTTCCAGAACATCTGGTTTCACGACAGCAGCGCACAGAGCCTGGTCGTAAAAAGAAAATACACCTTTTAAAGGGCAGGAAATACAATTCTAGCTATTGAAATGCGTGAAGTCTGCCAAGCCATTTATTAAATGAAGTTTGTATTCCCTTTTTAACCACGAAAGCTAAAAATAAGTATGCCCTGAATTAAGTAACAAGCTCAAAAGGCCTGCTTTGTATGAATTTAAATTACAACCTAAGACCTCTGAGTTTTAATTCATTCTTTCATTGTTGTGATGTTCCAACCTTCCAATCCACCATAGTTGCTTAGGAAGACATTTTTTATGCTTATGTACTATGATAATGGCTGGGTGCTCAGAAAATACAAAACATCTAAATTGTAATAATGAAGTATCTGTTAAATGTTTCGTCATATAAATGTTGTATGTATGTAATTTTTCAGCCTAAACAGGATCTATATAATTTTTTAAAGTGTTGGTGTGCTTTGGGAATTTGAAAGATGAGTGCAAAGCCAATTCAGTATCTTTCCTTTTGTGTGGGGTATGGGTAGGGAGGAGGAATGGCAAGCAGGGTGTAATAAAACAACACTGACTTATATTATACATCATTGTACAAACACTAGCAACTGCTGGAACCTAATTGTGTTGTTGTTGCTTTTTTCGTTACTTTGAAGTAATAAGCCGCCTTCACTTCTCTTGTCATCCTCTCTTTCTGCTTCCTCACTTCACTGGCTTCCCATTTGCTTCCAAACCCTATGATTTCAGCATCCTGATTCTATCTGACTTTTTTAGCCCCGGACTCACCATTTTACCTTCTCTTGACATGGTGTGCCTGGACAGATCACTGGTTAATTTACCCTCTACAGTGCAACTTCAGAGTAATTGCTCATTAAATATCCCAGTAGGCAGCACAGAGTGTTCAGCCAAGAAATCCCATGATGCATTCACAGTTCCAGCCCTGGACAGTCAACTATTAAAAAATGTACCTACCTCTCCTACCACGGTCTAGTTGACCTACAGAATTTCCTTTGCATCAGAATCAAACAGCCCAACCTATACCTGACTTTGTACCGATTTGATAGGTGATCTTAGACAATCCTTTCACCTCCCTGAATCTTAGTTTACCTCGTCTGCAACATGAGGGTGTTAGAAAAGATACCAGCTAAAGTCCCATTCACTGCAATAGCCTTTGACTGCCCTCCCATTTAATCACGTGTATTTCCTCTTACTCTTTCAACTCCCCTCTACTGTTTTCCTTCACAGCACAATGTATTTGTTATGGTGTATTTACTAGACTCTGGCTGTGCACGGTCAGCCTCCCTTACTTGACTACAACTCTCATGAATAAAAGAAGCACATTTACGTTTTACGACAATTGTATCCCCAGAACCTGAAAAAGAACTCAGATCTTGTAAGTGTGCAATATATGTCTATCCACTATGAACACTGAGTGGAAAAAGGGTAGTCTCTTCAACAAATAGTGTTGGGAAACTGGATAACCACATACAGAAAAATGAAATTGGAGCTTCATCTTATACCATTCACAAAAATGTACTCATAAAAGATTAAAGACTTAAACATAAGATCTGATACCTTAAAATTCCTAGAAGAAAACACAAGAAAAAGCTCCTTGACACTGGTCTTGACAGTGACTTTTTGGAGACAACCACCGAAAAGCACAAGCAACAAAAGAAAAAAAAAAATCAATATAAGCAGGACTCTATCAAACTAAAAAGCTGCTTCACATCTGAAGAAAAATCAACAAAATGATAAGGCAAACCTATAGAATAGGAGTCAATATTTGTAAACCATACATTAGATATGAGTTAATGTCCAAAATATATAAAGAACTCACAAGCTCAAAAACAATCCAATTAAAAAATAGGCAGAGAAACTGAATAGATGTTTTTCCAAGAAAATATCCAAATGGTCAAAAGTTACATGAAAAGATGGTCAACATTATTAACCATCAGGGAAATGCAAATCAAAACCACAATGACATATTATCTCACACCTATTAGAATGGTATTAGATCTGCAATCTCATGTCTATGAGATTATTCACAATAGCCGATATGTGGAAACAACCTAAGTATCCATCAGCAGATGAATGAATAAAGATGATATGGTGTACACACACACACACACACACACACACACACATGAATACTATTCAGCCGTGAGGCAGAAGGAAATCCTGCCATTTGGGACATGGGTGGAACCTGAAGGCATAATGGTCCATGACATTAGCCAGAGAAAGACAAACATTGTATATCACTTATATGTAGAACCTAAAAGAGCCAAACTCATAGGAACACTGATTAGAATGTGGTTACCACAGGGTGTCTGGGAGGTGGGAAGATGTTGTTTAAGGGTACAAACTTGCAACTAGAAGATAAGGAAGTTCTGGAGATCTAATGAACAGCATAGTGGCTATAATCAAGAATACTGTATTATTAACCTCAAAATTGCTTAGAGACTAGATCCTGAATGTTCCCACTACAAAAAAGAAATGATTAATAATTATGTGATGTGATGCAGGTGTCAGCTATAGCTACAGTGGTAATCACACCACCATATATAAATGTACCAAACCAAGAGGCTGTTATAGGTAAATTATATCTCAATTAAAAATATGTCTATTGAATAAACTATATTTTTGTAAAAATTATTTGCTGACATTAAGAGTACCATTTTTAAGAAACCCACTGTAGAAATAAATCCTAATGGGTACACTTCTTTATAATATTCTTAGAAGAATTAAATTGCTAGTAATTAATGTAAAACTTATCTAATGGAAACCGTGTGCTGTGGCAGACAGCACTTTATTTGAGAACGTTAGTATACCCACTAATAAGATACCCATCACTATCAAAAAGAAAGAAACCATTAGAGGAAGCTATGCCCTAATTTCTAATCCTCTAATTCTCTAATTTCGCCAATTATTTCCCAAAATCCACAACTTACTATTTACATACTTATTACGGACCTCCAGTGCACAGAATTAATCAAAATCCTTGGTTTATGATACCCTGTTATTATTCCATGCATGTCTGATATAACTGGTCAATTTTAATAATGTAATTAGCACCAATGAAACCACTACCCAAAACAAAATGTCTTAGTAATAACCTATATAAATATCTAGTTTCCAAACCTCTTCCCCATCCCATTTCTCCCACTGTCCTCTACCTTACCTGCCCACTCTGAATCCTTCATATTTTCTGTGCCATTGCTTTAAAATCAACTGGTGGCCTCACTTTACTATCACCAAAGATGTACGAAGACTAAAAACTTAGTTTAGGGGAATTAATCCAATAGAAATGTAAATCAATTGTATGATCTTTTAATTTCTACAGAAGGATGAAAAAGGCCTTCGTTTATTATCCAAAATGTTCAGCATAATGCTACTAACTTGAGGATTTTTATCCATAAGTATTGCCACTAAAAGCATACTAAAAAGCTGAGAACAATAAAAGAACACATTCTCTAAGCACAAAAACAATAGGCATATAAAAGTACATGTATTAAATAGCTCTACATGGATGAGCCTCCTAACACATAAGAAATTGAAGGAGCAATTTCAAAAAAGAAATCAGGCAGGATGCTTAACATGTTCAGTGCCAAAAGGGTGAAGAACAAGTGGGTAGCATAAACCAGAAGGTCTGGAATCACTCAGCTGTAGGCAAATAACACTTGGGGTCAACAACACTAAGGAAAGCATTGCTTGTAACAATACACTGAGTAAACGATGTTTATTTTGGTGACACAATGTCAACGATGTACGAGCTGAAGTTATGCTTAGTGTCCTGTCCCTAAAATAAGGAAAGTTGCCACAGTTCTCAGACTATTGGAGTAGGCCGAATTAGCTGGAAACTCATGTTATGTACAAAGAATTCATTCACTATTGATAATGAATTCTTAAGTAAAACAGTGGTAAAATCAATAATACAATCTCACAAATGAAAATAAAATAACATTAAATACTTTTATCAAACAGTAAATGACTTTTTAAAATTCTTTTCAAAATCCTTGACCCATGTTTCCAAAGACATCAAGATTCATGTCTATTGTTAGGTATTTTTTGATACCTTGTTTAATTCTTCTTTGGTGAGAGATGCCAGTAGGGTCTTTCTGAATCTTCCTTCTTTGTACTTCTGAGTGATAAAGGTTTTTCTCTCTTCTACAGGTGAGTCCATGCGTAATTCTTCATCTTTTTGAAGATTACCAGCCCAAAAGTCATTTGCTCTTTTGTTTCCAATGACAATAAAGAGCTAAATTGTCAGAAAGTTATAAAACAATATGAGTTCGTAAAATGTATTTGAATTTACAAAAACACGACTCACAAATTAAAATATAACTTAGGGGGCCTGGGTGGCTCAGTCAGGTAAGCATTCGACTTTTGATTTCGGCTCAGGTCATGATCTCAAGTTCATGAGACTGAGCACCACACAGGGCCCCACACTAAGCATAGAGCCTGCTTAAGATTCTCTGTCTCCCTCTGCCCCTCCCCCACCCCTGCATGCATACTCTACCCCCCACCAAAAAAAATATATATAACTTAGTATGAAATATGCAAAAACACATGAAAAACCCACATCTTTCAGAAAGATGGAGTGTGAAAGCAGATATTTTTTCTATTTTAAATACAGCCTCATTGCTTTTAGTAATGGTACAAGATAAGCTAGAAAAGAAACTGCAAGAGACCCAAATTGCAGCAAAAGCATTATTATTTTGTGAAGCTCACATAGAGACAAATTTACTTAAAATGGCCAAGTAGGTGGGGTAAAGTGGTTGGGAGGGTTACTGAAATCCAAGAAGAAAATGGAAACAGGAGACAGAAAGTCAGACATGAGCGCAGTTAATGACAGAGCATGGCCAAGAGAAAGAATAGAAAATTTTGCCAAGTTTTCATTCACTTTTCCAATATTTTATCCATGCTGGGTTAAAAAGAAAGAAATGCTGGCTTTAAAATAAAATGCTGTCAAGCCTTTAAAAGTAGCTATTACTATTAAATTCCTTGTACTTTATATTTTTAAAATAACTCTCTCATTTAAGAAGCATTCTAAAAGTTGAAGTAGGAAGCTACTACTACCAAACAGGCTAAAAGCCATTTGTATGGTGTGGTGAGAACTTTATCAAAGAGCACCTTAAGTAATTCATGCCACCCCACTGCTAACTACTATCTGATCCCCGCTAGCCATATCCACAGTTAGGTGGAACTTACCTCAATGAGTTCATTGCTCCAAATGCTGGCATCCATTTTTAGACTTCTAACCTTGGAATCTTTTGGTCCTAAAGATCTATGTTGTCCTGAAGTCAAGAGACAATTGCATTTCTATTTCAATTTGTATGTAAATGTATTTTATTTAAAAAAAAATGCTTGTGTACGCATTCATGTATGTAGGTATGTATATCTTTTCAACTTAAAACACACCAGTATCTACTTTCCTTAATGCCAATACCATTAAGAGTAGTGGTGATAATTATACAGAAATCTCAACCACAGTGAAGATAACAGTAGTCATCTTCACCACTACCCTGTAGTGGTATAAAACTACAGTTTTAAAACTAGCTATATATGTGTATCAATATGTATGTGTGTATATTCATCACTTGAAAATTAACTAGCAGTTAGCGATTACTGAAAATCTTTTATAATAGGTCTGTTTAAATTCCATGTAAGTGAACCCAGATATCCTTTCACTCCTAAAAAAACCAAAAACAAAAAAAAAACTAGCAACAACTCTAATAAACATGTATTTAAAAATATGAAGTGGATTCTTTATTCTACTTTTATGCCTTAAAGAGAATATGAGCCCAGCATTCTATTAGCATCAATTCAATTATGTTGTGTAATCATTCAGTCATTACTGGGTGCCCAGGAATGTGTCTGATGCTTTCTACGCTGAGGAGGGAATAAGGTATTCGAAACATTTCCCTATTTTAAGGACTCTTTGCCTATGAGCATGAAAGCTCATTCCCCTCTCTACATTAGGTAAGAGGGTCCTTTCCTCCTTTCTTTAAAATGGTAACTACTCAGAGCACAGTCTTAAAATCCCAATGGCAGAAATATGCATAGGTTTGCATTTATAAAGACCTACTAAAGGCAACACTGAAAGGGGTTGAACTCAGAAAACAGGGAGAAGAACTGGAAAGAACCAATGGAGTCACAGAAGCAAAAAATAAATAAATAAATAAATAAATAAATAAATAAATAAATAAATAAATAAATAAATAAATAAAAAATAAAAAATAAAAATGATAGACTCTTGAGTTGAGACAAGCAGGAGGAGTAACGATAGGGAGGGCAGATTTAGAAATCCCAAGGCGATAAAAACTGCCGGGACTTGGTGGGCTTTAAGGGAGGGGGAAGGGTCAAGAGAGTCTCTCAGGTTTTGGACTTGAATGTAGGGTAGACAGTATTGCTTCTGACCAAGATTTAGAATAAATGAGAATTTTCAGTTTTATGTAATAAGCTGGGCAGCAATGAGAGCTCCATTATTCACATGTTATTTTTGAGGTAACTTGGGCAAACCCAAGAAAAGAGTCCAGTAGGTAGACCCACGAGTATGGTATCCAACATGGTGAGAACTGTCCACTTACAAGTGAGTGCTGAACTTAAAATGATAAATAACATCGACCAAGAACATCGGAGTGAAAGAGACCTGAGGATATAACCCAAAGGAACACATGTATTTCAGGACCAGGCAAAGGAAAAGTAACTTGAGAAAGGATGACCAGAGTGTTACAAACACACAAAGAGAAAATGGTATTTTGGAAGTTAAGGAAGGATGGGAAGTCAGATACACTGGTCAAATACTGAAGTGCCAAATACTGCAGAGAAGATAATAAAAATAGGAACGGACCACACAGAAACTGAGAGGTAAACTACACTGGTAAACATGGTGCAAATATTTTTACTGAACTACAGAGAAGAAAAAACTGATCATAGGATGAAGAAAAACAAGGACGGTAAAGGAATGAAGGAAATCTGTGCAGAATTCTACTCTTGAAAGTACCCTGTCTGTGAAGGGAAAAGAGAGAATGATACATAAGGGGAGTGGAAAGTTTTCAGGAAGCTAGTGTCAACATGACAGACGGGCACAAGTATATATGCTGAAACAAAAGAAACCATGGTTGAATAATTACAGAGAAGGAATAAGTGATGAGGTGAGGATCCTAAGAGGAGAAGAAAGAAGCAGGAGATATGAGTAGAAAGAATAGCCTCAGACAACACAAAGGCTCTCTTCCAATGAGACTGGAGAGGAAAAAAGGTTGGGAAAAAATACAAAGCAGAGGGGGATTAGCTGACGCTTCTTCTGGTTGCCATTGATGCTAATTAGGTCCTGAGAAAATCTAGTGTGATAAGAATTGTGGAAGCACAGAACTCCTGAAAAGTATTAAGGATTGAAGCAACCATCCTAGTCTTTGCTCTAACTGCGGTGGTGTTCCTCATCCGTATTCTCTCAATGAAACCTGTGCTCAACTCTGGTCTTGCCATTATCATATTCTACTGCAATGAGTATTTATATATCTGTGGAAGACGTATCAACCTCTCATACACTTTTAATTCCCAGGACCACCGCTGTACCTGGTAAAGCTAGGATGCTGAAGTACAGTTTAGCATGTGGCTAACTTTGTCCAAGACCTCTATGCCCTCCACTCACTGGAACAACTGTGAACCCCCAAATACACTGAGCTGTCAGATGGTCTGTAAGCTGTAAAGTCACAGTAAGATCACCATAGTACTGGTTACTGTCAGAAACCTCAGTACTCTTTGGAAATGCTTCTAGATAAACACTCTCATTAAAAGAGATACGGGATCTGCTGTACCAAGTTTAGAGCTCAGAATAACTTTGATATGAAATACACATCTTACAAAATATGATTGGGGAAAAGTGGGCAAATCATGCAAAGACACAGGCATGTTCAGGGTGCATTCTGAAATGCACTCACCTTAAAATCTAAAAATGTCAACCCTGTCTTTTTAAAATCCACACATGGACCAGGAGGCACACAAAATGATTATGTGCTTAGAAATCAATTTTTACATCTAAGTCATGCATAAGAGAAGTTTAGAACTATATTTCTAAATTTAATTTAAATGTAATAAGACTTCTCCATTTTTATTTTTCACAACTGTTGGCTGGGACACATTACGTAGGACAATAAAGAGCATTTGGTGCCAATCTGCTACCAAACAGCGAAGAGCATAACTTATCACTAATTACCTGCACACTTCTTACAGATGACAACACAGAGATTGATGGATGCCCAGTCAGGGTCCGGGGCTTTACAATCGGCACAGCTCCTGTTGGACTCATTGAACCAAATCTTCTCAGCCACCTCATAATCAGAGAGAGTTTCTGCTATCGACTGCTGCACAGCTTCGATCCACTCCTGTTTCTCTTTTTCAGACTCGGCTGTAAAGCTGAAACAATTAATGTTTCTGCATTATCGATCTCCCTTGTAAAGGCCAATTAAGCAGTATGTTCAGTTTGCATATTCATTTCACTCACAAATTAAGCAGCAGCTGAAAAATATGCCTTCCAGGCAGCTGAAGAGTCTTTTCTGTTAAAAATCATCTAATTTAAAAATCTATTTTTTTCCTTTAACATTCCACATTGCTTATGAGTTTGTTTACGTATCTTGAACCAAAATTAATATGTACATTTTTCTGACCAGGATATAAAAATTGCCTTGAGAGGTCAAGAGCTTAAATGAGAGACTATGTTTCCTAAGCAGTGGTTATATAATAATCAATGAGAGACTGGCTGAGTTTCACACTTTTGGGACCACTGGATTATTTTGCCAAGAAAGTATGCCATGATAGCCTGAAACTAAATTATCAAAAACACCCACCAGAAATTTTGATTTTTTTAGTCTTAAAAATAGATTTTCCTTTTTAATTAGAAGAATGTCCAGATGGCTTGAAGAAACTGAGAAATCAAAAAAGTTTCAAGTGATTACTATTCTAACTCATTTTTAGCCATGTTCTGATTATTTCCTGATTCTTAGTATTTACTGGATACCTGAGTAAAGGGATAAAACATCAACCGTGGGTTCACTCCAAGAAATGTTTACAGGGTATCTGCGATGTGTCAAGAAACGTGCTACACGGCTCCAAACTCAGCCAATGACCCATAAAATGTTTCACATTAAAATTTTCTGTTCTGAAGATGAAAATGTTTTGAAATAGAATGAAAATAACAGATGACTAACATATTCCAAACAATCCATAAGGAAACTGAGTGGCCTACATGAATATTTTCTGAAGCACTTTATGTTGCCATCATCAGTATAATATCCTTAAACTTCTTAGTGGTTTTCACTTTTACATAGAGATTGGTCACAGTACTGGTACACAGATTCTAAAACCCCTGAAGTGCCCTAAGTGACAAGTGTCTTTTGTATGCTTGTGAGATAATTTGAGGCTGGAGGCCTCAACAGCTTCAGGATGGGAGCTGGCCACCAGAAAGACCAAGGTCTGATTAAAGGATTTGAGCTTTCAGCCCCACCCCCATGACCTCTAGGGATGGGAGAGGTGCTAGCAATTGAGTTAATCACCAATGACCAAGGATTTAATCAATCATGCTTACAGAATGAAACCCCCATAATAACCCCTGAACCACAGGGTTCAGAAAGCTTCTGGGTTGATGAACACATTGAAGTGCTGAGAGCACGATGTACCCCGAGAAGCCATGGAAGCTCTGTACCTTGCTTTGTGTGGCTCTCCCATTTGGATGTTCCTGAGATGCATTCTTTATAATAAACTGGCAATAATTAATTAAACCATCCCCCTGAGTTCTATGAGCCATTCTCACAAATTAGTGAACCTGGGGAGTTGGGGTCATGGGAATCCCAATTTGCGACCAAGTCAGAACAAAGTGTGGGTAAGCTGAGGACCCAACGTTTGTGACTGGATTCTGAATTAAAGGCAGCTTTGTGGGATTGAGCCGTGAAACTTGTGGGTCTAATGCTCATGCCAAGTAGCTGCTGTCGGAACAGGACTGAATTGTAGGACACCCATTTGGGATTTGGAGACATGGAGAACTGGTTGGCGTGAGGAAAAAGCCCACCCCATATTTTGTGTCAGAAATACTATGAGTACATAAACAATGAATCTTGTAACACTGAAAAAATAAAATAAAAGTATTTGGGAAGAAAATAAAAAAAAAAAAAGAAAAAGAAATACTATGAGTAAAAACAGCTCAGCCAATGTCTACATTTTCAGTTGAGGCTTGAATCTGAATATGTGAAAATAAAGTCTGTTATTCTTTAGGTGATTATTTTTTTCCTCAAAATTTGAGTCAGCAGACACTTCTGACAGATGAAATGAATACCAGACTTGGGAGTATTTTCAAAATTGCTAAGTAACTGTTAGTCCTTCAAAGGCCTCTGACAATCGCCTCTGACCTGCATACTACCCTGTGATATGCTGATTATTTGTAACAAATGAATTAATGTGGGTAAACTCACGGACACTGACTTATGCCTCTTTTGTGTACCAAAGCTATGGAGTTACTATAATTAAAACATATTAGGAACTTTAAGTTTTCTTTTTCATTGTTATATGAAATAATTACTAGATTACTGTAATACAAGATATATAATGAACTGTTAAAATATTTGATCAATAAGTGCTATGAGACCCATCAGCATTATTTTAAGCAGGAGTTCCTTTTAGGAAATCATTATGGAGCAATTGTAATCAGGAACGGATTTTAAAGGAGGACTGCATTTGATTAGACTAAAAGAAGGTAAATAAAAATACAGCTTAAAGACAATGTAGTATTCTTTATTCCTTCAAAATGTGAAGTAATTTTTCATATATTTGTTGATAAAAAATTAATATATTTATCAAGCCTAAGAGAAAAAGGTATTAAGAAACGAAACGTCTGAAATCTCATGAAATTAGTAACTTTGCAGGTTGTGTGATAATTCAAGTCACTTTTATGAGGTGTTTTTATATACTGGCTAATAAATTAGACAATATAGAAAACAACAAACATGATTTTATTATATAATCTATAAGAAATAAAATCACCACTACCAATGTAAAAGTAGATCACCCAACCTTTCTTGGAATAACACAAAAACAAACGTTTAAATATAGCTTACCTAAAACTCCTATAGGGAGTGATTATTTCAAAAGACTGTTTTACCGTTCGGTCCACTTGCTTTACATTTGCTACATTCATAGGAATTATGGTAATACCAAGTCCACTCTTAAAATCCTAGTTGGGAGAAAAAAAATAATAACATTATAAAGAAACAAAAATATGGATTTTGAAAGTACACATTATATTCTCTAAAATGCAAAGAGCCATTATATCCTACTAAATTTTACTACACATATACGTGTAGAACTGAGTAAGTCATTAAAAATGGATTGACAGTGGTTTTCTTATTTTAGGTAGGCACTCTCGATCCATGCTAACCCAGTGCCATTCCAAGCTGGACAGTCGGGCTACTGATCAAATACGGACTTCCGTCACATGAAATGTCAAGTTGAGTAGGACACAGACCGTGAAGTGTACATGCTTACTTTTCAAAGTTAGGCACTTTTTCATCTTTATCTCTTCAGTAAAGGAAACTAAGAGTTAACTAGCCCTTAGCATGTGCCTAGCAATTTCTAAGTAGGGGAGTCATATGACACTGTGAGACTAATATAATTACTACTTATAAAAAAGAAGGGGAAACTGAGGCCCAAAGAGAGGAAAGTCACATGAAAAGCACAGCTAGTTGTATGTGGCAGAAAGTGACTGAAACCCAAGCTGATTATTCTTTGTTTTACTCTATGATATTGTCTCTGCTCTGTCACATTATTTTTCTCATTTACTCTCAAACAAAAGCATTACGTATTTTACAGTTTTATCTCATTCCCAATATTTTATTACTTTCCTCTTCCTTCAATTAAATTCGTAAGCTGCTTTAAATGCTATTTTGGTATGAAAACTGACATTTGTTCAATACCTATAGCCCCTCTGTTCAGTCTGCCCCACCACAATTAGAAATTGTTCAAAAGGCTAAAAGGTCTGCCTTATAAAAGCAGTGAAGTCTGAAATACTATTATCTAATCATAAGGGTTTGGGAATTTGATTTACCAAATAATCTCAACTTTTTTTTTTTAAGATTTTATTTATTTATTTGACAGAAAGAAAGAGATCACAAGTAGGCAGAGAGGCAGGCAGAGAGAGAGGGGGAAGCAGGCTCCCTGCTGAGCAGAGAGCCCGATGCGGGGCTCGATCCCAGGACCCTGAGATCATGACCTGAGCTGAAGGCAGAGGCTTTAACCCACTGAGACACCCAGGTGTCCCTAATCTCAACACTTAAAAAATATAATTATTCTCTAGACTTCAAAAGATTTATCCGTGTAAACTAAATGTGCTCTGAATTCCTAAATTCAATTTGACTAGAAAAAATAGTCATACTAAAGAAAGACTACAAAAAATATTGGACCATTTTTAATACTACTACTTCTGGCAGAGACTGCAAAAGTTCACAGGCCTTCTCTCTGCAGGGTAAAAGTATATTTTCCCATCTCCCTTGCAAGCTAGGAGGGGTCATATGTCTTAGTTTTGGCCAATAAAATATAAAAAATTCCTGGGGCAGGAGGGGGGTGTGGCAAATCTTGGAAGAAGAAAGACTTTTACACCTTGCCATTCTGCCTTCTTCGGAAATAACATCGAGAAGCACAGAAACTGTTAGAATCCTCGAAATGAGAAGCCTGAGGACAAATTTTCATCCCTGAGGATGCCAGAGTGAGAAAAAGATGGAAAGAAACTTGTTCCCTGGTGGCATCAGCTCTCTGCTGCCTACACCAAGAAATTTGCTAAAACAAAGAAATCTCTATTTAAGCGATCCTTTGGGTTTTTGTCATTTCATACTAAAGGATTCCTGACTAATAAGTGAAATAAAATAATACTATAATAAATTCCGTCCACTTGTAAAAGTATCCAGAGTTTTCTTTCATAAATTGCAGAAAAGCCTCTCTTCATTTTTTAACATATGATGTTAAGTTAGAATAAGCAAGTGACACGTTTACAAAACATATCATCAATTTGATTATTTTTTCCTGATGAAAGTACATATGACTTGTTCTGTTAGGAAAAACAAGCCAGAAACTGAGAGTCAATAATATAAAAGAGAAGGTGCACAGACATGTTAAGTGTTGCAAAATAATTAGAAAAACGTAATATACTTCCACTTTGTATGGCAAACTTATCTAAAAATCAGTACTTAATGTGACCTATATGGACAAGGAGAATCAAATAGGTTCAGTGTTATATTTACTGCAATTAAAAAAAAAATTCTGAATTGTCCATACCAGTGTTCTTGCTACATAACACTTGCTGGAGAAACTTCCAACCCAAGTAACTGAAAACTCAAACTTTCTTTTAATGAAGAAATAAAGTAGGCGTAGCAAGATAAGTTTTTTTGTGTGTTTTTGTTTGTTTTTTAGTTGAGTATAGTTCACAATGTTACATTAGTTTCGAGTGTGCAAACATCGTGATTCTACAATTGTATAAATTGTACTATGCTCACCACAACTGTAGCTACCTTACGTCAGGCAAGGTAGGATATTTTAAAAACAGCTTTCTCCATGCAATACGTGCATGGAGCACTTGGTGTGGTACATAAACAATGAATCTTGTAACACTGAAAAAATAAAAGTATTTGGGGGAAAAAAAAAAAGAAAAAAAACAGCTTTCTTTTTTTTTTAAAGATTTTATTTATTTATTTGACAGAGAGAGAGAGATCACAAGTAGGCAGAGAGGCAGGCAGAGAGAGAGGGGGAAGCAGGCTCCCCACTGAGCAGAGAGCCCGATGCGGGGCTCGATCCCAGGACCCTGGGATCATGACCTGAGCCAAAGGCAGAGACTTTAACCCACTGAGCCACCCAGGCACCCCTAGCTTTCTGATGGCCCAACTTGAAACAGGAGTAACTCTAGAACAAACTGCGTGTCCTTCCAACAGTTCTCCATAATGAAGACCCCACAAGAGCTGGATACGCACGGTTACATTCTATGCCAAGTTATATTCTCCGATGAGCGCCTGGCTTGCAGGTAGTGTGTTAGGAAGGGCAGAGATACATACTTAAACCATCAGACTAGCAGATGGCAGGAGGGACAATGTTTTATGGAAACTGATGAGCCTCATTCAGGCTCCAACCTGAATTGGTGGTCCCTTTTCTACAAGCAAATTGTGAAATGTCTACATATAAAGCTGCAATTTCTGTTAAAAATAAAGTAAGTGAGGATGGGCACTAGAACCCAAATTTCTTCCAAGCAAGGCAAAGATGGTTTTTTTAGCCTGGAAGAATATTGTAACCCATTTATCAGTTGCTGGCCATGGCCATATGGTTTTGAGTAATTAGAGTATCCACTGAATTCACCGACACAAATGGACTGTAAAATGTATAGCAGAGTAACAAAATAAATGTCAGTGCTCTTGAGAGCTATTAAATATGAAACAACTGTGTTTCTTATTAAAAATATTTGTGGTGACATTAAGCCACTTTTTCAACTGTATTTAGAACATAGTAAGAATATATCTAATTCCTCAATGCTCCCTACGACCCTGAGATTCTTATCCCCTGATTTGGAAAGCAGAGCTTAAGAATCTCCAGTTAAAAAGCAAAACTACAATCCTGTGATTCTCATACGTAGCCAATGTTGAGAAAAACTGAATTAGACAGCAGAACCAGCTGTAGAATCTAGACAGGATGAGTCTGCAATATTTAAATATCAGGGTATCAACAGTTCCTTCTCCCTTCTGTAGAGCAAAAGAAAAAGAAAAGGCATGCAATGATTACACAAAAATCATTTGAAATCATTAAGACTACTGGTTAAAAATACTCTGGCCAGAACACAGTGACACAGTGGATTTTCGAGATCCTATTTGTCCTGGGTGCCCAACCCTGCTTTAACATCTAGAGGCTTTAAAAACATCAGTCTTCATTAAACATATACGGTGCACTACATAAATGGTTTAATATCTATTTGTGTCATGCTCTGAAAACTATGAACTCTCATTTGATCTTGTAAATTATTCTGTGAAGAAGGCAGAGCAGATAGAGCCATTTTTAAAAGGGGAAAATTCATCCTTGCAAAACAGTGTTTATGAAGTACTCTGTGTGGGCCAGAAGTCGTGCTAAATCCTGGGTCCACACCAGAGCATAAGACAGGGTACCCACTTTTGGAAAGCTTATAGTCTAAGGAGGAAATGAGAGAGAAATGTAAGAAGTACATAGTTGTAAACACTGAAACCAGCCAATCCCTGTAAGACAGAGTTGTGAATTTATGAGACCTTCTAAAGGTAGTGAAACTTGACCAGATCATTGACAAAACCCAGACCGGCTTGATCAGGTATACCTCTCCGGCTTCAGTTCTCTCATCTGCACAATGGGAGAACAGTAGTACCTACACTTCTTCAGTGTGGGGAGGATTAAATCAACACATTAAATATACTTAGAAGAACGCCAGGCATGCAGTAAGTGCTACACAGATCTAGTTAGCTACTGTTACCATTCTTGTTAGCTTCTACCTCTTGAATTTGAAACCAAGTGAACATATTACCTATGAAAAAGTTAATTACAAGAAAACACATATTTAAGTAACTAGCAAACATACATAAATTTTTTAAAATGGGGTGGAAGGCAAATTTAAAAAAATAAATTACCCTTTACCTACAATCTGATTGTCAGCAATAGTCTCATTTTGAAAAATAGGCACAAGTCAGACCAGGCTATACTTTCAACACTTAAAATGCTATAAGCTGGACAGAAAAAAAACAGGAGCATGAAAATTCAGTGGCTGGAATATTACTATAGAAAGCAAATAGCTGAAAACAGCTTCTGGACTAAACAATACCTTACATTTAATTTGCTGCGACAGAATGTGGGATCTCACAAAGCATGAGTCCCACCATCAGTACTACTGTACAATGGTGCTGCTTGGCGAACAGATGTGGACAACCTGCAAAGGTGCTCATGACCATGTCAGCACTGGGAGTCAGACCTGGGGGATAATCCTGGCCAAGCCATTCACTGGCTGTATGACTACTACTAAGTTTTTTACTTTATCTAGACCTCAACTTCCTCATTTGTAAAAAACACAGTAATATCTACCTTACACAGCACTGTTATAAAAACTGAGTGCCACATAAATTAAGGGTGTAATACAGACAGACAATTCTTTTATTTGTGAGTTCTAAACCCAGAATTTGTCTTCAATAAAAGTATCTCCATTTTATTTATAAGGACTGAAAGTATTCACACCAATGATTCTATAGTATATACTCAGTTTAGAATGAATGGTAAATATTTACCAGGATGCTGAAATGGGTTATTTGTAGCAACAGAACCTGGTTGAAACTACATTTTGAAACTACATAGTAAAAGAGCAAAATAAAAGTTTGATTCCTAACGGGAAAAACTAAAGAAGGGTTTGTTAACCCCAAATTTCCTGAAATCTCAAACCTATTTTTGGAAATACCGGATGCCAGGTTTCCATGCCAGAAATTTAAGAACTTGGTGCTTAAACATTTGTTGAAAACAGATGTGGCATTGTATGACATTGGCACCACATTTCCGGGGAAACACCAGATGCAGAGTTTGGCCAGATACAGAACCCAGAGAAGCTGAGGCCACCACCTACATCCTGCTGCTTCTTTCTGTGCTACTCAACCCACAGCCCTATGAGGTCTATTTAAATTCTATTAGAGTTTCATCCCCGTGCCAGACACTGGGAACATTATGTAGGGGGAACGAGGGGGAATGAGTCTCTTGTTATACCCTGATTTGAAAATGTTTAATCAAGTGAATTTATATAGTTAAATCCTCAGTGCCACAATTATCATTAAATGGATGCACAGAACCACCAAGCAAGACATCTGGTTGTAATGAATTCACTAATACTAACATGATCTCAAAAAAAAACTCATCACGAAAAAAAAAAAGAGAGAGAGAGACTGGCTGTCAGAACAACCTAACAAATGGAAACCAAAGCCAATTATCTTAAATGTGCCTCACATCCATTTGCAGAAATTTCATTCAAACAGCAATATCGTGTATGTAACACTTCATATACTTTGGCGTACATTCCGAATTATCTCATTTAAAATTTTAAATACTGGCTTATATACTACATCCATATTATGTCAAGACAAATTCATAAAATAATTATCTGCCAGAATATCGAAAATCTATAAGCTTTGAAATAAAAAGTTTAATTATAATAAAATTTAATTTATAATAAAATTTCTACACAATAAAAATTAACTGAAGAATGAAAAGTAAGCGGTAGCTTACTCAGAAAAGCAGTTATAGAAAATGACCTGACGATTAATTATCCTTAAAATGGAGAACTTAAAGAAATTGTCAGAAAAGAGAATAAAATCCCAATCGATAAATGGAAAAAAGAAAATCAAGGGACAATTCACAGAAAAGAGAATAACTTAAAAACAAACTTTAAAAAAAAATGGTAAGCTCTATAGATAAGAAAACAGCTGTAAATGACTGCTCATTCAACAAGCTCATTCCACAAAATGTTTACTGAGTGTCAGCTACAGGCCTGAAACTCCTGAAGACATGACAGTGAATAAACCATCACACCATTAATTTGAGAATATAAAAATTATAACACATTTAAGGTTAAAATCAGGCTGGTACCTAGTTCATGTAGCTAACAGCATTTAAAATATAAACAATTCTTTACGAAAAGGTCATAAAAGTCCATGCCAAAAAAAAAAATAATAATAATAATCAAAAAGGAAGATAAGGCTACATACAGAAAGCTACCAGAAATCTCATTTATTTATCACAATGTGTGCTACCCACAGTGGAAGGTGAGACCCTACATAGCAGGCATCTTTTGGTCAATGCTATACCCCTGGAGCCTAGAGCCTAGAGCCTAGAGCAGTGCCCAGAAATGAGAAGGTGTCCAGTAAAAATCCATTTTGTAAAATGGATAAATACAGAAACACAGGGAATTGTATAGCATAAGCTGTACAAAATGAAACACAACTCCTTTTATACAAAGTTAAAATAACACTGGAGAAAAACTATCATAATTATAATACACTGCAGGCATGTAAAACATAAGAGATCAGTATTTGTAAAAATTAAACACTGTTTGTGAGATGGTGTTAAATAAAGAGATGACATGTAATTTATGTGATAACAGCGCTACAGTGTTTTGCAACTGAGTAATTAGGTAGAGAATTTCTGTTTCTACTTTGCCAAATTCCTTTTTTACATATCTCTTCATTGTTCTTTTCTACTTTTTACAACCTGTTGGGCAAGGGGTGGGGGGAGGACACAACATCCCCTAAGGCATTTCTCCTACTCAGTGGAGAGCTACTGCAAATTTCAGTTCCTACAATCTACTAATGAATGAAAGGGAAAGATAAGAGATGAAAGAAAAAAATGAATCTTTGAACCAAGTAATTGGGAAAACGAAAAGTCCCTGTTAATTCCATAGAGTTCAGATCTGTCCGTGAAATGTCCATGAGGAGAGGCAGATTGCCAACCCTCCTGCTAGCATCGTATCATTTCTCTTAAAAAAGGAGGAATTTCAAAAATGAGCAAAGGCAATAATTATGATAACCTGTTCTAATAGATATTTTAACTTAGTTATTGATTCAGGAAAAGGGACAGATTCAGAAAAAAGTGAAAGAATTACTGAAAATACATTTATAGGGATGCCTGACACAGAATCTTAAGGACACTTTTTGGAAGTAGAGGAAAAAACTCTGGAAAAGATTAACAATAATCCACAAGATTAGAGTACACTTCCAGACAGACAGAGTTGAAGGAATGTACAGGAAATAACAGTTTCAAACTGTTTTCCAAACACTGTCCCCTTTATGCTGACTTTGCAAATGGAGTTTAATGTCTGCACTAGATCAAACTCCGGCAATAAAAGTCTACATTAAGAAAAAGGAATTGAAGGATACTGTAGAATTCATAAGCTAAAAAATTTTAAATTTCATTTAAAAATTGAGATCTTAGCAAAAAAAAAAAAGTAGCTATAGTTCAGAACTATGAACAATTAGTTCTTCAAAATGTCAAAATGTATTATCACTAATCCTGATTATCTTAACTTTCCACTTAAATGGTGGCACATTTCAAAATGTTCAATGAGGAAGAAGATCACTTCCAAATGAAAGTTAATCACAAAAAGAGGTATAATAGTCCCAAGTTGCGGGATGATGAAGCAGTCAATGCTGCTGAAAGCTATTTTTACACATTTTCCAACTCCAAAAATATCTTGCTCTCTTTACCTAGATGCTTATCATTTTTTAAAGGGAAAAAAAAAAACCCTTAGAGCAGTGTTTCACTGTATGTAATTTTTGATACATGTGGATGCCTTATATGACTGTGGATTCCAACATTCTATCTCCAGAAATTCTAAATCCACAGTCTGGAATGAGCCCAGATCTCTGGAATTTTAACATGCAACTTACATAATGGCCTTAGGAATAGTAAGCCATCTCTCTTCTTTAGATGACGCCATTTAAACCTAAAGACATTAACTTAATTACCTGAGCCAATTAGTAGCAGAGAAAGAATGAAAACCCAGAACTGTCACCTCTGTCCAATCGCTCTGCTCTAAAAAAACACTATAGCTTCGTTTTAAATAACTCTTCAATATATGCTACCTTTCCACCTTTATCCATCATCTGTTTACTCTCTCTGGAGTGACATCCAAAGTAAATTTGTAAAACTATGTATCAAGAGAGGCTAGAAAAATGAAAATAATTCATATGTTATGGTAGTCTAGGTCAATTTTCCTTATTTTTATTCTATTCATACTACAAATTATGTGGGCAATAAATTCACTATTTTAAAATTTTTAAAACTGAAAATTTAGCTTTGATGCATGGAACTCAATTAGATCCAATGCAAATTTAGATACGGAAGTTCAAAGCTAACACCTCTTACTTTTTTAAAATTTTTTTAATTTTTACTATAGAAGTATAATCGATATGTTATATTACCTTCAGGTGTAACACCACTTACATTTTTATGATAAGTAAATTTTTTTCCATATTTTAAAAAAAATGAGATTACTTAATGTGTTGTATATATAAAACTTTTAGAAGTTGTATTAAATGAATATCTCTTAGTGCTTTTCCTAAATGCAAGCTTAAAGCCCCTTGCATTCAGGAGAAAGACTCCCCATTTAGCATGTCACTCAAGTTCTTCACACAATCTGCTCAACCATGTGAAAAAAACCAGTGGGCAACTTTCCTCTGGAGAGAAAGGCATACACGGGATGTAAGCACAGATAAAACTGGAATAATAAGTTAGGGCCTAAACATAGGAAGTCTTCCTTAATTTATCCATCCACTCTTAGGCCAACTAGTTCTTTAAGACTTGACTCAAGATCAAGTTCCTTAAGACCCAGCTCAATATAAAATGATGCAAGTTTTTAAAAATAACACATACACAAGCAACGGTATGTACTTTTTAAGGGTATATATATACAAAGCCATGTTAATGCATAGAAAAGGACCGGAAATATACATGCACTGAAAATAGGTTTATGTCTCAAAAGATGAGGAGGGGTCCAGCATTAATGCTTTCATTTTAAAGGAGAATGTATTCATTACTTATGTATGTGGAAGTGCTTCTAATCTCCAGACTTCAATAATTGCCCTTTTTTGTATTTCTCTACAACTCCTGCACAAGCCAAATAAAGTACGGGGCTCACCGTCCATCGTAAACAATGGTCTTGTCAGACTTTTCCTCCTAGAAGATAGGACTTAAGTCCTCAACAAGCACACTCCTTGCAGAATGCCTCATCTGCTAGAAAGTGTATTACTCAATACACACTTACACTCCAAACCTTCTAAGCAACTCAGTTATTCAAGGAAAGAAGCTTAGACTATGTCTAAAAGGTCACAGGCCAGAAATTTTCAGCATACATTTTAAAAAGACACTTGGGTATAGCTGCTAAGATGCTACACTTAGAGTCACCAAGTTCTGGTTTTGTTATGCATTACAATCTACAATCCTTACACAACTTTCATTTTCCTCACCTATGAAACATGGAGAAGAATATCTTCCTCCTACATTTGTGGGCATGATTAAAAGGAAATGTTTATAAATTAATTAGCACAATACCTGGTACTTATCAGATGGTAGTCATTCTTATGCTTTTTATGTTCAATTGCTAATATTAAAGCAATAATTTCATACAATTTCTTTCTAATCAGAGAATGTTAGTAAAACTTTAAAAAACATCTACTTTGGGAGAATAACGTAAACTCAGACGATGTAGCTAATGGAAGCGATGAAACTAATAATTTGAAGTCCATCAAATCTGTGCAAGTAAAAAATGAGTACCTCAATTAATCTGGCAGAATAACTTCCGTACTGATAAACGCGAATAATGCATTTTTAAACTTCATTCCAATGAGAAAAGTTTTAATCATCTCACTTCACAGACTGAAAATGTTCACATTCAGTTCATACACATTATAAGCTGTACATCACTATTTTTCTTGAGGAATATGCTAACTATCCAAGTTATTAATATGCCAACAGTGCTCAGTGATACCTTCCACAGTTAATTGGCTAAGAAATCTTATCCAAAAAATATAATGAAAAAGATCACACTGAAGTTCAGCAGATGTCTTAGAAAAGATCTATAGTTAATATTTTTGAAACTGTTTGAGTTGACATCTGTATTTTTTGTTATGAAAACAGTCAGCATTTATATGCCAGCCTATTATCACTCATTATATGTCATTAATGAGTTCACCTTAAATCAGCTATCCAAAGTACACTGTGCAATTCCACAAATTACTAAAAATCTAATATATTCTAGGCTAAAAGATTAAGAATTCCTTCCCAAAGTGGGGTATTTTCTTATACATATTAAAAACCAGGCATGTTAGGGGCACCTGGGTGGCTCAGTCAGCTCAAGTCATGATCTCAGGGTCCTGGGATCAAGCCCCACGTCCAGCTCCCTGCTCAGTGGGGAGTCTGCTTCTCCCTCTGCCCCTCTCCCTGCTTACACGTGTGCACGCATGTGTGCTCTCTCTCTCAAATAAATAGAATCCTTAAAAAAATAAAATAAAAAATAAAAATCAGATACGTTAGAGAAAGGAAGTCTACAGAATCAAATAGTTAACAGAATTTGTTAGAACTTTAATATTAGTCTCCTCAAAACACTGAACTTCTCTATTAAGTCTTTCTATATTAACCAAATTCAGTAAGTCAACAACTCAAGTCTACTTCATTTATATGTGTTGTGGATGTATGTGCATATATGAACCACTTACCTAGAGTAAATTATTTCCTCTGCAAGCAACATAACTACTTTAAAAAAAAATGCTAGAAACTCATGAAAACACGTTATTACCTCTGCCTACTCTTAAAATTTTCTATTACAAAAGAAACACTACAGGTGCACAACTGGGCCTATTTCATCAATAGCTGTAATGGTTAATTGGCTCTTGATTGTTATCTCATATAGTTGTAACATTACTTCAGCTAAGGAATACCCTTCAAAAATTATTTTCAAGATTTTATTTTCTCAGTCCCTTAAAAAGGCAATGTCTAGCCTCAAATTTGATGTAGATTACTTTCCTGTCACTGGAACAACTGAGAAAATTCAACAAAACAACTCTTTGTTATATTTGTGCAGTACTCAAGGCAAAAGCAAGACGCTAGGAGTAAAAACACTAATAAGTCTAACAAAGCACAGTTGTGAATGTAATCAAGGCACCGCAATTTGCAATTACTGTAACACAGCTCACCTGTTCATTTTTGCAAAGCCACACGCTGTTTCCACTTAACACAGTAAAAATTTTGGCTTTATACCCTCTCAGTTCAAGATAGCCACATTTCTCAGGTGCAGCAGCTGCTTGAGACTGCAAGGCAGGGGACTGTGATTTCAGTGCATTTAATAGTATGCTGATCCAGTCATTTCTCTCCTCTGAAAATGAAGACGGGAAAAAATACATACATCCATACTCATATAAATTATACAGACACAGAAACATGGGCAAAGGATCTATTTTCCCTGTAACACATAATTTACAGATTCTTTCCCACAACCATAATCTAAATGCTATTGCGGTGAGAGCCAATGGCCCAATTCTGTAAGAGAAAAGAAATAACACTACCCAGGTGTTCTGTAACCAATACTACTGGCCTCGCCTGGGAGCTTATTAGAATGCAAAATCTCAGGCCCCACTCCAGACCTGATGAATCAGATTCCTCAGTTTAAGATCCCCAGGTGATCGGAATCCATGTTAATATTTAAGAGGCACTCTTACAGATTATTCATGAGTTTGGATTTTCTCTTTTAATAGAAGTAATACTGAGACCAGTTAACAGATTTTACCTGGTAATTAAGCTGCTCAAATGCCCAGAAAATCTTACTTCTGTTACTTAGAGCCTACTCTACTTAAGAGTATGCGAACTTGATATTCACTCATCCATTCCATTCTCACCACAGGAACAAAAGGATCTCAATTTGGTAAATTAAAATTTGGTTTTCTCCCTCCACAAAAGCTAAGTGACCTTCAACGATGTATAACACATTGCATTACAGACACAGGAATCTGATCTAGTCCCCAAAGAGCAATCAAAGTTGTAAGTCAAGTTAGATATGAACATATAACAGAACACAGAGTACTAATAAATGTCATACAAATGATAGCAAATAAAATATGAGTCAATTCAATGGAGGTAAGTCATTTGCTGAAGGTCATACAGCAAGTTAGTATTAAAATTAGGAGAATCAAATATTTTAACTCAGACAAGTATTCTCAGTACTATAAAAAGAAAAGTATTTGTGCTAGGTCTTGCAACGCGGAGCATAACTGGAGTTCGGTGAGGGAAGAGCAGAATTTTATGACTCTAAGCGGAGAAGAACACAAGAACAAAGGCAGAAAGAACCAACATCTGCTCAGAGACTTATAGATAAGCATATTGATAATTTTGAACTCAAGAGGAAACAGGAAATATGGATAGAGCTTCTGCAATACCTGTAAGGAATTTTGCCTCCAAACTTTGTTACAGAGGGAAAAAAAAAGGCAAAACAAGATTCTTAGCAAGGAAATGACATGATTAGTAGGATGATATATAGACCAAACCGGAAGCTTGGAAATCAGGAATAGGGCAAGAGAGGCCTGCAGTACAATGAAAATGTAAACAAAAGAATATCTGAAAAGTCAAGACATTAAAGTAAAAAAATAGCTGAAGCTTTAAATATGTTTGACAGGTATTCACAAAAAATTTAAATTATCAGAATAAAAGGTAGCTTAGTACTATAACTCGACCAAAGAAAGTAGAAAATCCCATTTTATGAACAGAACCACCTCAGGTTTTCAGGGCCCTCGCATCAGCATGTAGGTGGGCTGATAGCATTGTGTGAATGAAGGTAACCTACACAAAAGAAGATCCATGGAAGTAGATAAATGTTTCATGTGAAAGGAGAAGAAATGGACAAATCCTGAGGTACAACTGTTATCTATGAAGCAGGAAAATGGAAGTTTGGATAGCAAATGGATAGCAAAAAACAAATGAAGAAGTGATTATTAAGGCAAAAGGAGCAAAACAAAACAGACTGATTTCCAGGTAGGAAAAATTATCAAGAAGGAAAGAACAAGTGGAGCCCAGGCTTGGAAAATTGGGGAGTATCTCAGATCTAAGGTGTAGAAAGAATTACTCCAGATCTTAGTCTAAGTCTCCAGAATAGACTTGTTCCCAAACATGAATCCTCTGTTACTTTAAAACGAGAAATAATTTTTAAACTATCTTTACTTTTTCCTCACTTTCCAAACTACTAAAAATAGTTTTGTCTTTAATGACCAAGGCCAAAGTATTTATTAAAATTCATTCAACAATGCTTTACTGCACATATTACATAGTCCCCAGGTAATAGTTCCCATGGATCAGGAGGAAATATTTACTCAATTTCCCCAGCATCATTAGAAACGGAAACACAGGAAAATGTTCATGTAAAGCCAACGTCAATATTCAGCATCTGCTCTACATTTTATATCTACACGAAGCAATCCGGACTGCACTAAGATAATTTATATTTTCAGGAACAACAACAAACCTTCCATTGGTTATTACTTGTGATCATTAGTTTCACACAAGATACTCCTGCCAAGTAAACAGCACAGAATGGTTTTTTGTTTGTTTCTATTAATCTACACAAATCACTGAGTTTGAAATGTAAGTCATATTTTTACTGAAAAGAAACCCAACTTGTTTTTTTTAATTTTCTTTCAATTTTTATTGAAATACAATTAATATATTAGTTTCAGGTGTACAATATGTTTCAAAACTTCCATACCTTACTCAGTGCTCATCAAGTGTACTTTTAATCCCCTCCCACGTGTCCCTTCTGACAACCACAGTTAGTTCTCTGTAGTGAAGAGCGTGTTTTTCCATCTCTTTTCTTTCTTTTTTCATTTTGTTTTCTTAAATTCCGAGTGAAATCATATGGTATTTGTCTTTCTCTGATTTGTTTCACTTTATAGGTCATAACTTTATAAACTAGGCCAAAGTGTTTGTGGCTTCTACATTGCTCTTAGCCTATATTTCAGTTTCTCAGGAAAATAATTTGAAACTGGAACAACTGCATCTGTTGGACTTAAACATAGGACGGCTGCATCTCAACAAAGGGTCCTCATAGAGCCTAGAAGTATTATCTAACTCCTGAGGGCCTCATTTACTAATAGAAAGTAAACAGTCATGAATAAATATGAGAATTAATAGTAACATTCAGTTTATTCTTAATTACCCATGCCAGTGGAGATAATCAGTGATACAGATCATTCGAACAATAAAATAGATTACAAGTATCATTGGCATTTGGCTATGCAATGTGTGTGTCTGTAGACAAGGGGAATATACGTTGATAAGCCACAATATTCCAAATCGAATACTGATTTTCCCTTGGGCTACGTGTCTTGGGCAAAGTTAGATACTATGCTAGTTTTTACCTGCTCTTCACACCAAGGTGCTTTTATTCTTTCCAATAACAAATATTTACTGCCTATCTTGATCTTAGCACTGTGCAAAGCACTATTCCTTAGAGAATATGCCCTGCCCTAGATAAGGCTTTGTTTAAAGTTAAGCATTCTGAGTTGGAAAAAAGAAAAAAAAAGGGGGGGTGGAGTAGAGAAAACAAAATCACCATTTTCTTATAATTATGCTAAAATATAAATAAAAGATAATAGCAATTCCCTCGAACTAGTCCTTGAGGTTTTCAGGAATGAATGCCAACTACTGTAAGTATCAATAAAGTAAAAACAAACAAACAAAAACCAATAAGAGAGACAATATTCTCTGACCACTGGATTTAGCAGTAGACATATGCATTAGTAACGTAAAGGACTGATTATCTTAGGGATTACTATATAAGGGCTGTGTTGTGTAAAAGATTAGTAACAGATTCTAACAAAGCTTAGATGGACCTTTACTTTCGATATTCTAATATAATTGAACTAACGATTCCTCAACATAACCCATGATCAATTTCAGAAAGGAAGTATCTGCACACCGTGACTGTTCCTGAAATCAATAGGCATTCATTTCTACAAATATCTACTGAGTGTCTACTGGGTTCCAAGACCTATTCTGAATACCAGGAATGGCAGTGTGAACAAGACAGACCACAGCCTTAATCTCCTGGTGTTTGCCCTCTTGTGAGAGAAGGAAGGCAATATAACATAGTTATATTATTAAACAGTGACAAGTGCAATGGGACAAAATAAAGCAAGGGATGAGGAACACAAGAAGTGCTACTTTAAAACTGGTACTAGAAAAATCCTCAGAAAGAAGGCAGTGGTTAAGCAAAAGCCTAAAGGAAATGGAAGTGATAGAGTAAGTCAGGAGGATGGCTGCAGGAAGACCATTCTCAAAGTAAGCAAGCGTCAATGTCCTGGGGTTGACACGGGGGAGAACAGCTGAAATGTAGTGAGTGAGGGAGAGCACAGGAGGAGACAAGGTCAAAGGGACAAGAGCCAGATCACATAGGGGCTCTTGGACACAAGTACTTTAATCTCAGGGAGATGGACAGACAACACAGCATCTGAAGTGGACTGACGTGATGGGACTTCTTTGATGCATGATCGCTGACATATAAAATAGGACTGTAAATCGATCAAAGGAGGTTATTACAATAACCCAGATAGAGGTGGTGGCTTGCATTAGAGTAATAATGACAGAGATGTTGAGAATTCATCAGAATCCAGACATATTTCCAAAGTCAAAAATGATCAGATGTGCTGATGGATTAGATGTACTACATGAGAAAAAGACTCAAAATGACTCCACAGTTTGTGACCCACTATGATAGTCAACCAACACATACAATGGAGAACTTTTAAATTCCCTGGCTCTCCCTCCATCTAGTAAATGTTCCACAACTTGCTTCTAGAAACGTTGAATATTTCAGGGCCCCTGGGTGGCTCGGTCAGTTAAACGTCCAATTCTTGATTTTGGCTCAGGTCTCAGGGTCACGAGATCAAGCCCTGTGTCAGGCTCCACCCTCAGCACAGAGTCTGCTTAAGATTCTCTCTCTCTCTCTCTCTCTCCCCCACTCTGTCCCTCCCAATTGTGCTCTCTCTCCCCCTCAAAACAAAACAAAACACAAAAACATTGGCTATTTCAAGACAGGAAGTCTGCTTGCCCAAAATAACTAAGGGACATTTATGTTTCTTATCCAAGCGTTCTTTAAAACAAAGCTTTGCAGTCCCACAGCTGCCACTGGAGGGCTGTAAGGTGCTGTCTGGAAACACAGTTGAGAGGAAAAACATCTGCCTGCCTCCTAGATCTGGCTAGATCTAGAACCAGCTGAGATGGACAGGAACACAAGACCACAGCTGAAACCCAGCACAGAAAATGGCCCAGGAACACAAATGACCACTCAGAATTCTTAAGCCCTTTTCTCACTATAAGAACTGCTGACTCAGGGGCACCTGGGGGGCTCAGTCGTTAAGCGTCTGCCTTCACTGCCTTCAGCTCAGGTCATGATCCCAGAGTCCTGGGATCGAGCCCCGCATCGGGCTCCCTGCTCGGTGGGGAGTCTGCTTCTCCCTCTTCCTCTGCCTGCTGCTCTGCCTATTTGTGCTCTCTCTCTGTCAAATAAAAAAATCTTAAAAAAAAATAAAATAAAATAACTGCTAACTCAAAACATCACCTGCTTTTTGAAGTCAGGCATCTGCGTGTGTGACCATCACTGCCAGGGGAAGAGAGACTGGAGAGATCATTAGCTGTTATGGCCCTCTGACCCATTCCAATGGTTCTGCTTCAGGACAAAGGAATCCCATTAAATTTTTTATTTGAGTATTTTTAAAATGTTATTATTTCAGCATAATTCACTTTCAACTAAGAGCATAACAATACTTCACTGGGAAGCATGAGGGGAATTGAAGCCTTTGAAAATTTGTGGGAAAAAGATGTCAAATTGTAATCCTGTCTTAGCAGTGCCGGTGGGCAATACAGCAGTTTAGAAATAGTGATGTTGGCTTCAGGGGACGGGCCATTCAGAACCTTCTCACCAAAAATGGAGAATTCATTTCTGCTAGAATGTCCGACCATTTCCCCTCAAAAGTTCTAAACTTTTGCCTTGCTTCTTGATTAGACTGAAGTAAAGTTTCATTTGACTTAAAAGTTAAGTCAAATATTTCGTAAGCCACCATAGTTGATCTCTCAGTTCTCCCAAGTAAAAAATAATCAACCATCTGCATACACGGGAGGAGGAAAAAACAATAAAACATACTTAGTATCTTGTTGAAGGTTCCATACTAAATATATGGACACACGTATTCTATTTATACACACACACAAACACACACACACCCCTCTACATTTACCTATCTCTGAATACGTTAGTTACATTAAAATGACTTTTTTTTTTTTGAGATTTTACTTATTCATGAGAGAGAGAAAGAGAAAGAAAGGGAGGCAGAGGCAGAAGCAGACTCCCCGTGGAGCAGGGAGGCCAACGAGGAACGGGATCCCAGGACCCTGGAATAACAACCTGAGCCGAAGACAGACGCTTACCCGACTGAGCCACCCAGGTGTCCTAAACATGATTTTCAATGAAACTACCTTACTCAATAATTCCGCGTGGATGGTCTGTTTTTACTGAAGCAGTACTTTTTTTTTTTAGTATTTTCATGTTTTAAAACTTAAAGACCTAAGACCTATTTAACAAATAACTTATACCAAAGCTTCAATGAAATTCTTATGCTATTTATATCATAATTATGTGATACATGCACTATGAACTATATATGAACTATGTATCACAGCATGTAATTTTTAAACATGGGGGTTGATACATTCTACTTAAATATGTCTGTTTAACTTTTAACTACAGTAAGTAAATATGGCTAAACAGATTTTCACACAGGTGGGAAGCTTTATTTAGTATGTCTATCAAAATGCGAAGTATGTGGCATATGCGAAATTCATTTTGAGAAGCCATGGGGAAAGTGATAAGCACCTCAAAGAAACAGGCAGTCACCTTCTGGGCAGAGGAAACCAAAGCGTAAGGAAAGGTCCTCGTGATATCCAGTCGAGAGAAGAATACCTTAGGCTTTCCCAGCCATGCAGCCAGCAACTATTCAATGCTGCCACTGAGGCATAAAAGGAGCCACAGACAATATGTAAATGAATGACAGTGACCAAGACTTTGTTTACAAAAACAAGCAGCAGCCAGATTTAGGCAACAGGCCATGATTTGCCAACCTCGACTCTAGGCTATAGCTATCAATGATTTTTTAAATAGCAACTCCAGTAACAAACACTTTTTTCACTACATATGTGCAATATTTACACAGGTATGTCTCACAATACTTAACTAGAAGCAATACACTTTGATATTTCTTATTCTATTTCCCTTTGTTTTTTTCTGTTTTGGAGGGATTTGTTTTAGTACCATCAGAAACCACTACATTCTCAGAACAAGGGACTGAGAGTTTTGGAGGGGAGGGGGTGGGGGATAGGCGAGCCTGGTGGTGGGTATTGAGGGGGGCACGTATTGCATGGAGCACTGGGTGTGGTGCATAAACAATGAATCTTGTAACACTGAAAAAAATAAAATAAAAGTATTTGGGGATTAAAAAAAAAAAAAAACCACTACATTGATTTCACCAATCGATAGTGATTCACAGTTTGAAAAATGCTGCCCCAGTGTGAACAGCAGCTGGAACTCGCACATTTACTGATTATGCCAAGGAGTAATGAAAGCTTTCTAGGAATATATAGGATCTATTGAATGTTTTCTGTGTGTCACACACTGGTATATGTCCTAGGAATCTAGCAGTGTAAAAAAGACAAATATTGCCCCATCATATCTAATACTGTTGTAGTTTATAAAAGGGTAAAATGGGTTCTGTGCAAAATGGAATTTTCTTTTTTATTTTTATAAAATGGGATAATTGTAACACCTACATCCCTCATAAGACTATTGTGAATAATGAGGGGCGCCTAGATGGCTTAGTCGTTAAGCATCTACCTTCAGCTCAGGTCATGAGCCCAGGGTCCTGGGATCGAGCCCCACATCGGGCTCCCTGCTCAGTGCGAAGCCTGCTTCTCCCTCCCCCTCTCCTACTCCCCCTGCTTGTGCTCTCTCACTGTCTCTATCAAATAAATTAATAAAATCTTAAAAAAAAAGACTATTGTGAATAATGAAGCACAGATGATCACTGCATATAATCCAGAATTCAGTAAGTTCTCCAGATGACCATTATTCAAATAATTAAGGACCAAGAAGAAATTTTCAAAACTGAGTTATAATCTATACTAAAATAAAAGCTTTAAAATAAGTTAAATTTATAATTCTTTAATGAAGATGGCCTTCTCGATCTTATTTAAAAGTAGTGAGAAATACAGTAATAATGTGTTGATAGTCAATCGAAGTATACAACAGAGAACTCTTAGCTCTCCTGACTCTCCTTCCCTACCCCCTCCAAAAGTCAGAAAAGATCTAAAGGTTTAGCCCCTACCCATAAACCACATGCCATCTAATTTTCACTGTCAAGTGACCTATAGCAGAGGATGAAGGTAAAAAGAATTGAGAAAGTACAAAAGATGCTCTGAAATTTGTACTAGAATTACTGGTCCTATGTGTGCAGTTGAACCTGGCATAAGTAAAGTTCTCCAAAACCAACACTTTAATTGTGAGAAAAATTGTTTTTGCATATTAAATAACTACTTTGCATTGTCAAACAACAGCTAAAAAGTGGACACCACAGGAGCAGAGATTTTTGTCTTACTTTTCACTGCTATATATGCAGAATTTAGAATTCGTGGCACTTAGTAGATTCTAAGTATTCGCTGCATGCAAGAATAGTGAGCAAACAAATGACTTGTCAACTTGTTTATGGCATTCAAAATAATATAAAGTGTAAATTACTTAAAAGGAACATATTTTAAGATTTCTTGACATTTGTAGCTTCACTAGTGTATCAATCTTCCAATTGGTCAGAAATTAATGTCTATGTTTTTACAGGGATAAAGAAATAACCTTACCTTCTTTTTCTACTCTAAAAACAAAAGTTCTTTGTGTTGTAACAACTTCAAATTTGTTGTCTCCTTGAACCCGCACAGTAGATATAGCAGAAAGGGGAATTATTCCTTTTGAATATTTTTCCTGTATTGGTTAAAGACAAAGATACACAAACAAGACAGATTAAAATGAAATTCTTGTGACCTTATCAGAAAAAGAATGGTACAAATATTACAAATATTTACAAGCATATTGTGCTTCTCTTTCATAATTTTAATCTAAATTTTTTAAATAACGTACAAATGGTATATATCCTCAGACATGACTTAACACTCCAGAAAGGAAAATACTAAATGGCCCTTCCATGTGAGATGTCTTTTCAATTTTCTCCTTTTCTGGAATTTAAAATTAAAAGGCAAAGAATCAAATACAAACAATTGTACTAGACCAGCAATATATAGTTCCCAAAACCAACAGTAATTTTTTAAAACAATCTGGTTAAAATGATTTGATGGTGTTTGCAGGCATCTGCTGGCCATGATGGGTACTGTAACTAAACTACTTCAAAACTACTGCTACTACATATGTGAACAGCAAGAATACATCTCAAAACCAGACTGTTGCATTATATCAATTAAACATATTACCCAATGATTCTAATAGCTATATTAATATCACAACTGCCTCACTTTACTTTTAATTCGCCAACAAAAAAATTAATGAAAAAGACAAAAGAATAAAAAAGATGGATTTGGCTGTTTGCAACTGGCAAATACCTAATACAATTTTGGCTTTTTGCAACTGGCAGATGCATTTTACCATTTTGCTCAGGAGGGTCATTCTGAAGACTCTTGGTAGCTTTTTCAGTCTTTTTTTTTTTCTGGATCCACCAAAACCATTTGCATAAGGACCACCTGACAATTTCAGCTATTTACTAAGGGTGAAATATTTACTGGGCCTTGTGTTAGAAAGAAAATTCAAATAGTATTTATACATTCAAAGAGCCTCAAAATGAAAAACCAGCTAAGGTAGTGAGAGAAAAGTTTAAAACAGAGTCTGAACCATGGAACGTATGGGTACAAAGATGGAAACTCCCAAATTCTCCTTAAAAGAGGTCAGATATCTTCACAGACATAAAGACATTAGGGCCTGACCTAAAGAAAGCTTAAGTTTAACCACACAGATAACTGGCTGGGAGGCCATCCTGGCTGGAAAGCTTTACTAACAAGAGGCATAAGCAGAGAAATAAGAGCAGCCACAGTGTAGAGCCAAAAGAAGTGAAGCTGGAAACATACGTCAAGGACACATTATGGAAGGTCTTAAATATCAGAAGAGCCTGGACACATCTTTGTGGGGTTTCTTCTACTATTTCCTTCCACAGAATGATTCATGGAACCTTCATTTTTTAGCAGATCCCAAGTATCTGAAGTACTTGGTTAGGAAAAAAATGTATTAAACCATTCCACACAGAGAACAAGTGCCAAGGTCATATTTCTCCTAGTGGTAAACTCCTGCCATGCACATCAGACTAGGTAAGGGACAGTGGCTATCAGCAGCATGGTGTTCTACTGGAAGGTTATCCTACGTCCAATGAGAAGACATCCTATGCTATCACAGCATTCCCTCTTAGTTATTTGACAGTTTCTTCTCTTCCAGTGCCTCTGCTCCAATCTTTTATCCCTGACTATATGTATGCACCAAAATCCTATGCATTTTAACTACCAATGCCACAAAGGCTTTCCCACATCCCCTCACACAGCCAAAATGGAATATGATATTAGAACTGTAACTGAAGAAGATGAGAGGGCGGCCTCATAGAAAAAGAAGGATGTCAAGAAGTAAGTAATTTTGGGGCGCCTGGGTGGCTCAGTTGTTAAGCGTCTGCCTTCAGGTCAGGTCATGATCCCAGGGTCCTGGGATCAAACCCCGCATAGGGCTCCCTGCTCCGCAGGAGGCCTGCTTCTCCCTCTCCCACTCCCCCTGCTTGGGTTTCCTCTCTGACTGTGTCTCTCTCTTCAAATAAATAAAATCTTTAAAAAAAAAAAAAGAAAAGAAAAAAGAAAAAGAAGTAAGTAATTTCAAGGTAACTTTTCTTCTCCTTGTTTTCCACTTTTTTTTTTCTTTTATCTTCTCTAAGAAAATCCATTCCTATTATTTCAACTGCCAACTTTATAAGGAAAATTCTAAAATCTGTCCCTTCTTCCTTCCTTTATCTATTTTGGTAAACTCCAGCCTCATATATCAAGTCATCAATGGTACATGTAACTGTCCCATAAACCCCTCAAACTTTAAATTATCTCCTGAAAACATGCCCTCCCCGATCTATATCTGTTCATTAAAATATTACTCTCCTAAGTCAGTTTTACATGGTCTTTCATTTGTGCGGATCATTTATACCCACATAACTTGGGACTCTCCCTACAGTGACAGTGTCTACTTCCTCCCTGGCACTCTCTAAACCTCTCCAGTCACATGAGCCTTCTTTGAGATTCCATGAACACAGCATATTTCTCCCCAATTTAGTACCTTTGCTTACTCTGTTCTTCAAGGAATGCTGTCTCCATCCAGCTTCACATGGTTCCTGCCTCTCCATCCTTCACATTTCAGCATAAGTATATGCTTCAGAAGAAAGGTTTTCTGACCAGCCTCTTCTCATAGGCCCCCCATCCTCACTAGGCAGATGACCCTAACTTAATAACAACCTGTATTTTTCCTTTAAGTTAATAACCTGTATTTTTCCTTCATAGCAATTACTAACTATAACTTAAACAGTGATTTTTTTTAACATTTACTGTGTGATCATTTAAGACAGTCTACCCAAATAAACAGTGGGTCATACATCTATTTTCCTCAGACCTTTCACATAAACAGAACTGCGGAAGTATTTTCTCAGTGAATGAATTCTATGTCCAATCAATCACAATCAAATCAAGCTCTGACAGCTCATTTCTGATATTTTTTCTAAATTCATTTTTTAATACCTCCACTGGCCTACACAGCCTACACCCAGATAATTAATGCCAAATTTATTGCACACTCCCCTGATTTACCTCCCTACTTTCAGCATCTCTTCCTTCTAACCTTTCTTGCATATGACTGTTCAAATGTCATAGCTGGAAAAAATAAAGAAAAGATTCGTAGAGGGAGATAAAAAAAAAATGGATATTCAAGGTTGCACAGAATTTTGATGAATGGCAATGGCTCCGAAGGTTCAGATGGAAGAGCAAAAACATGGAGATGAAAATACAAGAAAAAGACATGTTCACGTTTCCCACAGTGTGTACCCAGATACCATTGCAAAAGGTCATGCAAAGAAATACAAGACTGGCTTAAAGGAAACCCACGAAATGCAGTGGGGTATGATGGCAATGCTAGGCACTACCAGACCACTAAGTGCTCCAGGAATGAGAAAAGTGGGAAAAAGTCTCCCTAGTGTCAGGCAACCTCAAATGTGGGAAAGAGCATAGTACCTTTGGGGACAGTGCAAGGGCCTGTCTAGCTGTAAGATTAAGTGGCTGAGATCAGACTGAAAAATCTAGAATGTCCACATTTATGCTTCATCTCTTAGATGATCCATTCTCAAATCTCAGTTAGCTTAAGAATTACAAGAGTTTATAAAAATAGATCTCTAGTGAAATAATTAACCATTTGTGGAATAAAAATGTTACCATGAATACATTTTTCAGTATAGAAAAATGAAGCAGCATTGTAAGAAATTCGAATTTTAAAAAGGAGATTTTCCCTCCTCTAGATCTGCTTAAAGAGATTAAAAAACAATTCCTTACAAAAATGTAACCACTCACATGCCTATAATAATAAGATCCTATTTAATGGGTAAATAATCTAGAAGAGTAATAGAAAAATAAATTCCCCGGGAGTGATCAAAATGTACTTAACAAGCTATCATGTCACATTAACCTCTGGAAGTTATAGTTTCTCTAATGGCTCATTCGTAATCTATTATGAGATCCCAAGAAATCTTGTTATTTTTAACACTGTAGGGTTGACTTTGTATTTTTCTTCAAACAACACACGATAAAGATAAGATAGAGGGAAAAAAAAAAAAGACAACAGGTTCAGAATGATTGTGTTTTTCAGAGTGTAAAATTTTCCTTTAGGACAGAAATTTTAAAGCATCCCTAGAGCCTGAAACATATAGATATCTAGGTCAAGTTTGTCATTTATCTACTACCACTTTCAATGAAATGACCACAGGGCAATTCTGCCCACAGCCGCGTGAGAATGAGGGTGAGTGAGATTTCTTGGCAGGTGACAAGATATCGAGGCCGGTGGGATGATGCCATTTTCAGTAATACAATGAAAAAGTTCTTGCAGAGACGTGATAGAGCAGCACTGAGGAAAGTGAGAGAAAACTAGGGAAATACAGAGCTCTGCCCAGCCACGTGCTCCTCAGATGCACTTTAAACACCGAAAGGCATGACGACTCAGCGCACATGACCACTGACACTGCACTCTCACCTGGGACCGTCACTGTGGCCACACCCGTGCCTTCCACACACTGGCCGTGAAATGCCCTCTTCCCAGCCCTTCAATCCACCCTTGAGCAAGGTGGGTCACAACAGAAACTGTCTCTTTTTAGGCAACACCCATCCCAATGTTTTTATTTTTTGCCAAGATGAAACCAACCATCTGGATAGTAAAGGGACAAAATGTCACAGAAAACAATAATTTGAATTTTTAAGAAATTGTTAAGCTAAAGAATTTGTAGCCATTCATTCTAACATGAACTTTTTATCATAACTTTTTATCATCTTTTCAAACCAAGATGGCATCATTTTTATTGCATCAATACCTACAAATGTGGCAGACACTCATCTCACCACAGTTGAGACGAGCTCTTACAGGACAAACAGAGTGGGTCCAGTTGGACACAGATACCAGAAATTCTCTCTCCCAAATGGGGATAATACCACCACCAACAGAGCCTCATGGCACGGAAGTCTCACTCCTGAATAGTATTCCCCCTCATTTCAATCAAACCAGAGAAGGGCACAGCTGCTGAAAAAAAAACTAGGGGTCAGATTCCAGCAGATACAGAGACCACATTGTACCCACCGCTGGCATAGAAACTGTCTCAACATTCAAATGCACAAGCAAACCAAAAACAGTAGCAAAGGCAGAAAACCAGCTTTTAAAAAATACTCATTCCACCATCTTGCAAATCTCAAGGAGATGTGTTTAAACTTATTTGATGCTTTATCTAGATCACTGCAAGGTGAAACCAAATAATACTTCTCTAAACTTTCTATTGTTCTTAGTATTGTAGCATGTAAATTATGTTACTTTCTATGTAAAAGCATACACTACATCAAAAACTAATGATGTATTTTATGGTGACTAACATAACACAATAAAAATTTAAAAAATTAAAATAATTTTTTCATCTTAAAAAAAATAAAAATAAAAAAATAAAAGCATACACTCTTCTGCCCTGTAGCACTGAAGACTCAATATATGAAAGGGAATTTCTATTCAAGCTACAAATATCACAGTAGGAAATGATATTCTCCAAATAATGAGAAAATAATGTTAGATTATAAGCTATAAGAAAATATGCTTAAATGTTAAATGAGTCTAGTAAGAGAACGTATATAGTTAAGACTATAAGAATACCTGATTTTAATGAACTAAAAATACGACATATTTATTAGTTCCAACTTTTCATTAAGGAAATGGTCAAACACAGAGAAGTTGAAAGATTATGACAAGGGACATCCATCTATCTTCCACCCAGATTTGACAATTGTTAACACCTTCAGTTTTTATTTTACCTATGTGTGTGTGCAAATATATTTATAAATATAAATATACAGATAAGTAACATCTGAAAAACATTTGCAGATAGGACACTTCACATATTCCAGCCTACATCTCCTAAGAATAAAGAGATTCTCATACCTAATGAAAACATGATCAAAATAGTATCATTTTGTTAAGACTCACTTGCCTAAAGACAAAATTGTGACCACTTTCTCATCAAGATGTTCAATGAGCTCTAACTCCAAAGAACTTCTCAGCTTCATCTCCTCAAGTCTCCTTCTTATATTCTATTTTCCAATCAGAAAACTGACTTCCCATTTGGACATCTCATGGTTCTCTACGTTACCATGTCCTATTCTCTGTACTCTATGTGCAAACATTCTTCTTCTTTCAAAACCCGTGGCAAATGAAATATCATGCAAGAATTCTTTGGTTCTTCCATACCCTTCCAGGGTACAAAGTAACCTTTCCTTGTGTGCCTAACTGTAGTATCCTTTTGTAAATATTTCTTAGTGTTCACTAGGAGAAAGACAATTTCTTAGCCATCCTTACATCACTGTAGTTTGTAGAAGACACTCCATAAATATGCTGGGTGTATAATTTTTTTAAATCCAAATTTTATGTGTAAAGAAAAGTTAAACTATGAATAGAGTGTTTCACCGCATGCAAACTCTTTTCACGTTGGTAATCCAACTCCTGTTCTTAAAAACAAACTGCTTGCTTAGTTTACTGAAGTATACCTTGGATATGTAAGAAAATCTTTTGAGAACTATAAAATGTACTTACCTTCTCGTTATTGTAATAAGAAATGCTAAGGCCATCAAATTTCACCCATCTCTTCTGAAACATGCGTTTTCTGTAAAACATATGAAACTGTTATTTTACATTCAGGTATCATGAACTTGAATTTTAAATACATTTGTAATGTAACTGTGTTGAGTACATTCCTATTTGTTGTTAAACAGTTTAAAAAAATAGGCTATGACAATGTATGTTTTGGCAATGGCATGTAGGAAAAAAAACAAAATGACACTTTCTAATCAGTTAACATAGGTATTTAAAACAATGATACTGTTGATACTGGCACAAAAATAGACACAAAGATCAATGGAATGGAATAGAGAACCCAGAAATAAACCCACAAAGAAAGCGAGAATATCCAATGGGAAAAAAACAGTCTCTTCAACAAATGGTATTGGGAAACCTGGACAGCTACATGAAAAGAATGAAACTGGACCACTTTCTAACACCATCCACAGAAATAAACTCAAAATGGATTAAATACTTAAATATGAGATCAGAAACTATAAAAATCCTAGAAGAGAATATAGGCAGTAATTTCTCTAATATCAGTTGTAGCAGCAGTTTTCTAGATATGTCTCCTAGGGCAAGAGAAACAATAGCAAAAAATAAACTATTGGGACTACATCAAAATAAAAAGCTTTTGCACAGTGAGGGAAACCATCAACAAAACAAAAAGGCAACCTACTGAATGGGAGGAGATATTTGCAAATGATATATCTGTTAAGGCTTAATATTTAAAATATATAAGCAACTTACACAACTCAACACCAAAAAAAACAAGCAATTCAATTAAAAAATGGGTAGAGGACCTTAATGGACATTTTTCCAAACAACACACATAGATGGCCAACAAATACAAGATGCTCAACATCACTAATCACCAGGGAAATGCAAATCAAAACTGTAAAGAGATATCATATTACACCTGTCAGAATGGCTAGAATAAAAATGACAAGAAATAAAAAGTGTTAAGAAGTATATGGAGAAAAAGGAACCCTCATGTACCAATTCCTCATTGGTGGAAATGTAAATTGGTACAGACTCTGTGCAAAACAGTATGGAGGCTCCTCAAATAACTAAAAATAGAAATACCCCTATGATCTAACAATTCCACTACTATTTACTCAAAAACCCACAAAAACAGAATTTTGAAAAGATACATGCACCTAATGTTTACTGCAGCTTTATTTATAATAGCCAAGATATGGAAGCAACCCAAAAGTCTATTCATAGATGAATGGATAAAAATGTGGTGTTTGTGTGTACATATACACATACACATACAACAGAATATCATGCAGCCATAAAAAAGGATGTGATCTTGCCATCTGTGACAACATGGAAGGACCTAGAAAATATTATGCTAAGTGAAATAAGTCAGGATGAGAAAGACAAATATCTTATGAAATCACTCATGTGGAATCTAAAAAACAGAACAAATGAATAAAACTAAAAGCAGAATCAGACCTATAAATACACAGGATTGATGGCTGTCAGAGGGGAAAGGGTTAGGAGGATGGGTAAAATGGGTAAATGGGAATGTTTCCAGATATGGAATGTTATGGAATGAATAGGTTATGGAAATAAAGGCACAGCCCAGGGAATATAGCCAATGATACTTTAATAGTGTTGTTTGGTGACACATGGTAGCTACATTTTAGAACTAATGTAACAATGTATGTCAACTATATTCAAATAAAAAAATTAAATAAAGCAATGATATTAACAGTATTAATATCCACGTTTATAAGGGTGAGTGCAAAACAAAGTGTGGCGAGAAACACTATCACTGCACCCATTTCCCCTAACAAAAATAATCCCTTATTAAAGATAATATCGGAGTGCCTGACTAGCTCAGTTGGTAGATCATGCAACTTTTAGATCTCAGGGTCATGAGTTCAAGACCCAGACTGGGATTAGAGTTTATATAAAAATAATTTTTTTAAAAAACATTAAAAAAATAATATAAGCTTTCATCCTACGTTAAGCTTATAGCATTTATCTTATTTTACCTTAACTTTTGCTTTGGAGCATGAATAATATTTTGCCCAAATAACAAAGCTTTGTTAATTGGATTTATAGAGATAAATTACTTAATTTTGATCAAATGAGCTGAAAAAACCCCCATATAATCCTTTACGATCATCCAAAAGTCATTGAAATATTAACATTTTTCAAAAAGAATCAGATGAAAGCAAAGTGCAATTTAAAATGCTTATGGAAAAATAATGAGAAACAAAGCAAAATAACGTAATCACCTGTTTCCTATTTAGGTTTAAAAGAAAAACTTTTTCTGACTATATAAAAGAAAAATGAAGAACCAATTCCCACTTAGGCTTGTTTTTGTTTTGTTTCCGAACCCTTCCCTGCAGTCAGACAATCCTATTCTCTAAGTGACTTTCTGTACCTGACACAATATATTTTTAGCTTCTAACATAAATGATATATGAACACTAAATTTATGTTTAAATAATTTTATTTCTAAGAAACTATGTAAATAACGTCTACCTTTTCCATTTGTAGTTTGCTAACATGTTTAGAATAAGGGATTAGTTTAACATTCTGCGACTTTCCTAAGATTTAAAGATAGAAGAAAAAATAAATAAATAAATAAATAAATAAATAAATAAATAAAGATAGAAGAAAGAACATCTGGAAGTGTGGAGACCTTGTCTTCCCAGCTGTTTTCTGAGCACCAAACATGTATCCCTCAAATGAAATGCAGCAAGCCTCCCACACCGATGTATTAGGCGTCACATAAAATTAGAGCAAACCTGATCAAATGGATAAAAGTTTCAAAGTTCATCAGGACAGATATTTCCACATATATGCATTTGAATTAATTATGAAGTAACAATAAGAACCTTGAAATCATAAGCCTAACTACTCAGTTTTCTTTCTATCATCTTTTTAACTTCTCCTGGTCTACGTTTTCTTAATACTGGAACATGCAATAGTTAGACATCTAGTTTTTAAAACCCAAGGATTCTTTAAATTCCTTGCGTTAAAAACATTAAAAGGTAAAGAAGTATTAAACACAGAGTAATTATAAATTAAACAAATTAATCACTCCACACTCCTTTCCTGTTGATCTCTGTCATACCTGAAGGCAGGTAAACACACATCTTCCCACACAATGTCAGCAATAATTCTGTAAATCAAGATTTTATTTGGGACCTACCCACCTTACTTTGTGAATGGCGGTAAGCTGGAGCTCAACAGTATATATAATCTTCTATTTCAGAATAAAAACAACATCTGTAGGGAGATGATTACCATTACCCCTCTATTCCCTTTGCTAACAACTCCTTCTCTTTCAGAGCTCTACCTACACTACCTACACAAATACTCCTTCCCTGATGAGCCAATCCAAAGCAATGGCAAAGTTATTCTCTCTCAAAGCACACCTTTTCCTCCTAATACTTAACACAATCTGTGTGTGTGTGTGTGTGTGTGTGTGTGTGTGTGTGTGTGTGTATTTATATTTGTTTACTTGCTCAATGTCTGTCTCCCATACCCTATGCTTTACAAGGACAAACCCCCGAGAGTGTTTCATCCTTCACTACACAATCTCCAACTAACACAGAGACATGTATGGTACTAAAAAAAGAATTTGTTAAATGAATGAGTGACATGAGTGCAGTCCCTTTAGCAAGATGACAAACCTCAATGACTAGCACTCAAATAATCAGTATCAAAAAGAAAAAAAAAAGTTGGCAGAAGACAGGAAAACTTCTGAAAACTCAAAATTAAATTCAAAGTTTCAAAACCTGCCAAAGCACAGAGTGAGAGAAAGTTTTAGAGCCTACTTTAATGTTTTACTTAAATTGTTAATTGCAGCCACCTTGGACTCAAAAAGCTTTCTCAGAATCCCATCACCAACTAGATGGAGGGTTTGGGGGCTGAGGCTCTCTGAGCAAAGCCTCACCTCAGCCTCTGTGAGCCTCAGTTTCAGAGATATTCTCCCAACCATTTAATTTTCGCAACTACCAGATAACTATTAGATGTGGTCAGCCATTTTAACTCAATATTCTTAAAGATTATTAAATCCCTCTAATAATCTATGGAGGACAAATCCCAGTCAAAGGTGAAATGGAAGGAGAGGCCACACAGTGTAGCAGCTGAGGAAACACCATTTTGCAGTTGGAGAGAGCTACTTTGCAATCCTTTCATTAACCCTCTCCTTCTGCTGTCATTCAGCCAGCCAGCCAGCCATCAGATCTGTGAGGACTTACTCTGTGGACACCATCCTCGAGCCACATTGCTTCCTATCTCTAGACTCTTGCCCCCAGGCCTTCTCAGATGTGATTTTCCCTGCTTGGAATGCTCCCTGTCTGCTCTGCACAGGGCCGGCTCCTTATCCTCGAAACCGCAGCCCGAAGGCATTCCCAAGTAGCCATCCTTACTACCATACAGATCCTACAGATCCCCTTGGTCTCTTGCTCCATTTCTTCACTTTTTTTTTTTTTTTAAGATTTTATTTATTTATTTGACAGAGAGAGAGAGAGAGATCACGAGTAGGCAGAGAGGCAGGCAGAGAGAGAGTGGGAAGCAGGCTCCCTGCTGTGCAGAGAGTCTGATGCGGGGCTCGATCCCAGGACCCTGAGATCATGACCTGAGCCGAAGGCAGAGGCTTTAACCCACTGAGCCACCCAGGCGCCCCTCCATCTCTTCACTTAATGACACCTAACAGATTTTGTATTATGTATTTGTTTTGCTTCACCCCTCTCCCACGCTAGATACTGAGATGCCTGAGTGGAGAAACCAGTTCTGTTTTGTTTATCACTGTAAAACCAGCGACTGCCACAGTTCCTAGCAATAAAATGTGCCTAATAAATATTTAATTAACAAAAGAATGTATTTTTCACCGAAAAATGCTTACTCAAATTTGAATTATTTATATAGAGAGAAACACCACTAAAACATTTTACCCTTCATTGTTTGTTTTCGAATACTAAAGATTTTTTTAATATGACAAAAACTTCATAAAGCTTGTTATTACAGAAAAATTAGAGCCTACCAAAAGCTTGGAAAATTCATCATTAATACCCATGTAATTTAAAAATACATTTTATGTTTAAGCATTTTTAAAATACTTTTTAAAAATATATGCATTTTACATGTTCCCATTTAAAAATACAAATTAATCAATACAAAATGTTTCCAAAACTAAATTTATATAAATATTGTTTAATCTATTTTCTTCATTAAATATGTCAACATTAAATTAACTGTTTTCTGCATGTAAGTTCAATACAGAATTCTAATAACTGGTAATTAAAGATAAGAACTTACATTTATATCCCTGCTCACATTATTATTCTCCTTTCCAGCAAATGGAAATTTGGATTTAATGTTTGGTAAAGCCTACAAATTAATTAAAATTTAAATGAAACAATAAAAGCGAGAACTTGAGAAGGCGTTTCTAAATGTCAATGTATGATTTTAAAACAGATATTGATGAACACTAAAGTTTTAAGAACTATCTTTTCTGTGCAAGGGTAATATATTTCACATATTTATAAAAGGCTATTAGATATTGGGCAACTAATTCCACTGGAATTATATAAAATTAACCTACTACCCACAATTAGCAGCTCCAAAGGTACTTTAAACATTTGCTCTGACGTAAGTTATGCTTTTCCCTTAAATTTCACTGAATAGCTTAATTTGCTTAGTAAATACTAGAAAAATAAAGACATGGTATAAAATACAGTGTCATCCTCGACTGTGTTTCTACTGTCATAGCACACAAATTAGATCTGAAACAATAATGAATTATTACAAAGAAAAGAGATTTTAAAGCCTCAACCAAGAATTTATTTGGCATAATACACTTCATAATAAAAACAGCAAATAGTATGTCCTGCTTTATTGTAGGCACTGTTGCAAGACATATGCAAATATTAATTCATTTAATTCTCCAAGCAACCATATGAGGTAACATTATTATTCCCATTTTACAGATGAAGGCACAGAGGCACTGGCAGGTTACATAATTTGTCACATGACTAGTAAAGAGCGTATCTGGGAGTCAGATCCAGATAATCTGGTCCCAAAGTCTGTGCTCTTAACCACGATGCAAAACAGACTAGAACATTCTATAGCAAGGCATCCTGGACATCCCTTTAGGCAGTGATAACATTTGACCTCTACTCATTTTATAGGTGAGTTCTATTTTGCAAAGTGCGTCAGAATTCCTTTAGGAAAAAAGGTAGAGGAAACATGAAACACATTAGCCTAGGTTTTATCCTATTTTGCTTTTAGGGTTCTGAAGGGAAACATTTTTTTAAGAAGCTTTTTTAGAATAATTCATAAGGCTTGTGCCACGTTACGGAATGAATTTCTACAAACTCTTCCCCTGAGCTCTGGTAGGGCAGCTGGTGTAAAGTTTCAACTGCTATGATAAACACAGCCTTCCCACCTGATGTCAGTTTTTGTTGTCTCAAAACTGTGTATCTTAAAAATTCTTTTTTCTAACAAGAGTGTATATACAATTAAATCTGGATTTATGAAGTATGCACACAGAAGTACTCCTGTTTTAATTTCATCCTTAAGTGCCAACAAGGTTTTAGGTGTTTTGTTTTGCTTTTTAAGATTTAATATTTTAGTTAAAAAAAAAAATCCCCAAATCAAACAAGTGTGGTAACCAATGATATTAATATAGGGTAGCAGAGGCTACTAAACCATCATTAAATATGATTCAACTAAAAAGAACCTCACAGGCACTAAGTCAAATTTATGGCTTTTATTAATCCGATAATTTAAGTCATCACATTCTTCTCAATTATTCTAAACAGTATCTAATGAAAAGGGTATCAACATGGTGCTCCAGGTTCCTCTGCCTAGTCTACATAATCCTGAAGAATTATATGCATGTTATACCTTATTGGCTACACCAGCCTCAATGTTTTAGAACTACCACAATTTCCAAAAGTGTAGATTTTTATCTAATACTCATTTTTTGGGATGCCTGGGTGGCTCGGTGGGTTAAAGCCTCTGCCTTCGGCTCCGGTCATGATCTCAGGGTCCTGGGATCGAGCCCCGCATCAGACTCTCTGCACAGCAGGGAGCCTGCTTCCCGCTCTCTCTCTGCCTCTCTGCCTACTTGTGATCTCTCTCTCTCTCTGTGTCAGATAAATAAAATAAAAAAAAAAATCTTAATACTCATTTTTTATTTAGCTAATTATTTTACCCACTCTTTTAAGTGTGAGGCTTTTAAATGGTGCAGTATGAGTTATGAAGTGTTTTATAAGTACAGATCCAAGAAATTATTATAATATTTGTATAACATGCCAGCACTATCGCTGCTCAGCCTTTTGGCAAAGATCAAGTGTAAAATGCCAGCACTTCTCTATTCTAAAATGCAGCTCTTCACTTTTAAGCAAATCAAAACAATAATTCCAAGAGTAGGTGAACTAAAATGAATTGGGGCCAAAAAAACAAAGACAAACCAAAATTCTCCGAAATCCCAGCTTCTATCTCTGCTATACCTAACTCTTTCAATGAGAAAAAATAAATGTTATTTTAATGTAAAATTCTAGGTTAAAAAAAAAAAGTCAATAATAAAACATTCATTTTAAAATGTCATTATCAATTTTTATAATATTCACCAACAGCTTACATGACAAGGTATATGTAAAGCTACGTTAAATGATTCAACACCTCTTTATTTTATGCAGTCATATTCCGTAAACACACACACACACACACACACACACAGGAAACCAGCTCCCAGTTAAGATGATCAGTTAAAAGCTTGCATTTACCTCTAATCCCAAAGCTTCAAAGGATTAAAAAAAACAAAAATAAATAAATACCTACAAAACCAACAATAAGCAGAGAAGTAGACAATAAGAACAGTATTTAGAAACCAAAAAAGCAGAAGGAAGGACTTAGGAAGTTTCCAAGAGCTGACTGCTAAGCCTGCAACAGATCAAAATGAGAGGAAAACCAACTTACCCACAAAATCTCAGGAAGTCTCAGGAGATGGAAGACATCAAGTAACTCTAGAAGTGACTAAGAAGGAGCGGGGGGTGCCAAAAATAAGAAGATTTGTTGAAAGGCAATTTAAGAGATAAACCTGTGCCCCTCATTGCTCTGTCCCAGAATCCTCCCTCTCTTCACGCTGCTGGAAACATGCCCCTCTTCTTGCTCAATAGCAGAGGAGAGTTTCATTCACTGCAGAAAATCAAACAGGGGAGAGTCTCTGGGCTGGGATGCTCAGACAAAACTGAAGGTAAGGGGCAGTATTCAAAACAGAAGAATCAAAAGTACGTGTCATAAATATTTATACTCAAAGTCCACTTTCCCTACTAAGCTCCCAAAAAGTTGTTTTACCAGTCTTATCATCCTCAAAGAAATTCACTTAAAAGATACTGGCATGAAGACTCACCAAGGAAACATATTAAGGAAAGTCCAGCAAGAACATCTTACAAGAAATAAATAGCAGACTCATCAGAACCTGTTCCAATCAGCTTTGTAAGATTTCACTTTAAAAATACACAGCCCAAGATTAATAAAACATTTGAGGAAAATACCTCTAAGGTAAAAGATGGGGAATGACTCCCCCCAAAAGAAATAAAATTGAAAGAAACAGATTCTACAGGAAAAGAAAGCTTCGAAAATATATTAAGATCTTCAGAGAGGTAACAGAAAATATTGTGTTCATGGGACAATAACAATAAGCTATAAAAAGAACAGTCAAAAGAAGGTGCTTTCTATATTAAATATAGGAAAACAAAAAACAAAAGTGGGTTAGAAAATACAATTAAAGAAACTTCCCAGAAATGGAAAATGGAAAAAGCTACATTTTTATCAACATTTCAGTGTGGGAGGTCCAACACCAAACTACCAAGAAATTTAGAAAGAAAAAATAGAATAGTTAACAAAGAAATAAAACAAGGCAATCACCCAGAACTAAAAAAACAGGCTACATATAAAGGATTGAGAACCGGATTTCTCAATACCACTTCTATAATACCAGACATCTAGAAGACTAGGGATTGCTGATCTGAAGGGAATATTCTTTCTCATCAAGATTTCAGAATCGTGATAAATTATCAATAAGTATGCTTAGAAAGAAAGCGACACTTTCAAACATATAAAGTCTAAAAAACTGTCCCTCCGATCCACCATTTCTGAGGAAGCTCCAGAAAGCAAGAGTGGGTGTGTTGGTGGGCAGACAATGACACAAGATTGAGGAAAGGCAAAAACACTCAGCATAGAGAACCCCCAGGACAGTAATGAAAGAGACCACAGAAAGCTAACTGGTTCATTGTACAGCAGGCCTGGAGAACCATCAGCCCAAACTAAAGTTTCCTTAGTTTAAAGTTCCTCAGGCTGTGCGATGATGAAATTGGTAAGTATTTTGGTTATTTCACATATTTATAGTCCTTAGCAAGAAAAAAAATCAAAAATTATAAATCTCAAGGAAAACTGAAGAGCACAAATGAAAGAAAAATCAATCCTATGTTAGAGAGCTCACATATGAGCAGCATTTCCAGGCATGAGGCTATAAAATTAAATACAGATAGGATCTAACTACTATTTTATACAACTATATGAAAAGTATGATAAATAGGAACCATGTCCATGCCAAAAGGAGGGGTGGGGGCAGTGATAAACATGAATAAACATCATATTCCATGGTAGTACCTCAATAGATAATTCCTAAAACTGAAAAGTGAGGGAAAAAAATAGTATAAAAATATTATTAATATGGGGAGCCCAGCTGGTTCAGTCTGTAGAGCATGTGACTCTTGATCTCAGGGTTATGAGTTCAAGGCCCACACTGGGCATAGGGCTTACTTAAAAAAAAAAAAAAAATTGTAAAAAAAAAAAATTAAAAAAATATTATTAAGATATACAAAGTAAAAACCAAAGAAACTACTAAAAGAACTGAAAGCAGCTATCTTTTGTGATGAAGTGGGAGGGAAAGAAAGATGCTATGTGTTGTGTTTCTGGGTTTTTTTTTTTTTAACAAACCATGTACAACTTTCTGACACTTTAAACCACATGCTTTTTTAATCATCAAAACCTTAATTTTAAAAGTTTAATATGAACACATGCTTTCTTTACATTTTCCAAGGTAAGAACTGACTAGAAGTTAGCATTATCAAAGGTCACCTGAAATAAAGTGATGCTCTTCCGAAGAGAAAGGTAACTGCAGTTTATTGAGGCCCAATTAAGTGTCAGGCCCAATGTTACATACTTTTCCAACTGACCCCACAGAGGAAGTCTTGACCCTATACTTTTATGTAAACCAATGACCAACAGATGGCTTACAACACTAACTTCAGTTTGATTCCAACAATTTCTCAGCCACTAAACAGACCGAAAGAAATTAGTCGTGTTATTTGATAAACACTAAAACTCAGAAACTGTTTCCTCAAACTACAAATAAAATATTGAAGCTTTTTATTTGCTTGGCACAACAAGATACTTTTTATCAAAGAATTAAGCTTCAACTTGAAGTTCAACACGGTGATTGGTACATAACATCCTGGTCAGATAGAGAGACTTGTCAACTTTCCACTACATTTGCTTTTCACTGAAAGGCCAACCAGAGGTCAGCATTCCCAGGAAAATGGAGGAGCTCACACATTTGTGTACCAGGGTGAGGAACTGCTTCACAAACGCAGCCTTGGAGACACTGGGCACGAGCCGGAAAATCAGTCACTGACAGAGGCACCAACAGTCTAAGCTCTGATCTCCCACCAGCTCATGGACTACTGGCTTCTGGGTGATCGGACTCCTAACTCCTATCTGGGATTTGATCTTTTCTTGGTATTTGACCACTGACTTTTTCATGTTCTTTAGTTCTTTGTTCAACCTGAACATACATTTCACTGGCAGTTTCTCCCTCCTGGTTCTAGAGTTCAATCTTGCATCTCCAATAAAAAAAACCAACCAACTCCTGCTATCCATCTCACAGACTTCAGTATCTCCAGATATCACCTACATCAGTGCCCTTTCACTCCCTCTAGCCAGAAAAGTATTTCTTCTAAAAACGCCAGTTAAAATCTTATCCATTTTCCAAAGGTCAACTGAATTGCTAATTCCCCCCCCCCGAGAAGATCTTTGAAGAAATGTTTTCTCAACGCCTTCATAACTTCACAATTCTATACTCTTGAGGACTTTTCTGCACCAATTTTTAGACTCGGTATTTTGGTTTTATTTTTATTTGCTTCCTTTTTTCTGCCCTAAATGGAAGACACAAAAAAGACAAGGAACACACACATCTTGCATATATTCGTATTACTCCACAAATTCTTAAGTACATCCTATACTCAAATTGCTGAGTTAGCCTCACATGCTCAGCTTCTGCTGTTCTACGCTCAGATTACCACACTATGCCTCTCCATGGAGAAAAAGTTAATTTGTTAAAGAGGAATTCCGCAGAGTAAGAAATAAAGTCACAAAACATATTCGTAAGTAAAATATAAATTCCTTGAGATACATTGCAATTTTTACAAAAATCGTGGTGCATTATACTGAACACACAAATATCTTTAGAAAACAGTAAGTTAAAATTGTCAAAAAGGTTCCTTTGTTGCAGATATGCTTGGATATTTCACCACGTGCACCTTCTAGAAGGGATATGGCATATTCACCATGTTCACCTCTCGTCACAGCAACCTGCTGTGCTTCCTCTGAGTTACATATTTGGGGAATGCTGGAATAAATTCTCTCCAGTCTTTCATATTTGCATCCACTCAGACTGGGTGAAGACTTTCAACTTATCAGTTACAGTTAGGAAAAGGGAGGGAGGAAGACTGCTTTTTTATCCTCAAAACCTAGTGAGCTTTTTTTTTTTTTTTTAAACAAGTACCATTTACTAAGTTTTTCATCTGCTTGACCTGTTTGAAACACTAATAACAGACCCAAGGTCTACATTTCATTAAGTTTCTTCCATACAATTTTTGAAATTGATAGTATCAGGCTATGTTGTAATTAGATCAAATAGCTAAGTGAATGTTCATAACTTTAAGCCCAACTATAAATGTCTTAGTATTTCTTTAGTTGCATGATGTTACAATTACTCTCTTACTAAATATTACACCGTTTTCACATACTATGCATTGATTCAGGACTGGCATTTCCATTGCAAAAGCAAACAGACAGTCATGTGAAATAAATCTAGATTATAAATTTGATTATTTTGTTTAATGTCCCTCCTGACTGAGGACAGTTTCAAACACTATTTGGAGAAGGATAACTGAGTGTGGCTCTTTGTTTTTTAAGCTGGGTTTTGAAAAAACATGTGTCTTTAAGAGGGAAAGAGAATCATAAGAGTCCATGAGAGTCCACTGCACTGTGAATGGATACCAGTGCTACAAATACACCTGCAGATTTTCAACCAATATACTATTTGGAGTTCAGTTCTTATTATAAAATCTGGATACATAAAAAACTATTTTTAAAAAATTTACAGAAAAAATATATCTAATGCTTGTTTTTTTCACTGATTTCATTCAACAACAAATACTAAGAGCATCTGCCACATGCCAGTCTACATTCTAGCTGCTGAGGGTATCACAGTAAACAAAAACCAACACAGACGACTCTCCCCATGGAGTGTACATAGAGTAAATCATCTAGCATATGAGCCCTACAGAGAAAAATAAAGTAATTAAGGGAGTGATAGGGCAGTGGGAGGAGAGAGGTAGTGATAATTTTAACTTTAGTGTTCAGGACCTCAATGCAAAGGAGACATGCCAGCAAGAACTTGAGGGAGGAAGGGGACAATCCACGTTCCTCTGTGGGGAAGAGCATTGCAGGACAAAGAATGACAGGTGCACAGGTCCCCAAAAAGGGCTCCTGCTTCTTAGAACTTTTATATTTATTAGAATAATAGAGAGCAGTTTCCCTATTTTGTGATCTATCCGGTTATAATTTTCTACCTGGGGCCCAGGGGGAAAAGAAGTTGGTATAAGGTTCTAGCCAACTCTCTAATCTGTTTTATGCCTCTATGGCCCACCGGCCATATCTGGCCCATTCTGTGTTTATAAATAAAGTCTTATGAAACACAGCCTCGGGGCGCCTGGGTGGCTCAGTGGGTTAAAGCCTCTGCCTTCGGCTCAGGTCATGATCTCAGGGTCCTGGGATCGAGCCCCGCATCGGGCTCTCTGCTCAGCGGGGAGCCTGCTTCCCGCTCTCTCTCTGCCTGCCTCTCTGCCTGCTTGTGATCTCTCTCTCTGTCAAATAAATAAATAAAATCTTTAAAAAAAAAAAAAACACAGCCTCCTTCATTGGTTTATATATATTTATATATTCTCTCTGGCTACTTTCAAGCCACAACTGCTCAGTTGCTGACTTCCCACAGATATCCCACAGAGGCTGTATCCAGATTAAAATGTATTTTATCTGATCCTTTACAGAAAAAGTTTGCTAACACCTTTTCTCCGGAGTTTGGAATGCCATCTACAGCGGTGCTCCCTGCACCAAACAGACATGTGACCATGAGTTCAATAAAGCTCAGCACCCTCTGCTTAAGGAGGGGGCAAGCATCACTTTGTCTAATTAATGAACATCTTAAACACCCTTACAATAGCCTACAGAGTCCAATTAGGAAAAGGAGAAATTCCGATTCTACTTCTAATAAATAATACATGCTTCTTGGCCAGTAACCCATACTTCTTTTCAAGTCGTAGCAATAAAATCATGTAGAAGAGTTTAACCTCTTGGTGATAGAACAAGTTCCTTTAATTTCACAATCTTTGTTCATCCCGATATCCAGGAGAAAAACTGTTAAGGCCGAAAACTCAATTATTTCCCCTAAATGGAAAAACATAAATCTAGACAACTTACAGCATCTAACCTTAGGCAGATTCAGAACAGAAAGGATGGAAAGTCTGAGTTCTGATAAACAGAGAGGAAAAATGTTTTAAATGTCCCAGAGGTAGCCAATGATGGTGAAGCTTTTTCAGTGTGCCTGGAGCATAAACACATCAACCCCGCAGAGAGCAAGGTACCATCAGAGATCATGCAGGAACCACAGCTGCTGGGGGCTCTATACCCAGAGTCTGCTAAATCATCCGGTGTAAGTGGAGAGAGCACTAGGATTTCCCTAAACACTTAACTTATACAGAAATGAAAGATTCGAGAATATTCAAACTCGCTGTTTCATGTCACCTGTGTGGATCTTGGAGTGCTTACTCATACCTTTGCTATTATACTATGTAGTTACCAATACTACTGTTGACTGATGAAAAGTAGGCCTAGTTGACTACGTTGTCACCCTGTAACCAGAAAGGAGACAAGATAACTGGTACTAAGAAGTATTCTGTTTGTTTATTCAACATCTAATTTGCTAAAAGAATGCAATGGTATAAAGTTTTAACCATATAATTACTAACCATAAAATAAACTAAAAAAGTTGGGATTTATTATTTTTTTTTTTCACTTTCTTCAGAAACATAATATCTGCTCCCCACTAGTCAACTAATGCTTCTTCTGGTGATTTCCTGCTAATAAAATTTACTTTAGGTCCAACAAAGGCTCTTTAGAAATGATGCACATTTTAGGGGGAATAAAGAAAACCAGCACATTGCAGGGACTCACTACATTAACTACTTAAACAAAAGAGATTTAATCCCAAAATAACTTAATAATTCATGAGGAATATTTCAAGTAAATATTTCAAAAGGACATCCAAAAATCGGGATGCCAGAAAACAACTGTAATTAAACACAATCCCTCCCCCAAGTATTTCTCAGTACTGTAAAACCTTAAGGGACAGAAGTTTCTTTGTAAACATCTGAAATGATAAATCTGTTTTAAAAGTATAATATTCAAGGACTCTGACCTTCTGTGCAACATACAAAAATCAAAACAATATATCAATAACAGTGAAGCCCAAAATCTAACAATGATGTATTTTCCCTAACTACAATTAAGACTTGTATTCCCAAACAGAACACTGTTATAATATGAGCAAAAGCCAAACAGCGTGGGCCTAGTAATACCAACTCAATCTGTGTTGTTTTTCTTTGCTACAAATTGGGACACAGTGCATTTTAGTGTAAAGTTAGAAACTAACATTAAGGATCTAGATGTGAAACTGCAACCTTCAGCTTCAATTTGCTATTCAGAACCTTATCCCAGCATCCCACACATTATATTGCATTTGTTCCTTCTCATGTCTGAAGAACAGCATTTGCAAAAGTGCACTGAAAGTCCCTAAAAGCTGTATCTGTGTGCATGGAGGAAGGGGAAGGTAGAGAAGTAGCAGCAACCTAGCAAGTTTAGAAATGGATAAACTTGAACTGTTAAAAATATGCTACTTAGGGGGGAAAAATTAATAACTACATACCCTTGAGGAGACAGTTTGTCTAGCCATCCCGATTTAACCTTCCTTGCAGAGGATCCATAAAAACAGGCATAGGGAGATATTGCATTTGAGGAAATGATCGAGGACTCAGCATTTCCACTTGTTGAGCTTAATGGATAACTGTGCCTATTGACGGGGTCCATAGTCAATGCTTTCTGAGTCCTAGATTTAGAGGCCTTTGAGTTTTTTCTTCTTAAACTCTGAAAGCATTCTTCTACTGTTGAATATTCTGATTCTGAAGCAGAGTCTATTGGAAAATTATTTTTGTCCTCTCGAGGTATCCAAATATCTTCCACTTTGTCTTCACTTTTATTCTCCTTCCTGTTATCATATATGCTAAAGAGAAATAAATGGTGTTAACATTTCAAAGTGCTATATGTCATTTAAGCCGCTGGTTACTTTGTAAATTTATAAACAAATCACAGAAATTTTTTTTTAAGACTTTATTTTTAGAGAGAAGGAGAGAGCACGCATGTGCCCGCGTGCACACATGAGCAGGGGGAGGGGAAGGAAGAGAGGGAGAAGCAGACTCTCCACTGAGCACGGGGCTCCAGGTGGGACTCAATCGCAGGCCCCTGAGATCACGACCTGGGCCAAAACCAAGAGACTGACACTTAAATGAATAAGCCACCTAGGCAACCCGAAATCACAGATATTTAAGGTCGGAAAAGTCTTGTGCGTTCAATTAATCCACCTGATAATTTTTTTTAAATTCTTCCAGAAAAATTAAATAGAAATCTCTTATTACACTAAGACATATGTGAACACTGCTAGAAGTAGTATCATTTTTCTTATGCATCATTCATCTGATCTGTTTATTCTAGGGGGTTGGGAGCAGATTGGTAGTAAGGGTGGAGATTGACCATATTCTCTGCATCACAATTTAATATCTTCACCAACACCGTTATGCAGCCGGCCCAACCTCTAATCCCCAGGCAACATCGTGAACCACCACCTCATCTATCTGGAGATGTTCCAAATTGTTGCCCCTCGCTGGCTCTCTACTACTCAATTCCAAGAATCCTATGTTCCATCATAATGTCAGAAAATAGGGAGTACATTAAACTGGTGAAAGCTTCTGTATTATTTTCCAACACTAATGAGGAAAAACCACACCACACTGTTGGCCAGAAAATGAGAAAGAGTCAGGAGACAATCAGAAGGTAAAAGCTGTGTTACCTATAATATTCACCAGAAGACATTCCTAATAGCTAAGCATATTGCTAAAGACTTAAGGAATGACAAAATAGATTCACTCATCATTTATGTAAAATAAAACTCATTACAAAGAAGTTTTTGCTAATCGATGAACTAGATGTGCATAGGGCTCAAATTACATTGTTCTGGATACAGTGTTCTAAAAACTACTACTTCCTTAAAAGAATGATTTCACCTGGCCCCTTGCACATTTTGCATTATAATACATTCATATCAAATGCTAACTGAAGGTCTTCAATTATTCAGTTTCGACTTAAGAAAACCCACAGCTGGGGAGCCTGGGTGGCTCCGCTGGTTAAGCATCCAACTCCTGATTGCAGCTCAGGTCATGATCTCAAAGTCTTGAGATAGAACCCCCCACATCAGGCTCTGTGCTGGGTGTGGAGCCTGCTTAAGATTCTCTCCCTCTGTCTCCCTCTCTCTTCACCACCACTTCTCCTTCTCTTAAAAAAAAACAAGGAGCACCTGGGTGGCTCAGTGGGTTAAAGCCTCTGCCTTCAGCTCAGGTCATGATGTCAGGGTCCTGGGATCGAGCCCCGCATCGGGCTCTCTGCACGACAGGGAGCCTGCTTCCTCCTCTCTCTCTGTCTGCCTCTCTGCCTATTTGTGATCTCTTTCTCTCTGTCAAATAAATAAATAAAATCTTAAAAAAAAAAAAAACCCACAGCAATGTCAACCTTGGAAAGGGAAGAATAAAAATCAAAAATAAAATGAACATTAGGTAATGACGTAGTACACTAAGTCCTAATAAAGCTGAGAACACTAAAATTTAAGTTGGTGCCTCACAAACTTTTTAATTTCATGTGTGATCCAAATAATTGGGTAATTGTCAAGCCACTTGTCAATGCTGAACTTCTAATAAAAAGGGTATATTACATTTATAAAAATGCTGCACCTCAGTAATATTTTTTGCACTGCCCTTCTCCTTCATATTAACAAAGCTTCTCATCTTTAATGTGCAGTTGAGGGCACCACGTATCTGCCACTTTGGGACAGAAAGAGTGGTTTCAATTAAGAAAACAAATATAAACTGCTGCAGAATGTCACTATATACCTGATTTACAGATTCTAAATTCAATTATTAAAATAAGTGCCATTACTAAAACATCTAGAAAGATTTGAACATAACCATGTAAACTATTTTCTTAGAAATACAGTATGAGCAAGAAGTCAACACTCATAACATTTTATTCAAAAGAATTAATCATCATCAATCATGACCTCATACCTTGATTTGATGAGAAAAGAGTTTCTTTCAGTAGTTGTTTCCCCTTTGAGTGTTTCTTCATGGGTCCAAAATTCATTCTTTACAGACTTCTTCTATTAAAATATATATACATATATACATTTTTTAGGATTTTTTTATATACACTTTTATTAGGATAGCAATAGTCTACAAATATCCACAACATCTGAGTTTAGTTTTTTTACACAAATGTCTAACTGCTTAGATCAATTTTCAGTAAAAACAACTTAATTAGGGAGACTAATTAAAAGAAGTCTTTTGATGCTTTTTTCAATATTATATTTAAATCATTAATAATTCATCATTTCAACCAAGAAAAACAGAAGATGCCAACCAAGAACAAAATTTATTCACTTTTACTTTGCCACTTTTTGTCTTCCAATTTCTCTTTTACTGTGACCAAGAAATAAAATACAAAAGAGCACAAGAGGAAAGGTTAAGTGATAAACTGAATAATTAAGATGTATAAATAGTTAGAAGTAGACATTTGGGTATAAGGCAAAGCAAAATTGAGGGGATTTTTGTTTGTTTGCTTTTGCTTTCTCTGGGAGTTTGTCTTTAAAGTAACTTATCTTTCAGAAAAACCTGAAAGTTGGAAAATTCTGAAAACCCACCCTCCTGTATTCCTGAAACTGAACATGTTTTTACAAAATATATTTAAAGATACACATTTACCATGATTTTACTGAACAGAATTTTACTGACTGGAAATGTCTTTCTTCAATATAACTCATTCTTCAAACACTTTAAAGGAAGATGAAGAGGCAAATATAGACAGAAGAGCAAAGACCTGAATATGGAAAAAAAATGTAAATGTATGGGACTAACCTTGGAATTTTCTACTTTCTGGATGAGAAAGGTCTCTCCATAAGGAAAAATGGAAGATGAAGTTTCCTCATTTGTATCTTTTGGGGAAATGATAGGATGAGAATGAAAAGATGTGAATAATGTGAAATATTTTTTTAAAAAGCAAGTGTTTAATTATTTTATAGCAATCACAACTTAAGCTTTATTCTGAGAGTCCAAAATTATGCTTATGATTTTCATCCCCCAATCAACTCCTCCTATGGTCTTCTTGATATAGAACTCGCTGTGTATGCCTCTCACTTCACCACAAAGACACATTTTACTAAAGTGTGATGTGTCATATATGTCCTTGCTAACCTCTAAGATCCACATTAATATAACTAAGCACATTTCCCACACACGATGCAAATAGTCAAAATGCCATTTATAATGTTAATTCCTAAATAAGACAATAGTATTAATGGCAGAAAATTAGTATTAAATGTATAATTTTCAACAACTTAATTATTAGAAGTTCACTAACATAACAGTTAGTTATTATATCACTCAAAATACCAGAATCCACTTAATATAATCTAACATCACAGCCACTAACACATCTGTAAATAAGTTATTTCAAGAGAATTTCCACTGTCCTTCAATTTCACAGATCTACAAGAAAGAATTCTCAACACTTGCATTTTGTTATGGGAAAAATTTTTTAAAGGGTCAGTAACCAAGTGTTTGCTATCTTATTGTTAAGAAGAATGTTCCTGAACTTATACAAGCAGAATTTTCAAAAAGAAAGAAAAGCCCCTGTCAATAATCAATTTACCAAAGTAATGTCAGCCCCCTTTCCAGTTACCATGGTAAAATTACCTTCCATAAATCTATGCTCTGTAGCTCAGACTGTCAGAAACCACTTAATTTAGTTAAATGCCTTCGACTGCGGCTAATGATAAATGAAGCCAGATGCAAAAAAATCTTTTTACATTAGTATATAGGTTTTCAGGAGTCTGAGTACATATTACTGTCTTTTACTCACTCATCTTTAAAAGCATCTGATGTATTATGAACCCCAGCAGACAGTTATTCCCATTATTCACTATTCCACAGGTGAGGCGCTTTTTTTTTAATCACAATTTTGACACAGTTAGGACTGTAAAATGAGTGCTAATTTACAAAGACTTTAAAAGTGGAGACTCACTTTCCTGTGTCAGACTTACCAGTTGAGGTAGCAACATTTCTTCTCTCACGGAAATAGCTTAAAGCAAAGGGGGAAAATAGACAAATTAAAACAGATAAGCAAAAATAGGTAAATTACTATCTTGAGTAAAAGATTAGTTATAGAAACATACATTCTTCTGGATAGAAAAAACTACTATTGAAAAATAAATTTGATTTTAATTAAATAGAATGGCTAAATTCCATGTTTTTCTAAGTAGCCTTAAAGAGATTTCACTGGATTTTATAAGCATTTGCCTCTCACATTTATAATTCACAAAAGTAAATGAATGTATAGTTGCCCAATGCTAGTATGCACATTGGAATTTCAAAACTGCTAGCCATACCCTTGTGAGAAACTAATTTTCTAACTAGATTTCAGTACTTATGTAGGTTTTTTTGTCATTAGCTTTACAATATTGAGTCAAAAATTTGTTGGCTTTATGAGCATAGTATGAAAATACACAAGACTTTTCTCAAAAAATTTGCTGTCCTGGGAGAAAAAGATTTCAGGTAAATTAATTAGAATCCAACATAATAATAATGACAGAGAAAGAAAACACTGTGGAAACAGCCGCAATGAATACCTACTACTATATGAAAGAGTTCTATTTTCCCATCTAAATGTAAGGATCAAGAAAGTGTCCCTAATGTCTCTTAAATATATATCTGCCCAACTAACTACAAGCAAGGATATAAAAAAAAGAATAGAAACCAATGAAATAAAATATAGACAAAATTTTAAAATCATTGTAACTAAAGCTGGTTTTTCAAAAAGAGTGATAAAACTGATAAACCTCAGGGAAGGAAAATAAAAGCAAGAGAGAAACTACCAGTTTCAGGAATGAAAGAAGACATTACCACGAATGCTACAAACATTAAAGGGATACTTACAGATTATTAGGAAAAAAACTTTATGCCAATAAATTCAACAACTTAGATGAAATGGAAAAATTCTCTGAGACATAATTTATCAAATATAATAAAGAATACAAAAATCTTAATATCCCTCTATCTATTAGAGAAACTGAATTTAGTAACTAGACACCTACCCACAAAAAACTCTAGGCCGAACATTTCACTGGTGAATTCCACCAAACATTTCAGAAGAAATAATACCAATGCTACATGAACTTTTTCAGAAAATAGGGAAGGAAAGACTATTTCCCAATTCATTCCATAAGGTCAGTACTACAGATACAAAGCCAGTTGAAAGCAAAGCTACAGATAACTGTTAGAGAAATATGTCTCATGAACTCAGATCCAAAACTCATTAACAAAATATTAGCAAATCAAATCGAACAACCTAGACAAATAATATATTACAACCAGATGAGATTTAGCCCAGGAGAGCAAAGTTGATTTAACATGGGATAAATCGATGTAATTCACCAAATGAAGAAAAAATCAAAGAGAAAAATCACATTCTCATAACAATAGATCTAGAAAAACCAATTGACAAAATTCAACCACCATATATGACAAAGACTCACAGTAAATGAGGAACAGAAAAAAACTTCCTCAACCTAGTAAATGGCATTTATGGAAAACCGACACTATAATTCATGTTAAAGGCTGAATGGTTTTTTTTAAGATTAAGAGAAAGACAAGGAGGTCTGCTCTCACCACTTACAGTCACATTATTTCAGAGGTCCCCACCAGTGCAATGTAAGTAAAAGAAAGAAAAGGCATGCACACTGGAAAAAGGAAGATCTTTTTTTTTTAGGAAGATCTTTTATAAGCAGAAAGTATCTATTGAGTAGAAAATCCTAAGGAACCTACCAAGAAGATTCCCAAATTAACAAGTAAGTCTAGCAAGGTCCCACAGGAAGGGGAAAATGTTAACAAATTCAATAGTATTTCTAAATATTAGCACTGAGCAAACTGGAAAAATAGTTTGAAATACAATTTTTACAGTAATACCCATAACACAAAATACTAAGGGGTAAATAGGTCAAAACATGATCTGCTTTGATCTACACACTGAAAACCATATAACATTGAAAAATTAGAGACAAAAATAAATAGATAAACCATGTTAATGGATTGGAAGACTCAATATTGTTAAGATATCAATTCTCCAAATATTGATATACACAGTCAACATAAGCTCAAACAAAATTTCAGTGAGCTTTTATACAGAAATTGACAAGGTGACTAAAATTTACATGCACATATAAATAACCTGGAATGGTCCAAATAAATAGTTAAAAGAACAAACTGAAGGATTTAAACAGTTTCAATATTTAATCTAAACCTATAGCAATCAAACCAATGTGTTATTGGTAAAAGGAAAAGCACATAAATTAATGGAACAGAATAAAAATACCACATATCTCCCATACATCTCTGGTCTACCAGTTTTTGAACAAGATGTCAAAGCTGAAACAATAGGGAAAGGATAGTCTTTTCAACAAGTGTTGCAGGAACAAATGGTTATCTCAATGGAAAAAAAGATGTGAATACCAACCACTGCTTCATATCATATACCGAAATTAACTTGAAATGGAGTTTAGACCTACAAGTCAATGCTAAAGCTCTAAAACGTCTGGAAATACACACAAGAAAATCTTTGCAGCCTTTGAGTACACAAATGTGTCTTAAATACAAAAACCAAAAAGGAAAATTATATAATATTTAATAAAATTAATGAAAAGTTAACATATTTTACATATACTGAAAACATATTTAAAAAAGAATTAGAATAATTTTAGGTGTATCTACTAGTGGTGTTGTAAAGTATATTTTGCTGGTTTGACTATTAGCCATATGAAATGTAAAGAAGAATGCTTGTGATTTTAATTCTTATACTAAATATCCACCTGCAGGCAATTACCGAATCAACCAACTTCATTTGATCTACTGTTGATTAAAGATTAGCTCAATACAGAAAAAAAGTTGTTCTGAAAATCAGTTATCAGTAATTTATATTCTCATTTATCTGTGAATAAATTATCACAAGCTATTTTATATTCTAATACTTATTATGCCCAAAGCATTATGTTAGGAATTTATAGATTTATATATAGGAATACATAAATTTCTATAAATACATATAGGAATAAAAATTTATAGGAATATATAAATATATAAAAAATTTATAGGAATATATAAATATTCCTTTATATATTCCTTTATATATATATTAGGAATTTATATATCTGCATCTCATCTTTCATCCTCATAATAGCCCTATGACGTAGGACCTGGTGCCTAATCCCACCAATAAAGAAAGGAGGCTCTCCCAGCCCACGTCCCACAGCTAACAAGAGGCAAAGTCCACAGTCTTCTCTCATTTCTCTTTCTGCCCTATTGATTTCCTACCATTTATCCTAAAAAGTGTAGACTGCTTTTAAATTTGAAATATAAAGCATGGTTGATTTACAAAAATTAAAAACCCATACAGAAAGGCAGTAGTTACCCTCTTCTCTTGTTAATTACGCTTTTGTGACTTTGCTCAAGTTATCTAACAGTCCTCAGCCTGGCTTCCTCATTTATTGAAGGGGAATAAAAACAAGGCCTGGTTCCTAGGAATATTATGAGTATTCATGAGAAAATGCTTTTAAAACATTTAAAGTGTGCCCTTCACAATATAAACACTCAGTATGAATGAAATTATTATTTTTATTAGAGAAAAAAATGGTCGGCCCTCCCAAGAAACTTTATGCACACATTTGTTTCTTAAAGTCCTTAAAAGTAATCACATTTTTTATTTGTGACAGAGAAAACATGTCAACAACCTAGTAAGGGAATAAACTGTAGGGTGTTTTTTTTAATAAAATACTATGCAGCAGTTATTGCATAAAATACGTGCATCAATGTGGACAAATCTCAAAAATAATATTAAGTAAAACACCAAGTTGCAAAAAAAAAAAAAAACTCTGATTATTAAAGTGGATCTTCAGCATGCCTACAGATGTTATTTTTTCATATATGTTTTAATCTCTAAAATTACCAAGAAAAGTAGTGCTATAAAGGTTAATTAATGTTAAAGATCTCCCTTTAGGATCTATACTTACCTGTTACTTAGAGGAGGCAGCCACACTAATTACACACCGTAAATGGACCATCATTTCACAGAATGTTTTTAAAAAATGCAATTCTTGCAATTCATAACAGACTAACTACAATAGACTAATTACATGTCATTAGAGAACTCAATTCAAAAGAAAACCACAATCATTAGGCATCAGTTTAAAACTCTTGAGGTTACATAATATCTAACTAAAACACACAAATCTGATTTCAGAAAACATGAGAGTGTATTAACTACAGCACAGACCAAGAATGTGAAATTTACAACACACAGATAATTAAGTCTCAATCCAAGAAGTTCCAAAAAACGTCCTTAGGATAAGAATAATGGTAATTATAGAAGGACTGCAACACAAAAATCTACATTATTTTCAAAATGTATTTTTTCACGGGCAGACGTCATAAACATTTTTCCAAAGAAGACATCCAGATGGCCAACAGACACATGAAAAGACGTTCAACATCACTCATCAGGGAAATATAAAACAAAACTACAAAGAAATATCACCTCACATCTGTCAGAATGGCTAAAATCAGCAACACAAGAACAAATAAGTGTTGGCAAGGATGTGGAGAAGGGAACCTCCTGCACTGGTGGTGAGAATGCAAACTGATACAGCCACTCTGGAAAAGAGTATAGAGGTTCCTCAGAAAGTTAAAAATTGAACTACCCTACAACCCAGCAACTGCACTACTAGGTATTTACCCAAAGGATACAAAAATACTGATGCAAAGGGACACATGGACCCCGATATTTATAACAGCATTATCAACAATAGCCAAATTATGGAAAGAGCCCAAGTGTCCTGTGACTGACAAATGGATAAAGATGTGGTGTGTATATACATACAATGGAATAGTACTCAACCATAAAAAAGAACGAAATCTTGCCATTTGCAAGGACGTGGATAGAACTAGAGAGTATTATGCTAAACAAGTCAGTCAGAGAAATACAAATACCATATGATTTCACTCATCTGTGGAATTTAAGAAACAAACTAAGGAGCGAAGGGAAATAAAAAAGAGAAAGAGAGGCAAACCAAGAAGCAGACACTTAACTACAGAGAACAAACTGATAGTTACCAGAGGGGAGGTGGGTGGAGGGTTGGGTTAAACAGGTGATGGGACAGGTGATGAGGAGGAGGGCACTTGCTGTGAAGAGCACCAGGTGTGGTATGAAGGGCTGAATCACTATATTGTACAGCTGAAACTAATATCACACCATCTGTTAACTGGAATTGAAGCAAAAACTTAAAAATTTTATATATTTTTGCAAACAAAGTGGTGCTTGAAAAATAAAAATGTATAAACCTAATGTCTTTTTACTTATAAAAAGTATGGAGCAGACACATCATCATCCTCTAAGAATAAATCAAACTATGAATTAAATTTTGATTTGTTATTTAGATGAAGTCAGAATTTTGCAAATATTCAAATAATCAGCCTATTTTTTCACAGAATTTATAGGAAAGTATTTTAAAAGAAAATAACGAATTTTTGGATTGCTAAGCATTTTTCTGCTATAACATGAAACATGCAGTTTTTTCTGAACATGAGAAAGACAGGATGAGTTTCCGTATTTTTCCTCTTCAATGTACCCAACAATTGCTTATTACTTTTTTGTACATTTTCTGCTCATGTATATTTCAACATTAAAGTGTTACCCATGTAATGGGTACTTTACCATGTAATGGGACACTTTTAATGTCCATATCATGTCTATGTATATCTAAAGAAAAATATCTAAGATTGCTATTATCAATAAAAACTTCAAAGAAGCCTGGAGACTTCAGGTTTATATTTCACACCTCTAAAGGGCCCTCAGTCAATATAGTACCTCAGTCTTAAATTGTAGCAGATGTCTTCTGATCACAGTACAGCCCTGCATATCGTCCGCCTCCCCCTATCTCTGCTTATTTTCCCTTCCCTCAAAACATTCAGGGGCACCTGGGTGGCTCAGTGGGTTAAGCCTCTGCCTTCAGCTCAGGTCATGATCTCAGGGTTCTGAGATCGAGCCCCACATCGGGCTCTCTGCTCAGCGGGGAGCCTGCTTCCTCCTCTCTCTCTGCCTGCCTTTCTGCCTACTTGTGATCTCTCTCTCTGTAAAGTGGATAGATGAAAATCTTTAAAAAAAAAAAAAGAGGCTCCCCAGGAAAGGGCAAAGAACTCCCTTTCTGCTTGGAGGCCTCCATGGGAGACCTTCACGTGAAGCTGATAAGGGAAGAGTTGGCTCTTCAAGATTAAAAAGAGCTTCTGAGGTTCATTGTCCATAACCCCCCTCACAGTCCAGCCTTTCCAAGACTAGGAGCAGGCAGGATTTCAGGGAAACTCAAGGAAAGGACAAAGATAATCCATCTGATCAGGAGTCAATTGTGTCAGATAAATCAGGAGGGAAAATGCAGGCGGAAGAATTCGTGTTCAGGGAGAGAGAGTGAGCCTCACACCAGGATAACACATCCAACGTCTATACCTTTTAACGGATACATGAAATGTTTAACTAGTAAAGGAATTATGTTACAAGCTTTGGCCACAAAAAAATATTTTTATTTGGTACATCAAGAAATATACTAAAATATCATTTAGGTGTTATCTGATTACAATCTCAGGTTATATAATCTTCAGTTTTAAAGTCATATTTTAATATTTTTAAAATCTTGCAAAATTATTATTTGCAATTCAGGCCAGGACCACAAGGAAAAACATAGTGCAGTTTGAAAATAATTTCGTTTACTTTCTCATGTTATGATATGAGCACCAAAGATACATAGGTACCATTTACTGCCATAATCAGAGAACAAAGGTCACAAGGGGTAATCTGGCAGGGCTATGAAGCGACTAGTACTAAGTTATTCATGAATAATTTTAACATTATTTCAATTCTCATCTTCAAAAACTCATACTCACAAATAATGTGAATTACAAGCCTTTCATATGATACACAGCTTACTTACAACTGAATAAACACCAAAAGATACTCAAAAATGTATGAAAAATAGCACATCTTGTTTAAAACTTAAGCCAAATGTTTCTTATCTGAAGTTATCCTTATGACTCCCAAAAAGGATTCTGTTCTGGCAAAGAAACACTTTTTTTTTTTTTTTGGCCAAGAAACACTTTTAATGTGTGTACTCATAGCAAACCCTTCTCAGTTACCTTTTGTTTAAAATTAGCAGAACATTTTAAAACTGAAGTGTCATACAAAAATGGTCATCTTCTACAGGTGTAACTAATACTTTAATTCTCCTACATGCAATCAACATTTTTAAGAATATTTACTAAATGAGCAGTTAAGAAAGTGAGTTTGGACTCTGGAGTCTAATGTATTGGAATGAAACCCCAGTTTACCAGTCATGTGATCCTAGAAAATGAACTGAGGCTCAGTGACCTCATAAAAAAGTGGATGAGTAATACCTGTGTCACAGGGCCACTGTGAGATTTTGATAACCCACGGAAAATTATAAACCAAACTAAAACCTACGGTGTATAATAAAAGACACTATTTCTACTGATTTCCAAGGAAAGAGTAGACATCGCTATTGGCACTAGCGATGCCAAGACAAAGACAAACAAGCTAGGCTCTCTGCCCTCAAAGAGTTTATGTTCTAATGAGAAGTTCTTAAACAAACAGTCCTGTAAATGGCCACATTTTCTTTGGCAAATACTAAACCACCACATTTGCTCCTGCAAACACGACGGGGATCTTGCACAATAATCACCACAGATGCCCAAGGGCAAAAGTACCAGCAGTAAGGACAGAGTGGATGCACACAGGAAGGAGGATCTTGAAGAAATGCCAGGCGAGAGCCTGTGCAGGAAATCCGTAATTGCATTTAGTACCACAGCAGTTAACAGTCAAAGCACCTCAGGACTCCCAGCAGATACAAGTGTTAGCTTTCAGTGAAAAAACATCCCACCACAACCCTGGAGAAAACCACAACTATTTTAGGTGTAACTTTGAGAAAGGGATGAAAGCTCTCTCTGCTGTTAATTCAGCTCTTAAACCCGGCAGTTACCTCAAAGGACTATGAACCCAACATGCTGGGGGCCCCTCCTCAGAATTCCGGTGTGAGTGAACCTGGTTTTGCACTGTACGGTGACCATGTTTCTTATATCCGTTTCCTACGCTACAAATCAAGAGCCTTTATTCCTCCCTACCTCCTCTGCATCCAGCCCAGTGACCAGCACCCAAGCAGGAGCTCCTTAAATGTGTCTTGAATTATTAATTCATGCCAACGCATTGTGTCAGGCAGTAGAAACACACACATTAGAAAGGCTGTCCCTGCCAAAGAACGAAGAATCCAGTGAGGAGACAGAATCAGCAATTTCAGTATGAGAACTGCACTCATGGAAGACTGGAATACCAGGTGTGAGGGAAAGTATGGGAAGGAACGGCCAGGTAAAACTGAAGAGAATTTCCCCTAATTACATGGGAGAAAACTAAAGAGTCCCGGCAATTGTAAGTTGGAAATAGACTCTGGGAAAGACTATGTAAAAGAAATGGCATGTTCTAGTTTTAAAAGAAGAAAACAAAGATTGGTTGAATAAATTAACAAAAGTCGAATTTACGAACACTAAAAATATGTATTAAAGGTAACTAAATTCCCCCATATTGAATACTTACAGTTCACCATAAAAATTCTTACCTCCCTGAAATTCCTTTTGTTGACCCTGGAATCTCTGGTACAGGACGATGTCTCAGCAAAAAAGACCGAGATGGTCTTGAAACCAACTTGCTACGGCTTCTCATAGGTGCTAGGATTGGAGATGATGGAACATACAAATCATTAACAACCATTTCTCCCTTAAATTGAAAGAATGGGGATGGTGGTGATCTTTCTGTTAAACCATTAGTTCCATTTCCAGAATTTGCCTCCAATATTGAACAGCCAAGGGAAGAAAGGCATTCAGGATCTACATCAGGAAGCTTGCTCGCATTTTTTGAGATCACATCAAATCTTCTTGTTTGTTGTTCTTCAACTGCGCAATCCATAGTTTTCTCTGTAATCAAAGATTCCATTTTAATATTTTCATTACCAAATAAAGTATGTTGGAAAGAACTCAAATTCAGGTGTGGTTCCTCTTCTGGAATGGGAAAGTTGTGTTTAAGAAGAGACAGATTATCATCTGATTCAAGAGACTGGCTATTTTCCATGTCATTTTGATCAAGATTTTTGGTAACAGTCTCCCACTGCGTCGGGCTAGATGCCTGCACGCCACCCGTATCGGAAAGTTCTGCGGAGGTATTCTGACCAGAAGATGGAGTGTGGCGATCCTCTGAAGTCTCATCGTCCTTCTTTGTTTTATGGATATTTGCATATATGGGGATATCTTGCATTTTTGACAAGATTATCTGTAACTGCTTCAGTATCCTCTTCCGGTGTCCTGTAGGTGATATTCCAATTTTGTGTAACACATCATCATTTACTGAGGCACAGTCTTTCACAGTATTCAAACCAAACTCGCGGAAGCGTGGGAGGTACTGTTCCAAATTAATGCTCATTAGGAAATCTCTGATATCAACATTTACTTCACTGACTGAGGACATAATGGTGGCTTCATTACTAAGCTGACATATCAAAAGCAGTACAATGAGGTACACACATAGGAGAGTACCAAAACTTCCGTATTGGTTTTCCCTCTATCACTTGCGACAGAAAAATGTCTCAAAATGTTATTTTCTTCACAGTGAATGTTTTATGTGCTTAAGCCTGCAAAAAAAAAAAAAGAGAGAGAGAGAGAATATTAATTTATTAGGACATTTTAGTTATTAAAACCTAGTTTTATACCTTATAAACTCTCTGAAGAAACGCCACAGAAATGAGGGTAATTACTTCAGTTCACTCAGAATTTAGAATCTTTGGCATTACTGTGCATGCCCTCGGAAGTCAATTCCTAGGTAGAGTGTGAAAGTACAGGACAGAAATGCCATGGTAGTATCCAATGATGATTTTCAAAAAAGGTAAAAAATGACTTTCCCACAAATATGAAATGAATATGTGTCAAATAATTTATTCAACCAATTAATGAGGGAACCAGTAAGATGGTAAGGCTAGTTCCAGGAGCACTTATGGGAATAGGTTTAGACAGCCCATCAGAAAAGACTTTTTTTAAGTGTTAGACTAAGATAGGTAGGTTAGATTTAAAAAACTGGTTAATGTCCTATAAGGCAATAAAACCATAACCTTTGGGGTTATCTCTCTACCAGACAAAAATCTATAAGCTAACAGATAACTTCCCCGTTCAGGGCTCAAACTAAAGAGTAAATAGAAAGTAGAGCACAAGATGAGAATTAAATACCCTTAGGCTTGGCCTGTTAAACAACACTCCCAAACAAGGCATTGAAAGAACATGCTGTACATTCTTTTGATTTCCAAATTTTAGATAATTTCTCTTAACAGTAACTAGTTATGAACAACTTTCTTCTTTTAAACATTTTCTAAAAAGCACAATTAAACATATTTCTCAGGTCAAGAGTTTTCATTTCAAAAATGCAGTATTTGGGGCACCTGAGTGGCTCAGTTGGTCAGGCATCTGCCTTCCGTTCAGGTCATGATCTCAGGGTTCTGGGTTCAAGCCCCACATCCAGTGCCCTGCTCAGTGGGGAGTCTGCTTCTCCCTCTCTTTCTGCCACTCCTCCTCACCATGCTCCTGTGCTCTCTCAAAAAAAAAAAATCTTTAAAAAAAAAAATACAATAGCATTTTATGTACAATATTGATATATAAGACCAGGTAATTCTTAAATATTTAGGTAACAGGAAATAAAATAGCATTAAAGGAAAAGGAGGGACGCCTGGGTGGCTCAGTGGGTTAAGCCTCTGCCTTCAGCTCAGGTCATGATCTCAGGGTCCTGGGATCGAGCCCCGCATCGGGCTCTCTGCTCAGCAGGGAGCCTCCTTCCCCCTCTCCCTCTGCCTGTCTCTCTGCCTACTTGTGACCTCTTTCTCTCTGTCAAATAAATAAATCTTTAAAAAAAAAAAAAAAGGAAGGAAAAGGAAAAAGTTTAAAGGTCACATTTTCCTTTATAAGCAGCAGATTCACGTAGGCTCATTTTTCTCCCAAACAACATCATTACATTTTTTAAAAAGTCAATTCACCTAGGTGCTGTTCATATGACTATGTTCAGTTTGTGAAAATGCAGGATATGTGCATGTTTCTGGATATTATGCTTCAATAAAAAGAAAAAAGTACAGAACATGCATAACACATGCTGAAATAACAAAAGGAGACACGCTGCACCTAGGTAAATTGATCTGAACAAGTGTTGATGTAATGTCTCTGGAAATCACAAATCAAAATAGGTCTCCAAAAGGCACAACTCAGACACCACAAGTCTTATCTGCCAGTCACCCAAAAGCCATTGCCTCAACTCTTTAAAAATATCAGCAAACACTGACACACAGGTATGTGAAAACAGGGAAAGCACGTACTGTACTCAGGCAGCACTGCAGAAGCAGAGAAATAAAAATACAAACAAGAGATGCAGGGCAGGAAATGACTTTGACAATAAGGTGTCCCTCTGTCACACTCAACGTAACAAAGTGTCAAGACAAAAAAAAAAAAAAGAAGCTAAACCTCAACGTTATATACAAAACTAACGCTCAGATATACCACTCTTGCTCTATACAATTATTTTATAAATACATTATCTAATTTTTTTTTTTTTTTTTTTTGGGCACATCGCAAATGGAAATGACTATTGCCAAATTGGCTAACACCCGGATCTCGGACTTCTCCATCTCCTGAACTGTGAGAAAAAGAAATGTCTTTTTTTTGTTGTTGTTAAAGCCAAACAGTGCATGGTATTTTTGTTGTAGCAGCCCAAACTGACTAATACACTCCTCTGTCTTCTCTGCCCCTGCCATGGTTCAGATACTCATTAGATCTCTTGCCTGGATTATTACAGTCTCTAAACAAATACCTCAGCATGGTCTCCATGTATCAGTGAGCTACTAAAAATCCAAATTTAGCACGTCCCTCCAAATCCTCAATAGGATAAAGTCTAAGCTTGTTACCATGTCCTACCACAGTCCAGTCTCAGTCTAATAATAACAATAATAGCAGCTACTGTTGATGTAAACAGCAATTATGTGCAGATATCATATCTCCCATTATTTACTGCAAGGTAGGTGTTTCCGTGGACTAGCTCCAGTCTCAATTTCAACCGAGCCAAACATTCTACCAGCATCATCGCTCACTTTAGCTCATTATTGTTAATTATCTTTCCTGAAGCAACAAAATGTTTAATAGTCCCATACCTCTGGCATATGTTCCATCTGCCTGCAAATCTGAACATTTTGGAAAATCCTATGCCCAATTTAAAATTTTGAATAGGCAGGCAGGTATTACCACCTCTGTGAAGGCTTCCTTTCAACCTCTTAAAATACAATGGATCCCTCCTTTCTTCATATACATGTATAACTGGAATCCTAGAACTCTGCAGAGGGCTTGCTTCAGACATGCTTAAGAGACAGGGGAGGATGGTAGGAATAGAAGTGGTTGAGAGCCCCATTTTGTTAGTTTTGTGGTGTGTGTGCATGTATGTTTTATACACAATGCCCTTTCCTTCCCTCGGAGTATAAGAGTATACACGTACACTTCCTGGTGTCTGAATCAAGGATAGATACACCAAATACCCCAAACCACCTCTCTGCTATCATTCCGCATGCTGAACATGAACTTGATTCCTTTTCAAGATTTGGAAGAGGTTCCCTCCCACAAGCCCTACCATCCTCTCTGCACTTTGTCAGCTCCATCCTCCAGTCACTAGACTTTTTAACGGTCTGACCGCTCAAGGGTGTTCACAGACCCAGTTCTTTCTGCAGAGGCTTCTACCCCACATGCACGACAGATGCAAAGAGATGGACATGCCCGTTCCATCAAAGGCTACCATGTGTACACTCCTTAAAATGATATCAAAGCCCTCTATATTCTGGCCTCCACCTGGGCACACTGGCATGGATGCTGTGATCTAGGGCAGTGGCACTCCATGACACTGGTCTGTGGGTCTTCTGGACAGCAACAATGGCTGATAACAGGCCCAGAAATCTGTACGTGTAACACACCCCAAAGATGACCAGGGATGTGCAAGAAAATTTTACAATTTTAAATTCCTCACATTCACCAAATATACTTTACACCATCCCACCTGAGCCTAACTAAGTTCATTGCTCTCCCCCACCTAGGATGGAATGCCCCTCCTAACCCCCACTGCCCATCAGTCTGGTGTCAGAGGCAAACCCCACCTTCTCTGCTTCCTAGCAGTATAAACACAGGCATGGGGGGGTTTATTTTGTTTTGTTTTTTAAAGATTTTATTGGTTTATTTGATAGAGAGAGACAGAGAGAGAGGGATACAAGCAGGAGGAGTGGGAGAGGGAGCAGCAGGCTTCCTGATGAGCAGGGAGCCCGATGCAGGGCTCCATCCCAGGACCCCGGGATCATGACCTGAACCGAAGAGATGCTTAACAACTGAGCCACCCAGGCGCCCCAACACACGCACATGTTTGTGTATCTGTTTCCATATCCATAAAATGGAAACACTCAAAGGTATCTCCATACTGAAGAAGATTGTTAAAACAGTGCTTACTACATGTTAAGTGCTTAGTAGACATACATTTCCATCATTATAATTTATTTCCATCCCTATCATCATTATCTCCCCACGGTTGAAATCTTTCCCATTCTTTGAAGTCTAACTCAAATGCCACTTCCTTTGCAACTTTTCTACTGAACAAAAAAACTCTCTTCTCTGTACTCCTACAGCATTTACTTCTTAAAAGCATTTAATCATATTCGATTCATTGCATAGTACCCTACAGAAGTGGGATAGTGCAGTACCAAACTGAGATTTTGGAGCTGGACACCCTGAGTCAAATCCTAGTTCCTCTACTTACTAGTTTTGTGAGCCTCAACGAGTATTTAACCTTTCTGGGCCTCAGTTTCCCCTCATCAGGAAAATAGGAGTAATTATAATAAGACCTATTTCATATGTCTGTTGTGAAACATTTGGAACTGCACACAGAAAAGCTAAGTGTTTGCTATAATTATTTATTATCCCATAACAAACTAATAACTCTGCCAAGATGATGACCAGCCCATATAAGCTGCCCCATAAATGCCACTCAAATTATTTGTTTATAAACATAGTGCATGATGTATACGTAGTACATGTTTAGGGAACGTACAAATAGTTGGCATTACAGATGTGGTTCCACATTTGCCCATCCTATCCTGACCAGTTTTCAAGAGGAAGTAAAAGGGAAGTAATATTTAGGACTCCCTGCTCCATGCCGGGCTTGGATATCACTTAATAACACATAATCTTATTATTTTATTGAGTTCGACTTTGATACTCCATCCTGAACCAACTACTTCTCCCCACTTCTGCTCACAGCCTCATCCAGGCCACCATCTTGTCCATCTCACACCAGTACAATAGCTTCCTCACTCATATCCCTGATTCTGTCCTGCCCCCACCCCCCATACCCACAGAGTACAGACTCACTAGAGCAGCCAGAAGGATTCGTTTTATAACAAAAGTCACACCACATCACTCCTTGAGACTTTCCAACGTCATATTCCCTGGCTGTCCACTCCATCACTCAACTGCCACCAAGCTGGCCTCAGTTTTATTCCCACCTCATGAGCTCACTTCTCACCCTTACATCTCCTTCAAATCTGCTTTCTCAACTTAACACCCATGGCTCACACCATCACGTTAGCAGGTCTCTGCTCAAATGTGGCCACTTCAGAAAGGTCTTCCCTACTCCCCCCATGCATGCTATTCCTTACTCTTACTCTGTCTTATGGGTCTGTTACGACCTAGCATCTGTGGACTGTTCCAAGAGGGCAGAGATCTTGTGTACTGTTCAGTGCTCTAGCCCTTATGTTTGAACACCGTCAGGCATATAGTATGTACTCAGTAAATGTTTGCTGAATGACTTCTTCCCAGCTTTCAGATGATTTAAAACAGAAAGTGTAAAACACACATAGTGTTAAAGCTTGTGTCTAGGTCACCAAACTTGCCAGAAGCAGAGACAGGATTCACATACAGATATCTGCAATCCGTCTACCCACTAAAAGAGATGTTCAAATTAGGAGTTGGAGGTTAGCCGGAGGTCAGCTGGAAGTATTCCAACCCACCTGTGGGGCTTTTAAAAACTCATGGGTTGGAAAAAAAAAAAACTCATGGGTTGGGACCGCTTTCCCGCTCCCCGTGCCTCAAGTAAGGTAAACCACCACAGTGAGCCACTCCCCACCACCCATCCCTTCATCCACTACCAGTAGATCTTGGTCACATCCCCTAGTTGAGCTAGGAAAGAAACAACTGAAAACCATGGGTCACTTCTTGAAAACCACGAAGTCATTAAAGTATTCAGTGCTCACAACTTCTGGAATCCCATTGCTTAACTCTCATATCTATGGGAAGGGAAAAACAAGTAGCACCATACAACTGAATTCAGTCATAACTTTAACCCATTTTTTAAAGCACACCTTTTTAAAATCAGAAACATAACCTTAGAATATTTAGAAACCACAAATGTGTCAAAATAGGTTTAACCATCACAGGATCACAAAACCAAAAGGAACCTTACAAAATATCTACCAAATAAAAATGGAATTAAGCTGCCACATGAATAATGAAACTTTCAAGGTTATCAATACAAGTCTTACTGATTTGAAGAACAATGAGAGTTTACTGTATTCCAGAACAGTGGTTCCCAATAGAGTGGAACTATCTCCTGGGGGAAACCCAGAAATGTGTGAAAAAAATGCTTTCGCTGGTCATAATGATTGAATGGCACCAGTAGATAGGAAAATTGATTTATGACACCTGCAATGATCGCCAAAGTAGAAACCTCACACACAATTTTTATTTTTCTAAATCTCTACAAATAATCAGTTACTCCCAGAGGATGACTGGCACTACAGATGATAAGGGAAGTGTTCCTGACTTCAAGTTGAGAATAAACTTACTGTGGAGAAATAGCTGATCCCTTAAAAAACCAGTGAGCTCCATATGGATAACATACTGAACTAGTTAGTTCAGGCCACAGGTTGTAACAGAATTCCACCTTTGCTTCAGTACACAATATAGTCACAAGAAATACATATCATGGTATATGCACATCAAGTAACTTCATGTTTAATACCAAGATGTTAACTCCAAGTATTCATAAAGATGATATATGACTGTTCCCCCACAACCATGTAGAAGAGGAAGTGGTTTATAGAAAATACACTTCTTGTCACATTACTCCATCCCATAGTATAAAATAGACTGCAAAGGGTCAAAAGCCTAAAATCCTAACTTAGTTTTCTAGCCTGAGTGCTTGGCTGCCAAAAATACTAAGAAATCGGCCATTTAGCACCCCTCTCTTCTACCGCCCATTCACATACTTACCTTACTTGTGGCAACACTACCTCCACCAAATCCCTTACAGGAAGCCCAGTTCCCCCAACCTGGCCATCTGTCTTAGCTGTGGTCACCCACAGGCCGTGACCTTCCCTGCCATGTTCTCTACCTTGACCACTACTCCTCCCCACCCATGAAAACACCGCCATCCTCTTTCATTCTCCCCCAGACTTATAGGCTACTAATAATAGCCAATATTTGCAGGTGTTTGCAAACCATCTGTGTAGGATCTTGTTTAATTCTCAAGGCTTCCTTGGGAGGAAAGTTCCATGCCCAAAGCCACGCAGCAGATAAACAGTGGATAGATTTCAGAATTCTAAGGGTCAGACTCCACGACCTGTGCCGTTAACCATGATGCTCCCTAATAGTCACATAACTGATTTAACCATAGAGCGGTACCAAGCATGTCATGTTTTTCCTCTCCTTTGACTCTCTAGCTATGCATAAGCACTTACAGTCACTAGGAAAATCCTGTTTCAATATACCATGTCGTGTAAGCTCAAGTGTTATATACCTTTTCAGTTGGGGTGTGTGTGTGTGTGTGTGTGTGTCCATGAAAGTGGTTACAAATGGAAGCCTACGTTCATTTACCTTTACTTAGGGTAAGATTTGAGACAAAGTGACATAAATTATGGGAAAATATCTTTGAAATTACTGTATACAACAATGGTAACTTAAAATTTAGCTGATTAAAACGTAATTTGCATCTATCACTCCAGAAAGACAGCTACTATGACACTATATACTACCACGGTATGAAGTCAAAATCAAATAATCAAATATAACCCAAGTAAGTAGTCACTGCTCACGAGAACAGTCAATAGTGATGGTAAAAACAAAGACAGCTTGACTAGAATAGAAAGTACTGAAGTATTGTTCCAGAAGGTACTAGACCAGGGTCTTAAAAGTTTAACTTTAAATGTGAGGCAAAAGAAGAAGTGTAAGCAATCTGAATGTTCACTGACAGGTAAAAAACAAAATGTGGTGTACACAGACAAGTGAATACTATGCAGCCATAAAAAGGAAATTCTGCAATATTCTACCACGTGGATAAATCTTGAGGACATTATTCTAAGTGAAATGAGGCAGTCACAAAAAGAAAAATGCAGCACAATTCTATTTCTACGAGGTATCTAAAGTAGAACAATTCATAGAAAGTAGAATGGGCTGGCAGGGGGGTCGCTGTTTTATGGGTGTGGAGTTTCAGTTCTACAAGATGAAAACATTCTGGAGATCTAGTTCACGACGATGTAAATTACTTACTACCCAACTACACCCTCAGAAATAATGAAGATGGCAAATTTTTTGTTACATGATTTGTTTTGTTTGTGTAGCACAACAAGGAGCTAGGGAGACAGACTAGAAGGTCTGGGCCAGCTTCTCAGCTTTTATTCAAACTGAACTTCCTGTACATACTTAGGACTTTTTTCCTTTCCTTTAGAAGCTAATTCCAATCTTACAACCAGACACCACCACATCCATGAGTTTTTCCTACCTGTTCCATCCCTGCTTCCACCCAGGCAGGCGCAGAGTGCTCTGGAGTCAGGCTACTGGAATTCCAAACCAGCCTTCTCCACTTGTTAACTGTGTATCTTACTAAGTTATTTAACTTCCCTGAAGGTCAGTTTCTTCATCTGTAAAATGAGGGTAACATACCTCATATTGATAGGATTTGTTAGGATTCAACAAGTAAAATATAAAAGGTATATGGAAGAGCACCTGACATAAACTGTAAATGTGCAATCAATGTTGGCTATTATTATTCACTCACTTGTAACAATGTTGCACTTGGTCATATACTGTATTAACTGCACTTGGTTTCACTGGTATTCTTCTGCCTGCCTGGTAAAATTACATGCTTTTAAATTAGCACTGTAAATTATTCTAATAAACCTACAATGCGCCTAACACAGCAGTAAATACAGTTTTATTAATTTAGCAATATATAGATGTGGTTAGATTAGTGAGAATGAGGACTTCACCTGAAGACTAGACTTGGGACCCAGAACACAGGGATTACCAGTCATCCCAGCTCTGCCATGTGCTAGCTGCATGATCTTGGAAAAGTTCTTTCATTTTTCTGTGCCTCACCACTGTCTTCTGTAAGCAGTAATGACAATAGTGCCTGTTTTGAGGGTGAAATGAGTAAATATGCATAAAGATAACAGTCCCTGGCAAGCAATCAGCATTTAATTTGTGTCTGCTGGATGGAAAGGTTTGAGCTGAAAATAGCCAGAGCCTGGGCAAAAGCATTCTGCAGCTTGGATCAAGGAGAAAGGATTGTTTTAAGTTATATTTTAATTATTTACTGTGCAATCTGAAAAATACAACTCTTTTAAAATCTAGAACTTTTTTTTTTCTTTTTTTAATCTAGAACTTAATATCCATTTTCACATCCGGGGAAGGCTAAGAGTGATAATTCACTGAGTTATTAAGGTAAGTTACTAGTAGGTTAAGTAGTACCTAGGTTTAGGTGTTTCAGATAATAATCTCAATAGTTAGGTACTTGATAATCTCCTTAGCGTCAATAAATCTTTTTCTTTCAGGCTGTCCATCTAGATTTTAAGTTAACTAATGTTTGAAACTTGTTTTCAGTTCTAATTCACAGATCTTTGAAGAAGAGCCATAATTCTTGAGCAACCAGAAAGGTTTCACCTTGCCAAGCTTCTACAAGAACAAAAGTGGGGACAGTAAAAAGGAATCAAGCCAAAGCCTGCATCACTGTGGAAGACTTCCACCAGTGGGCCCCTAGTGGGGCGGCTGCTTCTGCCCAGTGCCAGCTGAAAGGAGAACTGGACCACTTAGATCTCTTGATAAGAACACCAGCACACATTCTTCAGGATTCTGTTCCATTTCATGCTACACTGAACATACCTTTAATTTACTCAGGTCAAAACTAGCATGATACTGCAGTTTAACAGGAAGATTTTAAGATTTACACCTAATGCTGTGCACTTTATCATACATTATATTTCAATTTTAAAATTTTAGTATAAATGTATACCCCCACCATTTCTCTGAATTTGAGTCGCATTTTTAGACTAACAACCAGATGTTTCAAAATAGCCTACTGTGAACGTTTCCTCTCTTTGCATTTATAAATAGCACCCTGACCTCTTTTCCAGCTGAATTTGGGAGCTCACTCCTATTGGTTCCATTATTGTCAAAGTCTCTTTTTCTTAAGAAAAGAGGGTATCTCAGAAAATGTCTCCCAACTTACTCATTTACTTACATTTATTCATTCAATAAATATTTGAGGAACACTATTCTAAGAGTAATAATAGTGAGAAATATTTGCAGTTCAAGATTATAGCACCTATTACCTCATCTGAGAACAGTGTCAAGTGCCACAAAGAAAGTGAAGATGCAATGTCTTCTCTCAAAGAGTTCAAAAATCTAAAGGAATATAGAAGGATCTATAAGCAAAGGAAAATAGCACACATGCAAACAATCATTTATTTACCCCTCAGTTAAGCGCCAGTAAAGAAGGAATACTGAAATTGGAACACTCTGATATATCCCCAAAAAGCACTTAAATACTAATAAGAAAAATCTAATTTTGTGACTTTGACTTTCACATGGCTTACATTTTAAATATTGCTTTATTGTTAATTACATAGAGAAGTAGAACCATCATTTTTCATGAGTGCCATGGAACTCTAAAAACCCCAAATTAATTCCATGGAGGTCAGTGAATTATGCAGCCATTCAGAGCTTTCAGGATGGAGCGATCCGTGAAGGGGCTAGGCAAGGGAATCTCAAGATGAATAGGAAGAAATGTAGATGCAGGAAGCACTATCTGAAGCAGAAGAAATGCCATAAAGGGGGCACAGAGGGAGAGGTCTTCCAGTAATAACAGCAAGGAGATGGAACAGCTGGAGCAGACTTAAGGTTCAAGAAGTAATGAAAGGTGAGGCCAGAAAAGGAAGGTTGAATTGGCTCTTAAGGGCCTTGAATAACAGTCTAAAGACTCCAAACTTCATCAGGATATTGTGAAAGAGACTTGACAATGACTGTTACCATCACCACCTCTATGAGCCTAGTCACTTGATAATCAGCATGCAGACCACACTTCTCTTCTGCTCTTTCCTGATCATCTCTCCAACTTCACATTGATTAACCATTCTTTCCTTTTGCTAAAGCTATGTAATATAACCTATAGAGAGTCCCTTTGTGTCTCCCAATTTTGTGAGAAACATGAGGGCATGTTCACCACCTTCTTAGTCCTTCCCTGAGTATGCCTTCAGCTACCCAACCACCTTTGTACACAAATGGTATAAGATAGGAAAATAATTCTTCCCACCTCTTCACTAGTACTTTTTACCCTTGAAGCTGATCAAAATGACTACCCAACCCAGATCAGGATTCCTTTTTTTCTTCCATAGCATGGGTACACAAATATGCTATACTTAAACTAGAAAAGATCTTATAAAGAGAATCCCATTGACTATTACTTCAAATAAGGAAATAAGCAAGCAAAATGGTTTAACCATCATTATATGTTTAATCTGGCCAATACTATTAAAAAAAAAAAAAACCTAAAATAACAAACTACCAGTGTCCAGGACTTCACAGTAAAGCTTAAAAAGACATCTCATAGCTTCTATCTCTCATCAATTCACATTTGGTCAAAGCTAAGAAATATGTCCAACATTAATAAAAAGTTCTCTACATAATTAATATTTTACAGAGAATTACAAAAATCCCTCAATTGAGTAAGTGCCAAGATTGGATCCAAAAAATGAGTCTATAAATAAATGAGAAAAAAAAAAAAACTCTTGTTAAAAGAAAGCTATGAAAGCAAAGACCGTCATAATACTTGGCAATTTCAAAACATCTTCCACGGAACTTTCTCAAAGTTGCAGGAAGGTGGGGCAGAAATTCAAAACAAAACAAAACACTTCTTGGATATCATGAAGTCTAGAACTCGGAGTCTCGGGGTTTTTAAAACTTCATAGTTCCATAATACTAACGTAAAAGTTTCCAAGGAAATTGCAATTCAGGGGCACAAAGGTGACTCAGTCTGTTGAGTGTCTGCCTTCTGCTCAGGCTGTGATCCCAGGGGCCTGGGATGGAGCCCCTTATCAGACTGCTTAGCCAGGAGTCTGCTTGTCCCTCTTGCTCTGCCCATCCCCCTCCCCGGCCCACCCCCACCACCCCTCCTGCATGCTCTCTCTCAAATAAATTTTTTTTTAAATTAAAAAAAAAATCACAATTCACTGTAATCTGAATCCTACACTTAACCACAGTAACTAAGAGTAGTTGAATTGAAAAGCATTAGTATCTATGAGTCACTGCTGGAAGCTTGTCGTGATATTAGATGATTAAGAGTTTATCTTTAAATATACCATCAGCAAAAAAAAAAAAACAAAAACAACACACACACACACACACACACACACACACACACACACATACACAATCAACTTTCCTTTCATGGGCAACCCATATAAAATCTAACAGGTTTAGAGAGGACAGAAAAAATACAAACACACACCCACATAAGTAAGTTTTAACAAGTCAGTTGACTTACCCCCTAGATACATTTTAATTTAAATAAACCTCTGAGTACTAACAAACCAAATCTACATAAAACACTCTTGGGGTTAAGAACCACTTTGAATGTCTGTTAAGTATATGTTTAAAAAGGAGCCAGGGAGACATTTCCACTATAAGGCTCCAGCTTAGTTCCATGACCCATTTTACTCTTTTCTTTCTTTTTTAAACATTGTTAAACAGTGTCATGTCATGAGAATTTTCCCTCATTATTTCTCTTGTAAGTGTATGAAAGTCATAACTAAAAGTTTAGAGGGTTCCCCTCCCTTAAAAAAGTTAGCTTCCTTTTTAAAACTGCCAAAACTTTATCTTCCAATTACTTATGGGCAAAGTTCCATAAGCTCGTGCGGGTGTAGAGTGCTTAAGTGCGGGGGGAAATCAATACTGAGCTTGTAAGTACAATACTATTATTGGTAATCACAATGACATCCGATTAAATGTACTTTTAAAAATAGTTTCTTTTTCAATACGCTTTTTTTTAAACCAGAAGGATATATTCCACTGAGCAGCCTACTTCAAGGACATTTAAAAAAAAAAAAAAATGTTCCTATTACTACACAAACTTGCAAAAACTTAAAATGTCATGATTGTATTTTTTCCTCTAATTATCAAAGGATATAGTTCACAATATAATTTCACGAAGCCTTCCTCCAAATCAAAATAACTTCAGATCCCCGAAAGGAGATGAGGAAAGTGTTTAAGAAAACAAGCCTGGGCGAACTTACTTCACTAAATGAGATGGACACCCATTCCCCCGAGAGACTTGTCTCCAAAACAAAATGAGAAAGATCAATCTAGTAAACTCACTGTCGACAGGTCCCCGTGTACGGTGTTGGGTTCAGGCAGGTGGAGGCCAAATGACTGTGATTAAAGTTAATTAACAAGCCTGTCCTCTTAAAGTGTGTAACAAGCAGGGTGCGGGGGAGCACAGAGATCCGAGCAAACTCATTACCTCTACCGAGTAAATAACGTGGTGCCTGAAACTCGCTAAGGGGCAGCTTCTTTTCATTTGGGGGTGCGGGGTGCTGGAAGAGGTGCCTAGCTGTCTGTGCAGATTCTCACCCTCCCGGGTCAAATCACATTAGTAAGGAGTTTTTATATCACTTACCCGCTTCTGGTTTCCTTTTAGACGCCCACACGCGGGAGGGAAATCCAAGGGGCAGAAACCAGAGCCTAGCACTCTGCGCTCTGGAAATTTACCCGGAAAGTGCCGAAAAGCCCCAGCCCAGCTTGAGACTGTCCCCTCCACCCCCGCCCGGCCCCGCCCCGGGCTCGCCGCCCAGCCCACTCGCGGCCCCCGGTACTCGCCTGGCGCGCGGGCAGCAGAGCTGGGAAAGGCGAGGCGGGCGGGGAAGCCCCGGCGCCGGCGTCTCTCCCTGCCCGGTTCACTCGGTCCTCACCCGTCGGTCCCAGGCACGGGGCCTCCTCCTCCCGGGTCCCCGTCGGCAGCCCACACCGCGTCTGGGGCCGGGCGGCGGCCGCGCGGGCGGCGCTGTCACACGGGCTGGCGCGCCGCGGCCGCCGCACCTGGAGGCGGGGAGCGCGGGGAACGCGAGCCCGCGCGCAGCTCCGGAAGCGCCGCGCCCGCCGCCGGCGCCTGCCCAGGTGCTCTCGCGCCGCGCCTCGGCCTCTTCCTCTCCGCCCGCGGGGGCGGACGGCCGGCGCCCCGCGCGGGGGCAGCCCGGGCTCAGCGGCGGGGGCAGCCAAGCCGGCTGCCCTGGTTCCGCAGCATAACTGGGCGGCTGACTCAGTCCGCCGCCCCTTGGCCGCGCCTGGCACCCTCGCCACCTGGCGCACCTCGGCCGCGAGGCTCCCCGGCCGGCGGGGCTGGGATACCTGCGAGGGCGCGTCCGGGAGCCGAGACCGGCGAGGGTATTACCCTCCCGGGAGGGAGATGCGGGTAACCCTTCCCGGCCCCTGCCCGCCAGTCGGTTTCTCGGTGCGCACTGATAGAGGGGTTGCTGGTCAAATGGGCGGAACCTCGCCAGCACGGATTGTTAGTTTTCCTCTAAGTACTTTCCTTGTTACCTCAGCGTTTCCCAAACTGAAGACTCATCTAGGGCGCTGGTTTTCCCAGGCTGCTTCTTGGTAAAGTTGCATTCAATCGGCCCGGGGATCTGTTTACCAAACTCGGTGCAGATTAGGCTGAGCCTAGTAGGATTCTCCTTCAAACGGTGTCTGTAAGGAAGGGATTAATAGCTCCATTTTCCGACTGAAGTGTCGGGGCCGGGGCCGAGCAACTTGGCCAAGCCCACACAACTTCAAGGGATGGCAGTGATTTTCTATTTCCATCAGAACTCTTAACCCTAAGGAACACAGCCGACTCCCTGATTTTCTAAATTCCCCTTTCTTGTCTTTTTCACCTGGAGGGGAGGGATGCCCCAGTCCTTCTGGTACCTGAGATATCGTCCATTGGAGTTGGACCTTGACATTCTGCTCTTGGAAGTGATAATCGGGAGGCAACAAAAGAAACGGGGATCCTCCGCAAAAAAACAAAAACCAAACAAAAAACAAAAAAACAAAAAAACCACCCACTTGTGCGTCCCCCAATACCTAATACCACTTTTTTGCCAGTGAGTTCAAAGGCCATATCCTTTATTTTTTTCTTTAATAAACATCTCTTCACATACTGTACCTGAAATTCTCTCCCTTGAAAGATGAAATATCCTTATCTTTCCACTGTACCTGTTGAAGAAAGTGAAGCAATTAGGGAAAGTGGTGAGCTTATTATAAAAATTAGATAATTGGTGAGGTCCAACATGTAAAAGCCTTCCCAGGAGCCCAGGCCAATGGTAGGCATCATCTTCACCAAAACACTTCCCACCAAAAAGCACCCTCCTGCCTGAAAGACTCTGAAGCAGCTGTAAAAAGCTCCAGAGACGCAAAATCTCCATGTCTTTGAACTTAATACGTCATAGCAAGCCCTGTTTCTAGAAAATTTTCTTAACATTATCTGAACCTCAAGCATTTCCTTTTCTTTGGATTCCTGTACAATTGTATTTATGTGGCTTTCCTGACTTCATTTTAGGGTCTTAATCTGGTTTGGTTTTGTTTTTTTTCTTTCTCTGTAAGAGTTCTCACATAATTGTCATTTATTTATTTTTTTTTGTAAGCCATCATCAGTCCTTTTCTGAGCAAGGTAGGTTATAAATGAACAAAAATTCTTACATTAGTAATGGTGTGTCTCAGAACACCAAAAGCATAGCTTTAGCCTCAAGTTACTTCTCTTGGTAGATTTTATAAACTAATTGGGGCCTTGTGTCTCTTTGCAATAATATCTTAGTTCCTTGATTACTATTCATTCATTTATTGTTTAAAAAATTTATTGAACACTTATTGCCTGATGATTTGAGAATACAGTAGTAGCAAATACAATACCTCTGGATTTACAGTCTTCTCTGAAGGGAAATAAAGTTAAGAGCTGTAAGGCATACCAATGATTTATGAATAGCTCTGGGAAGTAAAAGAAAACCAGTGGTCCCACATTGAATGTATACATTGCTTTTAAGATATATTCTGGTTTTAAGAACCTTAATGTATGGAGAAAAATAAAAGATATCTGAGGAAATCTGTCAAAAGTACTCTTTTATTAATTATTCTTCTTCATATCACATTCCAGCCAAACGTCTTACATGTTGTAGATATAAAACAATTCTATGAGTTAGAACTCTTTTTCCAATTTTATAAATATAGGCTTAATTAAGACTTAGGTTAAGTGGTCAATAGTGTATAAATTGAACACATCTAGGCTGTATTCATACACTATAAATTATTTAGCAGGCCTCACAGTGAGGCCTTCAGGAAGCAAATTATATAAGAAAATTAACTTCATAAAAGCTGAGGTATGATATCTGTTTACTGCTAAGGCCATCGGAGTGTGTATTCCCGGTAATTTCCATCTAGGTTGGATTTATTCCAAAATGACCTAGTCCCATCCTTATTTCCTCAATTTTTAGTCAGACAGAAGGCATAGTTGTATCCGTTGCTGTATTTTGTGTCTTTGCTCTTCCTATTCCTCCTACCCAGAATGCACTCTGCTTCTGGAAGAGGTAATTTGACAGAGTGGAAATTTTTCCTCCTCTCCCTCTTTTCCCTCCTCCCCTTTTCCTTACATCTTGGAGGCTAAATCCCATATTGAGGTGTCACTTGCTATTCCCAGAACTTGTAAAAGCTCACTGAATTATCTCAACAGCTCCTTAAAGAGACAGTGTTGTTATCATCATGGTAAGAAACTTAAGAAAGAGAGGTTGAGTAATTTACATCTATTAGGAAATAAAGAAAAGAGAAGTCCAAACCAGTCTTCTCCAGGATCCACCCTCTGCACTGGATTGCCTTTTAGGGAAATCACAGTGCTGGAATTGAAAAGGCCATTCTGAAAATGAAGTCTGACCATATCGGTTGTGGTATTTTGAAAAGACTAATTAAGGGGTGCCTGGGTGGCTCAGTGGGTTAAAGCCTCTGCCTTCAGCTCAGGTCATGATCTCAGGGTCCTGGGATCGAGCCCTGCATCGGGCTCTCTGCTCAGCAGGGAGCCTACTTCCCCTCTCTCTCTGCCTGCCTCTCTACCTACTTGTGATCTCTCTCTCTGTCAAATAAATAAATAAAATCTTTAAAAAAAAATTTAAAAAAAAAGAAAAGACTAATTAAATTCTTTGAGCCTCAATTTCCCCATTTGTAAAATGGGAATAATAATACCTGTGAGAATTTAATGTAATTGCTTGTCTAAGGCACCTAGAAAATAGTAGTCCCATAATACATTTAGTTGTATTCTTTTTACTTCAATTATTCTTCAAAACTGTGTTCAAATCCCACCTCCCTCTTAGGCCTTTCTGAATCTCTGCTACCCAGAATCATATATACAACAGAGTTTAAAGTAACCTATTTTTCTGTAAAGGAAAACCCAATATTATTTTTGCCAAATATAAAACTTTAGGAATATAGATAAAATAGGCATTTGTCCACTTACAGTATTTAATTCATTTTAGAAAAGCAAATATTTATAAAATTATAGATTAGCATATAAACACTGCTTGTTCCATTCATATTTTATAAAATAATTTTATTCACATTTTAGCATACAACTTTGACATCAATAACGGCATCACCAGAGCCACATTTTGAATCAATGTTTAGTTTTTGTTTTTTTCAAAGCATATTATTTTCACTTGTGTCTAAATTTTTGAAAAAAACCTAACTTTCTTGAATCCTTTTATGTTTTTGTCACTAGGAATGTTATTACAAACCACAAGTTTCCACCTGCATTATTTTAAGAAGTTGGTTTTTTCTCATTCATTCATCTTAAATATGTACATTTGTAATCACGGGGGGGGGTTGTTTTTTGAATGCTTTTTTTTTTAAGATTTTTTATTTAGTTATTTGACAGAGGGAGAGAGATCACAAGTAGGTAGAGAGGCAGGCAGAGAGAGGGGGGAAGCAGGCTCCCCGTGAGAGCCCGACGCGAGGCTCGATCCCAGGACCCTGAGATCATGACCTGAGCCGAAGGCAGAGGCTTCAACCCACTGAGCCACCCAGGCACCCTTTGAATGCTTTTTAAAAGGATGCTTGCACTAACATAGGACACTTAGAATTGTGAAGTCACATCTCCATACATAATTACTTAATCTATTTTAAATATCATCACCTACTTGATTTTTAAAGCAATTCCCTCAGATGACCTTTGTATGTTATCCTAAACTATGACTGACTGAGGATGTTTGAGGCTACATGCCCCACACCTAACTTCAGTAGTTCAGGTAGTTTGCAGTTTGGATTAGGATAATAATGGCCGAAGGGTCGAGATCCTGGAATACATAGATTCTAAGTACCAGGCATCGTTACACATTTTTAACATTCAGTTCTCATAGCAAGTCTGGAAAGTACATACTATCATTATATCCTTTCTTAGCCGGTAAAAAAATGGAGACACAGAGCTTATTTCATCTGAGAACAGTAAGGAGAAAAGGATTTGAACCCAGATAATGTGAATTCAAAGTCTATACCTTTCTTAAGAATTCTTCCTCAGAGAAGACTGTTATTTATTTATTTATTTATTAAGATTTTATTTATTTTTTTGAGAGTGAGATAGAGCATGAGCAGGTGGAGAGGCAGATGGGGAGGGAGAGGCACACTTCCCCACTGAGCAGGGAGCCCGATGTGGGCCTTGATCCCAGAACCCTGGGATCATGAGCTGAAGACAGATGCCGCTCAGAGAAGATTTTTAAAGTTTTGACCAGAAGGATATCTTTTCTGATGCCTGACTTTTGGGGAGAAATGATGTGCCTTATGTTTAGGCATATAAAATACTCTCTCTTGGATTTTCCCATTGACCCTGGTTTTTACCACTACTGGCATACTGATATTAGGGGATTTTGTATTACAGGTACTGAGGAGCTTTTCTTATTACTATTTGTGTTCCCTGAAGTTCCATTACTTCTACGGGAGTACTATTGTCAGTCTGCCTGGTCTTATGGGTACTTAGAATGTTTTATTACTATTTGAATTCCCTGAAGTGCCACCATAGAGCCTTGAATAAATGTTTGTTTTATTAAAATGAAATACTTATATTCATTACGTTAACTACTTGATACTTTATTATAAGTTTTAAGAGTTGCTTTGAAAGTTTTATTAACTTTCTCACCACAAGGAAACTGCCTAGTGGATGTCTACCATAAGGTAGACAAAAGAGCAACGCCAAATACTCAATTTGGCCAAACATTGGTGAGATTGTGGAAATAACTTATTTTAAAATATAAGTTTCGGGGCACTTGGTTGGCTCAGTTGGTTTAGTGTCTGATTCTTGATTTCAGCTCAAGTCATGACATCAGGGGCCTCAGATGGAGCCCTGGATGGGGGTCTGCACTCAAGGCAGAGTCTACTTGTCCCTCTCCCTCTGCTCCTCGCCACTGCCCTCTCTCTCTCTCTCAAATAATAAATAAAAATCTTAAAAATAAATAAAAAGTTTTTCAGAAATCATTAAACATTTTAAAAAGTGAACATAAATTTTCCTATAAAACTATATGAATTAGCAAAAGGATAGAATTAAGCTGGCAGCAGCAGAGAAAAAAAAGATGAATGAAGGAATCAAATTTGGGGACCAGTTTTAAAATCGGTGGACCCCACAAACCTCTAAATTCTTATCTCCTCAAAGCTTTCATCATTCTCTTGTGTCTGAAAGAGTACATTATCTTCAGGGGTTTGTATCTCACAGGAGAGAACACAGATACCCAACTCTAACTGAAGACCTCAATTGTGTGAAGAAAACTTTACTCATATAAATTGTGAATGTACCATTAAATGAGAATTTTGTCTCTCCTACTACCCTATATATAACTTATATTTTAGACTGGAAAATTTCAAAGATATAAAAAAATAAGATGTAAAAAAAATAAAAATAGGGGTGCCTGGGAGGCTCAGTAAGTTAAGTGGCTGACTCTTGGTTTTGACTCAGGTAGACTGAGCCCTGTGTGGGACTCCCGAAGAGTCTTCTTAAGATTCTATCTCTCGCTCCCTCTGCTCTCCACCCCCTACACTCACATGCTTTCCCTCTCTCTCTCTTTCTCTCAAATAAACAAATAAATCCTTAAAAGAAATAAAAATAAAAAATAAGTTTTCCTATAAAACTAATGCTTCAGAAACTTATTTAGGCAGTAGAGACTAGAGTATTTCATTGACACTGATAACGTATTTTACACTTTACTACTTCTGAAATGGGGATTCATTCTTTAGATGAACTGCGGTTGGCCAGGCAGTAGTAATACTACAATTTGTCGTTGTCTGCATGTTCGTGAACTCGACCACACATGTTTATATTGTCATTATCTCAGTTACTTGCATTGACAGTGCAACATATGTTGAGCTTAACTGTCATCTACAATGTCTTTAAAAAAGATTACACTACGTTTCTGCAAAAAGTCAAGGAAAGAGAGCAGTATGATATTAGATCAAAATCTACATCTAAATAATTCTCAAAGAGCATTTTCACATGTGTATATAATAAAAATTCTAAGTGATTTACGTTATATCGTATTGTAGGTCACAGTGATTTTTTTTCTCATGGTTTAAAAAAGATTTATGTATCCTAAAGTAGATTGCATTTTAGAGTTGTTGACATCCAGTAGTTTCTACAACTGCTAACATAAATATCTAATTTTATTTTTCTATGGAAAAAAAGTTCCTTAAGAAAAAATTATTTTTTTAAAGGTTTTATTTATTTATTTGACAGAGAAAGACACAGTGAAAGAAGGAACTCAAGCAGGGTGAGAGGGAGAGGGAGAAACAGGCTTCCGGCCAAGCAGGGAGCCCAACATGGCCCGATCCCACAACCCCAGGACCATGACCCGAGCCGAAGGCAGACACCTAACAACTGAGCCACCCAGGCACTCTGAAAAAATTATTGTTAAAATGAGTTCCAGAGAACCTAATTACTGCGCAGTGGATTCACAGATGAAATACATTCACTGAGTGTAAAATCATTACTTTCACTTTGTTGTGTCAATTTTTCTTCTATATTTCCAAAATTGAGTTTACTAAACATGCCAGAAAATTCTGTTTGTGCTATAGTTTGAAAATGCTTGTATAGCTCCATTTTTTTTTTCTTTTTGGTAAGAACATCATTAACCTTGACAGCTCTCTGACCTCAAGAAACAAAAGGAGGGAGAGATTTAAAGAAGCAAAAGGGAGAGAGGTTAGAGATACAAAACAACAGCTAAAAATAGATCCCTTATACAGAGATGAAATCAAACTATTAAAAAACTAATTTGAAAAGCACAGACTAATACCCATGTAAAAGGTAAACAAAAAACAAAAAAGGGATTGATAAAACCTCATACCACAAAACAACTGCCATAAAAGCAAAGGTCACAAACTAATTGTGGGCAGCATGAAGTCCAAGTATCTTTCAGAAGCTTAGAGTTTAGCAATTTTTAGTTTCTCAAATTGAGAATATTTTATATTAAAATACGGATTTTCAGCTTCTCTTGAAAAATCAGAATGTCTGATAACACTGAACTCATTCCCACAAAGCAAGTCTGAATTGATTGGAAACCCAGCTGCCCTTTCTGGACAGGATAGACATTTTTCTAATTTGCAATAGTCCCACTCACCTTGTTTCTCCTTGAGGTTGTAACTTAGGAGCTGTGAAGGTTGCAACCATGGGATCTTGCCTGAAATTATGATCAGTGGGAAAGAAGCCATATGAGTGGCCCATGATGCAAGCTTATAAATTTCCAAAATGGAAGTCTTAGAAATACACAGCCCAAGTCAAAAGTCAGTACCCAATATATAAGAATGTTTTATCAGCAGAAGCAGCAGCAGCCTAATCTAGTATCTACTGAATTCTTAAAGTAAGTCAAATAACATGTTCAACACTTTGTAACTGTTATTCATTCAACTAAATTTTTGTGGATATTATAAGATGTGATGAGTCACAGAGATGCACAGATAAACAGACATGTCTCACTATCTTTTTGAGCTTGCACTCTGATAGCACAGGCAGATATTACACAAATTATTACACAAATATATATGTATATATGGCACATGCATGTGCTATTATACATTTACATATAGAACACATAGAGTGAACATATTACATATACTACATACTACGTAGTATATCTATGCATGCAACCATATGCATTTACATATTTACATGTATACACAACATATGCTTATATGATTATGTTTAGACTATATGAATTTGCTGATATTTGTCTATATTTAACCTCAAAAATGGTCACTGCATGAGCTTTATATTAATACATTGTAATTGAGAATGAAGGAAATGCTTTTCCCCTACTACCAATCTTTCCCTCAAGCAGAGGGAGTTTCTAACCCTACTGCCCCCATTCCTCATGCCTACATACTGCCCTGTGCTAGTGGAGTGTCTTATTTATTGGGTATATTTGGAAGGAGGGCCTGGTCACATGAACCCCACTCCTTCATCCCCTCTCTCTTACAGCGTGGGCTGCCGTCAGGGAGCCAGAATTCTGTGCTGCTCTTCCAAGCTGTAACACCTATGGGAGGTTTAAATATATTCATAGCTTCCAGAACCTGACATGTTGACTACAAGTAATATTTGATTCCTTGTCGGCCTGATTCCTGTCTACGTCTCCATTCACTTCAAACAAGTCCCCCCTCCCAATGTTTGTGGTATTAGGAATGAACAAGATTGTATGCAAGAAAACGAGAAAGAGAGGAATGGTTTTTGACCAGTTAATCAGAAGAGTCCTCCTGAAACAAGTGACGTTTCAACTGAGAAGTAAAGGCTGGGTGGGAGTGAGCTATGTGTGTGGTGCTTGTGTGTGGGAGGACTGAAATAGATTCCTGGCAAAGAGGAGCACTTGTCAAACCTCAGAGGCAGCAAAAGTAGGAACTTTGGAGGAACTGAAATAAGGTCTTTCAGCTAGATAGTGAGCAAGGATGTAGATAGAGTAGGCAGGATAATGCTGGAAGGAAAGGCACATACATTACGTAGGGCCTTATAGGCCATGTCTAGGTTTGGGGATTTTATCAGGAGTCATTGGGATGCCAGTGGGAAATAATTGAAGGGATTGAAAAGGGGAGAATGAAATTATTTCCTCATCTCATAATCTTCAAAACAACCCTTGCTAGAAGGTACTATTATTATGCCAATATATCAACTGAATAAAATCAGATGCAGAGGGGCGCCTGGGTGGCTCAGTGGGTTAAAGCCTCTGCTTTCAGCTCAGGTCATGATCTCAGGGTCCTGGGATGGAGCCCCCCCATTGGGCTCTCTGCTCAGCAGGGAGCCTGCTTCCCCCTCTCTCTCTGCCTGCCTCTCTGCCTACTTGCAATCTCTCACTCTCTGTCGAATAAATAAATAAAATCTTTAAAAAAAATCAGATGCAGAGAAATTAATTGCAAATGTAGTATTTGATAGCACATACATATGATTCCAGGGACCACTCTTTTAATCACTCTTCTATTCCACCTACCCAAAAGAAGTTCATAGTCCAATCTGCAGAAATTTCAGGGTATATGTGCATTTGTAGATTGTAACTTAAAATAATAGCTACAACTAATCCACCAGCTTTTTGAGGGATTTATACAAATTTTTGGTATTTATAATTTGATACCTCTGAGCTTTGGAAAGCAAAATGGACAATTGAGTCAATTCATCCTCCCAGTTTCTACAGATTCCAATGTTAAGGAAGATTTGATTTTTTTTTTTTTTTTAGCTGTAAGGTACCTCTTTTGTGTTACATAAACAAATTCAATCATTTCCCCCAAAACCAGGTAATTAAAAATAGATTGGAGGAAGGGGAACATAGGATAAGAATGCCCCAGCACTTCATGTAAAAGTTTTGGTAGGTTTGACAATGAAGATGCTAACCCAGTTACTGTCTCTATATCTGAGAGTGCCACAGATGGACACATGATGTAAAGGTTCATTCGTCACGTATAGTTTGTACATTGGTTACTAGCAACTTCTATGCCATCACTGTCTGCTGTTCTTACTCTAGAAAAAAAAAAAAAGAGAGAGATCCATATATCCTGTTTCTCTGTCTGAGAAGGTAGTGTTTACAGTTTCTTTAAAGCACATTTTTAAGAAAAAATATCTATCTGGTATTTGATCATTTTCTATGTGTGAAATATGACATACTATCTCAGTTATGCCAAGCAGCAGGTGCACCAACCTTCAAAGATCTAACTCTCAAGTTTGCATTTCCTTCACTCCACATGGCTTCGGTAGCATCCTGTATAATAGTTTTGTATTTTTTTCCTGTGGAAACTCTCATACCCACATTACTTCAACTTCAATGTGCTTTAGCAATCAGAATACATGGTGTCTGCTCAGTACATTTTGCAAGCATATTAAGGAGACTGTGGCAGTCATGCTTGATTGAACTTTTCTCCTTTCACTTGTAAAGGAACTACTACTCATGCATTCATTCAGCCATGAATGCTTGCCTTTTTTTATTATAGTTACTAGGACACTAAGAAAGGAGGTTTTGGTTTTTGCTTTTCATTCATCTCCAGAAAACACAAGAAAATAAAACGGCACTGGAATCAGTCACTTGTCTTGATGCCCCAAGTAGGGACAATTTTTACTAAAGTTATAATTTTTAAAAAGACACCAATTTAATTCATTAGGCTATCTTCCTAAAGTGCAGAGTGCATTTTCAAATAAAAAGTAAAACATTGTCTTCAGATGGGTAAATACTTTATTGAACCAGTTGAATTCAATAGGCAATAATTAAATACAAGGAACTTTAGTCTCTCTTTCATTGTCCCTTCCAAAGTATGCTTTTTGGATTTACTCTACTCTTGCCTGTGAATGAAATATAGGCCAGGTCCCTTAGATTTTCTGATCTGTGTCAATGACAAAAAGAGTCTAATTTATTTGATAAAAATGTCCAGTCTGATCTAGCACAAAAGACTAACTCCATGTAGAGGCGCCTGAGTGGCTCGGTGGGTTAAGCCTCTGCCTTCGGTTCAGGTCATGATCTCAGGGTCCTGGGATGGAGCCCCGCATCGGGCTCTCTGCTCAGCAGGAAGCCTGCTTCCCCCTCCTCTCGCTCTGCCTGCCTCTCTGCCTACTTGTGATCTCTCTCCTCTCTGTCAAATAAATAACTAAAATCTTAAAAAAAAAAAAAAAAAAGACTAACTCCATGTAGTTCATTCAATATATAACATACTGTCCTCAGTTACCACCCTCTTTCCCACAAGCCTGCTTGTGGTCTAGAATGCTTCCTTGGGGTGGTGCTGTGGGGGTGTGGTTAGAGGACTAGCTGTATTTCTCTCGGTTGCTCACCTCTTCCTTCATTTGCTAGCTCCTAGGTTAGACTCCTCAATGATCAGGACAATCGGAAAAGGAGATCGAGAGGAGAGGTTGTCTCTGAAGTGATGGGGGCAGCTGTAGTTTTTCTGGCTTTTCCTCTCCTGGTTTCCACACTCTATCCCCATTCCACCACCATCCCATCATAACCACTGCTGGAGTCTGGACTCTACTGGATGCTCTAGAGATGCTGGGAATACTTCCTCTCAGCCAGCAGCTTTTGAAGCCCCACCTCAACACCTTCCTGGTACCTTAGGTTTCTCTCAAAAGACTTGAGCGCCTACTTCACACCTCTCATACAGTCCACAGTCTTCAGCAAGTTTTAAGATACACAGCTGGCATTTACTACAGATGTATGAACTGTTGTCTTACTTTTTTCAAAGCTGAATCTCAAACTGCTGCCCCTACTACATCAAACATGGCTAAGAATAATAGATAAGAGCCAGAGGATAAGTATATCATTTGATAGAGACAAGCTGTGAGAAGAACATGCTACTCCTTCAACAAGGCTGGAGTCTCACTTATGTAGGAGTGCCGGCATGTGTGCATGTGTAGGTGGTCATAGTTGTTAAACACTACCCATATTTATTGATGCTGGGGTCATCTTTATTAACTACCCACACGCAGGCCTAGTACATAAACCATCTCTCGTAATCCTCATACCAGCTCTATGAATTGGATTCTATTATTAGCCTCATTTTATAGATGAGGTTACTTAGAGGTTTAAGAGTTTAACTAACTTGCCCAAGGTCACATACCTTATAAATGGTAGAGCTGGAACTCAAGCTTAGTACCACTGTCCGATGCATAGGTCTTGCTCAGTGCAATTACTACATCAAGCCACCTCCCCTTGGGACCGGACTGTTATTAGTTTAAGTATTGCGTCCACAGCCAAAGGTTTGCCCAGATAACAGACTTTAACAGCAGCTTTCATCTCTGCATTATTGATAGAAATCTCTCACTGAGTGAGGTGTTTCCTAGGTACAGGCCTACACATGACTGTAATCTTCCAGTTAAACAATACAAAACAATAACAAGATCCAAATCTTCAAAGTCATCCATCCACCCCCTCGCACATATTCTTGCAAATTGCATCAGTAATACAGTCAACAATGTTCTGATGCACATTTCTTCTGATAGTTCATGAAACTTAGAGTTTACTTAGTTATGATTTCTAGGAGTCTAGTTATGCATTTTAAATTCTAATTCACAAGTTCCTTGTGGCATCTTTGAACATTGAAGATAATCATATTACTCACAGTAGCTTGTGAGAAAAAAAGCATTATCAGGCAGGTCTTCCACAAGACCTTCCACAAGAATATTAGCAACATGCTGAGTTCAGAGCAAGTAGATTTGCTTTAGAGGCAAAGCAGCATATCAAAACCTTGAAAAAATTAAAGTTCTTGGCTATCAGGCCCATAGGGAGCAGTAGCAAGGTTCAAAGGAAAAAGAGAAAGCCAGAATCAGGCCTGAGGAACGGCCATTATTTGAATTCATAGTCTAAAGGGGTTAAAGGAGCAAAGATAGATCCAAGAAAGCATTTGACTAATGACTTAATCTGATGGGTTGATTATGCCCACAGAGAACCCATGTAGCTCTCCAAATGATCCTGTTTAAGCCAGTCATAAAATTAGCGATTCCAAACTAACGTGTTGTATTAGGTCTATGTAATGCTTTATGAAAACTAGGGCTACTTGATCAAGTTTGAAAATGCTTTCCTCAATACTCTCTCCCAAAGATTTATGACATATATTATCTTATTAAAGTCTTTACAGGAGTCCTATAAAACAAAACAAAACAAAACAAAAATCAAAAACCAAAACCAAAACAACAACAAAAAACCTGTTTAATCTTGCTTCACTTAGTGTTTCCTAGGTCTGTCGGATCAGGAAACCATCTGTTTGTGTAACACCTTTAGTTTGCTGAACCACACTTTTGGAAAAGCTGATAGAGTTTGATTAGGGAACCACACATCCTATATGTAATGCTCGAAGAAGATTATTGACTATTGTTTCTTATAGCAAAGCTATTGAAATTTTTTGGTAAGCATGAGTTAAAGGAAATGATCTTTAAAATGCTTCCAAGGTGCAGCTTTTCTAGATGCCTGTTCAAGGTCCAAAGACTTCAACCTGGAAACAGGGGTGACAAACTCAAAATGAAAATTATAGAGCCTCTAGTATATGAGCCTCAACTGAAGGTGCATCCACCTCTTCATGGAAATGAAAGAAGGTATCCCTATGGATAAAGTCAAGAGGTTTCTACTTAAAAATCAATTCTAGAATCCAATTCAACTTACAGTCAAAAATAAAGATCACAAAATTTATATTACATAACAAAATTTAACCTAGAAAATTTGTGAATGGATGACAACAAATGCTACTATAAGCCCTAAGGAGCTCAACAAAGTATACTTATGACATATAATTAATTAAACTAGTTTAATTTGTGACATAACTGCCAAAGAAACTCTTGAAACAGTTATTTGCCAAAAATAATCAATATAACTGAATGGGTTGACATAATGGTCTAACAATAAGACTAGATAATATTTTTGAAGGCTTAATTTGAGTCAGTTACACAGGTGAGCACTTTCATGGATGAAGTATGTTGATCATCATAGCAACTCACATTTCACTGAAGGGAAGGGAACCTGAGGAGAAGAGACTGTAAGTAATTTGCTCAAATTCATATTGGTAATACTTAGTTGAGTCAGAATTACCTAATCTATTCTGTATCCCATTATAAGACTTCTATGTATTGGGGTTTTATGCTACTTCTTGGGATGTGGCAACAAATGTCAGAATAATAGTTCCCTAAATAATATAGAAACTTATTTCTCTCTTAGTTCACATAAAAGTATTTCGGAACTGGATCAAGCTCCTTATCAACATGTGGAATTTATCTCATGGCCAGAGATGGCTGCTCTAGCTCTCACCATCACATTCACAACCCAGCTGGTGAGGAGAGAAGAAAATGTACAGTGTACTATTTTATAGGCCATATCTAGAAATCACTCATTATTTTTACCCTCGGCCTATGGCCTAAAATTTAATCAAATAGCTACACCTATCTTTAAGGGAGGCTGAGAAATGAAATCCTTATGTTGGACATCCATGTGTTCAGTTAAAATTCCAGGGCTACTAAGTGAATATGGGGAAAATGACTGGGGAAAACTAGCAGTTTTTGTCACAGAGTCACTAGCTGGAAGCTATTGAATTACAGATCCCTACCAAAAATTGTGTTTTAGGTTTAGAATAGATTATGTTAGGCAATCTTTTCTGCTAGAAATTGAATAGGAGAGCCAGTTGGCTGGAATTGCATGAAGTCTGAGTCAACAAAACACTCTTTCTTCAGAAGGATGGGAGAGGGTGGATCTTTCTATCATGGCAGAAGATATATCCAGCATCTTCAAAAATATTATAAAATTGTTAGAAATTATTGTTGGATCGATCTAAAGATCAAAATACTTGCTATGTCTCTATGGTGCTATTAAGATATAAGTTGTGCTAAAGCATGAAAATTCAACATTAAGCCTATGCAGATGAGTCCATGAATGATACATGTCTATAAGGGCCAAGGAATATTCATTTAAAGTACTAACAGTCCCATTTATTTCAACTGGATTAAATGGATCATAAATAAGAATAAACTAAATATGAGTAAGGTGTTATTTTCTAAATAAAAGTCATACCATAAGGAGTAAAGAATACATATTCCAACTAAATACACATATGAAAGCTGACAGGCTATCTGCGAGTTTACCTTGAATAATGTACGAGAGTAAAATCTACATTAGAGCAATCCAATAGACTACAAAAAAACTCACAGAAATTTCTACAAAGAACCATTTTTCCTGGGGGGGCCTGGGTGGTTCACAATTGACTGAACCACCCAGGTGCAAATGAAAAACCATTTTCCTTTGAAAAAAATATAAAAAATCTTTGGAACCACACAGAAATTATTGCAACTATCACAAGTAAATGGCTCAATGTTTAAAGACTAAAATGTTCCCACATTTTGCTTATTTTGACTAACAGATACTAATGTATAGTGAATTTAACCACTTTGAAAGAAATATGTCAATTTTTTTTTTTTTTAATAGGCTCCACTTCCAGTGTGGAGCCCAATGAGGGGCCCAAACTCATGACCCTGACATCAAGACCTGAGCTGAGATCAAGAGTCAGATGCTTAACCGACTATACCACCCAGGTGCCCCTAAATAAGTCAATTTTTAAAAATCCTGTCTTTATATATCTCCCACCTACATAGGGTCCTGATTACTTTTAAGTTTCTGTATTTTCATTTACTTTTCTATATTTTCAAATATTTTTCCAGGTATTCACTTTTACTGAGAAGATCTCAATATCTACATGTCATTTTTGTTAGAAATCCTCAGCTTTCAAATCCCTTTTACATGCAATTTTCATTTACTCCTTGGAACTAATGCATATTAATGCAAAGTACAATGTCTTTTTAGAGATATCTGAAGCTCAATACATTTCTTAATTTTCTCTTGTTTAACTAGTAAAATCTAGGAGTTCTGATGTATGATCATTTTAACTGATGGAAGTTTTTCTTCTACTCTGGGACCTCCAAAGTATTAAATGTCACTCTACACCTTTTCTAAGTTCTTTGGACCCATAACTACTATTCCAAGGAACATAGGCTTTGTGTTTCCTAGGAGACCATGTGCACACAGCAATATTCTTTAACAAATAAAGAGCACACTTTTTCTTTTTTCAAGATTATAAAGCTTGGGAGAAATTTTTATATTAAATCCTAAGAATCATAGACCATATATATATATATATATATTTTACATTTATAGTGGTGGCCTCACCTTGAAACCTAGGTATTTTTATCTTTGTAATTGGATAAGTTTGGGTACATCTAGAGGCTCTATGCTCGTAGTTTTGAAAATCTTTTTGTGGCAGAAGACTCCCTTGTTCAAATGAAATCTTCGGAGGAAATGAAAATGAAACTAGTAAAATTGATGATAATCTGGTTGAAGTAGGGAAGGCACGGGGGTGGGACATCTTCCCCTCTTATGAAAGTGTAGGTAATTCTAAGTAGTTCACTCTCTCAGACACAGATTGCGCTTCAGCTCAGCCCCATGACTCAGACCTCTGCCAAAGGGTAGCACTAGTCATAAAATAGAACTGTAAGTGAAAGCTGTGCCCTTCAAGTCTGAAAGATACTGAAAACCCAACACAAAAGTAATATGTAAAAACCTTCAAAGAAAGCAGCCCTGAAGAGTGGAAGTTATATTATGCTGGAAATTTTTGGAGCAAGGAGTGGGCAGTCCATGGAGCTGCAGAATTAGTAGAATGGATCACCATTTGGACCATCAAGGAAGAACCTCACCTTTGATGTGTATCAGCAGGATCACAGTTCCATAGCTTTCAGCAGGCTCCGGGAATAGACATCACAAAAAAACTGAGAAGTTGAGGAAAATCGCAGGTGCCTCATTAGTAGCTGACAGGATGTTTCTTGAGAATATCAAAGGCAAACCTTAAAAACACTCCTAAATATTGGAGAGGAAGAAGGAGGCAGGGAAGATCTCAACTCCTCTTATTTGCTAGAAGCCATGTAATAATGAATGTATCAGACACGGTCCAGACAGGAAAACAGAATGCACATTCAATGCTTCGACAAGAAAGACTGAATGTAAGGAATGGTGACACAGCTGTTTTTGGAGGCCTGCAAGAGGGAAAGTCCAAGGATAAACTCAGAGCTAATGAGAATAAGCAAGCACTGTCCCAAGGGGGCAAAAGAAGGAGGTTCCCAGAGTCGCAGCTTAGAGAAGGGGCCTCATAGAGCTCAGGCTCAGACCTCTGATCAGGGAGTCCACTGGGCTGGTGCTGCCTTCTTTACAGCAATTGATGAGTCTTGTTCTAGAAGTCATTTTGGAGTAGACTGCCACAGCCAGATGCTGCTGAGATTAAAAATAAGAAAGAGAAGGGAGGTACTTTTTGCCCTTTCCCTTCCCCTTCCCCCGGCTTCTGAACTCCCTCTAGTGACTCCTATTGGCAGAATGTAATAGGACATCAGCTAGCAAAGGGGTACCAAGCTTAGGCTTGCAGAAAGAAAAATACATTTGGGGCATTTCGATTCTGTATTGTTCAAAAATTAAAGTTGAAAAGCATAAAAGAAAGAAGTGTATTGTAAAATTACTCTCAGAAAAAAACCAGCTTGATATAAGTTATGGCAAAGCCCTTATTTTTTTAAAGATATTTTCAACACTCAATTTGGTATATTGACATAGTAAATATGTATTTACTAAGTAATTAAATTAACTCCATCCAGTTCCTTGGAGATATATTTTATAGGCAATTATAGACACACGAGACATTTTTAATATTAGAGGCTTAACTGATAATGCCTGCTCTTAAAATTTTCTTGACTAAAATGTTATCCTCTGCTTTTTAGGATGCCCAAATGTGGAGTCTCAACCCGGTACATTTATAGGCTTTCATATCTATTTAATTTCAGGGGGCAAAAATTTGGCCTCATGTCTCATACATCATGGGGTAGTTGGATGAACTCCTATATGGGAAACTACCAGTGAAGGACTTTAACTTCAATAATTTATAGTCACATTTTCTTCTTATATATTTGGTATTTGAAACAAATGAATTGTGCTCACTTGAATCCAAAACAAAGGGTATTGGGCTCTGAAGACTGACTGCATACATCTTAATCCCTAGGCTAGGCCTAAATTGCCCGTTCATTCAACGGATGTTTGCACTGTTACTCTATCAGTCAGGGTTCAGGCAGGGGAGGAGCGTCACTCTGTGTTCTGGGAAAAAGGATTTATGATAGGAATTAGACTTTACAATTGTGGGAGGAGCTGGAGAAGTGAAAGTCTAGAAGGTAGAGTTTAGAAGATCAGAGTAGTAAGCAAACGGCCAATCTGAGAAGCCAAGTGCAGCCAATTGCTAAATTAGAACCATCAAAGGGGATCCCTTGGGGAGCTTTATGGAGAGTTGTTCTTTCTGTGGCGGCCAACTCTACGGGTCCACAGTCAAGTGTTTGGAGGTATACATGAGGTCTGCTGTTGATCATCAGGGCCAGTAGGCTGCAAAAAGAGGTACTGTCAGAGCAGAGGAGAACTAGAACCTTCTTGGAACCCACTGATCACAGCTTAGTCTATTACCTCAGCCAGCAGCAAAACAACTTGCAGAGAATAATGTTTGCTGCATCACTTCCAATTTTCAAATCTCTTGCAAGTTCTTCTTTTGGCTAACTATAGGTAAGGGAACCATATAGATGAGGGGATTCTGGGAAACATGGTTCTCCATTTAATGAAGATGACATGATAGTCCATCATAGCCTGTCTGTGCAAGAGACTTATTAAGTAATCTTCTGTAAAATGGGAATAATAACAGGGTGTTTGTGAGGATGAAATGACATAATGCATGTAAAGGTTTTCACAGTGTCTGTCACATGATGAACACTCAAAAAGTGATTACTCTTACATACCAAATAAGCAAAAATGGAAAGTAGTATAAATAACTCTGTTCAGGGTCAATTTAAGGCTATTATACGCACATTGCTGTGATGGGTCTGAGAATGTGTCTCTTGGATCTCTGACTGCTCAGAGTGCAAGTAATGTTGGCCTTGGCTGCCAAGTGCTGGCCACGCCTTCCCCTGGCCTCCAGCCAATGACTGGGTGTGGCAGCCATCCTAATGCAGGTCTGTTCCTGGGAGAACCAGGATTCCTCTGGCAACAGAGCCTTTGGCTCAAGACCTCCCAGATTGCCATTGCCGTAGTGAACTTTCCTTAGAATTGCAAGGCCCACGTAGAATCAACCCTTCTTTTCTTCCTTCCTCCTTTCTTCCTACCTTCCTTCCGTCATTCCTTCCTTCCCTCTCTCTCTCCTTCACCCAAGTTCAGGGCAAGGCCTCTCCCAGCTCCTTACCCTTGTCTCTCGCTGGCAGTTCCCCTAATAAATTTCTAGCATGGTTAATCTGAGACTGGTATTTGCTTCTTGGAGGATGTGGACTAACATGAGTACAAAAGAAAAATGTCGGTACCCTAAGAAACTAAGATCTGACACCAAAAAGGAAAAAAAGGGAAAATTAATAAACTGATGATTAATTTAGAAAAACTGATCTTCATGATTTGATTACACCACAGCAAAAACTGCCTGTAGAGTTTATGTGGTTTACGTAACCTGTCCTCCCTCACAGAAGCCAGGCTATGACTACAGAGTCCTATAGTTAGAAGGAGAAAATCCTGTTTTCCTGAGACCGCACTGATGAAATTCCAGGGAAGCCACTCCCATTTCGTGTCTCTTTATGGGGACTTTGGCTGGAATGAAGGCATCATGAGAAGAATATCCTGGGAAGAGTATCAATTTTTCCCACGCAGTCCCAGGTAATCCAAGTGGGTGGAGATATATTTCATTCTGCTGCTTACAAAGCAATATTGAATGAGCTGGCATCGATTCTATCCTAAAGCCTAGTTGTTATAATATTTGAAGACTGTAAGAAATGTTAAAAGATAAACTGAAGCACATTAAAAAATGTTTAAGGATTTGTTTGAGCAAAAATATATTCAAATCAGGTAGTACCTAACCCACCGTGGTCGGGAACACTCCCTGAGCAGAAGCCAGGAAAAAAATCTTATATGAAGTACAGAAGCAAAGAAAGGGAATTATCTGATTGGCTAGGCTTAAAGCCTAGTTGGCTTTTGGGATTGGTTTTCCTTAGCATTTCGATTGCATAATCTTGAGGCATTTGTAAGCTTAGATTTTGGTTTATTTACATAGGCCACCCCAGAATTAGAGCCACATCAATCTAATGGCCTCCTTGTTTAATTAATTTAAGAGGGTAAGCAAATCTACATTTCTTTAATTGCTTCAAACTCTATTCTTGCTTCAATTGAGGTTATTAGTAATTCACATATCTAAATTAATACTCCTTTGCCCTAAAGCAAAATTATTTTCCAATAATACAATTTAATGTTCAAATGGCCTTCACTGGACTCAATATAAGAACCATGAAGAAATGTTGATGCTTTTTAAAAAGCTTCTTGTGGAGACCTTGTTCATTATTTCAGTGTCCTTTATGTAAAGATCTATATGCTGAAATGATCTAGAATTCAGTACAAGAAATGTTTTCCACCTCTTTTCATCTAAAAATAAGACCAAAAAGACTTCATCCTGTCATTGCCTTGAGGAAAGGCAATGAAAGCTCAATGTAAGGTTCAATGTTTATGATTTCACTCATATGTGGAATTTAAGAAACAAAATAAATTAACAAAGAAAAAAAAAAAGAAAGAGAGAGAAACCAAGAAACAGACCCTCAACTATAGAGAAACAAACTGCTGGTTACCAGAGGGGAAAGTGGTGGGGGGATGGGTGAAATAGATGATGCAGATTCAGGAGGCCATTTGTTGTGATGAGCACCGGGTGATGCATGGAATTGTTGAATCACTATATTGTATCCCTGAAACTAATATAACACTGTATTCTAACTATACTGGGATTAAAATAAAATAAAAAAAGAATGAACTTACTTCTTTCCTGGTCATTTTTTTCCCCTTTTTCCTTGTATGATTTCTGATCTTTCTGGTTTTATTTATAATGATCATATTGTTTATGAGTTTAAGAACGCTAAAATTTTTGGATTTAGTTTGGAAGGAAGAGAAATAAGAAGGCTATACAATTTTAAATAAATTATATATATAATTATAATGTAGGTTATCATATATTATATACGATTATGTATCTATAAATGTTTACTCAAACCATGATTACAAATTACTGACCAAATTTTAGAAATAAATAATACTTAAAGGAGGTATGAATAATTTAACAGTTCTAGTTTAAGGAAGCGCATGGACTTTGCAATTTATATTTTTTTATTGAAAAGAACACATCTTTTGTCTTCAGGACTGAGCCAGGTACCAGAACTGGGAAATGGAACTAGCAGGCAGCAGATGAGCTCCGTAGTAACACCTCATGCAGGGCAGCCATTTCTTCCCTCAGTGTCCTCATCATAAAGTAAGAAGGTGGGACTAGGGGAAACTCAGATTTCCAGCTCTGAAATCATATGATTCCTTTTAAGTTTAAGCTTATTGGATTTCAACATTCCAATATCTAATTATAAGAGAACACATACAAGAATGACAAAAAGAGGTGACATTAGCAAGAGGGAGTGTCCAAACTTGCATCTATTTACAGACAGGCTCAGGAAACGGACTCTGGTGAAGCATTTCCTTTCAAATTAGATTTGAATGTTGTATTACATAATGAGCCTTTTGAAGTTCCAAGAACTCAAAATTCCATTCAGTGATCTGACATTATGAAAATGGACTTTAACCAGTCAGAAGACCAAATTCATTATGGGGAAAACATTGATACTAAATATATCTGCAATTTCTCAGTCATTATAATGTTTTGTGAAAATATAACCAGTTTAAAAACACATTTTTTGGTATAGTATCATCAAAACAGATACTACGCTTGACAACAAGGGAGAATAGTCTTCATAATTATTTTGAAATGAAGTGATTTGTTTCAAGCATAACTGTTAACAATTACTTTATTCTAGCACTCAAGACAAACAGAACAATCAGTTCTGAAAGAATTTGATATTAACTTTGTTGTGAAATATCAGATAACCTTTACACGCTGCAACAGGTTGCGGACTGTCTTTTTACCTGTAGCACTAAGATAAACTCTAAACAAAAATACATAATAAAGGCAGAACACACAGCATTAGAAATTGTTTATTTAAGTCTATCTTAAGTAGTTAGCTAGTGAGCTAACTAGTTAGTGAGCTAATGAGCTGACTAGTTAGTGAGCTAACTAACTAGTTAGGGAGCTAGTGAGCCTCTCTCAGTAGGCTGAACCACACAAACAGGATGTGTCTTTCACTTTAGTATCAGCTCCATGAGGAAAGGGACTTGTGTGTCCAGTGCCTAAAAGAGTATTTGACACATAGTAGACACTTAGTAAGCATTTGTAACAAGTGAACATATTTGTAGGTTATCTTGCGCAATTTAGGATTTAAAACTGAAAGTTATGGGGACTCACCAAAATGGATGGATTTTATTTCTCTACAACATGTGGAACACATTTTAGAATGTATGTGTCAGTATATATGTATATTTCGAAGCTAGTTATATTTCTAGTATAGTATACAGTTGTTTGAAGGTGTTTGCTGTTGTTTTCTTGTAACTATTAAAAAGGAACTCCCTAGTTGTGGGAAATCCCTTGAGCCTGAGCTTACAAAGTGCTATAAAGCTCCATTTTATCTTGGTATTGAGGCTTTCCAAAGGATATATCATTCAAAACCTCAAAGGAAGCTATATTTTATCTAGCAGATGCAATCAGCTGTAGGACAAAAACAGCACTTTTCAGAAGGCTTTTGAGAGATCTAAAAGCTCTGAATCTCAAGATTTAACTGAAAGTGGATGGAAGTGATCATCTCATATTATATACTTCCATTGGCTTACCATTTTTGTATCGTAGAAAATCATTTGAGAGTAAACATAGGGAAAAATGTCATGTTAGCAATTAACATAGAGGAGTAGTAGAAATCCCATGATCCCCTAGAGAAGTAGCAGTTGTGAGAAAAACTTTCTTCCAGTGCCTTCCACACTGTAGGTCAGAAAAAAAACCAAAAACCAATCCCGCTCCCCAAACCCAAAAACCCACCATGCTTACATTTTCATTCAAACTCACATCCACAGAATTTCCTTTGGGCCCACTAAATTCATTTATCCACCAGCCTAAGAGATTTGAGGATTGAGTAGAAGACACTCATCATTAAACAAAAGTTGGTGTATAACCTAGAGGAATTTTTTCTTTAAGTTCAAGATGTCAGCTGTGTCACAGTTCTTGTCCCCATGGAAACAGGATGTGCTTGGTCTACCTACATGATGAGTGGAACAACGTTGTGGTTGCTCGGCTGCATCCCTGGGGATGGCTTCACCCCCAAGTTCTCCTGACTGCTGGGCTCTTGGTTCATCTGTGGTTCCATTGCTCATTCTGCAAGTCAGGGACTTCGCCACACATTTGTAGTTGCATTTGAGGATGTCTAAATTGATTTATATTTAGCATCCCCTGCCTCACTTGCCTGCCTGTGCCGTTAGGCCATTTCTTCCCTTTCCTTTCCTTGTCTTGTCTATAGCATTAATTCTTCTAAAACACTAGATAATACATGGCTAGTTTGCTCTTTTGATGTAAATTTTTGGTTTCCTTTGATTCTTATTAAATGCAATGTTTGGCTACTTCTACTAGATTTTTAAGATCCACAAGGACAAGAACTATTTCTTTCAAGTCACATACAGGATCAGAAGAATACTCAGCACACAATAAATATTCACTGGCAGGCAATATCTCACTTCGGGGCTCCTGTTCTCTGTAATATGTAGATGGGCAGGTTACTTGTCCTCATTTTTATCCAGCAGAGATTTGGTGATAAACACCTAGCTTTTCTCAAGTGGATTATGGCTGATGATCTCGTCTCGCTGTTTGTGCTACTCATGGCTCACAGGTGAGGATCAAAGTTGCCCCCAAATAACTTGCAGTGTCTATTACTGGCCCAAATCCCACAGCTAAACCGTAGAGAGGCTCTCACCACTTTCACACTGAAACAGTTAACACTCTATGGAAGCCAAAGCTGTATGCACATAGCCGACTTGCTCAAGAATTCACTTGCCTTATTATATTCTGCTTCTTTGTTTATTTTGTATCATACAAAAGGGCATTGCCACAGCTGCTGGATTAAGTAATGGCTCAAAATATCAGTCTACAAGGTCATGCAAACACACTGCTATTTCTTCCTTTGAACAAGGATAAGGATTTCAACTGCTGCAAAAATCCTCAAAACACACTTATAAACTCACATGAATAGCCCTCCCATGGATCACTTCTTCCTCTTGAAAATCATACTGGAAGTATTTTCAACGTGTGTGTGTGTGTGTGTGTGTGTGTGTGTGTGTGTGTGTGTTTTAATTCCTAACACGTTCCCTGCTATCTATACCAACGTACTCTACTTTCTGGGTTCTTAAGAATATTGAGATTCTGTTGCAGGTATTAAGCTTAAAAGCTTGTTGCTGAAATGAGAACGAGTGAAGTACAATAAAATATTTGGGAGTCTGGTACATTTTAAAAATGTAGAATTTCTTACTGAGAATATTTTGAATGTGTTAAAAATGCATATTTAAAATCTTATAGCTTATCCCACAAGGTAAAGCTGAAGGCTTCTTGCACTACCAGTAATTGAATTAGTAATTATCAATTCTTTCAAAATTTTTCCTTTTTACTATTCTAAGCTATCATTAAAATTGTGAAGATTTAATTAATGAAATTGTGGTTTTCAAAAGTACCCAAACAGAGGAAGAAGCCCTTTCCATGGATGAATACATTATCTCCCTTATCCATTTGGAATAAGGAAAGTTCTCTAATAGTGAACACACTGGCATACTTCTCCTGTGAACATTAGTCCCACCTAGGACATAAATGAGGCACAGAGGGGTTAACTCTTTCAGAGCATAAGAAAGTTTCCCATACAGAGGCATTGACTTACTGTATTGTCCTGTATAATCGAATGAATTCATACTGCAACTTTGTTAAAATGCAGTTAAATAATTAATCCCTAAGCACCTAGTTTATTCTTTTCCAGGAATGATCTTAGACTTTAGAAAAATACAAACCAGTTTAAAATCAAGGAGGGATTACAACCACATATTTCCCAAAGGGAGTAAGAAGGGGTGGTGGGGAAGACCCAATGGACTATACTATTTAAACTAGAATTTTCTTACTCCCACCCCTACCTGGACAAGGATTGCTTATAGCAATCACTATATATTGCTTTTAAAACAAAACTAATATTCTTAAGCAATCACAGCATATTTAGAAAAGCATAGACCTGATTTTCAGACCTGATTTTCAAATAGTGCTCTTAGTTCCTTTGTAGGTAGCAGCCAAGAGTTAAAAACGACCCTCATCTTGTGTTAGATAATACCACAGAGAGTACTTCTAACTTCAGCTTTAGCTTCTGTCTACTGGCTAGACCTATTTAAATTTCCATAACCTGTTTAATGAGCTCCAAAAATAAATGTATATTATAGGGAAAACTGAAGCACACTCACTCTTTACAGAGAAATGACACGGAGAGGGCGTTTATGCAGTATGTGACCTAAATAACCCAAAACAGATTTAATTCACTATGGGAACCTGGGATTACAGTGGAGCTGTTATCTGGGTCTATCAGGAACTGTAAAAACATCTTTAAAAGGTGGCACCATCTTGGATCGTCTGTGCCCTAACAAATATGAATCCTTCATGAGAATGAAAATGAATTTACTGTTGTTTCTGGTTTTTAAAAGTCAAATAAAGTTTCATTACAATTGTATAGCTTAATTCTGAATTAAGAAATGAAACAGTAAAAAACCACGCATTGCTAAATAACAGTGTTCAGAAGGACAGGAAAAAAAATGTTCCTGATGATATCACTGCATGGTGTAGACCTAACACATAGACTGAGAGGTACTATTGCAGATTCATTCTTAAAAATAATAATAATAATAATAATAATAATAAGTAATGCTAGTGACGATACTCACAAACCTGCCAAGACTCTAGTGCAAATGGGTTTATCCAAGGGATTCTTGGCAGTTGATTCAAAGCAACAAGAGAAAAAGAACAAGGAAAATATGGTGAAAGGGAGAGGCAAGAGAAAAATAGTTCTAGAAAGGAGATGCCGGTGATAATTTCGTAATACAAATGCTTGCCTAGGGCCAGTTATGGCCGTCTTCCTCCATTCATTGCCACTTGCTGAGATCCTAGGGTGGCCTGGAACCTGGAGATCAGAGTAATGAGAATGAAAGTGACGGAAAAAAAAAAGGATTGATAATGTTTTCTGATATTGGACATGGCTAATATCTGTAGCAGGTGTACATAATTTAAGACAGTGGTTGAACGCGTCAGATCAATGTGTCAAGATAACAGTGGTCTAAGAGGGGAGAAAGTTGTGGTTCTGAAGAACTTAATATTTTCTATCTATAATGAATTTTATTTCAGAGCTACAAAGATACTTGAGGATTGAATGTGTGTAATATTGTTCTCCTGGTGATGATGATACTGTGGGGTTCTGAGGTGGTCTTAGCCCATCCATATTTCATTGGAAGAGCTCTATTATTTCTAAAAAGCAGCAAGTTATCCATCTCTCAGCATCCTATCTTCACTTCAAACACGAGTTTCTGTGACATTGAGGGTATGGTTCCTACTGAAGAATTTGTTTCTTGCAAATTTATTTTTGCAGTGTGAGGAATAAGATGGTGATTCCACTTCCCAAGAGATGAGTCCTTATAAGACATGTCTAAGAATAAGGTCTCTAAGAGATGTCTTAGAATACAGGCGAAGGGTTACGTTCTAGAATTGACATCTAGAATAGTATAGTCATATTCTATCAGTAGATTATGTTATAACTGTCCAGAGGAAAGGAGGGAACCTGGAGGTGAACTTGGAGGAATATATAGTTTATATTAGACCCTTCTTTTTTCTCCTTTCTAGATTCTCCTTCTTTCAGGTACTTCTTCTTTCTCTTTGCCAGAACTACCCTCAAAACTCTAATCACATCCTGGAAGAAGTCTAGCCATGAGGAAGATACAGAAACACATTCTAAATACTGGGGCACCATGAGTACCTGGGTGGCTTAGTCAGTTAAGCGTCTGCCTTCGGCTCAAGTCATGATCTCAGAGTCCTGGGATAGAGTTCTGTACCAGGCTCCTTGCTCAGTGGGGAGCCCATTTTTCCCTCTGCCTGCCACTCCCCCTGCTTGTTTTATCTCTCAAATAAATAAATAAAATCTTAAAAAAAAAAACTGGGATACCATAAAGTACACAGTAGCAATGCATCTGGCACACCCTCATTTGAAAATGTGTCTCAGAAAACTTTGGCAGAGAGGAAAACTATCTTGTTTTTATTTCACATAGAAACTTACTTCATTGGTTTCATGTCATCAGCCCATGACTGTATAAAGAGTCAGAATCCTTACAAACACATCAATGACTCAACAGAGTGGTGTCACATCAATGACAGAACTCAAAGCTGTAATCTAAACCCTAGTATTAATTTCGGAAGTCATTAATGCTGTTAAAAGAGGAGGTTATGCTAACCAAATAATGAAATACCCTTAATTACTTTTCAATTCGAATATAGTTCCTGACAGTCTGACAGACCATTTTCTTTACGTAGTGACTATAGAACTTGCCAATGGAGGACTTGCAGTATTAAACTCCCAGGTATGACAAGGCATCTCCAATTCAATAATTACTGTAACTGAATGGTAAAGATTGACTATTTACATATAAAGGAATGTAACTACCTCTGTAAATATGTCTGCTGTAGTTTTGTAACTCTGCTGCCTTAGTTTAAATCAACTCCTACTTCTCATCACACATAAAAATGGCAAAAATGAAAGATAAGTTTCAAACCTATAATTAAATTGCTCTATCACCATTTTTATTGGCATTTTTTTTCAATGAGTTTTCCCGTTTCTTTAATTCATATGAAAATCATTAACAGGGAGTTAGTTGTCTATTTGGACTTTATTTGGAGCTCGATTTTTAAAACTTGTGTGAAAAATAAAGTGATTATGACTTTTATGAGACAATTGGGAACTTGAACCCTGGCCAAGTATTTGATAATATTAAGGAATTTTTAAAAATTACTTTTTAAGGAGAATAGTCTGATGATTTTTTTAAAGGATGCATGGATTATTTATTACATTTCATCATTGCCTTAATCATCACACATTTGTTGACCTTCTCCTGTATCAAGAGCTCTGTGCTCCAGATGAAGTATTTGATATGGGGCCATTACCAGGTGGTAATTATTCCACCTCTGTGTGAGGATCCTGCCAAGTGCAACTGACTACTTTTAATTTAAGTTCATTCTTGAACGCCTGCCGTTGAATTCCAAGCATTTCCAAATGACAAAATGCTCTTTATAAAGTCAATAAGAATATGTATTCATTGTTCTAAAGTAACCCACTTGATTTGACTATGTTTTGCAATTGTAATGTGAATGCAATATTTGGTGTTAGTTCTTTTTTAATATATAAATTTCATTTGTATCAAAGAACTACATGTATATAGTTCTTTAAGAATCAATAGCACAACTTTAAAGAAAATCAATAGCACTTGCTCCTTTCCCTCCTCCCAGCCGAAATACCCAAGTATCTGTCAATGCCCTACAGTCAAAGGCCACCAGGAACGGGCTCTCTGCTCAGCGGGGAGCCTCCTTCCCCCTCTCTCTCTGCCTACCTCTCTGCCTACTTGTGATCTCTCTCTGTCAAATAAATAAGTAAATAAAAATATTAAAAAATAAATAAATAAAATAAAAAATATCTTCTTGTTTGTTTCCAGCTGTATTGAAATATAATTGACAGGAGGCTTCATTACATAGTCAAAATTGATGAAATCATTGGCCATTAGTAATTGATTCAGCCTCCAGCCCCTCTTGCCTCCCTGGAGGGGAGACTTTAACAACCAGCCCTCACCTCACCCGCAGGGACTGTCCAAAAGCCACTTCATTAACATAACAAAGGACACCTTGATTGCTCTCACTGCTTAGGAAATTCCAAGGGTTTTAGTTGCTAGGTTCCAGAAAGGGGATCTAAAACGAGATATATATTTCTTAGGATAAATCACAATGTCACAATATTGCAATATGATTATCACCATAGTGTTAGCCAATCCTTCCACCACATCATAGCAACTTTTCTTTTTTTGTATCCCTTCACACTTGCATGACAGTTTGGGGGAAACAGAATTCTAAGTTAGAAAGAGGTTTCCCTCTGAATATTAAAGTCACGAGTCTGTTATATTCTAGGTTTTAGTGCTGCTGTTGAGAAGTTCATGGCTTTTGATTTAAAAATGACCTTTTTCCCCTCTTCAGGGGCTATTAAGATCTTTGTTCTTGGGGTTTTGAATATTCCTTATGACATGACCAGTTATGATTTTCTTTTTGCATGTATTGTTCTGGGACCTTTCTATCCAGAATATGAAATTCTTCAGTTCTGGGAAACGTTCTTATATTACTTCTGTGATCATTTATTTCCTTCAATTTTCTCTCTCTAGGTTTCATATTAGTTGGACCACCAGGATTGAACCATCAATTTTTCTTCACCTCCTTTTTTCCTTATTGTCTCTGTCTTTTTGTTTGACCTTCTGGGAGATTTCCTTAACTATTTATTTCTACCCATATACCAGTTTGAAAATTTTCTGTTATCCTATTTACATTTGTGTGAGTTCTTTCTCATTGTCCAAATGTTCCCCTTTTTAGAAAATCTCTTGCTTTGTTTTGTTTTGTAAATGCATTATTTTCTCGTATCCCAGGCTCTAAGGATGTTAATTATAGCTTTATTTGATATTTTCTCCTCTTCCCTATGTTTGCTCTATTTTTTCACGTTCTTTATTCGTGTTTGCTTAAGTGTCTAACATTATATTAGAGACTTTTTCCAATGCCTGACTCCCTTGTTCTATTATTACATTCTTAAAAGTGAGGCATGAGGAGCATCTTTAGAAAACTTTATATGCACAGATGGGCCTTATGATGGACCAACTGGATGCTTCATTGTTGATGACCCGGGGGCAGGGCAAACTTTTGTGGGTCGGGAGTAGGGGGAGGGGCACTAAAAGCTCCACTATTGATAGATTTTTCTGTTTGGGTGTTCAGTTACTCTAGAGAGGAAACCTCTAATCTGCCTAAGAGGTTGTGCTTGCTGGCCCCAGTTCTTGGAACTGAGCAGAACAATAGTGTGGGACCTCACTATTTAACACTGTCACATTTTACTTAACCCTTGTCATCATCATAGCACCTCCTTCCGTTTCTTGGCTCAGTCCAGGCCTCCTACCTCCCTGCTGCAGCTTCTTCATAGAGACAATCTCTACCTCCTGATATATGGGAGAGAGTGTAGTCTGGCTATTTGGGGCTGAGGAAGGGATTTAGGAATCCACTTCCTCCCAAAATGGCTGTCAGTAATAGCTTGCTCATATTCCCCTCTTCACTGCCATAGTGAGTGGTGCCGAATGTCTCTAATTCCTGGGACCTTCTGAGATTCCATCGCAAGAACTGGCCTATTTTCTACCCCTAGAGGTGCTCTCTTTGCTCGGGTAAGTCATTTAACTTGTCCATCTGATTTTGAACTTCCAAAAGATCAACAAATACAGATTTGTTGACATCTTTTGTCTATCATTGTAGCACCTGTTTTCTTTGTCCTTGAAGGTTTATGCATTATTTATCCTCTTCAGTGGCATTTTGGGAGAAAGCAGAGATGGAATATATATCTAACCTACATTGTTTAACCAGAAGTCTTAGCTTCAGTTTTAACCACTTTTTCTTTAAAAACTTTTAAAAATTAATAAGCACCCTGAGAATTCTGTAACAAATTACTGGGGGAAACAAAGACAAAATGACTACTTTTCCTATTCCTTCCGCACATCATGCAATTGTATGAGCTTGTCTGAAACAGAGAAAAGATAAACAGAAATTCAACAATGGGGCAAATTTAGTCTGTGCTTATTACACCAAAATTTCTGATGTAGGCAACTGCAGGCGCTGAAAGAAAATAACAAAATCAGATAACAGGAGTTATAATGTTAGCTCATAGTACCTCAAGCATATGTAACTCTTTTGCTTCCATCTGACTTATGAACCATTACTCATTGTAAATTCCATGGAAAGTGGCATACTTTATCACGCTTCAAACTACATTGTTTGGCCGGCATCCACATGTTCCTCAGTCTCTTGTAGAGTTTTCTTTCTCAGGTAATAAATCAGTGACAAACCTACTCAACTTGAATTTCATCTCTATTCATTGTGATACTTTTAACGTTAAGAAATGTTGCTTTTCAACCACATAATGTTTTACATGAGTTCATGACTGCATACAAGTTTCTTTCATGTCAGTGGAAGCAAAGAGTTCTCAGTAAAGAAAGTAAAAGAAAGTCTTAGAAGTGATAATAACTAGTAGCCACAATGAAGATGCTAATCAAATGTCAAATCCATCAAGATGAATTTTTGCTGTTAACGTCTGTGGGTGTCACAAATCTTGATGGCAAATGTCGGTTCTTTCCATGGTTAGTGACATCAGTTCATTGAAAACAAGAGGCAGGAACATGCAGATGCTTGTTTTAACAAGTAAAAGTAGCATGGCCTGTGGTAGGTCTGACTTTGCAAATATTACATGTTCTTGGGAAGCCAGACAGAGAGCAAGTTTGGACTTGAGGATAGCAAATGTCAACGAGGCTAAGGAGAAATGTTTTGGTTTTTTTAATCCCCCTGCCCTGAGAAAGAATTTTCCCACATATCTAGAAGGGGAAAAAAAAAAGTGTTTTGGTCCAATGTTCAGTATTTGACTATCAGTTCTATTCAACACTCAAAACATGAATGGCATAAATCTCCACTGATCTCTCTACTTCCACAGATTCATCCATTGGCTGGCTGTTTGCTGATGACATTCAAACATGCCAAAATTTTTCTGACTTTTCTTCTTAATTTCTAGTACATTTCAAAGAACTGTCCTAAGCTATCTCAAACTCCACAAATCCCAAATTAATCCAATTTTCTAATCATTCAGTCTAATGTTTTTTTCCCTAAATTCTTTAATTCAATGAATTTTTTTTTTTACCATCTAGTCAGTCATCCAAACTAAAAGTTTTAGTCACATTCTACCACCAAGCACAGTTCTTGCACCAATGGCCAATAAATATTTCTCAAATAAATGAATGAATGGATTTTCAATGCTTTTGCTACTTGTCCCTCTAACTAACGATTTAGTAAGTTCCAGTCACTTGACAGCAAACCCCCTCTTGAGGCATCCCCTTCCCTTGGCTGCACTGTTGCTACTCCAACATGAGCCCTCAAGTCTCCTCCCTCTTGGGTCTCTACCATCTTAACCATCTGTAGTGCAGCTTTGGTCATATTTCAACTTGGTTTAAAAATATTTAATGTCTCCCTTTTGCCTGCCAAACAAAATTGCAACTTCTCTTCCTGACTCTCCTCAATTATTAGACTCTTGTCACTTCCTCTGACTCCTTATTGAATCCTCCTCTAAAGCCGTGCTTTTCCATTTTTGATCACACTGGGTCATTTCATGCCTTTACAACTTTGATCATGTGATTACTTCCTTATGCTGGAATGTGCCTTTTCTCTATTGTCTAGCCTGCTCAAATCCAGATCGTCCTTTAGCTCCTAATCTAAACACTTCCCAGGCCTCTAATTGGAATTATTTTTCTACTCCTCAAAGCTTGCATGATCTTTTTATTTCTACTTTTGCTCTACCTCAAAACACAGGCTGAGCTGCATTTTCAGAATCTGTTATGTGTCTGTGTCTCTCCCAAGTCCTAAAAGGCCCCATTCCCAGGCCACAATAAATGCTATAGAAAGTTTTCAGAAATGATACTTTATTAAAGCCATTATATACACTATTACTGAGAACTAAATACTTATTTCAGGAGTTAAAGGAAAAGAAAAGAAAATTGAACCAGAAAATGTTTAGTACTGAGAAGAAGGTGTAAAATATTAAAATAATGTGATCCATGATGTGGTATGAACTCATATCTCAAAAAAAAAATCTCCTTTTTGGTGAACACAGGTTCACTGTGCCCCTACTTCTGCCACCAACCTGGTACCTTGCTGCATATTTCTCCTTTCCTTTCCCCGCAAACTCTTCAAACCACAGGCAGTTGGGGCAGTATTTAGGCCTGTGGTATCATTCTTTATTCTTTATTCACTGGGTTTTGTTTCCCCATCTTGTCTTCCAGGTGTCAGGAGTGTGGCTCTAAGAATCCCCGTGTTAGATGAGATAATGCAATGGCTGCGGGAGGCAGCGGTCTGGCTATCCTCTGGAAAGCTTTCACTTCATCTAGTACTTCTGAGAGAACATGAGTCCGTGTGGAATGAACTACCCTGTCCCTCGGGTGCTGTGTCCTCTCTTATCAGGAGAGGGGGGCGGGATTGGAGGGGAGGAAGCAGGCTGTCCCGGGTTTCCCCCACACCCCCTCAAGGTTCTCCTGTATCAAGTCCTGTGTTGCAATGGCCTCATGCATAATTGCCAACTGGGAGGCCAGGGGTGATGAGATTTTTGATTTTTAATTATACATGGTACAGAGTCCTTGCTAGTTCAGAGAGTCACTCTTCAGGTTTGCTTTATTTTAGTGAAGGGGCATTTTATCTAATTAGAGCGAGATTATCACAGAGTAAAGAGTCCAAGACCCTATCTCGATCTTATTGCGGACTTGCCCTATAGAAAGGTACTAATTAGACTTCCCTAACCAATGGTAGTAGACTTGCCCCAGCAGAGAAATCTTTTTTTTAACTCTTTATTATAAAAGATTATAAATATATAATTTATATATTTTATATATTTTATAAATATATAATTTATATAGTTTATAAATATATAATTTATATATTTTATAAATATATAATTAGAGAGAATTGTAAAGACTCCGCATGTAACCATATCCAGCTTCAACAAGTAAGTAACAGCCCATCTTAATTCATCTGCACACCACTCCCACTCTCCCAGATTGTTTGGCAGCAATTCAAATGTCATATTATTTCATTCATAAGAATTTTTAAATATCACATAGGAATCTTGTTGGCAATATTGTTAAACAGCTTACCTTTGATTAATAAAGTTCTCATCCTGCCACAGAATCTATATTTTGTTGCCTCAAAACTTGAAAGGCTTACAGGACTTCCCATATACATATTGAATGTGTAAAACTTACACGGCGAGTGGGATGGTGTGAACTCGTTCTATCCCTGTGATTAATCTATTCTGTACACAGTGGCACCCAGGGTGCGGGAACGCCCCTCCTTGGTCACCTAGTAACTTTTCACTGGTCAACAAGAAGCTGAATAAACTATTATATTGCGAGAAAGCGTTTGGCTGGCTCACTTGGATCATCTCCGAGATTTGAAGCACCATCGCCAAGTTTGAATTTGCTAAACCTTATACTTTGCTGGCAGAAAAGAAGCATTCCACTCCTGGAGCATAAATGGATTCAGAGGACATGGGCTCAGGTAAACTAGGCAAAATACTGAAGCAGATTTGGAGACAAAACATGATGTTACAGCAGGCCCTCCTGGGTGAGAACCCTGGTGAAGGGTCTGGTGGTGCCACTTGGATAGCCACAGTGGTCTTTCTGGGTCAAGAGCTCAGTGGGGCCCTTCACCAACTTTTGGAGCACACTGCAGGCACTCTGCACTCTACCTGCCAACAGCTGTATGTACTGCTTGACAAGGAGAATCAATGTATCTGGAGACAAGGCAAGTATTTCTTTGATTTATTCTTTCTCTAAGAAATGTTGGTAGAGTAGTCACTTTGAGATGTTTGAAGGAGCATGCAAAGAAGGCTAAGATAGAGCCTTGTCCACAAAGGACTAACAATATATTAGGGGAAATAAGGTAAGACAAATGCACAATAATGCAAGGGACATTAAGGCCAGTTCCATTGAAGACATACAAAGGAAATGCATTAAGACTTCACAAGCAGGCAAGATTCCATTTTCAGAGTGGGAAATAGGGAACTTTGCTAGACCAGATGCTGTATTTAAACTGAAGCTTAAGGAATGAATTGGATTTATGCAGCTGGAAATTAGGAATCTCGAAAAAGTATTCTAGGCAAGGGTATTATTAGCAGGATCCAAGATTAAAGGTAGGAAAATATCCCTAGTTTGAGGTAGAACAAGCAGTTTTCTATATTGGACTATGATATCCTATATGTAGAATTACTTGAATTTGAAGCCATTATTGCAAAACACTAGAAAGACTGGGCTGGCTGAGCTATAGAATTGGATCCCCTTCCCACACATACTAAGAGGGGAGCAGATTCTTGGGAATAGTCCCCTTTATGGATGCTGAGAAGTATAGCAGGAAGAACATTGTATCTGATGAATATGATCTCAGATAACAACAGTTACTCTAGATAAGAAGATGGGTGGTATCATGAGATCCAACTCCAAATAATATAGGCAAGTGGGAGGGTCTTATCAATCAGGAATCCAGGGGATAATATTAAGAAATTATCTAGGGGGCAGTTTGCCCAAAGGCAGCATGACCCAGACAACAGCAGCTGGAGCTTGTAGCCAGGACTGTAGTCTCTGGAGAGAACTGAATAGGGTCCTAGGCAACACATTGAGACATATACTTATTCATGGAAAATGATAAGGACACCACTTCCACAAGAGAAGATCAAAATAAAGACAGTCTTAGGTACAAGACAAAAAACACAAGTTGTCAAAATTGGAGCCCAAAGATAAACCCAGACTCATAAAAAGATGATTTAATGATGATTCTTAAAATACTGACCTATGGGGCTATAAATTACATATTTCTTAGTTCAGAATTGAATTCTAAAGATTGGAGAGTTGCTAAGACTGCAAGAAGTGATCAGATGACCTCAGCTGTGAGCTGTAACCTCAGAGGAAGGTTGGACAAAGAAGAGAATGGCAGGACATGGGGATGGAGTGAGAGACTATATCAGATCACATCATGGGGAGGGTCTACAACAGCATGAAGAGGCTTGACTTGGTTTAGCAGCCTTTGAGTAGCCAGTGTACGTTCTAATCAGAGAATCAGAACCTATACGATTAGAGCTATTTTTCGGGAGGCTAATTTGAAAATTGTAAGTGATCACAAGCTCAGCAGGAGGAATAGTGTAAACCCAACTTAATTCTTATAGCAGCCAACAAAGCACCTAATAAAATGTAACATCTGCACCAGTAGAAATAGTGTAGCTGTGGTATGCTGGCTACCCAAGTCTCATCTGAAGTGTTTTGCTAAATTTTAGGCAAATAATTATAGGTGGTTCATTGATAAATGATATAGTACATTCAAAGGAGAAGAACAATACTCAAAATCATACTAAATTATCAAGGAATTATTGAGGAAGATATTGACCTCAATTGAAGAGTTTTATGGGTGTGGTGGGAGTCATGGTGTCTGCCTTCAAATATTCAAAGCATTTTTATGAGCAGGAGGGATTAGACTTATTCTTTGCCACTACAGTAAGAGCAATTTGTCCCCAATTCCTAAATGTGTTAAAAGAGTGACAGTCATACAAATGACTTGTCCTTCAAGAGGGAGACAGGCTTAAATGCCTGTGAAGGGTCTTGGTAGGTTTCTAAGGTTATCTTGCCATACCTCATTAGATGTCAGTGGAGAAATATAATTTGATTCAGTTTTGTATTTTGTTCTTTTTATGTATCTGTGTGTGTGCAGAAATCTCTACTTTCATAGACTGCCTCATGAAAATAAACGAATATTTGGGGAGCACTGCTACACTTCTAAAGAAAGAAGAAAAGGAGATGTGTAATTTATGCGGCATGCATGATGAATGTACCCCACTGCAGACAATGTCTGCCATTCACGATATCAAAGCAGCAGACATTGCTGCAAGAAGGGAACAAAATGTCATAGAAACAGCTACTGTTTCTGCTACAAATGGAGAGCAAAGTCCTTATACAAACCAGGTCCAGTTAAAAAAAAATAAAGCACATATGAGTTCAGAATTAGTGGGGGAAAACAACAATACCTCATTGAATGGAGATGTAACAGAGCAAGGGGAGTCACAGAACAAAATGTTCCCAGATAATGCTGAAAATGAAGATGATAAACAAACAGTACACATGACTGTTGAGAACATAAATGGCAACAGGGAAGAGATGCATGACATAATCCAGACAACAGAAAGAGAAATTCAAGAGACCTCAGAGAACCAAAGAGAAGAGATTACCACATCCTCAATAACACGTGATATCTCCAGCAAGTATCTGAATAGTCTTCTTTCCAATGATTCAGAGAGTCTAAAGCAAAAGAATAACATAATGGAAAAGGAGTAAGTAAATGTAATGTGAGAGGTGCTTGCATATCCCTGCTGATATGTGTGTTTCTGTAGTTATTATACATAGTATTTATACATGATGAGGATTTTATATTTCCACTTCAGATCTCCAAAAGGTATTGTAAATCAATAATTCAGTTTACATTACTCCCAGTAAAATTATATGACTGCTATTACCAATATTTTTTAAAATTTTAGGAAACAAACATTAAATGTTTCTTTAAAGAAAGAGGAATCCACTATAGAAGTAATTTAAATGAACAATTGTCCAGAATATGAACACTCTTCTAAATCACTACTCTTTCAATTATAATAAGAAAAAGCTAGGAAGCTGTGGAGAGTTCAAATACTAAAAGCATTTCTAGCCTCAGATTTATTTTAGCCATATCCTCAAATAAATTCTCACATTTATTTTATTTATAAATTATCATAAATTCTGAACCTGTGTCTGTAGACTCTAGGGGGCATAGGTAAGCTTTAGGCAGTTTTTAAAACCGAGTGTATAGTTTTGTATTTATTTTATCTCCTTAGAGATGATTCAGAGCTTTTACCAGATTCTCAAATAGCCCCTGACTTAAAAAAAAAAAAAAAGTTGAAATTGACAGGTATACTTCATGAGCTATCTCCCTTATACAAAGGGATAATCATCCCTATTTGTCCAAATAAAATAAAATAAAATATTCACAGCCATAGCTTTCCTGCAAAGATCACACTCTTAGAAGACAATGGGGAATAATGAAAAAAATCATCGCTTTGGGAATCAGATGGACTTAAATTTTATCTCCTGTTTTTTTACATACTAGTTTTGTGACCCTGTTCAACTTGCTTCATTTCTTAGCCCTATTTTCTTCTTTGCAGAAATAGCATATACTTCCTGGGATTATTTGTTAAGGTCAAATGAGAAAGTCACATAAAGAGCCTAGCACCACACTCCTTTGCAGATGTTCACGCTGAGCTATTGTGAGTGTGTAATTGATTTCACTCTCAACAACCTTCACTTTCTCTACCTCCCACATGCTTCCAACCTTCACTTAACCCCTCTCCACCATGACGTGTGATGCTCTTTTCAGGTGTACAATACAATTTCCAGGACAACGCTGCAACTGAGTCTTCAATCTCAAGCAACTCATTTTGCTATTTTGACCTTAGTTATCTCATCAATAAAATGAAGAGGTTGAGTTAGGTTAGCTGTGAGGTTCCTCCAGGGCTGAGAATCTAATGAATTTTATAGATGTCATGGGAGTACATTCAGTGCTTGACAGACCCCATAGCTTTAAAGAATTATTGCCCCTGCAAAACAACTACTTAAATTAGTTAATATGTAGTTGCCCATTTCATTTGAGAAAAAAATAACACTTCATATTCTCATATTCAGAAATGACTCAAAGCATTAACTAATGAGTCACTGCTGAACCACTCCCTCTAACACCTCCCTTAGGTGTTCCCTCTTTGGTGATTTCCTCTTTGTAGCACCCAAACCGATTGTGCTTGGCTTGCATATTTATAAAGATGACTAGTCTTCTCAATCCTTCAGGCTAGGAAGCCATGAGGCCACTTAAAATATGTGTATGATAAACAAAACCTCGCTGGGAATCTGTTGTGATTCCTCCCTGGATAGCTTTCTGTAAGAAACCTATCTCTTCTAGTGTCATTGTCATAGTGTGTATAGACTCAAAGGGAAACAAAAGTAACATAAACCAATCTGATTACTTTAGCTGCTGGACTAGATCTATTTGACTAAGGCTAGAGGAAACAGAAGCATTAATGGTCTCTTTCCTCACTTCATCTGTCAGTCTTTTAGTGCAGATAGTTTCCAAGGCACAGAAGAAAATCATTTTTAAAGTTATACAAGGCTGGATCACTGTATTCTCTATTAAACAATTCAGAAATTATTTCTCATTTTTTCGAAGGAACAAGAATATACAAACAAACCAATGTGCTGGATAATTTTTCTTCCAACTTTACAGGTTCAGAATTATAAATATAAATAAATAAACATCTCTGCAATTTCAACATTTTCTAAAGATATCTATGTTAAAGGGCATTCTAAAATTCAGTTCACTAAGAATTAAAAAATAGTTAAAACCTGATTATCCTAGAACTGGCTATTAATGCTCTATTTTATATTGATCCTCTCATTTATCTTTGACATTGCCAATATTTCAGCCATTTCACTGATAAGAAATGAGAAGTAGAAAGAAGAGGAGAAACTCAAGCTGGTAATTTTAATGTAGAGATCTAATTTATTTAGCATGAAATTTATGCTAACTCCCTAATATAAGAAGTTTAAATATTTTATCTCATTCCATCTTCAAACTATTGTGGATTAGGTATTAGTTTCAGTTTGTAATGAATAAAGAAGCCAGTACTTTGGAATGATTTGAGGATATTATGTCAGAGTTTGGGCTTTTGTGCTAAATATAGTTGGATTCAATTATTGATTCTATAGATTTACCATCGGTGTGATTTTCAACAAGTGAAATTTTCTAAGCCTCAGTTTCCCTATCTGTAAAAGGTGTTGACAGTAATACCTATCTGACTCCCTAGTGAGGATTAAATGTAACAATGTGGGGGAACCTGGCTGGCTCAGTCAGTAGAACATGCGAACCTTGATCTAGGGGTTGCGAGTTCAAGCCCCATGTCGGATATGGAAATTACTGAAAAATAACAAAATTAAAAAAAAATGAAACAATGTGTAACCTAAAATCTGGTCCATAGAGAAAGCTAACATATTGGCTATTTTAATAATAATTATTGATGTTTAAAGTCAAACAAATAACGACTGATCTCAAATTTTCATCAAATGTTTAAGACCCTAAAAGCTTTGGCAAAGGTGATGGTTATAAAAAGCAAGAGTACAAAAAATGGTCAAAATAAGCTTTTGTATCAATTCTTCGAGGATTGTAAATATTTTGTTTCTAATTATCATGATTAATCATAAGTTCACAGTACTTTTGTACCTTTCTCAGGTTTTCTAAAAAACATAATAAACATCATTCAATATAATATGTTTGGATAATTCCAACACCAGACATGTATTTATCCTTTTTCCTTAAAATTTAGTAAATGATTCAGGTATTACTACTTTGTTTATCAAGAAGCATTAACAATCTTCAGATTCATATTGTAAAATGAACAAAATTGAGAAATCAACCACCTAAATAATAATAGTAATGTCAATAGTAACAATAGTAATAATAGCTCATATATATAATATTTACTATGTGCCAAGCATAGCTTTTTAATTACTTAACATATGCTAGTTTATTTAATTCTCACAGCCTTCTTATTAGACAGGTATTATTTTATTATAATTTTGCAGTCGAATAAACTGAGGCACAGAGAGGTTGACTATCTTGCTAAAGGTTGCAGAATCAGTAAGTGGAATAGTTGGGATTCACACAAAGACAATGTGGCTCTAGAGTTTGTGTGTATGTATGTATGTATGTATTTATATTTGTTTTATATTTTATTTCATTTTTTTCAATTTTTTTATTTAAATTCTAGTTAGTTAACATATACTGTAATATTGGTTTCTGGACTATAATTTAGTGACTCATCACTTACATACAACACTCAGTGCTCATCACTAGTGCCCTCCTTAACACCCATCACCCATTTAAGCCCATCCCCTGCTCACCTCTCTCCATTAACCTCGGTTTGTTCTCTACAGTTAAGAGTCTCTTATAGTTTGCTTCCCCCTTTTTTGCATTTAGCCATACAGTACATAAATAATTGGGAAAATTATGTATTTTTTTTCCTGCAGGTATTTTGATATGCTGAGTGATACCAGCCCCCAAGTGTCTTGTTACATTACGGCACCATCATATATTCTACAACATCTAAAATGCCGGATAATTAACAGCATGAGTTCTTTAATAGTGAGTGATAGTGAAGAGTTGGTCAGTAATGTCATCTTTGTTGAGTGTTCAGATACGAAAAAAAAAATTCCATTTCCAATATGCATTGCAATTCCATTTACTGCACGTTACAGAGGAAATTACAGAGACATCATGGTGAAAGTGTCTGACATAAACCTTCAATCAGGTTACCTAACCCCAAATTCACTGGAAGGAATGAGAGGAAGTTTTAAGGTTAGTAAATCCTTGGCTACATCTACATTTGCTGTTTGACTCTTCTACTAAATATTACTCAGACTACCAGATTGTGTATAGTTATAATTGCTCCATTGGTAAAAAATGGAAAGGTTAATTAGATTAACACCAGTGAATTCACAAACTTTTTGCCATCCTTTGATCTTTATGATCAAGGAGCAGAAATTAGTGGCCAAACTTAGGAATGAAGAACTTGGGTCTAGGACCCAGCAACTGTTGTATTTTCACCTGGGAAATAAAATCAAAATCATGGCTTAATTAGCTTCATGCCTTAGACTAATATTTAAATGTGATGGACCTCTGTCTAAATCTAAGAATGTTGGAGTCCCCAGATAATACTAGCTTTATTTTTTTATTATTCATGAGTTGGGAAAATATGTAAAAAAAAAAAAAAAAAAAAAAAAGAACAATTGTGTGTGTGTGTGCCTTGAGATAGTTTTTAAGTCTATAAATTGTGTTTTGTTCATACAGAGAAGACAGTATATGTGGTAGTTAGGATGTGGGTTGTGGAGGAAGATAAGCTGGGTTTGAAATCTGGTTCCTGTACTTCCGTGCTATGTTACTGTGGGTAAATTATGTAACCTTTTCATGACTCAATTTCTTTATCTGAAAAATGAATACAATAGTGTCCACCTGATAGGGTCATAGGGATTAAATGAATAAATGCACTTACAAAGATAAAAGGAAGCCTATAAACACGTGTTAGTAGTTAATAAATTACCATTTTTCACGGTCAACTTTATTGTAGTAACTCTGACTTTCTCTATGGTCACAAATTCATATGTTTTGAAAACAAGTTATAACAGTTATTAAACTCAGCATAGAGTTGATGGAAACTAAGGTTAAAGATTCTTCTGTGGGCCACTGAATTTATTTTTAAACAGAATATTTGTCTTTTTTTCTTTATGTAAGTTGTCATTATTTGAAGACAAGGGCAAGGAATAAATACTTAAAATTCCACTAAATAAGAAATTCTTTATAATACATCTCTTCTTTTTATGATTTGTGTCTTTTCTGAGTTACAAACAAGGTTATACAGTAGAATATGAAAGCTAAACCTGTTCTAATTATTTATTCCAATTCATGTCACTAGCATATTTTATATTTAGTCCAAGAAGACTGTATGTCTAAGACTCTGGTCTGCATTGCCCTTGACTGTGGCTTTTTAATCTTGACCAGTCTGTGTGACTGTCATTATAAAAGCAAAAATTGTTGATAGTGCATGTGACTTTCACAAAATGGGCAGCAAAATGTTTTGTAAATGGATCATCAGAGCAAAAAGGAAAACAAAATAAGAGGACTATTGTCTACTGGAAAATATAAATCATATACTTTTTATAGTTTTCTAATGGTAGTTATCCCTATTTTTAGCTCAAAATTTTTAAACTCTGGATTTCTTCCAAAATTTTGTGTGGTTCATACGACATTTAAGAGTTCTAATTCTGGAGTCAGATAAACAAACCATCATCAGAGTTCGGTTCATGACACTCCCCTGCTTAAAAACACTTCCGGTTCCCAGCATCTGCCAAATGTGCTCTAAATGCACAACCCACTATCAGTTCCGGGGAGACTTTTTTTCTTATCTCTCACCATTTTCCCTTCAGCCAATTAACTACATTCCTCACGCCCTGAATTTTCCCAACGAAGGATTCATGAAGTGATATTGTGAAATATCTTCCTTAGTCAGTTTTCAAATAACAGATTATTCTCCATTGTGATTGCCCCTGAAATGTTTGTGTGTGGGTCTGCATGATTATCCACGCGGGCTGGGGCAGAGTCAGGCTGGTGTCTGGGGAGACATGGATAGACCAAATGACTTTTAGGTCTTCCTCTTCATTTTAAGCTTTGGTGATTATACGAGTAGATAATTTTGTTTTCCTTTATGTACTCCGTTTCTTTTCTGTGTGATAAAAAAGTGCGATTACATGCCTGATATATGCATTACAAATTTAAATGTCACTAGATAAAAATGAAACAGAAATGTCTCTTTTCAGTCATTTGCTCCCACTGCATGGAGAGAAATAGAGAAAACGAATTTACTAAGAAATTGTGAATTGTCAGAAGGAAGAATTTGCTGACAGAACAGGTTCTCTAGCTTTTGCATAAACTACCCAAATGATGACATTTGGAATTCCCTAAAACCGTGTTGAATTTTCTGGATAAATGCCAATATTTAAAGTTTATTCTGGTAAAGGAAGAGAGGATTCCGAAAATAGTTAATATTTGTGAAAACACTACATGTGATTGTCCATTCACTACACATTTCGGGGGGAATTTAATTTAAATTAAAAAATATATTTATTTCTCTCTTTTCTGTCATGTAGTTCAAATTTGAGAAACTAATATTTACCTCTACTTCATCTCATGAGCTGACTATCCCTTCGGAGTTAATGAAATCTTTCCCAACTGTGGGAGATTACAGGGACAGCAGATAGAGTATGTACAAAAGATATTCCCAGAATTGTGCTGTGTTAATGTACTTTCATGTGCTCCATCCCTGCAGGGGACCTGTGCTGAAGTGAATGTGTACAAGTTGGGTATCTTTTCTGTTGTGTCTTGTTTAAAGAAAGAGTCCTTCACAGTAACAAAGAAAGGCCTTACTCTTAAGCCGAGCATGGATTCCCGAGTGTCCTTAAATTACCCTCCAGGAGTTTTCGGCTCACCGGTGCTGGTACAATTAAAGGTAAATATTAAAAACTGCTCAGTTTCTTCTCGTAGACGTTGTGGGTCAGCGAACATGATCCAAAAAGGATAAAGAAGAAAAAATTCTTTAATATACTGGTAAATGAATTCTTCTCTTACACTTTTAATGACTTAACATATAGTGTTATCAGTGATAAAGTGATGATTTAGAGCATAGTGAATCTCATTCCAAAATAAATCCCTGCTTTATCTGAAAGCTTTCTTAGCTACTTTTGTGTGTGTTTGTGTGCATGTCTCTTAATGCTGTTTATTGACAAAAACATATGCTGAGTATCTATGATAAAACTGATGCCAGACATTGGGACATTTATATGAGTCAAGATTTGCATCTGAGAGGATGGCAAACAGGAGGCTAATCAATTAAAATATTTATAATTATGAATATTTCATTATATTTAATTATAAAACAGGAATGAGGATTTAATATATACAAACACTATTTGCAAGGTATACACAAGATATAATAGAGCGTGGTTGCACATTTTAGAAGATATACTTTCTCCATATGTCTTGTCCTTGCAGCTTTGACTTTCCCCGATGCTCACCTGTTTCTCCCGGTTATTGTAAGTGGTTAGCAAAAAAGAAAAAGTAGGGATAAAAACCATATTATGAACAATTTATTCATAGATATTTTCCATAAACTTGAAATTTTAGAATCATGCTAGCTATTTTTATTAGCCATTCTTGTGTGAGAGGAAACAAACAAATATAGTCTTGTTTTTCTAGTTTCTGAAGATCACTTGATCTAACAACAGTTCTAATTAGAAATTATGTAAAATGTCTATTTTGTTTTCTAGGTCATTTTGTTGCCTACAATTAAGAGTGTTTCTCAGTTATTTATAACACAGGACAGGGAACCTAGATTTCAGACAGACTTTGTAAAAGGGGGACCAAATGCTGTGTTTTTTATAAATTAATGCAGTGTTGATTCTAGTCAACGATGCACAAAGAAATGTATAAAACTAGGTTCTATCAAATTTTCAGAAAATTGGTTAGTGATGTGCTGATACTTTGCATCTTTTGCTATTAAAATATATGAATATTTGTATTTTTTCCTTGTCTAGGTTCAGCCAGTTGACCCATCTTTGGTGGCATATTTAAAAACACAGCAAGATACTTCCTACCCGGTAGTATCCACAAGCCCTTTGATCCATGTTAAGCACCCATCAATACATCCTTTCCAGAAGCCAGTCACTGTATTCCTACCTTGTTCTCCACATCCTGATAAAAAGACTGTGACATCTGAGATAGATCATAAAAGAACAGCTAGTGCCACAACAAATAGGGTCATACCTTTATACCTCAACCGGTAAGTTAAATCTTAATATCTCTGACTTGATGATAAACAAAGAAATGTAAATAATTGAAAAATGTAATTTGATGTCACATTTTTAAATATCAGTATTGAAATATTATGAAACATTTTAATATAGAAATAAAATATCGTGGATTCACAAAAGGTAATGATTTTAGCTGTAACAGGCCCAAATGTGTGCTATGTGATAAGGTTGATGCAGAAGAAGTAAAATTAAATCTTGCTTTCAAAGAAATTATGATATGGTTAATTATAAAGATGTGGTAGTGATTTTAATTTCTTTTCTTTTTTTTTTTTTAGTGATTTTAATGTCTATATTTAAGAGTGTTGTGTAAATGTAGGAAAAGAATTAACCTGAACTTCTCTAAAACAAATTAAATTTGAGTCTGTTTTTGCCATATAGGTAGATTCTTTCTTAATTTTTATAATTAAAGAAATCCCCACCAATAAGACAAATACGCATATTGAGTTACCAGCCAGAAATGAAATCCAGAAGGACAGGTTAACAACAAACAGGGTACACAGATTGGGACGCCCGGGTGGCTCAGTCGGTTGAGCGGCTGCCTTCAGCCCAGGTCATGATCCCAGGGTCCTGGGATCGAGTCCCGCATCGAGCCCCACATCGGGCTCCTTGCTCAGTGGGGAGCCTGCTTCTCTCTCCGCCTCTGCCTGCCACTCTGCCTGCTTGTGTTCTCTCTCTCTGACAAATAAATAAAATCTTTAAAAAAAAAATAGGGTACACAGAATAATCCTGGTCCTATCCTTTCATTTAATATTTATTTTATTTTCCTAATGAAGAACATGGAAGGGAATTTACTATTCTTCAGTTCTGAAGGAAAAGGTTTTTTTTCCTCTGAAAAACTGGAAGAGGGAGAAACAACTTCAGACACTTAATCGAAATGCTAACTACTATTAATTGAGAAGCTACTGTGTGCCAGGCCTCCTGTGTATATCCTCTTATCCAATCTCTTCACCATCTTATTTTCATTTTATTAGTGAGAAGACTGAAACTCAATATGAGTAAGAACTGGCACAAGTAGCTATATCTACCAAGTGGTGCAATCTTGGATACCCACGTATCTTTAAATCTACTCATGACTCTGTGTAGCCATCATTTATTCAGTTTGAGACTGCAAGGCTGGAAATTAAGAAGAATCTCTAAATTTCTAAATTAATTAAGAAATTAAGAAGGAATTTGTCCTTTCCCACCATGTTTGCAATTTAGGGAGCTGGCAATAGTAGAACATTAGGTTATAGCTGGGAGAAGAAATTAAACTTTCTTTCATGTTAGATCAGTGAAAGAGGGCATAAAAATATATATGTGATCCAGTTATATGTACTTTTGCTATAAATAATCTCAGTTGTAATTTAGTTAATCCATATTCTTGTGTATCATGGTAAAGTAAGATTTAAAACCAGAAATATCCTGGAGCTTCCAATTTAAATGCACCAGTCTAATAGATTCAGACATTCTCTTTTAGATATTCCCTGAAATACATATACATATATGTATATATATATTTGTAAAGACAAGAACTTAATCCTTTTTTTTTAAGATTTTATTTATTTATTTGACAGAGAGAGAGAGAGATCACAAGTACGCAGAGAGGCAGGGAGAGAGAGGGAGAGGCAGGCTCCCTGCTGAGCAGAGAGCCCATGCGGGGCTCGATCCCAGGACCCTGAGATCATGACCCAAGCCAAAGGCAGAGGCTTAACCCACTGAGCCACCCAGGCGCCCCAGAACTTAATCCTTAAAATGGAATTTTGCCAGTAACCTGTTGCTAGAATCTGGTAAGTATTCCCACTGTATATAGAGGATGGATGGCAAAGGATTAATAAAAAATAATTTGTGACTGATATGTACTTTCCATCATAAAACAAAGCAGCTCCATTTGCAAGAAAGATGATAGAAAAATAATTTGTCCATCCCTGATTCTCTATTTCCATAGTCTGAGAAATATAAATTTATCTCTGTAATACACAGACATCATTTTTGGAACTGATTACATCAGTGTTCCTTTGTTCCTCTTTTGCTATACTTCCACATCCCTCAGAAATGACAGAATAGAATGCAGAGAGAAATTAGAGACAGCATTTTTCATTGTCAAAAGTGAAATTCCCATAAGTATAGGAATAAGAATAGAGACAATAAGAGCCCTAGTAGAAATCATGCTGAGGGTGGCACATTTTCATACACTTAATTGATTCAAAACATTTAAAATCCGGTTATCCCAGGTAGGAGAAGGTTACACGCAGTAATCCAGATAAATGATAGTCAGTAAAAATGATTAGACACTGAAAATTGATTTCTAAATTATGCACATGGATCTGCTCTCCAGATCTAAGAAAGAGATTCAAGCGGCTACCAAACTGGAAATGTTTGGATGAATATTTATTCAAGATTAAGGAAAAAAGTCCTACATCATTTCTTAAGGAAAAAAAAAAAACTTAATACCAATCAAAAAGATTTCAAAAGCAGAACAAAACCACACACACACAAAAAAAACAAATTATAGAAATAAGGAAGGAGAACATCCTCCTGACGTTTCACAGTAACTTGAATAATGAGAATCCCAGTTCCCTGGAGAGTATTATGGTAACCTATTTTGGAAATTTAGTAGTATCCAGTGAGCAAAATTTCTGAGAGGCAGAAAGCCATCAGGATACACCAGAAGAAGATGAGGACAACAGGATGAGATACAAAGATAACAGGCAGAGATGAAAAGACACCAAGGTATGATAAAGAATCATTTGAAGTGATGTCACCTAATAATTATGGGTACCATCAAAGGAACATCCAAAACAACTATAAAAGAAGCAATAATCAAAGGCATAGTTGAATTTAATTTCCTGATGTTTATTAAAGCCTTGACTTAGAAAATGCTAATTGATTACTAGACACAATTATGGAAAAGAAAAAAAAAAAAACAATTCTTACATAGGCATGACATGGGAAATGGAAATGTACATTTAAAGAAAACATAATTCTATAACAATCCATTCAGCAGAAACAGATTAAGTAAAAAGGAATAACATCAGTCTTGCCTCAGTCTCATTCATAAAAGCAAAAAGCAGAATGGAAAAGTTTATATGGCAAAGGAGAACCAAAAAACCCCCGAAAAACAAGATAACAGCATGGTGATGTAAAAGAGAAAAGATGATGTAAATAAAATAAGCAGTTACATTAAATAGATATAAATGGGTTAAACATAATCTATACTATTGTTCATCTTATGCAAATCTTTAATATCATTTTATGCTATATTTGAGGTGATTTCCTTAGATTTGTCATACATTTTACCATTTTTAAAATATTTTATTATTTTTAAATCAGTTGTTTCAACTATTCATTTCCTCATTGTAATTCTCATTTCTAAAAGGCTATTGCTATATTTTAAAAATCTTTTTTCATGATGCTGTTTTTCATTAAGCTTTCCATTTCTTTCTTTATCCCCTGAATCATTGTAAACATACTCATTTTATGGTTTCATTCAGATTATTCTATAATAATAATCTGATTATTATCAGATAAATATGTTACTAGGTAGGTGATCACCTACCTATTAATATATTTACTATTATCTATTAGCATGGTATAATCTAGAACATTGTCTACAATGCTGGTTCTGTCCTTAGAAATTCATTTCCAAGTATTGATTATGACTTTTAGTCAGATCAACTTTTCTTCTCCACTTCCCTCCTGCCCAGAGCTGCTTTACGTGTTTCTTGATTTCTTGAGCCAATGTTTTAAGAGAGTTTGGTTGTTTTTGTTGTTTCTTATTTCATGGCCAATGCTGCCCTTTTGGGATTCCAGTTTTATGACTGAGTTAGTTCCAGTAATAGCTAGAGGCTGTATATAATGTGCCTGATAATATGTTAAGCTCCAGCCCCCACACACCTGGTGTGTGTGCATGGTTGGTGGGGCAGGGTGTGTGTATGGAGGAGACTGATGACCGTGGGAATATCCGTAGACTCAGTTGCTCATGTTCCCTAGGGAGAGAAGAGAATTCTAGCTTTTTGAGATTTTTTTAAAAAAATATTTTATTTATTTATTTGAGAGAGAGAAAGTGAGCATGAGTTGGGGGAAAGTGGCAGAGGGAAAGGGAGAAGAAAACTCCCTGCTGAGCAGGGAGCACTCTGGGGCTCTATCCCAGGACTTGGAGATCATGACTTGAGACAAAGGCAGCCGCTTAACCTACTGAGCCACCCAGGTGCCCCGAGCTTTTTGAGATTTTGTTAATTTCCAGACCTAAGGGATTTCCTTTCTGGCTTTCGAGTTCCTCTACCTTGCTCTCTGTGTGTCTGCGTGTGTAAGAAAGGGAGAGCTTTTGTCCAGTATTTCTTTGTAGCAGGAGGACGGCCATTTGTCATCAATTCAATTGGCCAAAATACAGATTTCTTTTTTCTTCTCTGTTTTGTTGCCTAGTATGTGCTCTCTCTGCTATAAAATCCTTTTTCTATCCCTGTTTACATGAAGAACTCTGGTTTATTCTGTAAGTGGTAGCTCAACTCTTTCCTTATCTGTCAAGACATTCTAAGATCTCCAGGAGGGATTGATTTTTTTCTTTGTGTCAGTTCCATACTTTGTGCACATCCTATATCATACCATAGTATTATTAAATTCTCCTTTCCATTTAGCATCACTCAGCACAAGTACAACATAATATGTGGTCAATAAATGTTGCATGAATTAATGAATAAACTAATGAACAAATTTGTGGAAATGTAAATAGTATTAGTAATCCTTCTATATTTTTTAACAATGCTAATTTAGTATTTTATAATATGCTCTATTATTAGTGCTAGATATGGTAAATGCATTTTCTCTATCCAGTGGAGCATAAAACAATAAAATGGGGAGGGGGGGCGCCTGGGTGGCTCAGTCATTAAGTGTCTGCCTTCGGCTCAGGTCATGATCCCAGGATCCTAGGATCGAGCCCTGCATCAGGCTCCCTGCTCAGTGTGAAGACTGCTTCTCCCTCTCCCACTCCCCCTGCTTGTATTCCCTCTCTCGCTGTCTCTCTGTCAAATAAATAAAATCTTAAAAACAAACAAACAAACAATAAAATGGGACCCTATGCCAGCTGTTTATTTAACATTCTTTCATCAAAGAGTAAAAATAGGTGAACATTTTCTGTGGAAATAGGAACACAACGAAGCACTCCATGCCTCATTAAATAAAAAAGATAAAAACCAGTTGAGGCCAAAACATATTCTAAAGAATAAGAATTAAATGTCTTTATTACATCACATTCCTTTATGTCTGAATGATTTCTGGGAAAAGATGAGAGTCATTTAATTATGAACCAGAAAAGATTTCTTGACAGTAATGAAAGGTGACATTAACTTATTAAATAAAAATTTATTCCATATTATATTTAAAATATTTTAGAGAGTTAGATGGGAAAACATTTTTGCTCATGAAAAATGCCTTTTCTGCATAACTGGTTTTAAGATAATCTTGTTCAAATGTGACATGTGAGTCATATACAGGAATATTTGTGAAATAGATGTGTCATATCACATAAGAATAAAATAGACCAGTTGATAAAACTACCATGTAACTCAAGATAAAAAGCTTTTGCACAGCAAAGGAAACAGTCAACAAAACAAACAGGCAACCACGGAATGGAAGGAGTTATTTGCAAATGATGCTACAAAGGGCTGATATCCAAGATCTATAAAGAACTCCTCCAACTCAACACTCAAAAAACAGATAATCACATCAAAAAATGGGCAGAAGACATGAACAGAAACTTCTCCAAAGAAGACATACAAATGGCTAACAGACACATGAAAAAATGTTCATCATCATTAGCCATCAGGGAGATTCAAATCAAAACCACATTGAGATATCACCTTACACCAGTTAGAATGGCCAAAATCAACAAGACAGTAAACAAGTGTTGGAGAGGATGTAGAGAAAGGGGAACCCTCTTCCACTGCTGGTGGGAACGCAAGTTGGTGAAGCCACTTTGGAAAACATTGTGGAGATTCCTGAAGAAATTAAAAATAGAGCTACCATATGACCCTGCAATTGCACTACTGGGTATTTACCCCAAAAGATACAGATGTAGTGAGAAGAAGGGCCATATGTACCCCAATGTTCATAGCAGCAGTGGCCACAATCACCAAACTGTGGAAAGAGCCAAGATTCCCTTCAAAAGACAAATGGATAAAGAAGATATGGTCCATATATACAATGGAGTATTATGCCTCCATCAGAAAGGATGAATACCCAACTTTTGTATCAACATGGACGGGACTGGAAGAGATTACACTGAGTGAAATAAGTCAAGCAGAGAGA
>CM052899.1:150720289-150822059 GCA_028534135.1 Potos flavus | reverse complement strand
GGAGACGAAGCATGAGAGACTGTGGACTCTGGGAAACAAACTGAGGGTTTTGGAAGGGAGCAGGTGGGGGTTGGGTGAGCCTGGTCGTGGATATTGAGAAGGGCACGTATTGCATGGAGCACTGGGTGTGGTGCATAAACAATGAATCTTGGAACACTGAAAAAATAAAATAAATTTTTAAAAAAAGAAAAAGAAAAGTTGAAGAGATGATTCCCCAGAATAGTTAACACAGAAGAACAGAGTTGGAAGAGGAGCACTACCTGATTTTGAGACTTACTTTAAAGCTATAGTAATCAACACAGTGTGGTACTGGGGAATGAATAGGCAAATAGATCAACAGAACAGAATAGAGAGCCCAGAAATAGACACACATATATAAAATTAACTCATCTTTGACAAAGGAGAAAAGGCAATGCAATGGAGAAAAAGACAGTCTTCTGAAGAAACAGTGCTGGAACAAGTAGATGTCCATATGCAAAAAATAATGAATCTAAACACAGACCTTACACTGTTCACAAAAATTAACTCAACATGGATTATAGACATAAATGTAAAATGTAAAACTATAAAACTCCTAGAAGAAAACATAAGTGAAAACCTAGATGACCTTGGGTATGGCGATAACTTTTAGATACAACACCAAAAGCACGATTCCTAATAGAAATAATTGATATGCCGGACTTCATGAAATTAAAAATTTCTGCTCTGGGAAAGAATATCAAGAATATAAAATGAGCCACAGATTGGGAAAAAATAGTTTCAAAAGACACATCTGATAAAGGACTGTTTTCTAAAATATACAAAGAACTCTTAAAGCTTAACAATAAGAAACAAAAAACCTGATTTAAAAAAAATGGTCCAAAGACTTTAAGAGATACCTCATCAAAGAAGATATATAGTTGGCAAATAAGAATCTGAAAAGATGCTCCATATATGTCATCGCTGAGATGCAAATTAAAACAAAAATGATACATTGATCCACATCTTAATGGATGGCCAAAATCCAGAATACTGACCACCTTAAATGCTGGTGAGGATGTGGAGCAGTAGGAATTCTTATTCATTGCTGGTGGGCATGCAAAATAGTATAGCTACTGTGGAAAACTGTTGGTTTCTTACAAAATTAAACATATTCTTATCATAAGCACCTCTTGGTATTTATCCAAAGGAGTTGAAAACATGTCAACACAAACACCTGCATGTAGATATTATAGAAGATTTATTCATAATTGTTAAAACTTGGAAGCAACCAAGATGCCCTTCAGTGGGTGAATGGATAGATAACATCCATACAATAGAAAACTACTCAGTGCCAAAAAGAAATGAGCTATCAAGCCAAAAAAGACATGGAGGAATCTTAAATGCATATTACTAAGTGAAAGAAGCCAATCTGAAAAGTCTATATACTGCATGATACATACTATATGACATTTTGGAAAAGGCAAAACTATGGAGACAATAAAAAGATCAGCGTTTGACAGAGGTTGGAGTGAAAGCAGGATAAATAGAGTACGGAAGATTCTTAGGGAGGTCAAAATACTGCATGATAATGTGATGATGGGTACATGTCATTCTACATTTGTTCGAACCTATAGAATATGCAACACAAAGAGTGAACCCTAATGTAGAATATGGACTTTAGATGATTATGATCATCAAAGTGTAAGTGTAAGTCCACCAATTATAACAAAAGTACCACTTTGATGGGGGATATTGATGATGTAGGAGGCTATGCATATGTGGGGGTAGGAGAAAAATAGGGAATCTCTGTACCTTCCTCTCAATTTCGCTGTAAGCTTAAAACTGCTATAGAAAAAAAAAGGATTAACAAAAAAGAAACTCTCCTTGAAAAGTTCCCAGAAATGTCTATTTCTACTTGTGAAACCTTGGAACAGATCTTTTTTGTCTTGGGAAGAATCTTCTGAGTATCTTTTAATTGTGTGGAATTAAGGCATTTATCTCAGAACAATGTATTGGGAGCAATGTTAGACCTGAGAAGCGCAGTCTGGAGTGGACATCTGTTGCTTTGTCTACCCAGCCACTTTATTTTTGGGGAATTGTATCACAAATTCTGGAAACTGTTCTTTCCATTCATGTGGACATAATGGGATTTTTCATGTTTTTCAATGTCCCTGTTAATTATAATTGAACACTTGAACACAAATGGACCAATTAAAATTCCCTTAACGCCTGGAATTTTGATGTGGAAAAAGTCTTTAACTCAAGAAATAGCAAGGTCAGTTATTCTTGAATAAACAAATTAATTTAATAAAGGTTGATTATGTTTTAAGGATCTCTTAATACATCAGAATGTCCTGTGAGCAAGTGGTATTCACTGCTAGGCAATACTAGATATGAAAGTTTGCTAATAGCTTATATAAAAGGAAGAGTTTATTTGCAGAGTTGTCAGGAACAACTGGGATAAATAAAGATGCTGCCAAATCACTTAATTTCAAGACGAGGTATATATATTATCATATTAAAGTCTAAATTTGAGGTGATGGATGCGTTAACAAGCTTTACTATAATAATCATTTTACAACATATACATGTATTAAATCATCACATTGTACACCTTATATAATATGTCAGTTACATCTCAATAAAGCTGGAAAAAAATGAAATCTAATTTTGATCTTTATATTATTAAGGATTTTTTTTTAAGTGTCAGAAAAGCAAGCTCAAAATTTTAGGGAGAAAGAAATTCTTTGGTTCATGTAAATAAAGTCTGGGGATATGTTTATCTTTACATTTCCTCTTAAACCAGAAAGAACCTAGTCTCTCTCTTCTCTTTCTGCCTTCCTCTGTGCCAATTCCATTCTTTGACAGGCTTGCCCCTCATGCTGGCGAGATAGCTACATCTTGATAACTCCATGTTCAGTGGAAAAGGAGAAGCTTCCCCATGGATATGCATAAAGGCCCTGAGAATTATTCTCACTCTAAATCAATTACAAACCCACCCCTGAAGAGATCACTGGGACCAGAAAGATGATGCACTATACAGGACAGGCTAGGCTAAGTTATGGCCTATTAACAAAAACCTGAATTCACAAGGGCTGATTACAATCTTTGTATCTCACACATGTGAGATGCTGTGTTGTTATCAAAGGCAGGCTGCTTCTTGGTTATCCTTACTCCAGGACTCAGGCTGAAAGGCAACCAGTTTCTGGCTGCTGTCAAGTAGCAGAAGAAAAAGCTTTAGATAGATTCACATGAGCAATTAAATGCTTGGTCTCCAAGTGACATTCACGGTTCACTAACCAGATCTAGTCATATGGCCCCACTCAACCGCAGGGGACAGGAAGTGCAATCCACTTTGGAAAACGGTATGGAGGTTCCTCAAAAAGTTGAAAATAAAACTACTGTATGACTCAGCAATTGCACTACTGGGTATTTACCCCAAAGATATGAATGTAGTGATCCGAAGGGGCACCTGCACCCCAGTGTTTATAGCAGCAATGTCCACAATAGCCAAACTATGGAAAGAGCCCAGATGTCCATTTACAGATGAATGGATAAAGAAGATGTGAGATACACACACACACACACACACACACACACACACACACACACACACAGGAATATTATGCAGCCATCAAAAATGAAATATTGCCATTTGCAACAATGTGGCTGGAACTAGAGGGTATTATGCTAAGCGAAATAAGTCAATCAGAGAAAGACAATTATCATATGATCTCACTGATATGTGGAATTGGAAAAACAAGACAGAGGATCATAGGGGAAGAGAGGAAAACATGAAACAAGACAAAACCAGAGAGGGAGACAAACAAATAAGAGACTATAAATCTTAGAAAACAAATTGAGGGTTTCTGGAGGAGTGGGGACTGAGGGGTTGGGGGGGATGGGATAACTGGGAGATGGACATTGGGGAGCATAAGTGTTGTAATGAGCACTGGGTATTATATAAGACTGACGAATCACAGAGCCACATTCCTGAAATGAATAATATATTATATGTAAATTAATTGAATTTAAATTTAAAAATATTTTTAAAAAAGGAAGTGCAATTCTATCATGTGCTCAGAATAGGGAAAACTGGATTTTTTGGCAAACTGTATTAATGAATGTCAAATGCATCCACCTGGACCTGGGAGTAGGGTCATTTCCACTACAGCCAAGAGTCTATAGGTCCCCACAAAAATTTAAGGCATATGTAGAAAAAAAAGTAAGAATTGTCATCAGAAAAAGAAATCAATAATACATTTTATTAAGCAAGTTTCTAGTAAATGATCAAAGTGTTGGATTCAGTTTGAGTGTATTTTCCTGTGTTAATAAATTATTAACTTTGAAGGATTACAAAATTTACTGTACTTGTGGTTTTCAAACAAAACCCAAAAACTAAATGCTATTTCTTCGCCATCCTCCTTATTTTAAACTGGTCGATTCCCTGAAGGAATCAGTAGAGTCTAAAGTTGTCAGAGTGGACATTTTAAATCTGATTTAGTTCCTAATTTATGGGTCATAAGATAGCTCAACTTGTAACATTAAGGTAGTTTTAAAGCCATAACGGATTCTTTTTTTGTTTTGTTTTGTTTTATTTATTTATTTGAGAGAGAGTGAATGAGAGAGAGTACGAGAGCAGAGTAGGGGACAGAGGGACAAGCAGATTCCCCACTGAGCAGGGAGCCTGGTGCAGGGCTCCATCCTGGGACTCTGGGATCATGACCCGAGCTGAAGGCAGATGCTTAACCGGCTGAGTCACCCGGGTGCCCCACCATAACTAATTCACCATAACTAATAACAAATAAACATGTGGGATTCACACTTGGATTTTCATTCTTAGTAGCTAGCTAAAATGGTTCTGAAACCCTTGTGAGTAGTAGCATCATTAGACCATTTTTTTTCCCTCCAAGTATTAAGGACTTTTCTTCCTTGGTGATTAATAGATACCCATTTAAGTGAATTCAGGAAAAGAGAAGTTTATTGTAAGACCATTCATTCCATCTCTAGGAGTACATGGGTTCTTTCATTGTGATTTTTCTCCTTTTCTCTTTTAGCATCTCCTCTATTTTTCCTTTCTTACTAATCTCTGTGCTTATTATTTTCATAACCCAGGGCACTGCAGCTAAAGGACAACAGTGACTGGTTATAATCTCTGAGCCTCTTAGACAAATTCCAAAGAAAAAGGATAAAATTTGCAGGGTGCCAAAAATTGGTCTACTGTGAGTCAGTCCAGCTCTGGCTGGTGGAAGGTCACACATGATACATACGACTGCCCCTTTCAGGGGATCCGAGTGGAGCAGGTTAAAAAGGAAGGTGAACTGTGCAAGAAAGCTAATTGCTATGTCTACTGTAGGAATTAGGATGAGAATATTAATGTGATTAATGCTTACTACAATTTTAAGTGCCTTACAAATACTAATTTCGCTCCATGATGTAGATAGTGTTATTTCTCTCATACTATAAATAAGGAAACAGTGATACAGAGAGAACAAATATCTTTTGCCCATGTTTATATAGTTAATAAGATGCAGATCCACCCAGGATTTGAAAGTAGCCAGTCTTATTCCCGAGTCTGTGGTCTTACCTCTCAGGCTTCTCCACTAATCTTGGCTCTCCTGAGGTATCTGGATTTACCAGCAAGTTTATTCATGTTTTGGGGTTTTTCCCTTAGCTCTTTTGCCAATAATAAAATGCTTCTCATTCTCCAAAGCTCATCACAAATGTTAACATTTTCACTTTGCAAGCTTCCCTGAGCACCTTCCTTCTGCTGCTAAGCCGTCCTGCACATTCCCTTAATTGCCACACCGATCACCTTGTCCTGTATTTGGATAATGCTGTAATCCTGTGAGCTTCTGCAAAGCACGGGCTATATATTTCTTATCTTCGTATTCCTGGTGCCTGGCATAATTACTGGCACATAGAATGCCACAATGTATGGTTATTGGATGATTGCTTAATGAAAGACTGAATGCTTTAAATAAGATTTATGCCACACAAATTTTACCAGTCTCTCTTCTCCTACTATTATATAGGACAAAAAGCGCTTCCATAAGAAAACCTGGGAACAATGCCTGTGAATCTTTGAAATTACTGGGATTCAGAAGCCGAGACAGTGATTGGTTTGGGCTGGATGATGTGGTGGTGAGAAACATGCAGAATGGATTGGTATCATTTGAATTATGTGAACATTTAGAGAGGTAATACAATAGTAAACAATAAAAGTTGATGATACTATATCCTGATGATTTATAATTGAAGTTTACAGAAATGGAATTATAGGATTAAATTTTTATTCCTCAAATTAGAGTATCAACAGTTCTTCAGGGTGTGCTTAAAATGTAAACCGGAATTAATATGATAGATCAATAGACAGCATAGATATGCTGTCTATAATTTCATTCGTGAGAGTTTAATAAGTGCTTTTGGAAACTGCTCATAACTTAGATATATTGTTTAAGGTTTCTTTTAATTCCCAAATAGTTTTAAAATAGCACCTTTATTTATGAAATTCCATAAAGACAGTAATTTTCTGTTCATACTATGCTCATCTCATAACTATGTATATGTAAACTGAATTCATTATTTCTGTGTCCTCATTTTACTTTCTCATTTCCATGTTTTCTAGACAGTTCATTATGAAAAGAGTTTTAGACAGTTTTAAGGCTCATGAGGAGCAGACACTCATAAAAAGAAGGCAGTCCTATGGCTAATGATAGCTTTTATTTTATAATGGGAGATCTTACATCTATGATTGTCTTGGGTCAGAAACAGAGTCTAAGATGAGAATTTATTGATTTATTGAGGGAGAACTCTTAGGTGAATCCTGTAAGGGAATGAAAGAAACAAGTAGGGCAAGGGAATAAGATCAGAAAACCTCTGGTTTCAGTAGAAGTTTTACCTCAGACTGATACCTCAGGGAAGCTCTGGAGCATGAGGACCGAGAAGGCTGGCTTTATACCCCTGCATTGGTCAGTCCTTGTCTGTGGGTGCAGGGATGTTCTGGCTGAGGAGGCTCCTGTAGGGTAATTCTCTGGAGAAGAGCTGAGGGAAATGTGTGAGAGAGCAGCGATCCAACCCAGAGAAATTTGTGTATATTAGTCTGCCAGGCTGCCCTAATAAAGTCCCACAAACTAGGTGACTTTGACAACAGATATGTGTTGGCTCATCATTCTGGAGGCTAGAAGTCCAAGATCAAGGTGTTAGCAAGTTTCATTCCTTCTGAGGACTGTGAGGAAGGATCTGTTCCAGGCCTCTTTCCTTGGCTTATAGATGGTCATTGTCATGTTCACATGGCCTTCCCTGTGTATGCATATTTCTATGTCCAGATTTCCCCTTTTTAGGACACCAGTCATATTGGATTAGGATATATCTAATGACCTTACGTTAACTTGATTACCTCTGTCAAGAACCTATCTCCAAATAGTCACATTCTAAGGTACTGGGGGTTAGGCCTCCAACATAAGAATTCGGGTACAGGGGACAAAACTCAACTCATAACAGGGCCCATTCATAGCCATCCTTACCACACAGAGATAGAGATAAAATGTTTTATCCCCACTTAATTATGACCTGTATTCTTTGTCCCGTTGGTAGTAAATGGATGATCTTGATTATCTTTCTCTTCTATAGTTTGAAGTAATACTCTTTGGTAATGCTAGTTAAAATATAATTTAGAATATGCTGTCATATTTAGAGCTGACCTGAGACTGGATAATTGCTTCATCTATGAACATCTGTTTAGAACTTGGTTTGGTTTGAACGGTTTCCTGACTGCAAAGAGTTTCGTTAACGTCATTCATGAGTCTAACTATTCGGTTATCAACATGCGTGATTTTGAAGAACACTTGGATGAGATTGGCTCTTTTCTTGGGTGTTATTTGTTATCAGTGATATCTTTGAGGTGGCAGGTAGCCCTTACGTCATGCCTCTTTGCTCCCATGCAGATTTGTTGTGCTTCATCTTTCTTCCAATGTGGAAAACAGCCATTTGGTTTCCTTTGTGAAAGCTCTGGAGGAAGCCATGCTCAGCACCACTGCCTGTGCTGTATTGTGCCACCAGAAAGACAACCCCCAGAGAGTAGTTATTCTCGTGGTGCCGTCTAAAGATTTAAGCCAAGTGCTTCGGAGCTTGCACTTGGAAGCCTTCAGTGGTCCCCCAGAGTCATCGCGTCCCTTCCAAGTAAAAGAAGGAGACCAACTTCTTTTAAGATTTACTGGAAATATCTTTGCTTCAAGTAAGTATAAAGACACCTTGTTGTACCCCCTATGGGCTAATGGCCTCAAACGTCACAAAGAGTTTGTCAAACTTGTATGACTAAGGACACTTCCAGAAAACTGAGAGGAGGCTTTTAAAAAGTGGGAAGAGGAAAACACTTACTCGCTTCTTCCTTTCCAGTCTCTTTCTTCTCTTATGAGGGGATGCATAATCCCTTACAGGCAGACTCTAAGTGACATTCTTCTAGGGATAGTCTTCTTCATGATTACTGAGTCTAACGGAGAATCATCTCTCTCACATACCATGGCAGTTACCTCCTAAATACTCCTCTGCTTCCACTATTAGCCATGTGATATCTAATTCCACACAGGGACAATAGTTATCTTTTTAAAAACATAAATCATACTCTATTACCCCATCAGTAAAACCTTACAATTATCTCTTATTTTACTTAAAAGAATAACTAAACTCTTCCTGATGTCCTATGAAGAATCTAATCTGGGATCTGTGAATTCCCAAGAGATGTGTGCATAGAACTATATTCCAGTATATTTATACTTCCACTTACTTCATTTTATATATTTAAAAGACTACTTTGAGAAGCAATGAATAGGTTTCACCAAATTCCAAAGGGGCCCATGGCACAAAAGCGGTTAAGAACGTCTCTCTGATCTAGATGACACACACTGCTTACCTCTCACCCTCATATTTATCTGGTGCTTTTTGGCTTCCATTACAAATCTTACCACAATTTGAAATTATTTTATTTATTTGTTTATTTACTTTTCATTCATATACTTATGTTCTTCACTGGAATGTAAATTTCATGAGGGCGCTGACTATGTCTTTCTTGCTGTGTACTCCTGAGGCTGGTACATCAAGAGCTTTCAATGGGTATGCAGTGAAGGGGTGAATATATGACAATATTAAGAAAAACAAATAGCGCAAATGAATATTAGAGGTTGCAGGATAATGGAGGAGAAGAGAGGGAATAGATTAAAAAAAAGAGATAAGAGAAGATGAAGAGAACGAGAAAAGGAAGAAAAAGGAGAACACAAAGGGAAAACAGCTGTATGAGAGAAGAGATAAAAAGATTTTTGGAGAAGTTGCCGTCCCAGCGATTTTTTTTACTAATTCAACCACTTCCCCTCTGTAACTTCTCTCCTTGATGTGGAATAGAATCTAACAGGAATGCATGCAAAAGCAAGGGGATAGGGGAGAAGTCAGGAATGGAGTTTATGGGGATTTCTGGCCCAGGATTCTTGTGATAGACTCGAAGCAATATTTTCTGTTCACTTGTAAATTGATACAGATCTCATTGATTTTTAATGATGCTTATTTTCTCTGTGATTCTGGAAATTAAGCCAAGCTCCACTGGCTCTTTGTTGTCACAAAAATGATGCAGCTTGAAGCTGAAGCTGCCCTTTTTCAGGCATCTCAGAAATGAGACCCAAAGTGTCCCAGCGTGAACTGTCTTTTCCACTTTCGCATTCAGCGTCCCGGCCATGAGTCGGCTGGAAGGACCCATTGAGTGAGCGACAAGGGTATCAGAAAAAGGGAAAGGGAAAGGTGAGGAGGGGGAGGAAGGAAGGTAGAAGAGATCCCTTTCTACTTGGCTTCCGAAGCAGAAACCAGTGTCCACACTGGGACAATCTCTCTAAGAAGAGATAGTAAAAAACTGGAAGTGTCCCACCCAAAGTAATGATGCCAGTGATTTTCCTGTAATACTTGGAACAGCAGCTGTGTTTACCTAGTGCCCTAAACAGGAGTGAGTTACTGTGCTTCTCATAAGCAATGGTACTGAGTGTATTATTGCCCGTAATGGGGAGGGGGAACATAAGCTAAAATAAGAGTGCCTGAGGAAAGCCAGTGCCTGAGCAATTCCTCCATACAAGGAATGGAGAAGAACTCATCTTCACTCGAGGGAAATGCCTAGGGCAGGATACCAGATTGTTTCTGCTTTGCCTTTCCTAGAGACCTCTGCTCAGATCTGTGGCCTCACCGGGTTCTTCTCCCTGGAAGAGGAGCAAGATTTCCAGGAAAGCACTGAAAACTCATCCTTTCATTAGAGCTTGTGATACTTTCTGTGACTCTCAAAGACATACAATCAGCTATGTCTGCTTAGAGGATTCTCCTCTCCACCCATCCACCCCACCCACTTCCAGTTACCTCCTACTGCACTTTCATACCTCACCTTGATGGTCATGTTTAGAAGAGTGTTCCCACCTTTCCTGATTATGTCAGTTCTTATCTTACTTTTTCAGATCTTTACGTACTTCTCTTTTGTGTACATGGCCATATATACAATCTTCATTTATTCATTTAGTTGTTGGATCAATGTCCTTTTCTCTGACTACAGTCTCTTGAGAGCAGGTCCTGTCCTGTTGGTGGGCACCATTCAATCCCCAGCACCTAGTACAGTGCCTGACAGTTAGAAGGAGTATTTGTTGGAAGAATGGAAGATAAAAACTTAGGAAAGAACTTAACATTATAGAATTATGCAATTAAAAGTATTTAAAACTTTAATGATGACTGTCCTTTCAGAAATGTCAGAATTTTTATATTTATGTATATAGAATAGAGATGATTCCTTTGAATTAGATCATGGGCCATGTACTTTATTTCTCCTTCTAAGAGAAAATAAGATAGGTGTTTCCCTGTGTTTTTTATATTAGTCTTTGGCATCCTACTGAATATATGCTTTCATTCTCCAGGTTAGAGCTGTTAATTCAGCACTTAGACCTCCTATTGTATGTCTTTTAAACCCCCAATGCTTACAAAATCCAGAAAATGCCAGAAAATGGTCAGATAAAATTTGATATAATGACACTTTAGCATGACCCATCACATCTAGTAATTCCTAAAGAGATCTGTGTGTGTCAAAGTTGCCCTGAATGCCCTTTGGCCTAGGGAAATGCCCTTCCCAGAAACATGTGTAGGATGTTAGAATGAGCACCCTTTTACTCATTCAACAAAAATTTCCTGCCCTTGTGTATATTTTATTCTACTGTAGAGAGACAAAGAAGCAAATAAGTAAATGCAATGTGCAGTGTGATGGGGGAGAAGTGCCTTATAGATGAATAAAGCAAGGAAAAGATATCAAGAGTCTCAGAAGGAGTGGCAGAGTTGCAATTTTAAATAGATTCATAAAGGAGGACCTTTTTGAGAAAATGATATTTAAGCAGAGACTTGAAGAAGGTGAGAAAGGAGCCATAATCCTATCTCAAGGGAATTTGTCCCAGGCTGAGGGATTACAAGTGCTACTGAACAGAGGCAGATGTGTGCCTGATCCGTTTGAGGAACAGCAAGGAGGCTGAAATGGGTGGATGAGAGGAAATGAGAGGACAGTTTAGGACAGGAGGTGAGTACTGAGCATTCCTTGAAGGCCATGGCAAGGAGTTTGCCTTTTATTCCAAGTGAAATGGGAGCCATCTTGTTGACAGAGGAGTCACATGATCTGAGTAAAATTATAGAATAGATTTTCAACACAGTTATAATCTCAGAGGCAACAGAAGAATTGGGGAGATGAGTTAATGAGCCATTGTAATAAACCAAGCAAAGGATGATGGTGGCTTATGGGTAGAGGTTGTGGAGATGTGTTAGAACACAGAAAAACCCTGAGCCAGTGGTTCTTACAAAATTCTTCTGGTTCTTCATTTTGCTAGCCTTTCACTTACTCATCTGACTTTTCTAAGCAAAAGCATGTATTTCTACATTTGTACTTTCTATGTCATCCTTGAAAAACATTCCAATTCCCCTCATTGAGAATAAAATATATTGCTATAAGGTATATCTAGTAACAAAAAATATAAGTAAATTCTGTATTTCTTCATATGACAAATATTTATTGAACAGCTACTATTCTAAGGTCTTCTAGGAACTATATTACATAATATGTTGAGGAGAAAGAGGTTCTCAAAAGGTCAACTCATGGTTGATTTCATAATTTTGGAATGCAATAAGTGAATTTTGCTTTTACTTCTCTAAATCCAACAATGTGGGAGGAAAAAAGTAGAATAGTGAAATTTCTTTGTGTTGCTTGTCCTTTTTTAAAATGTTTAAACATTTTTTCCAAGGGGCATTCAAAATATAGTGCTATATCTTGGCAGCAATGATATTCCAACTTAAAAAAAATCTTTGGTTTCTACTTATAACATTAATATCATGCTATTTATTACTAGTAAATCCTCAACAATTTCATCTTTATTTCATATATAAATATGACAGAGATTTACGTTACAGATCCTTATTTTTAAAAATTAACTGGCAATGAAAGGCAGACAAATTTAAGATTTAAATTGAACCAATGTAGCTATGCCTCACCCTCAATCTTTATATCCTGTGTCTTAATTATTCCCTATGAGTAATTTAATACCCGGCAGGGAGTATCTCTCAAAGGATAGAAGGAGAGATTTATTAAGTTGTATTTTATTGGGACAAAAGTAGCAGCTCTAGCAGCATGGAGTAGAACTTTGCCAAGTGTTACTCCAGTGATCTAGAAATTCTAATTTACTTAATTTACTAGGTGACATTTTAGTGACTCCAAAATTTTTTTTCTTTTTTTACCAGAATGAAACTCTTTTAAGAAGGCAAACCCTGGCTTGTCATTCCTTTCCTAGGATGTCCTAGGAATCATTCTATTCAAGTAGCCAACTTGCCCCTAAAATATAAACTTATGTGAAGGGACATACTCTCACACCTTTCATAAGGTGGAGTTCTTCAATTTCTGGATTTAACTGTGCTTTAGAGATTCACCAAAATGACCTCTAATAGTCCAACAGGGAGAAAAATGTTGGTGTCATCTACATCTCTCACTGAACTCTTATTTTACTGGGAAGGTTTTCCATGAGAGAGAGCTCTGAGTAGTCAACATTCAGGCTTCTAGGAATAGGAGGAAGTTGCAACTTCTACATAAAGGCTTCATGTTGATATTTAAAAAATATGAAGTGCTGACCATTTTATCCATATTATTTCTTTTCATTCCCACAACAATCCTAAGAGGTAAGTTTTATTTCTCTTGTTTTAAAGATAAGGAATTTAAGCCTCCAAGAAGTTCAGAGATGTGAAAAGACTGGAAAAATATAACAGTGTAGATAAATAGTTGGGCCGGACTTGGATCTAGCTCTTTAAGTTTGAAATGTACTATCTTACTGTTACAATCTAGCTTACATTTAAATTTTGCAAAAGGTAATGCAGACATGCCTTAAGGAAAATGGCAGTGTCTGTCTTGCTTTTGCAATGACAACAGAAAATTGTCCTGGTAAAACCCCCATGAGTGAAAACTTATCTCCACCAAAGCTCTAGTATTTTCAATGAGCAGTTGAGAAGATATACCCTTATTTGGTGGAATTAATCAGATTTCAGTAGAAATATAAATAACATGAATCTAGTAACTCTTCCATTTTAAAATTTTGCTAAAATATCTCTATTTCTGTGATGGTAGAAATGTTTTGCACCTGCACTGCCATATAAGGTAGCTACTAAAGACAGGTTTCTATTGAATATTTGAAATGTGACTGGAGTGATTGAAGAATTGATTTTCCATTTTATTTCATTTTAATTGATTTCACCTTTATTTTTAAAAGCCGCATGCTGCTAGTGGATACCATACATCTAGAATGCCTATGGTGAGGTCATGATAGTGTCCCATATGCTATGAATAGTTAGGGGAGAGAAAAAAGACAATTATTAAAAGGTAAAAATAATTTTCTAAATACAGAAAGAACTGAATATTTCCAATAGGTTTTTGTTAGAGCAAAGTGGAATGGAAAAAGAAATTCAAAGATTTTTAGATTTAGAAGCAACCAGAGAGCACCTGACCCAATTACAGATAAGAAACCTTTTTAGTTATCCGCAGTCTCAGACTACTGCTGCTTAAATTTTGGCAAAAGGTGATGATACCAAAAAAGCTTAAATTGTATTAAAAAGTGAAATAATTATTTGGATTTTAAAAAAGTAAATAAGACAAAGTGGTATATTTTAATAATAACAAATGCATTCTACTTCTTTTTAGGCAATGGGGAGGATTATGAAAAAGATTACAAGCTTATTTTTCATTTACAAAGAAAACCCAGGCTGGAACTCCAAATCAAAGAGGTGGATGAATTTGGAAACTATAGCTGCCCTCATTATAAGGGCACCATTGTAATTTATAAAATACCTAAAGAAAAGGTAGTCCATAACTGGGATCAATCTCTTATACTTGATGAAAACCATGATCAGTTGCCAATTTGCAAATTACCGTTGAAATTGCCGAAGGTAAGATATTTTACTTATTTTGTTAATTCTCCGTAATTCTCTACCATAGTCTATACTTCATGCATATGGATACTTAAGGTTAAAAAGAAAGGTAGGTCTAAAGTTGATAAGGAAGGAGTGGGTAGCTACAATTTTAGAGTTGTGGAATACCTATAGGGATTTTCACTTTCTTTCATAGCGACTTTCTAACAGGAACAATTCAAGTTGATCTGGTCTTGATAGTATGTTCTTAATGATTATAGAAATAATGTCATTCATTTTCTGTAACTGCATCGGAATAACAGAAAAATCATTTATGAAAACTCTGAATATATTTCAGAGCACAAGATATTTAGGAAAAGTCATGTGGTGAGCAGGAAAATAACTTCAAAATATTTTCATTCAGATTTATCAAATCCTGTACACTTAAGGGTGAATTACCCTTACCTAAAATTCTTATTCTTATCAGGAAAAGTAGCATTGAGTTGTTCCTCCAAATAGGTCAAACAAATAATTTTATTGCTGTGCATACTATTTTCTTCAATGATCCAGGACTTAGTAGTTCTAAAGTATTTTTTCTTTTTTTTTAAAGATTTTATTTATTTATTTGACAAAGAGAGATCACAAGTAGGCAGAGAGGCAGGCAGAGAGAGAGAGGAGGAAGCAGGCTCCCTGCTGAGCAGAGAGCCCGATGCTGGGCTTGATCTCAGGACCCTGAGATCATGAACTGAGCTGAAGGCAGAGGCTTAATCCACTGAGCCACCTGGGCGCCCCTAAAGTATTTTCTTAATGAGAAATATAACTGAAAAATTCATTTTATCGCTCCAAAGAGTAAACTTATTCTTTAAAGATGCTAAAATTATTTTTTCATGTTTTCGCTTTTTAGTTATGAATACCAGAAATCTGTTTTCCCTACTGTTAGATTTTTTAATGCTGATTTTAAGTTAATTAGTAAAGTAATTAATAACTTTGACAAATATTATTTGAACTTCTGAAATAGGGTATGTGCTATGCTGGGCATTGTGAAAAATACAGAGATAGGATAATACATGCCCTAAAACTCTGTTGTCCCAAACGATAGCCACTATCCCTATGTGTCTGTGAGGCACTTGAAATATGGCTAGTCCAAATTGAGATGTGTTGTAAGTGTAAAACACACACTAGATTTCAAAGCTGCAGTACAAAAAATACAAAATAAGTCATCAATCATTTGTTTATATTGATTTTATAATAAATTATATTATTTTGATTATGGGATTAAATGAAATATATAATCAAAATATAATATAAATAATATAATAAAATACATTATCACTTAGCCCCATAAAATTAATTTCACCTGTTTAAAAAAGATTTTTTATGTGGCTAACTAGAACATTTCAAATTACTTATTTGTCTCAAACTATATTTCTATGGGACAGTGTTGCTCTAAATGACTTACAATCTAGCACAGTATGGAAAACATGTACAGTGGACCCTTGAACAACTCAGGGGTTAGAGGCATCAACCCCTGCAAAGTAAAAAATCTGAGTATAACATTGGACTCTCCCAAACTTTACCCTTAATAGCTACCTGTTGACTGGAAGTCTTACCGATGACATAAACCATCGATTGACCTATATTGCATGCTACATGTTTAATATATTGTATTCTTATAATAAATGAGAAAAGAATATTAAGAAAATCATAAGGAAAATACATTTACAGTAAATGTGCTGTATTTATTTAAAAAATCAGTGTATAGGTTGACCCATGCATTTCAAACCTGTGTTCTTCAAGGGTCAACCGTATACAAAATCACCTTGTAAGACAATAAATGATTAGACTAGTGGGATAAACTGTACTCATAGTTGTTCAGAGGAGGGAAATAGGTTTTCTGGAAGCTGATGCTGGTAGAAATTTCATGATGGGTAGAGCAGTTTATCTGATATTTATAAGTTGGTAGAAATTTGGTCATTGGAAATGAAGAAAAAAATATGTTACAGTTAAATGGAATGACTTGGACTGGAGGTGGTAGGCATAGCTTAACAGAAATTCATAATTCATATGGTAACCACTATAATAACTTCTAATGTCTCTCAAGTGCTTTACACACCCTCCATTATTAAATCCGCACATGAGACATTATCACTGTTCTCATTTTAGGAAACTGAGGCATAGAAATTTTCACCAACTTGCTCCTGGTCCCATAGCTAAGTAAGTGTCTGATTAGGATGCAAACCCAGAAAATCAGCTTCCCACATGTGCAACCGCTCTCTGCTCTTGTCTCTTTAGCAGATAAAACCAGGATTTGGATAAACTCAAGGGCATCAGATGGATTTTAGGACTTCCATGTTCACCCCTGAAGTTGTAGAATAATTTCATGAGTATTATGCTTTAGCGTAAAGGTGATAGGAAAATTATATAACAAATGATATGACCTGGATTCTGTTCAAACTGAAAGCAGCCGTGACAGCCAAGCTGCTGGGTTCTAGAGACATTAATTCCTTACTTCCTGGTTTAGAGGAGATTCTGGGACTCCTGGAAGGCATAGGTAGGGCAGCAGAGTCTATTAAACCATTTATACTTAAAAAATTATATTTAAGCACAGTATAGCTGTGTAAGTGTACACCCACTATCAGTTTTCCCTCTGTGCATATTCGTCTCCACCTCAGGGCCTTTGCACTTGCTACTCAGTATGTTTGGGGCTCGGTTCTTTATCATTTGGGTTTCAGCTCACATACCACCTCCTATCATTATTCCCCCCATCTCCTCATCTATAGTCACTCCTTAACCCGTGAGCCTTTTAAAATTGACTTCATAACTCTGACCATCAATTGAAATTATTAGATTTATTTGTTCACATATTTTCCATTTGCCTTTGCCTCTTGAGAAAGCAAGCTCCATGAGTGGAGGACCTTGTCTCCTTATTCTGGCTGCACCGTCAGTGATCGGAACAGTGCCGGGCACATTGTAGGTACTTTAAATATTTGCGACTGGATGAATGAGGGGGAGGTCTGCAGCGTTCATTAGATTCAAAAAATTTAAGAACTATGGACTTGATGGAATACTCAAATTCTCTTGAACTAGTGGTTTATAGTCTCATTTACAAACACTTAGCTGGCAGGGTTGATGTGTATCTATGTGAAGATTCGAGAGCAGAGGAGGGGATCACTGGGGACATTCTCCAGGTGGCTCAGTTTAGCACATGACTTCCTCAGCTTGCTCTGTTGTTCTGCTGCTATAGGGACACTGGTGGGAGACAGGTCAGGGGGCTGTTGGAATTCTCCAGCAGGAAGGAGTGAGGGCCTCACTGTGATGATGGCAAACAGTGGGAAGAAAGCCTCTTATGGAAGAGAGGACAGATTTGAAGTCCAGAATGCGACACAAATTCAGCTTTCAGTTTTCAGTATTTTCTCCGTGGCCTATCTGACTTCATGAATCAGTGAGCCAAAGTGGCCAAGCTAGATGGCTTAGGGCTTTATACAGATTTTGCTCAGTAAAAGTTCATGTGAGTGATTATCCAGGTCTTTTGCATAAGCTCTTCCTCTGCCTTGATTCTAGCAAACCACTTGTCACCTGCATACCTAAACAAATCCTACTGGTCACCCCTTATAGCTCTGCTGAGGTGTGACTTCTCCCAGGAAGCCTTCTTTGATTTCCCCTTTCATATCAACTTTGGTGTGCTTAGTGTGTATTTCCACAGCACCCTATACTTTCTCTATCGCTGCAGTTACTGGATTTTATTATAATCACTTGTTTCCCAGTAGACAAATATTTCTCAATCTTTTTGTTTGTTTTTGCCCTCCTAACGAGTCTTTTTTAGACATTTTTCCCTCTAACCAATCCTCACCCATTAAATTTTAATATCACAAATATACAGTATACATATTTGTATTTTATAAATTAAAAGTGCAAAGTCTTTTCAACCTGCCCGAGAGCAAATTTTCTCTCCGGGAGGGTGATGTTACCCTGGTTGGAAATGCATGCGATTATTATCCAGGCACAGATATTGTCCTATTCAATTTGCATTTCCAGTACCAGGCATATAGTACACGCTTGATAATTATTTATGAATAATCAGATGAATGAGACAATTTCTTCAAACCTTAAGATTGCTCAGTCTTGTCACTGATAATCTTGAAACTATATTGGCATGTTCAAACATAGTACATTTTACGTGTCTGCTGACCTTCATATATCAATATTCTATTCATAACCATTGGTCCTTTCTTCTTCTTCCAGATAGGTTAGTATAGGGCTTTCCAGATTCATTCTTTCGGCCCTTTTTCATGCCTGTTTACTAGAAGTTTTTTGGGTTGAGGAAAAAAAATCTGTGGCTATAGAAAATTTTCCCTCTTTTGAAACTAATATACCTAAGTGGGAATTGAAACCATGACCTTCAGTTTATAAGAACACATTCCTTCTATAAAGTGCAGAATTAAAAAAAAAAAAATGACCTCAGCTTGACAGTACTAGAATATGTTATTTTTCAGGAAATGAAAGTATCCCTATTATATGGAGGTTAGCATTAACGAACACTACAGTATGTACACATTTGCACACGTAGTGTAAATCAAGTGAAGGCATTTGTCAAATGTGCTTTTCACACAGAAGACAAGCAGTAAATATTTATACATATGTATATAGATGGAAACACGCACATTCACATACACATACTTCTAATGTTGGGCCTTAATGTACTGTATGATTTCCAAAGATGTGAAAACATATCACCCATTATCTCATGTTTGTGAGGAACGATGTGTCTCATTCCTCAGCCTCCATATTCCATTCATTCATATATTAATCCATTCAACAAACACTTTTTGTATCCCATGGACCAGACAGACATACAGTGGTGTTCTCTTATGTATGGTCTCATTTTCCTCTTACCTCTCCACAGACTATTGTCAACTCAGAGAGCAGAATGAGCTTCTAAACCATCAGTCAGACCATTTCCTCTCTCTGCTCCAAACCCTGCAATGGCTCCTAGTTTCACTCACAGTAAAAGACTGTGTATGAACTTGGCTCTCATTGATTCTAGGACCTTCTCTCCTATACTCTTCCCTCTTCCCTCCTATACTCTAGCCACAATGACCCTCTTACTGTTCTTGGAACTTGCCACATGTGCTTCTGCTTCAGGTCCTTATGTTAGCAGTTCCCCTTGCCTGGAATGTTCTTCCATCCAGCAGACACCAGCAAGGCCAACACTCTCATCTTCAATTCTTTGATGAAATTTCCCCTTCTCTCTGAGGCCTACTCTAATTCTAGTTCTTATTGCAATCTACTTCTACCCACACAACCTGACACGCCTGATCCTCCTTCATGGGTTCTGCTTATTTTCTTTCCTTTCCTCTAAAGCATTGATATCGTCTAACATATTTCTTTGTTTGCTATGTTTATCATAGGAGCACTACTACTTCGCAATGAGAACATGAGCTCCTTGAGGGCAAGGACCTTTATCTGTTGTTCATTGCTGAATTCCAAGTCCCTGGAAGAGTGCCTGCCATAGGTTAGGTGCTCGAATACTGTTTGTTGAATGAATGAATTCATAAGTAGAGCTTGTATTTTAAGTACCCCAAGTGCGAAGAGCAAAGTGAGAAGAGTCAAGAAGGAAAATAAATTAGCTTTGGAGGGTTGACAGAATTTGCAGTGTGTGCTTATGGATGTGATAGCCAGCACAGGCTTCACTGTGACGGACAGGAAACTCTTCTGCCTATGTGTCCAAGAGAGCCCTGTGGTGAGGGAAACAGTAAGTACCCAGAGAGCCATGGGCATGAATTTTAATCAAGAACTCCCTGGTGGATGCTCATGGGAGGGGCAGAGAGAGGGGAAACGGTTTGAATGATAAAGAGGGTCCTCATGATAATTCACATTTCAATATGATTTTCTGAAAATGGTCACATAACCAATATTGGTGAAAATGTAGGTTTGTCTTTAAGTCTTTCCTAAGTTGCGCTTCAAACTTCCTTCTTTTACAAAATATTCGAGTGAATTCAGTTCACACCATTTCTATTCGTACTTTGGCAGAAACAAGGCAAGTTTCAAAGAACTCTCAAAGATTTTTTTTAGGTGGAAGGAAGTGGTGTGTGCGTATGTGTGTGCTTCTGAAATCGCGTCACATAGGTGACTGCCATTTGGTTATTCGCGCTATGTTGAGTCGTGACGGCCTTTTAGTCTTCCTGTCTGCTTTGAAGTTTTGCTCTGAAGGAGGGAAGGTTTCTGGGTCTGGTGGCTCTTTCTGTGGGATTCTGTTGGGGGCCCCACTTTCCCAGTCATACCTAACCTACATATTTACGTAAGCCATCTGTTGACCCACGTTTTGCTTAGCGTGAACTTCCTCTTTTTTTTTTTAACTTTTTTTTAAAAGACATGTGATTTCTAGTAAATAATGATACTGCTTCAATACTTACTTTCTCACCACATTAAATACTTGCTTTGTCAAAAGGAGGAAGCAGGCAGAAGCTGCCACACCATTTACTCCACAATCACCACCTTCTCACCACTTTGGACTTCCAGGGCCATCTCCCTGCCCTGTCAGGAATGACTTTTTTTTTAATATTTTTTTTTATCTAAGCATATGAAATATTATAAAGAATAATCTCAACTATGTAAATGAGAAGACCCGAAGCTATGAAAAATTTTTACATTCATAGGCTCTTTAATTCTACTTAGGTTTTTTAGTTGTAATAATCTACAAAGTTAGTTTAAGGTTCAAGAATGACATGGAACTTCATATCTCATTGCTAGCTATGACAAAAGCAGATTTTACCAGGTGTATGCTTTTCAAACAAAACTGGGTAAGAGAAATCAGAGTTTCGTTGGCTTTTGTGTGTCTGTGTATGTTAGACAGGGGGTGGGTGGAGAGCCATCATGAACCTCATGGTGATTTTGGAATTTTTGGTAACTTCGTTTCATGCTTTCCTCATAGACTTAATTGTAATAACATGTATGTTGCTTTATGCTCTACCCCTATCAGTTATAGAAGAAAGTCACTAAAATCTTGGTAAGTAAAGATATCATGTCAATTTTTTTTCCTTTTTTTAACCTGTAAAAATTTTACAATGCTTCTCCCTCTTTCCAGTGTTGCAGTTCTGGCTCTCCTTGGCTCTTCCCTGACCTGCCTTCCATGCCTGAAATCTTACCTTCCTCTAAGCCATCAGAATGACCTTCAAAGACAGCCTTGACCGTGTCACTGAGAAATCTACTTTATATTGTATATGAGATATTTAAGGAAGAAAATGATCAAAACTGGTTTAGTCAGAAACGGGATCCTTTTTTGGAAGGGGCTTGGCCCACCAATTTAATCAGAAGAGAACCTTTCCCTTCCCTGGCTGTTCTTCCTCTTTATCTACCCTTCCTTTTTCTTTTTCCTCCCCCTTCTTTCCCCCTTCTCCCCCACTCTTCCCATCTCTTCCCCCTTCTCCTTCTCTGTTCTTTCTCACTCCTCCTCCTCATTCCCCCTCCTTCACTGTCTGTTCATATAAGGGAAGATTTTTCTCTGCTCAGTGGGCAGAATAACTAAACCAGGAATTGTGCTCCATATTGTCCTGTAGATTTCAAGAATTCTTTTACAAAGGAAACAACATAAAAATTTCTCTCTCTGAAAAAATTTTAACAAAAAAGTAATTGACATATTTACATGTATTCTCCTAAAATCGTAACATTTAGTAAGTCAAAAATGATGTTCATTAATTCAAACAATTTCTAGTTCATGAACTCCAACTGTAATGTTTTTCTGTAGAAATATCAGCCAGCATGTTAACTAACAAGTACTAATTAGATGCCAACTATATATAAGATATTATGTAGGGCCTAAAAGTTAATAATAATAGTGGTCAAAGCCCTAGCTTTCGGAAATTACAATCCAGTTCAGGAAATAAAGCATAAATACTTTAAAAGTTATAAAACAATGCAAGAGATAAATAATAATTGAATACAACAATCTAGTCATATCACAGGACAGGAACTGATGATTAAGTGCAAATGAATGGCCAAGATGGTAAGTGCTTGGACATTTCAGAGAAGGGAGGGATTCCCATGGCTGAGGTGACCTGGGCACTTCACAGAGCAGGACACATGTAGAGAATGTCTGCATTCTGGAAAGGAACCGGGAAAGAGGCAGTGGGTTCCACACAAGAGGGTTGGCATGAGCTGAAACTTTTAAACGGCAAAGCATAAGATATGTTTCAAGAAAGGACAATGTGTAGATCTGTGTGGTTTGTATGGAAGATTTGGAAAAATCACATTGGAAATAAATTGGGGGGAAATTATGGAGGGCTTTGAATGCCTTGTTATATCAGCCAAATGTTTCTGTGAAATTGAGAGAGATTTAGGATTTGGGACCAACTGTACTTGGTGATAGAGTGAACTTGTGTGGGGGGTTGGGAGGTAGCGGGACGCTGAGAGAGAGAGGCTGTTGTGGAGGGGCGCTTCCGAGGGTGGCTCCCAGGACACTGGTTTGAGTGACAGTCCTATGATACAACATAGTGTTTCATTGATTTTAGTCTAGAATTGTGTTCAAACTGGCATTTCATCTCTACTCGCCCTAACGTGGCCCTAAACAACAGATGGTTGTGACTTTCTCCTTGAAGGCTCATCACCAGTCCCTTTTACTACTCTACACCACACAACTAAAACTTATCAAACGGCACTCTGTATCTGTTGATTAAGGTCCAACCCACTCACTCTGGTGCATAAGACCCTTCACAAAGCAGGGGCCACTTACCCTTCAACCCCTTCATATTACATTTACCCCACTGATATCTTTTGCTCCAGTGCCACCGAAGGTCCCATTTCTTTTACACATTATGGTCTTAACTACCTCAGAGGCTCTCCCCACAGCTGCCCTTGGGACAGCACTGACTCCACACTTAGCTCTGTTATCATCTCTTTAGAAGAAGCCTTTACATTTCCCAGGCACAATTAGACACTGCCCTGGATCTGTAACCACAACACTTTGAATAGATACTAAAGAATGGTCTCTTATCATTTTTATTTCTATAATCCTAACAGTAATGATAATTACTCATATGTATTGAGTTATTCACTACGAGTAACTCAATAAAGTATTTATGCCTATTAACTCATTTACTGAAAGGGTAGGCCGTTGAAGAAACTGAGGCACAGAGCGGTTTGTTCAAGGGAAAATAGTTGGAGAATGACAAAGCTACTGTTGGAATCCAGTTCGTCTGATTCCAATGGTGGCGTTCCTCACTGTGATACCTAGAGCCTCCTCTGGTAACTGAGTTCCTCAGGGCTGGAGGCATAGCTCGTACCATTTTGTGATCCCATCTCCGGGGTATGCATTCAATAATGTTGTGTTGAACTGTTTAATCAATAAATGAATGAATGCTGGGAAAATTGATAAAGCAATTGAAGGAGGAGTCTTATTAGCCCACAAAAGCTTTATGTGTTTGTTTTCCCAGCTAATAGTTAATTATGGTTAGCAGAAGCCTGTCATGCCTTCAAAGGAATGACTAATGTGGGGATTTTGCAGTTGTGGCCACACCTGGAAGGGAGATGTTTGTGGCTCTCTAGGCCTTTCCCGGCAACATTCATATCACTCCTTCTGTTGGAAAGGCTATTCCTATCTATAAGCCACAAAACAAAACAAAACAAAACAAAGCAAAAAAATCAGGAAACTCAAAAAAATTCTACAAAAGAATATTGGAATTAGATATTAGAATCTAATTCTGGAATCTAGAAACTAGAATACACTAGAAAAAAAAACAATGCTCCGAATCGAACAGGCACTTGGACAGGCCTTCAGGATGGACAAAAACGTATTGGGATTATAATTTAAAAGTAGAACAATAAAGAGGAGGCAGTTTATATAAATTTGAATGGTGTTACGTACCTTTGATTTGTTGAGCTGCTTTTAAAATCAATAGTGTCTCCCACAGAGTTGCACTTATGGATCAAAGGCATCTGCTTTTGCCAGAATTGCTTGGAATAGTGAGCAAAGTGTCAAGTATATCAGCAATAGTTAACACTTACCCAGTGTTTGCTGTGTGCCAGGCCTGTTGGAAGTGCTCTGTATATTTTATGTCATTTGAGCATCACTACAACTGTGGTATATGTACTGCTTTGCCCTTTGGTAGATTAAAAAAAATTAACGGAGACATTACTTTCAAAATTATATTTATCAATTCCAGACTGATTTTGACAACTTTTCTTTATTGACTCCATGCATATCCTATCTATAGTTTCTGAGGTTTCCAGAACCTTGCTCATGTTATATCTGCAGCCATCCCTGAAAGCCCCTTCCTTCCATCTGCCCCAGCTCCTTAGATCAGCTGGGGTTTCTTGAATTGGTCTATCTGGTTACCAGGGTCCTGAAGCTCTCTCCCTTCATGACTGACTTCTTCAAAGGCTGAGAGATATTTATTCCTGTCCTCTTGAGAAAGCCACAATCAAATTAAAGCCCTAAATAAAAAGAGCCATTTTCTAAGAAGCTATTGAAAGAACTAATGAAAAAACAAAAACATAAGCTTGGCTGCAGGAAAATGAACACAGGCTTAGGACTAAGAAAAACCTGAGCTTAAATAAAGATAAGAATTGGGATTTCTTCTGGGATTGACAACAGTCTGATTTCATTTCCAAAAAAAAAAAAAAAGTTAATTTCTAGTTGTCTCTCCAAGCTAGACCACTCTCGGTCAGCAATTCTTGATCTAAACCTTTTTTTCCCCTCTCTCTCTCTCTTACATTAGTCTTACTTCTCTGTGGGTTATGCTGGTCTTCAGATTTCTCTGTGTAGAAGCACTTCCTTTTATTGTGTGGGCCAAGCATTTCTGCCTGAGCCTTCAGGAAGTTCTACACTGACTGTGCAATTACAATAATATCCACGATGAAAACAACAAAAGGATATGTATTGACTGATGTTGGAGTCTTTTAATTTATTTTAAGTTTATGGGGTGGGGAGGGGATTTTCAGCAGCACACAAAAATAGGGAAAATACATAATGAATTTACATTTACATCATCTTGTGCCATTTTTTAAAAAGATGTTATGGATTTATTTGAGAGAGAGTGAGAGACAGTAAGCCTGAGCAAGGGGGAGGGGCAGAGGAAAAGGGACAAGCAGGCCCCCCCCGCTGAGCAGGGCTTCTTCCCAGGACCCTGGGACCATGACCTGTGCTGAAGGCAGACACTTAACTGACTGAGCCACCCAGATGCCTCTGCTATTCTTGTTTCATCTAATACCACTTTTTTTTTTTTGTTTGAATCTCTTAAAGCAAATCACTTAAAGCTACAGTATCCTTTTACTTGTAAAAAAAATTCTGTGTTTTCTAAGAGGGTAGGGATTTTAAAAAAAACACAGTACCATTGCTACACCAATGATACTAGCAATTATTACTTAATAGCATGTACTACCCAGCCCATGTTTTATATTTACCTATTAACTCAATTTCCGTTTTCCGTAGTTAATATGTTCAAAAAAAAGCTTCAAAAAATGCCCTCACATTGTATTTGTGTGTGTCTCTGCCACAGTTGGTTGAATTTTCAGGGCAGGGCCTGTCCTTCATGGACTTGATTTCCATCTACCGTCAGCATACTTTGGAGGTAGGATCCATGGTCTCTGTCTCAGAGTGAGAGTGTAGATGACTCGCCTGGACTTGCACCACCTCCCGGGGCCAGAGGCTGTGCGAGGACCCAGACTTCAAAGTCATTCCTGTCTCATGCTGTTCCGTGTCCCCTTGTTCCTTGAGCAAGCCAGATCCTTGCTTACTTTACACCAGCCACTTGGTCATATTGCCTCTCCTATCCATTCTTTGGCCCTTCTAGACCTTTCAGAGAGCCAGACTGGTTGGACCTTTTGTTGAAACTAAGCTTTGAAACAGAGTTGCCATACCCTCTGATGGTGGTTTCCTTTGTTATTTGGGATTTTTCTGCTTCTGAGGCAGAAGCAGACTTTCTCTGTCATCTTGGTGTTAAAGGCATAGTCCCTTCTGAACAGCTCGATAAGGTCCTCTGCTTAACTCATGTGGTGACAACAGTTCCTCACACCTCATTTCAGAGCAGAGATCATCGCTCTCCCTTTCGTATGATGAAGGCTCCAGCTTTCTCTGGCTGAGGTTGTAAGTTCACATTCCTTGCTTTTTGTTGATGATTTATAATTCGGATTTTCTCAAAATATGCGCCATAGTTTTAAAAGAACAAAAATACTTTCATATATGTTTATAGTAAAAGATATGATTCCCAGCAAATAAAAGGGAATGTTCAGTAATACTGCTTTTTTCCAAATTGCGGGAGCTTTTTTCTTCTTCTTCTTCTTCTTTTTTAAGGATGGTAACACACCAGCTTTAAATAAAATGGATTCACATGGTGAGGGAGTTATTCGCTCTCTAATCCTTTCCCTGACCCTCTGATTAGATCTCAGGTTAGTGTTAGCATATTTTCACATCTCTCTAACACAAAAGCTCCCCTGTTAACAAGCAGAGAACAATTCTTCGGCTCAGAAATCTTGGCTGGCAACAGAATTAAATAACATTGTTTCAATTGTATTTATTCTATACACATATAAATAATATATGTTATACATTAAATATAAATAAATATCTAAATATATATTTATATATAAATAAATAGAAATATAATGTATATTATGGTTATTATTTTTAAAGTTTCCATGTGGTTATGTAAGTGAAATTGTTTTTCCACTTATGACTAAAATATCAGTTTCTTTTAAAAATGTATTCGTGTAGGTTAAAAATATTTTAAAGAGAAAAATATTAAGTAACAACAACTATTATTTTGAGCACTTATTACATACAATGTCTTGCTTTGAGTTACATGATAGAACTCAGTGTTTCTGGGGCACCTGGCTAACTCAGTGGGTAGAGCATATGCCTCTTGATCTCGGGATTGTGATTTCAAGCCCAACTTTGGGTAGAGAGATTACTTAAAATAAATAAATAAACATTTTTATAAAAAAGAACTCAGTGTTTCCTTCAATGGCACTATGAAGCAGGTACTAGTACCATGCCCATTTTGTAAATGAGGAAAGCGAGGCACGAAGGGAATACTTTAAGATTACAAGTTTAATAAGTAGTATGATTAGGAGCTGAGCTGAGCTCTTTCCTTTCACCTAATCCTGAATCCCAGTACAGACCAGTTAAGTTAATTTATGTGAATGGCGAGCATAACACAAGAAGCACTAGAATCATGGAATGAACATCTTACTACCTTCAACCTCACTTTACATGCAAGTTTTAACTTACAGGTTAAAAATAAAGGATCTGTATTCTTACAAGTGTTAGTTTAAATATTTTTGGTCAAATTATTTTACCTCTCTAAGCCTCAGTTTTCTCATTTGTACAGTAGACATAATAACAACTACCTCATAAGGTTGTAGGTAGAGTAGACTATACCGAGGTTGTATAATGGTCAAATGGTTAGAATAATTATTCCATACATGGTAAATAACAAAAAATAGTAGCTGATATCATTATCTGGTGGCAATATGATTCACGGTTTCAGTTAGGGCTTTAGACAGACCTAGTTTCAAGACCATGTTACTTTGGAAAAGGTACATCTGTGAAATGGGGATGACAGTTATTCAAACTATTGTCTTGGGTTTGGAATGAAATAATAATAGTTCTGTATTTGTCATTTGTCCTCCTTGGTATTCTCTGAGCTTCTTGGATCTGTGGCTTCATCTTTGACATTCATTTGTGGAAATTCTCGCTATTATTTCATATAATTCTTCTGTCCCTTTATATATTTCTTCTTCTTCAGGAATTTCTATTACATGTATGGTTTTTGTAGTTGTTCCACAGTCCTTGGATGTTCTGTTTGTCTCTTTTTTTCTCTTTCATTTTTAACTTTGTGATTTCTATTGAGAGATCCTCAAGCTCAGGAATTCCCTCCTTAGCCATGCCCATTTACCGATAAACCTAGCAAAGACATTCTTCGTCTCTGTTACAGCGTTTTGGGTATCTGGCATCTCTTTTTGGTTCTTCCTCAGAATTTCCACCTCTCTGCTTATATTGCCCATCTGCTCTTATGTACTGTCCACATTTTCTATTAGAGTCCTTAGTATATTAATCCCAGTTTTCTAAAATTTTTGGTCTGATTCTAATAACATTGTTGTATCGGAGTCTGGTTCTGATGCTTGCTCTGTTTCCTCAAATTGTGTTTTTTGCCTTTTAGTATGTCTTGTCATTTTTTTTTCATGATAACTGAACACACTGTACTGGGTAAAAGGAACTACTACAAATAGGCCTTGAGTAATGTAGTGGTAAGGTTTGGGTGAGGGGAGGTGTTCTATAGTCCTATGATGAGGTCTCAGTATTCAGTGATCTTGTACCTCTGGGCTATGAATTTCACATGCAGCCCTCGATTTCCCTCCTAACCTCCCCATTCTGGGGAATGGGTTGTCTAGAGGTGCCTAGAGTTGGGTATTTCCCTTTCCCCATGTGGAAAGTTAGAGGGAACTGGAGTTTGGCATTTCCCTCCCCTCCCCAGTCAATTAGACTCTAATAAAACCCCAGCAGATTAGGTTCTGGTTATATAGTTTCTACTAAGGACAGACTTTGTTAAGAAGAACAGAACTCTGTGGTATATTTTAAAATGGTTCTTTTTCCCTTCTCCCTGCTGGGAGCTGGGGGAATTTTTCTTAGCTTTCACTATGAAAACCTGGTTGAGGTTCATGGAAGTAAAACTCACAAAAGTGTGTGAGTGAAGTTTTTGACTCTTAGATCTGTTCACATTAAGCCTTCTGCATTTTGGCAATTATAGTTCAGGTTTCCTTACCAGGCACTGGATCCAGAGGCAGTTTCTGCTCATGGGTTTCAGCCTTGGTAAGTTGTGATTCTCTGTATTCACCTGTCAGTCTCTTCAATTTTGGGGACAGAGGTTCTCCCTATGACCTTACTTGTCTGATGGATCTAAAAAGAGTTGTTGATCTGTCAGTTTGTTCAGCGTTTTTAGTTATTAGGACAGAGTGGCAACTTCCAGCTTCTTACATGCCTGACTGGAAACCAGAGGTCTAGCCCAGGTCTTCACACCAGTATGTCCTCGCTCCACATCAATACTAGATCAGGTTTGATTTGGTGTTAACGCTGCACTCATAAGTGCAGTACAGTTTTATGCTAACATTAATCATTTGTACCAGATTACTTATTTAATCAATATTCTATCTAACTTATTTACAGTGCAAAGCCATTAAGAATTCCATAGAGGTTAGGGGCACCTGGGTGGCTCAGTGGGTTAAGCCTCTGCCTTCGGCTCAGGTCATGATCTCAGGGTCCTGGGATTGAGCCCCACATCGGGCTCTCTGCTCAGCGGGGAGCCTGCTTCCCCCTCTCTCTCTGCCTGCCTCTCTGCCTACTTGTGATCTCTCTCTGTGTATCAAATAAATAAATAAAATCTTTAAAAAAAAAAGAATTCCATAGAGGTTGTACATTAGAAAGATTGAGAATATACAATTTCCTACTATGATGTAACGAATGAACTGAAGTTAAGCAAATGGCAGTAATTACTTAGTTGCAGAGACCTCTATGCAAGATAAAAACAGAGTAAGACTAAGCAGTGAAAGCCAGTATTTAGTTAGGGTATCTTGAAGTCTTCTGATAAAATCTGTGCTAAAGATACACAGAAACATTCTAATTATATATACTTCCTTGGTCCATTATTATTCATATACTTTAACTTGGATATCTTCCAACTACAAAATAAATGACCCATTTACCAGAAAAATCTGCAGTAGGTTTGTGGAGGTAGGAAGGTGTGGGAGTTAAGAGTGGATGGAGGAGTTGTTCCCACAAGTTATAATCATGAACCAGTGAAAGTCTCTTTATGCAAAAGTGCCGTAGGGTAAATGTGAAATAATAACATCAGAATAGCATTTTTGTTTGTTTGTTATATTTCACTGACGTTGATCTGCAGAGCTAGGTGGTGTGCATTTTAGATGGTTCTTCAAGTGTCAGAAAGTTTTCATGTTACTACTTTACATAAAAACTCGTTCTCTAGTAGAGACCCCGAAAACTAGCAAACAGGTAGAAATTAAAGAGAAAACCTCTACTTCTCATTATTTCTATATCTGCCCATAGCAATAGTATACCCTGGGAGGTGATTTATGAATTAGCCATGATTATGAGTACTATTTCCTACAGTGTTAGGTCGGTAAGAAGCAAGCCAGATTTCACTTTGGTCCTGGTATTAGAAATCTTCGTTCATGTTTTGGGTAAAGATAGTTCTTTCATTCTTCTGTGAACTTGGTAGGATCCATTTGGCGTACAAGTTGATAACTGGGGTAGGTCCTAATGGATAGTGTTTTTCTAAGAGTAGCCACCATACGTCAATATCGGAGTCACCCAGTTGGCTTGGTATGAATATGGTCTTGTCTGAGCCAAGTGAATCAGGCTGTGAGGTTTTTTTTTGTTTTGTTTTTGTTTTTGCCTTTTATTTCAAACTAATTTGCACAAACCCTAAGGTTCGAGAACTACCGCTTTATTTTCTCAGTGAGTAGAAGATGAAACCCCTTGCTGAGAGAGAGTGGCAGTTAGGGGCGAGGTAAAGGTCTTGCAAAGAGTAGTAAAACTTTGAAGTATCCACTGAAGGGAATGGTGGAAGAATCTTCAGGGATATACAAAAACATTGCTGAGCAGCCCTGGTCCCTGCTGAAACCGCAGACCTTAAGCTTATGATGATAACAATCCTTATGCTTGTCCACGGAGGGTCCTCATGGCTATAATGTATTTATTGAGGTATGATGTGGCAACCATTTGGTAAATATAAGTACTGATATAAAAGAAGATACAGAAAAGAATATAATAGTTTCTATGAGCAACGAGTCCATAAAGAGGTATTAAAAATGATTAAAGAAGACAATTGAGGTGATATAAACTTATTTAACACTTCATGAAGTAGTCTCAGGGAACTACAAAATGGGGTGGAAGGAAAGAAGCTTTTATAGGATGACTAAAGAACAAGGAAGAGACAAATGGAAAACATCTGATTGGCTGCGCCACATAGTCGATCTTGTTCGAGGTGAGAGGCCCAGAATTGGCTTGGTCTTTGGGGACTGGCTAGCTGGATATATGGCATTTCTGCTCAAGCAGAGCATTTACAGGGACACAAAAATTAGTTAAATTTTGGTTTTCTGACATTGCACCCTGGGCAGAGCATCTCCATCATGGGCCTAAAGATTTATTTAAACAGAGGCACAGGGACACCTGGGTGGCTCAGTCGTTTGAGTGTCTGCCTTTGGCTCAGATCATGATCCCAGGGTCCTGGGATCGAGCCCCACATTGGGCTCCCTGTTCAGTGGGGAGCTTGCTTCTCCCTCTGCCTGCTGCTCCCTCTGCTTGTGCTCTCTCTCTGTCTAATAAATAATCTTAAAATATATATATAACAAAATAAAAAATAAACAGCGGCACAGTCATATCTTGAAAGGGGCCTCAACATGCAGAGCTCTGGTTGACAGCTGGGTCTCCATTTTGTTGCTGCTTCTCTGCTCACATTGATACTGTAGTTCTGGAGCAGCAGGAAAAAGGCAGCCCTTGGTCATCATCAAACTGTCAGACCAGGGAAAGCGGACGTGCTAGAGTCTAAGGAAGATTTCAAGAAATTCCTGCTTCTAATCATCAGCAAGATGCAGGAGGACATTCCAATTTGCTCTCGCGTGCCGGGGAGAGCTCATACGCAGAACAGGAGCCCGCTGTGGAAAACGGACAGTCTGCTCATCCGAATAAAAACCCACGTGAAGACCTCGAGGAAAGCACTATGGACCATTTTTAGAATCCAAAAGATGGAGTGGAGGAGTGACCAAATAATGAAAAGAAGGCCAAAGAGATTCTATAGATGGCAGTGAGGTATTGATTAACCTAGTCTAGGAGATAGAGAAAAGCAAATAAATCATCTTGGAAGATCAGAAGTTTATAGCCAGTGGCTTCGGGTCAACTGATGGAGATTGACTGACACCATAGAGAAGCTGAAACTAGAGAGCCTTTTGTCTTTTCTCTCTCTACCTTTTTTTTTTTCTCTCTTCTCTGTCTCCATGCTGTCCTCACTTACACATGCTTCTGTTATGGTTGATCTGTGGTTGATGACTTCAATACGAATTTGGATTTTTAAATGTTTGTTTGGGGAAGTAACTTTTTTTTTCTTTTTTGAAAATGCTCTCACACAATTAGGGCCAAGATTTATTAGGGCCAAGATTATAAACTCTTGCAGGAGTTGCATTTGTTTCTGGACTTTGGTTATTTCTAAATGTTGAGGTGCTTTGCCCTTTCTTGTGTGACTGGAGAGCTTCCTGGAACTTTGGGTCTGGGTGTGACTCATGAGACTCACAGTTGGGTTTCTCCAGCTCCGGAGGTGCTGAAGGAGCTACATTACTGCTAGAACACAGTCCCATGCAACAAGTGCTAACGAAGCTGAACGAGGGACCGGACATCAGCTGGGGATGCCAATGGGGCTGATACGGCTAGGACGGATGAATCAGAAGAAGGAGCAGGAGATGTTATTGGCTAAATTTTGAGACTTTAATTTCTGGGTGAGACCAAAGGAGGAGAGATATGTTTTGTCCAAAATTTAAATTTCTTATGACACACTAACTGACATAACTGGTCAGTTTGTTTGGACAGCCTAACTCAGCTTTTTTTTTTTTCTTAAAAGTTTTATTTATTTATTTGACACAGAGAGAGAGAGATCACAGGTAGGCAGAGAGGCAGGCAGAGAGAGGGGGAAGCAGGCTCCCTGCCGAGCAGAGAGTCCGATGCGGGGCTCGATCCCAGGACCCTGAGATCATGACCTGAGCTGAAGGCAGAGGCTTTTTTTTTTTTTTTTAAAGATTTTATTTAATTATTTGACAGAGAGAGAGGGATCACAAGTAGGCAGAGAGGCAGGCAGAGAGAGAGGGGGAAGCAGGCTCCCTGCTGAGCAAGGAGCCCGATGCGGGGCTCAATCCCAGGACCCTAGGATCATGACCTGAGCCGAAGGCAGAGGCTTTAACCCACTGAGCCACCCAGGCACCCCGTAACTCAGCATTATTTGATATGGAACCTAGAATGGAAGACAAGATCTTTGTATTCTATACAGGTTGATGGAATCCCCTGATGCATTTCAAGGATTCTGGACTTAAGATGAAAGATTTACAAAGTTTATTGAGGGGTGGGGAAGAAAAGTGAGAACTGTCTACATTGGACCCTACACTGGAGAGGGTATAGGTATCTTCAAGGTTCTGTAAGTAGTCCAGCCTTAAGTTCATTTACGTAGCAGAACTGATAAGTATTTGGGGTCAAAACCCTACTATGAAGGGAAAAAAAAGTTGCCATGTTAATAAAGCTATTCATTTGCTTGAAAAAGAAAAAACATACAATAAAGTACCGAAAGTCAAATTGGGGAGAGAAAACAGGCAGATATGAATGGCATTAACAACAACACAAGACATTATGTTAAAAGATAAATTGAGTGATAGTACCTAATTCCTAAATATGAAAGCAGGGACTAGAGTAGTTGATAAAAGAGGTGAAATTAAAAAATATGCATAAAAGAGGCTGCATTAAAAAATATGGTAGGATTTGTAGGAGGAGATCATTCAAGTCAAGAGAACATATCATCATATAAACAGTTTATACTACCCTATGTATACAATACCAGCACTGTGAAGAATTAATATAGGAACAAGATGCCTTTTCGTTCTAAAAGACATTCCAATTTCATAAATAGAGCCAAGACTGATCATAGCAGGTTCTTGGAGTGGCGAAAAGCATAATGAAGGGAAACTTTTGAAGGTGCCATGGGAAATAATGTTGGGTAAAATAATAAATGTGCTCAAGTCCAGTTTTTTTGGATTGCACAAAAAAAGATCAAGACGTCACATATATGAGTTCAACTAAAAAATGGTTTGCTTGGTTTTAAGAATTCGGTAAGGCTTGTATTTAGGCAACATGGAAGGAATAATAACCGAAGGCGTCTTAACAACAATGGCCTATAAAACTCAAGACACAATACCATTTCAGATGTGAATGGCTTTCTTTGCTTCCAATTTTTTTTAACCACTTTTAAGTTAATGAGGCCTGCACCGCACTTAGCAGTATACATAAGACACATCCGTTTACATCTGAATTACTTATAATTTTACACTGATGCCTTTGCGAGACTAAAAGTGAAGGGAAAACTGCTACTTACACCCCACTACACTCTTTTATAAGGTAGGTGTGTATTATAGAGAGCTTGGGAGCCAGGTTTAGATGTTGCCAACAATCTCCGTGAGTAATGTCATGTTGAACATGGCATTTAAGAAATTGTATAGAGCAAAATAAAATACACAATATTAATATAAAAGCAGGCAATCTTAGAAGAATAGAAAACATTCCTTTACCAAATAGCAGAAGCTGAGAATGATACCTTTGGATTAGAACAGGGAAGAGAGGAAAATAGGACAAAATTAAAGTCAGGGCCACCAAGGAAGGCATCCAGGGAGTCACACATCCCACTGGGAATCTGTGGGAGGGGACTGGACATAGGACAAGCAGAGGCTTCCCTGTTCTGCGTGGAGCTGACCCTGAGCATTAGTGAGATTTGAAAGGCGATGTGCAAGGCAAAAATAGTGCAGACAAAACTCATGCAAAAAATTAAAAAAAAAAAAAAAAAAAAAAAAAGAAGGGAAAGGGAAGAAAAAGGAGGAGAAGGGAGCACTCAATGTTCCTGATGAGGAGGCCTAGTGGGAGACCAGCACAGCGCCTTCAAGTCTAAAAGAGCCATAGATTTCCATGCTGCTCCAACCTACTATTTCTATGGTTGGGCGTCAGAAGAAGGACTGGGCTTGAATTTTCATGTATGTGAAAAAGTGCATATCCTTAAACACTAGAATCACACTCTATGAGACATTTCTGAAGAAAGAAGGACTGAGGGGAGAAATTATTTATACAAAAAAGAAACACAGTGTCTCTTGCCTCAGGCTCAATCCAGGCCATGTACCCTTTTAATGGGAAAGACAGACTCTGCTTCGCTTGTTTAAATTGCTGTTTCTCATTTTTTTTTTGCGAGGTTTAAGCACAATAGTTGATGTTTCAAAAATTATGTGCACTTACTTTGCAATTCCATAATATTAATATACTTGAACTTCTGTTGTTCTTATGTTATTTCCTAGTTTCCCCTTATTAAAATCTCTCTTTTTTTAAAATTTTATTTATTTGACACAGAGAGAGCGAGCACAAGCAGGGAGAGTGGTGGGCAGAGGAAGAGGGAGAAGCAGGCTCCCCTCTGAGCAGGGAGCCCAATGCGGGGCTCGATCCTAGGACCCTGAGACCACAACCTGAGCTGAAGGCAGACGCTCAACCGACTGAGTCACCCAGGCGACCCTCATTAGAACCTCTTAATGGAAACTTTATATACATGTTTATGTGATGTCTATGACAAGAATACCTACAGATTATAGCATTCAGATTTAACCACTTGTATTGAAATCTCCCCATGAACCAGCAGTGTGTGTGTTACGTGTTAGGGTAACACACTCAGATTATCCTTGCATCATTGTTGTGAAGCAAGCGTTTTAAAAAGAGTTTTTATTTTGAAAAGTTTGAAGATACGTGAGGACTGCCTTTGATCAGGAACTTGGCAATTCAATAGTTTAGAGAGGAAAATATTCAAATATAAGAAAAATTTCACCTCTTACCTTAAATGGTAAAATTTAAATGTTATCTTAAATGTTCCCTTGAGAACATTCTTATAGGAGTGAAGCATTTCAGCTAATGACATTTTCACAATAAAAACTGGTGTCATTAAATATTGTATGAATACATTGTCATTAAAAATTAACATTGAGGGGCACCTGGGTGGCTCAGTTGTTAAGCATCTGCCTTCAGCTCAGGTCATGATCTCAGGGTCCTGGGATTGAGCACCGTATTGGGCTCTCTGCTCAGTGGGGAATCTGCTTCTCCCTCTGCCTGACCCTCCCCCTGCTTGTGTTCCCTCTCTCTGTCAAATAAATAAATAAAATCTTTAAAAAAATTAACTTTGAGGGGCACCTGGGTGTGTCAGTGGGTTAAGTGCTTGCGTTTAGCTCAGGTCATGATCTTGGGGTTCTGGATCTAGTCCCACGTCAGGCTTCCTGCTCAGTGGGGTGTCTGCCTCTCCCTCTTCCCCTGTCTCCCCTTAGTGTGCTTTCTCTCCCTCTTCTCAAATAAATAAATAAAATGTTTTAAAAAATTAACTTTGATTACCAGTCTTAATTTTCTGAAATCCTGTATGGCTCCTAATATATTAGTTCATATGCTTTTATGTGTCTATTATTTCGACTATTTGGACAGTATTAAGGAGAAATACTAGCTTTTCAACAACCTTATTGTACCTTAAGTAGGATCACTGAAATATTCTTTACGCTGCATGCATGCAAAACTTGTTTCCACTGTAAATTACTACTGTAGCATTTTCTGTCACAAGTGCATGTGCATATATGTAAATCTACGTCAGGTTTTATAGACAACCTTTTAAAAACCTACATGAAACTTGGAAAACTATCTGTGGAAGGTATATCTTGATTATCTGTATTTTCCAAAATTTTCCAAAAATTAAAAGGTATTTAAATTTGCTCTATGGAAAAATAAAAGGCTTTTATTGAAATAATTATGGATTCATAGGAAGTTGAAAAATAAGAGTGCAGAGAGGTCAGAGGTATCCTTTACCACATTCTCCTTAGTGGTTACATTTTACATAACTACACCACAGTATCAAAACCAAGAAGTTGACATTGATACAATGTGTGTATATAGTTCTAGGCCATTTTACCACATGTGTAGATTGTGTAACCCTTGCATTCAAGATACAGAACTCTTTTATCACCACAAAGATCTCCCTTGTGCTACTCCTTTGTGGTCATCTCCCACCATCCATAACTCCTGGCAATTTCTAATCTATTCTCCAACTCTATAATTCTGTAATTCCAAGAATGTGATATAGATGGAATCATAGAATATGTGACCTTTTAAGACTGGAGTTTTTCACTCAACCATTAGGGAGAAGCCCATGCAAATTGCTGCTTGTATCAGTGATCGGTCCCTTTTATTACTGAATAGCACCCCTTGGTGTGGATACCCCATAGTTTATGTAACCACTCACTACTGCAGGAAATTTGAATTGTTTCCAGTTTGGGGCTGTTACAAACAAAGCTGCTATGAACACTTGTATACAGGTTTTTCAGATTTTTTTTTCTTAATAAATCACATTTCATAGCTGAGACCAGAGAGGTAAATAAATTGTCCAGAGCACTAAACAGTTTTCCAAACCCACATGTTGTTCCTTTATCTCCTGTGTTGTTTCCATGATCTCATATTTACTGAGAACAAACAGTTCTGCAGACAGTGGAGAAAAGTAATGATTATATATTTTAATATTCTTGATAAAATATTGGTTTTAAAATAATATCTGCTCAAAAACGTGATTACTTTTGGCATCATGTATGCACAATGATTCACTCATTCATTCCTGAAAATTATTGTTAGAGAACCCAGGCCTCATGCTGAGTGCTGGGGCAAGGTGCCTTCCCCATCGGGGCTTTTATAAAATATTGTCTTTGTTGCATACAGGTAGCTTGCTCTATGTTCGTTGGTTTTCACAGTTTCAAATTTTAGCCAGAAAGTATTTACTCAGAGTTAACGTGACTGCTATACTAATATTTAAACGTGTAGCCTTAAATTTAAATTTGATGAAAGATTTGGGTAATATATTTGGCCTTATTTTAGGAAAGCAATTGCCAAGCATGCATGCACAAATATACAGTCTACTTTTGCAAGGTGTGCAATTCAGCACTTCTTTCAAATAGAGGTGAGGTTCAGATGGATTTTTACTTGTAGCTTGTTCACAAATTAATGAATTCTTCTGCTTATTTTGTGTCCTTTTCCTCCAATAGCATAAAAAATTGATCAGCCGTCCACAGAGTACCAAAAGAATTTCTACTGATCCTGTAGGTAAGAAATATTTGCTCAGTCCTCCTTACAGGGGCACTATTTTTCCTCTTATATTTTATATGTATGTGAATCATGTAAAAAAGGATGGAGAAAGTGACTTTGCAATTAAATAATCGTTACGTTCATCAGCCTAATAAATGAGTTTTCCTTTGGAAGTCATGCAAATATAAATCAAAACATTCTCAAATATGTAATTAAAATTTCTAAAATCTCTAAGAAATATGAACCCTGCTAAGGATTATTTTACTAAGATAACTAGTAATTGCTTGGTTTGGTAAATAAACAACTACAGTTTGTTCTCGAATGTTGACAGTGTTCTGAAATGTGGATCAAAGTGTGGTCACTTCAACTCTACATTTGAGGCTAATAGATTTTATTTTATTTTTTTTAAAGATTTTATTTATTTATTTGACAGAGAGAGAGAGATCACAAGTAGGCAGAGAGGCAGGCAGAGAGAGAGGGGGAAGCAGGCTCCCCGCTGAGCAGAGAGCCCAATGTGGGGCTCAATCCCAGGACCCTGAGATCATGACAGGAGCTGGAGGCAGAGGCTTTAACCCACTGAGCCACCCAGGCGCCCTGAGGCTAATAGATTTTAAATAGAGGTATATTGGTATGAAATCACAAAAAAGGAAACATTTAGTAGTTGATTGTGGCTATATATAATTCAATTATATAACAATGATGTAGACTTCGGGGTAAAATTTGACATTTTTATTCTATTTTAGCCTTTGAAACAATCATTTTATAATGTTAATGGTCACTAAATAATTTATTGGTCTTCAAATAATTTATTATTTGATCTTGGTCTTCAAAAGATATCAGTGAGTCTGCTTTGACTACTGTGTCAGGCACATCACCGATGGCATTGCGTTTCATTCAGAGATTACCTGTATGGATTGTACAGAAAATGTTCAGGCCTTACCGAATTACATTAAATGTGAGGATGAGCATAAACCTTAGTGTTCTATACCATCTCAGAGGCAATAAAAACCATTTTCAAAGAAAGAGCAGGTGAGATAGAAAAACTAAATTAACCATACCAAAGCCAAAACCAAGAAAACCCAGAAAAGCAAATCTAAAAAAACTGCAGTAGTAGGACATCTGGGTGGCTCAGTTGGTTCAGTGTCTGACTTCAGCTCAGGTCATAATGTCCGGGTCCTGGAGGCTCCCTGCTTGGTGGCGGGGGTGGGGCAGGGGTCTGCTTTTCCCTCTCCCTTCACCCCTCTCCCTGCTTCTGCTCACTCTGTTTTTCTCTCAAATAAACAAATAAAATCTTAAGCAACAACAGCAATAACAACAATGACAAAAACTAAAACAAAAACCAGAAGTAGTATATGAAATCCTGGCAAGCTTAGTAGTGTCATTACCTTTTGAAGAATTTGATGTCTAAAGAAAACCATTCTCTTTGCCATTGTCAACAACTAGCAGAGAGCACAAGAGTACAATGATCTTTCCTGTGTGTAGAGGAAGTCCTAGGTTGTGACAGTGTGAGGTCTCTCAAAACCAAGCTGCTACAGGAAGGATGGTGGTAGATGAGGTCAGAGCAGGAAAAAACTATGAGAAGTTTTAAATGATGAGTTAGGATGTTCAGACAGTAGGAGGAGCCTATATTTACAAGGAATGAGTAAGATCAGATGAGACTGAGTAATTGTATGGAGAACTAAAGTGGGTCACAACTGGTAGCGGGGACAGGAGTTAGACTCCTGGTTCCTGCAATACTCCAGAAAAGAGAGGTGGGGCACGACTGAGATTGTCAGTAAGGCTGGCAAGGAGGGGAAGTATCTGAGATATGTTTAGAGTTAGGCATGGGTGTGGGGGATAAGAAATAAGCATTGTGAATTATGTTACGCGTTTCTGCTTACTCAGCTGAGCGGTCACATTCAGTAAGAGGTGCATAGGCTGAAGGAAGAATCTAGATAGAAAAAGGCCAAAGTTGATTTTGACTTTAGAAACCTGTAGCTTGGATTGGCTGTGTTATATACTGGTACAGATAATTAGGAGGTGAATATTGCAAATGCTCTATCAAGACTTAGGGGGGCAAAGCCAAAGATAAAGATATAGCCGAGATGGGATATTTCTTTTCTTTTTTTTTTTTTAAAGATTTTATTTATGTGAGAGAAAGAGGGCGAGCACAAGTAGGGGTGGGGGAAAGGGTAGAAGGAAAGGGAGAAGGAGACTTCCCACTGAGCAGGGAGTCCAACACAGGGCTGGATCCCAGAACCCTGAGATCATGACCTGAATGAATTCATTGAGGGGAGAGGACAGAGAAAAAGAGGCCTGAGAGAGGAAGTAGTAATTCAGCCGAATCAGGAGGAAGAGAGTCAACAAAGGGGAAAGAGAGGGAGGAGGAGAACCAGGGCAAGCCGTAGAGCCCAGGGGAAGGAGTGAAATGCTTTCTGGAAATCAGAGAACTACAGACTGAGAGTCGTTAGCTCTGAGTCATAACTAGGAGGGTGCTAGGAAGATCAGAAAGAGGATTCCACAGAGTTGGATAGCATATAACCCCTAAAGCAAGGGCTTGAGGAGTGAGCTGAAATGATGAACTTGTGGCATTGAGTTTACATTAGGCATAAGAATATTTTATGGTTAAAGGGAAGGCAGAGAAAGCCTGGTAGCTAGAAACAGTAGCAGAAGCAAGGAAAGGGGAGGCTTGAAGCATGGGAAGAATCATGTGGTAAGGAGGAGATCGAAGGAACAGGTGTGAAGGGAAATTACTTGATGAAGAACACTGTAGGGAATGGAATCTGGCAAACATGGAGGAGTGAGATTTTGTAAGACAGTGATTTTTAAGTGAAAATGAGGTTTAAGAGAACTCAGGTCAAATGGCTTTGGGTGAATTAGGAGAAACAGACATTGGCTGAATGAAACAGAAGTTGAGTGGGACTGGGCTTAAGGATGCTAGAAAAGTTTTGGGTCGTTGCTGGGAAAAATTTAAATTGCATTTAGGAAAAAGGTTTTTTTAATGAGTTTGTTTGCTGCTATAAAGGCTTGACTAACCCAGAGCACAGGGTTAGTTGATGACATTTGGCATAGTTTCATAACCCTGAACATCTCGGTAGTTGAATGCAGGGTGAGTAAAGCAGGATTGGAGGTCGTTGCCGTACATAGCTGATGTACAGAGGTATGTGAGACTCAGAGATGAGTGATGGGCATCCAAGGATTCGCTGTGTCAGTGACAGGGGCAAGAAGCATATTAAGTAGGAGGAATGGAACAGAGCCTTGGAAGTTTAGGAAGTAGTGGTCAGCAGTAATATTGAGAAGCTGATTGGAGGGAGATGAAACATGAGGATTGGCCGTGAAAGTCAGTTTCTTATGTGGGATCACAGTACGAATCATTGGGGTCGACAAGATTAAGGAACCATGTGGTCAGATGTGTGACTGATTATCAACAGGTTACTGATGCTGCTGCCAGCCAATGGCAGGAGATAGATCACGTGGATGGGGAGAGGAAGGCCTGCTCATATAGCACGAGCTTATAGTGCACGATGGAAGCAGAATGTTGATTTGAAGTAATGAAGAGCAAGGGTGTGGTGACTCCATTTCCTGAGTAGCTTTCCTAGAAAAGTGGCATGATTCATAATGCAAATTTATGTGTAATTTCTGTGAGTGGGTAGGTGGAAGGAATCGTGGCGTCAAAGGCGGCAGATGCAGAATTCTTGCCCCACATCAGACTAGGCAAGAGTTAGCGGGCGAGTGGAACAGGCTGGGGCACAGAAGCAGAGGGATGGGGGGCTTAGGGACTTGACTGGGAGTGATGGCTCAGAGTTACAATGAAAATAAAAACAAACAACCAAACAAAAGAAAAATGGAATCATGAGTTTAGGTGGTAGATCCAAGACACAGGATAAGGGAAGAGAGATGCTGAAATACAGGATATATTCAAAGGAGATGTTTGTGGCTGTAAATGGTTCAGAGGCCAGGGGAAATGTTTTGGTCTAAAGGACTTTCCACAGAACTGCTCTTTGGGTTGAATCTTGGTGAGTTTGTGTGTGTGTATATTTGGGGCTGGTGGTGAGAGGACTGTGTAGTTGCTGGTACAATTTATGCATCAGATTAGTACTAATTAAGAAAAATGTTTTTGAACCCAGGAGTACCCTTTACCATAGTGCTACTCAAAGTATGGTTGGGGACCCCAGTGTCAGTATCACCTCAGAATTTGTTAAAAATGCCCAGTTTTGCCCTATCCTAGTTTTACTTAATTGGACTCTCTGGGGCAGGGAGTAAAATTCATTTTCACAAGCCCTCCTGGATCTCAGGGGAGTTAAAAATCTGAGAAGCATTTCTCATCCTTGTTAATCAGTCGTTCCCTCAGGGAGAAGACCCCAGAAATGGCAGGGATCCAAAGGCTTTCACTTGTCCACTGGGGGGTGGGGGGAGAGGTGGTTCCAGATCTTTCCACTGTTCAGAGGCCAACCCAGAGAGCCCTCAGATTTCCGGGGAGCAGGTGTGGAGGGTGAGATCAGCACAGCCCCCGGGAAAGAGTCCTAATGCCGCGTGTTCTGCATGTGCTGGCAGGAGCCCTGTGGGATAACGTGCTGCACTGGCTGGCCGAGGAGCTCTCCGAAGAAAATGCCACGCGTCTCTCCGCATCCCTCCCTCTTCGCCGTAGCACCATTGAGCTCATCAAACTGAAGAACCCTGGTGATCTCACAGAACAGATCCACGGACTTCTTTGCTTCTGGAAAAAATCACTCCCCAAATCCACTGACAAAGTGCGCCTTCTGGCTCGTCACCTCCGCCACATCGGCAGGAGGGATCTTTCCGAAGAGCTCAAATTCAAGTGGGACCAGAAGGTGTTCACGGAGCCTCAGCAATGGTTCCATATCACGCAGTAAGGCCAGCTTGTTCTTTCTTCCGCCCCAGAGAAGGGTCGTAGCTGGTTTTAAGGAGGTTTCCGTCAACATCTTACTAGCAAGTCTCCAAGTCAGGTTGTTTGAACTGAGTCTTTGATAGATGTGCTATTTGAGACAGTGGAAAAGCACTAATCAGATCGTAAAAAGCATTCTTGGGTTTGAGGGCTCCTTCGTGGTTCAGAGACGTACGTTCTGCAAGAATTATTGTCTTGAGTTCAGCCAAGTTTAATAGCATTTGTAATAGAGTTGACTGTGTTTACATTTTAATAGCAGAGGTTGTTTTCTAAGTGGGAAGGAAAGAGATGATATACAGAATCCCTTTTTTTATTGTTATCTACATAAAAGTAAACCAGTTATGCAGGACTCCAAGCAACTAGTTCACATTATGCATATACTGTGGAGCCTGCAGTTAACAATACAGAATAAATTGGGTCGTGGAGAACTGATGCTGATGATAGTAAATCAGTAAGGAAACAGACAAGCTTGAAATAAATTAAAATAGAATAACATCGGCCATTTGCTGCCACAAACTTTTCTTTTATTTAAAAAAAGGATTTTGGAGTAGGGAAAATCTCATATTTTATTATTAGTGAAATGAGGCAGTGCAGAGAAAGTGAAGTACCAGTGAAAGAATTTAGGGCCTTTTTAACGTAGGAAAACAACTTACTCTTAAATTAGTTTTCATAGAAACCTTATTATATATGCCCTATAGGTTCATCATTTAAAAAACACTATAAAAAACACAAAACTTCAAGAAAAAAATAATAATTACCAGAACCCCTCCATCATTGATAATCCCTGTTAACGTCTAATGTGTAAGTTTTGAGACTTTAGCTTTAGCTGAAACAATGTGATATGAATGGGGTAGTACATTCGTATTACCATTTCATTAAGGTGAGACCATCACAGCCTTGGCTTGTCAGCATCGGTAGTAATTAATTTTGATTACTGAATACCAGAAAATTAATGAAATCACATGAAAAATTAAACACTCATATGGCTCTGAATTTTAAAGACAGGATTTCCTTCTACAAATTAACTAAGGAGTTAGATATCTATTTGGCTACATATTGAAAAAAGAGGATTTCAATTTTCAAATACATTCCTATTAAGACATATTTTGTTCATCAAGGTATGTATTATTTTTACATGTTTCCAGAAAGGTACAATATTTTTCATGTGCTCTTGGAATGAAGAAAATGGACTGAAATGTTCATTGTTTTTCTGAATACGAGGTAGCAGAAAAATAGAGTTGTTTATTGCCTGTAATGAGCCAGGCACTTTGTTTAGCCCTTTACAAGCATTGACTTATTTAATCCCCCCAACTGCTCTGTGAGGTAGGTACACTGTCCCAACTTACAAGAGAGGAAAGGAGATTCCAAAGATTGAGTGCCTTGCCTAAGGTCACAAGTGAGTGCCATAGCCAGGATCCTTGTTCCAACACTAGAGATTACTATTATAAACATTTGGAGTATTTTCTTCCAGTTTTTCTTTTTTTCCTAGAAGGAAATGTTTCTATTGCTATGTGTATAGATGTGTATAAATACACTCACCTATGTGCTCACACGCACACACATACTATCTATAAATCACCTTACACATACCACCACACTCATCCACCTTCTTATTCATGCACGTCCTCACACCCTCTTCCATGTCTTCATCTCCCCCACACCCAGGCATGACCACCCATATATACACACCCCCTCCCACGCACCCTTGAACACATCTAACTATCCCTTACATGTACACAGTCTTATGTCCATCTGTACATCCTCACATGCACATGTACATTGTCACAAACACACGTCTTAGCACATAGCCCACTCCTACCTCTCACACACACTAACTCACAATCAACCCCTCCCCCATATGCTCACTCAGATACATACTCCACAGACATGCACACACGTAAATAAAGTACACATATTACCTGTACACTCTCACAAACACCCGTTCTTCTCACACATGAAGAGTGGTCACATACTTCACATCTATACCCTCACAGACACTCATTCCTTCACACACACACACACTCTCTCTCTCTCTCTGACACATTATTTCCAGAATTAAAAAAAAACAGGCATATATTATTGCAACAGTAAAATAATATAAAGGTATAAATAGAGAAAAATGGGGTATCTTTTGGGCACTGCCTCTCACCTAGGTTATCAAAGGAATCAATCTGATAGGGATCCCGGGCCTCATGGGGTCAGTGGGCCACGCCCACCCCTGCTCTGTCAGCAGACCCTATATGGACCACATCAGTGATTCCTCTGGCTTCTTGTTGGGTTTGAGTAATGGAAGCCCCAGCAGGAGACTGGGAGCAGATAGGAGAGTGAGTTAGATTATTCCTGTCTTCCTCCCTTCAAATTCATTGGGACCAGGCTATATCCTTCATCCAAAGGCCACCTCTCCTCTCTGGGAAACTATCTCCTGGATTTTTGGGATCTGCTCCTCCTCTTGTCTCTTCAGGACTAGGGGAAGCAACAGTTTTATTGCTGCCCCATCCCTTGTGGCTCCCCCACCCCCTGCCCATCCTTTAAGATAAAGCAAAAAGAAAAAATAAATAAATAAATAAATAAATAAATATATATATGTATATATATATATACACACACACACACATATATATATGACTTTTTTTCAGAATGGGGGTTATATATTATGCAGACAGCTTTAAATACTACTGTCCTTTATTATGAACATTTTCTAAATGTTTTAATAGCTGCAGAATATCCCATTTCATAGTCATGCGATTTTAGTATTAGCAATTTTTGAAAATTTAAAAAATAGAATGATGCAGTATATATTCTTTTATGTCTGGCTTTCTTATATTTGGCTTTGTGTTGTTAAAATCCATCCATGTTGTTCATGTGACAATACTTTGTTCCTTCTCCTTAGTAGTTCCTTAATGCATACTAGCCCATTATGTGAATATACTGCAAGTTACATATCTATTCCACTTACAGATGAATATTTTAGTAGATTCCAATTTGGAGCTATCAGCGTTTTGTGAACATTCTGTGCTCGCTTTTTAATGAACATATATATTTATTTCTTCCACTTATAAACCCAAGAGTGCAATGATTATTTACCATAATTAATTTAAACTTTCCCCTTTTGCAGTGACTCAGGTGACTTCTTTTCATACAAATAATACTGCAGTGGCCATTTTTCTACACAAGTATGTGGATTATTATTTCATCAGGATAAGTTTTTTGAACTGGGATTACTTGCTGAAAGCATTTTAAAGGCTCTTGATCTACATCGCCAAATTGCCATTTTATATTCTAATCATCAGGTTATGAAGATTCTTAGGAAAACAGGATTTTTAAGAATTCTTAAAAAGGAATTAACTTGAAGCACATAACATGAAATTCTACATTCAAGATAAGCCTGGATTGTCTTCAGTTGCTCTACTGAGAAGAAAAAAATATGGCTTAAATTTTTTACAGTAATTTCTCTACTAATCAATTGAATATATTCCATTGACAGAGCTTATAGTGTCAAAATAAAGCCAAATCCCAATGCAAGAATTGTTAAATTCATTTGTTCAATAGATATATATTGAACACAAACTCTTGGTCTGGCAATCTGTTCAACACTACAAGCACAGAAATGACTAAGAGACAGTTCCCTGGGGGTATGTTTTCTGTAAAAAAAGAGTAAGTGAATGAGATCAACATCTAGTTTATCTGCTGTAACGAACCAGACTCTTCATGCTTAGCCCTTTACAAGCACTGAGTCATTTAATACTCCCATTATCCCGTGGGGTAGGCACATAGCCCCCAGTTTATGAGAGGAAACTGGAGTTTCGAGATTGAGTGCCTTGCATAAGGTCATAAGTGAGTGACATAGCCAGGATTCAAACATCGAATGTTGGCTTGGTTCCCACCGTAGCATGTTGCCACCACGCTAAGGGGAAGAAAGAAAGGGAATGGACATAGCTGTTTCTCCATTATCCTACTTCATATTTTGCCAAACAACATTTCTAATTCACATCAGTGATACAAATAGTTCTGAATTTTAAGGATGGGGAGGGGGAAAAGAGCTGGAGGTGAGAGGGAAGTGTGATGTTGACATCATTGATATTTGTTCCAATTCAATTAGTTAAATGTTCTCTTAGACTTGTTTAAGAGACTGACAGCTTAGGAAAGTATTGTGAATTGACCAAACACAAAACTGGTGATGCATAAATATTGGGCTATTTGTGGCAGCTATGAGTGGTCACCAAAGATTAGAGCTACTTTGTCACAATTTGGCTACTTAAGCACATCAACAACTCTTCAAAGTAGTGGCTGCAAAACAGAATATTTATTTAGCAATTAATAATAATTTAATAAAAATAATTTTATACCACAGAGGGGTATGAATGTTTCTACCATTCCGACCAATCTACAGATCTTGAATAACATCAATATCACTAATGAAAACCCATTATAACCATCATTTTGCTATTTATTAAGCACTAAATATTCCAAATAAAAGCTTTTAATATTTATTATTCTAATTAACAAAACTTAGGATGTTAAACCATAGTTATCTTAATCAAATACATACTGTATCTGTAGCATAAATTCATGATTACAGCAATTGATTATTCCTTAAAAATGTAGCTTAAATGTACACATACAATATTACATTGTATATTCTGAAGTATTTTAGAGTAAGATAGAAACATCATAACAGGCAAGTTAGATAGACTTTGAAGGCATCATAATCCAATTTTCAAAATATCTAAGTTTTGTGGGGAAAGTTCTATCTTCCTACCCAGTGTTTGTTGCAGGGGAGCTGTTATTGACATTTTGAATGGAATATATATTTTTAAGTAACCTGAACCGGATCTTGCACTGAAGACCATTTAGCATCCCTGACCTCTGCCCACCAAATGCACAGAGCACCCCCTCACCCCAGTAAATATGAGAAGCAAAATTCCTTTCACACAGTTCCAGTCAGGGGGTGGGTGTTGGGAGAGTATGGACATGCTATCAGTGGCCTAAAGAATATGGTGCCATAGACCTTAAGGGAGAGTATTGAGAACTACTGTTTCAATCAACTTTTGGCTTGGAGCAGGGCACAAAAGAAAGGGGGCAGAATAAGAAGCCAAAGGAAATTTAGAGCATTTTAAACAAAAGAGGGCCCAACTTCAAATTCCCCAACTGGTATCGGTGTTTATGAGAAATGTCAACGGCTGCCTGATGACTTGCCCAGAAATATTCTCAGTGTGGAATCTCCTCTGAGTTATAATCCAGCGTTGTGCTATAGAATGAGAAGTTTGTCGAAGGTGCAAATTCAGGCCCCCGAAAGGTTGAAGAGTGATAGTTCAGAAGAAAAGGGAAGTGCTGAGTGAGGTCAAAGTAGTGGTTAACATGCAGGCACTTGTTTCCCCTTTAGCTGAGCAAGCATGGCTTCTGGGACTCAATGTCATGAGAATGCCTCTGTGAGATGTCCAGACATTTTGACAGCCATCACATCACTTAATTCTCAACTTGCCCTTCGTCCAGGCCTTTGCTACTGGTGTGACCAATTTCCTTCACTCTGCATTTATGACCTAACATGCTAAATAATTTACATTTCAATTACGGTTACTATTTACTTTTGGTAAACTCCCGCCTTTGTGCTTGCTCTCTAAGGGTCAGAGAGCTTGTCCCTTGTTCATTGATGTAATCTTATTACTTAGAACTCTGTCTGGCCCTCCATGCAGGTTTGTCTATTTTGTTATCCTTACTTTCCAGATGAGAACCTGCAACTCAGAGTTACAGTGATATCCGGTCAGTGGTAGAGCCTGAATTAGAGGCCAAATAAATCTGTTTGCAAAGTCTTTTTTCCCCTACTACCACTTCCTGCCCCTGGTCCCGCCCTCTGACCCCACCCCCATAGTCCTCTATCTTCCATAAGCTCGGGTAACATTTTTCCAGTTCCCTAAATAACCTAAGGCTGGGTTAATTGCTCATGGCTATTCTGAAGTCTAGTTACAGCTCTTCCATACTCTGTTGTAATTGCCTATTTACCTGTGTTTTTCTCCAACCAGTTTGCAAGTATCTCGAGGGCAGGGACTGAGTTTTGTTCATGGTTGAATTTCTGATACCCTGCAGGGGTCCCAGCACATAGTAGGCACTCATTAAGTCTTGTTGAGTTAATACGTGAGTGACATTTATGTGCTGACATGCTATGACCCTCTTACCCACTTCCGTTTTCCTTCTGAAAGCAACCCTGTGGGGCAGATGTCGTGTCTAAAGAGAGCTTGGACTGTGGAACATCTGCCCTGCCATTTATCAGGCTAGCCTAGCAGACAGAGATGAAGCCACTACAAAATTAACAAGATTCAATATTTCTCCCAAGAACATGCTGCAGCTGTAAAGTGTCCCTTTCTTTGAGTAACTGTTACTTTTTTATTCACTGAAAAACATTGTTTTTCAAAATCACAGACTGTTACAAACTTGGCTGTTTGAAATCACACCAGTAAGAGAGAAATATTCCTCTCTTGCCTGGAGGATCTGAGGCCCTTTGACACAGAATCACAGTCTTTACTGACAATCCAGGTGCAGAGTTTCAGAGAGAGGGTTTCTGGTTACAACATTGCACGCCTATCTCAATGTTACTGTTTTCAAGAGAGCAGGACCATGGGTCTATCTGCAGTGCGGACCCAGTGTTAGTCCCTTTACCCAAGCTCTGGTTTGCTGTGAGCCCATGAAAATACTCAAGTCCTCCCTGTGTCTATGTCTTAAAATAACTCTATCTTTGCTTTTGTTTACTGAGACACCACTGTTCCTTTGGCATGCAATCTCCCTCACTGCAATGAGTCAGTTAAATCTGACTTTGTTGAACTTTAGGTGTGTCTCTGGTAGTCTTTGGTTGATCAGGCTCTGACATCTATGCTTCCGTGCGCCGGCCCAGTAGTTTTCAAATTGGCTGCACATTAGAATCAGTAGGGGGTATCTGGCCCCATCTTGAGAAATTCTGATTAAGTAGTCTGGGGTGGGTCCTAGGAATCAGATTTTCAAAGCTGTCCAGTTGATTCTGCAGCCAGGGCTAAGAATCATTTTTCTAGCCAAATGGCCCCAGGAAAACTTGGAAGGGGTGTTAAAACTCAGTTTCATGGAACCAGGAGTCAGCCCCCTAAATCCGTGTCATCGGCTACAGAACCGAGGAATCTGTATTCTTAGTGAATCCCTCAAGGATCTTTATGCACATGGAAGTTTAAGGACATTGCCGGTTATTTACTTCCTGTCCTAAGCGCTCTCAATTTTATTTTTATTTTTCATGGTCAGCACAGAACATAGAGTAGCATAGGAGGGAAAGAGAAGGGAACAGGGAAGGCTCTGTTCTGTGCTGAATATACAAGACTTTTTCTTTCAGTTTATGGGCGTATTTTGAGACAATTTATCTGTTCACAAGAAGAAGCAGGGTGGGGCCGAGAGCTGAGACAGGGAGTTGGGATAGTTGGGAAAGAGGAGCACTTGACCCAGGCCTCATAGTAACAGAGGAACTTAAAATACAGAGTTCTAAAAGTCTTTCTTGATGAAAATAGCTGTGCCACAATCACAAGGATGGACAGACTTCCTTGGAAGTGGATTCTTGTACCCCTTTAAATCTGGTCCCATTAATAGACTGCACACCAAGCTTACAGTGAATTAATATTTTTTATCTCTTCTCTCATTTTAAAGAGCAAAACTCGGGGCACCTGGGTGGCTCAGTGGGTTAAAGCCTCTGCCTTTGGCTCAGGTCATGATCTCAGGGTCCTGGGATCGAGCCCCGCATCGGGCTCTCTGCTCAGCGGGGAGCCTGCTTCTCCCTCTCTCTCTGCCTGCCTCTCTGCCTACTTGTGATCTCTCTGTCAAATAAATAAATAAAATCTTTAAAAAAAAAAAAATAAAGAGCAAAACTCCATTCTATTGTATTTTTTGTGTGTGCTAAAGAATTTAAAATGCACTGTATTCGATTATATTATTTTTAGACTTCTTTTTGGTCATTTTTACAGACACTGAGGGCCTCAAAAATTCAAAGCGGCCCAAGGCTTGGTCCACCTGAGTGGCCCTGTCTCTGTCTTGCAAGTTGAAACCGGTCTTTAGAAAGAGTCAGTGCAAATGCCTAGAGCCTGCCACTAGAGGGCCTCTGTGTCTCAGATAAAATCAAGGAATCATTTAAGACTACAGAGAAAATCCCTTTATGTTGTCAAAGAAGTGTTTTGCATGGTTTTAAAAAAAATAAAGTTGTCTTAGGTTCGAGGGCATAATTTGATCTATGGTCAATATATCATTAATGTAATAGTACATAATTTGAGGGCTAACTTCTGGTCTAGTATATCCAATTCCCTTTTGATATGAAAAAATGAAATACATAGAAATTTCTGCATGTATCCAGGTCTTTATGTTATATTGTACCTTCTGTCTCTTCAATCAATGCAATATAAATAACAATGCAATCTATTATGGGTCATTGGAACTAATGTGTGTAATTTTGTTGAAATCGTCTGAGAATAGAAATTGAAAGTGTAAATGATTGATAGTACTGTGGAATAAATGTACTTTTGATTCACTTAACTTTCTGATAAATGCTGTTGATCAATATGATTTCTGAAGAATTGCCTTCTAATTTTTGAAAAGTTTTGAATGGAGTGGCCCTATGGTTTGTCAGTAAATAAAAGCAGCTAACATATACTAAAAATAAATCTCTAAATTAAGATTAGTACTCAAAAATAATGAGGTGATAGTTTTCAGAATATTAGCTTTAGTTATGGTTTTATTAAAATATATCTCCTGAGATAAATTCTAAAATAAGCTGACTATTCCTTCTTCTTTTTTTTTAAGATTTTATTTATTTATTTGACAGAGAGAGAGAGATCACAAGTAGGCAGAGAGAGAAGGGGAAGTGGTCTCCCTGCTGAGCAGAGAGCCTGACGTGGGCCTCAATCCCAGAACCCTGAGATCATGACCTGAGTCGAAGGCAGAGGCTTTAACCCACTGAGCCCCCCAGGTGCCCCTGACTATTTCTTCTTCCACAGAGCATCACAAACACACAAACCGACAATGTTGTGAGAGCAACAGAACAGCCCCTGAATATAAAGCAAAAATGAGCAGCACAACTGGAAATAGTCAAATATACAAAAATGAGCACTGAAATGTGATTGAATACACTAAAATTTTTGCTGCTTCTTTTTGTGGGAGAATGCTATGTTCCCATCCCATTGATGTAATCTTTGATGATATGCTTTAGAGCACCCAGGGAAAGGAGCGCCATGTTTGAGCAGACGCTTTAAGAGCCATTGAGTGGTTCCATCATGTGTCTTCTCTCTCTGCCTTGAGATCAGCAATGTCCCAGTGAAAGCTCTTCCATCAGCCTGGATCCTGATACATGGAAGAGATTCAGAGCCTACTTGTGACACATAGCATGAAAGATATATGGGATATATGGAACATATATTTTTGTTGGTGCAGCTCCCTATTATCTGACTGATGTAATTAATTTACCAAGCATAAGGAAGAAAACAGTATGACTGGCTATCAGTGCTATGAGACTTTAAGAAAAGGAGTTGAGCCATAGGCTCTATAAACAAAGCAAAAAGAAGAAACAGTGATGAGAAGGTCAGTAAAACTTTAAAGTTTGGAATCCCTGTTCGTATTAACAGCAGACTGCCACAGCAAATGGGGAAATTAGAAGTCATTACAGAAATGATAAGCCCAGATATTATGCCACTGTAGAAAGATTAATAATAGATACTGATTTATTGAGTGCCAATTAAGTGACAAAAACTTTTTTTAAGACTTCATTTATTTATGAGAGAGAGAGAAAATATGAGAAGGAGGGGCAGAGGGAGATGGAGAGAGATAGAGAGAAAATCCCAAGCAGACACCCCACTGAGTGTAGAGCCCGATCATGACCTGACCCAAAAATCAAGAGTCAGGTGTTTAAGCAACTGAACCATTCAGGCACCCACCAAGAACTTTTTATGTATAATTTCCTTTCATTTTTATAAGTATTCTTCAATTAAATGTCACTATTTTTCTTTCCCAGATGATGAAATAGGTTTTGAAGGTTAAGTATTTATTTATACATTTCCTTGTTTATTTGTTCATTTTTTCACTCAATCATAATTCTATCAACAAGTATTTATTAAGCACCTATTCCATTACAGTTCATGAAGTTAGGTTTTTAAATCCCTTCCTATCTGATTTCAAAGTCTGTGTTCTCACCATTCTATAAAACTGTGGTAGGCAGAATTCTAAGATGACCCCCAAGATTTCCCACTCTTCTGTCATAAACACTCTGACTATGAACGTAATGAATATAATGGATTTAATTCCCAGGAAGAGGCTACGCCATATGACACAGTTGACTTTAAAATACGATTATTCAAGTGGGCCTGACCTAATCTCATGAACTGGTCTTAGAGGGAGAAGTTAGAAAGGAACTGAAGCATGAAAGAGATTTGAGATGACAAAGCTTCTCAATTCCTGAAATAGAGGGGACCACATGGCAAGGCTCTAAGTGTCATTTCTAGAAAAGAAAGAAGTCTGTGATGATAGCCAGAAAGACATTAGGAACATCAGTCCTATAACCACAAGGGAGTGAATTCTGCCAACAGCCTGTTGGAGTTTGGAAGAATATTTCTAATCAACTTCCAAATGAGAATATAGCCAGCCAACACTTTGAATTCAGCCTTCTGAAACCAAGGTCACACAAAATACTAGCTAAAATGTGACAGACTCCTGACCCATGAAAACTGTGAGCATATAAATAAGTATTTTTCAAGTCACTAAGTTTGTGATAATTTGTTACACAGCAATAGAAAATCAATATACTCTTCTTTAGGTTGATAACTTTGAGTCATTAATAAAAGTAGATTTTAAAAAAAAATATTTATTTATTTATTTATTTATTTATTTATTTATTTATTTGACAAGGAGAGACAGAGAGAGATAGACAGAGCTTGAGCAAGGGGGAGGAGTGGAGGGAGAAGGAGAAGCAGACTCCTCACTGAGCAGGGTGCCTGATGCATGGGCTCAAGATCAGGATGCTGGGATCATGACCAGAACCGAAGGCAGATGAGCACACAGGTGCCCTTAAAAGTAAAATTTATGTTCAGAATTACCCGTTTGAGAAGGTAGGCACATATGATGGTAGAGTTTAGAAATACGCTCAGTCAATAGAAGGTAAGGCAAAAAGAAAAAAAAAAGAAGAAATGGAAGAATGATAAGAAATGGTTATAATACAGGATCACTAAACTCCCTTCCAAATCCAGAACTTATGATTACATCCTGTGATTTCATGACCTCTCAAATCCTTTCTTTTCGAAGTTATTTTATGGGTTTTATTAACTTTGCCAGATACGCTAATTGAGTTATTTGTTGACTCTGGGTGAATGTTTGTGGCAGTTGTGGTCCAACCAAAATATAATGACTTTGAACATGAGATATTTTTCAGGGTCATGAGTCATTTAATTTAGACTTTTCCATTTTTAAAAAATTTGTTATGACTGCCCAATTGTCTGCAGTGTTTGGATGAAACCTCTCCATTCTTTCCTCTATGTAAGACTCAAAAGTCTGTTCAAAAGCTTTTCTCACGAGAATAATATGAACAAATATAAGGGCCCTTTCATTGTTATAGTCTTTTATTTCAAAGCACATATTTCCTATACTAACCTTGACCTCTCCTCACTATGCTTTCCCTCTGTTCTTATTTATGTAGCATAGATTAAATATTCTCAGACCATTTGAGATATTTTTGAAAAGTCCCCATAATTTTTGTCCAAGATCTTTTAAAATTTAATCTTAGTATTCTTCTGTAGCAAAAGCTTCATGAATAATTTTAATTTTCCCTATTTATTATATGTATCTATAAGAAAATATCATTTAAATAAAATACGTGGAAAAATAAATGACCTTGAGGAGAATTCTTTCCCTACTTCAAGATCTACGTTAAATGTTACTTGGTATTATTAGAGGGGTTTGAACAATATGCCATATAAAAAGGTTTAAACAACACAATCTTAAAAGTTTACTAAGTTGATAAAACACAAAAGCTACAAATGGGTCATCCAACCTACAGCTTTGTGAAATGAAATCTTGCCATGAGAAATTATTCTAAGCTTCCTAAGTTAATGGATCTTCCACTGCCTTGAAGAGTCCTCCCTGTTAATTCATTAGTATTCACTGCCAGGCTGCCCTCCACCCAGGCTCATTTTCATTGTAACTTGTCCCATTGAATTGTATGTCTCTGTTCAAGGAAACAATCCTTCTTTCTTCTTCTTATATATTTGGGAATGTAATTATCTTTGGATTCAGTAACACTGTTTCAATTCAATGTCTCAGGTTGTCTTTCTAGAGGAGAATTGCTCATGTCTTGCCTGGGGTTTGCACTCTTTAGACTAGCATGTAAATAATTTAAATTGCCGGACCTCAGTCAGTGGACAGAATACTGCAAGCAGCTCTAAAGAAGTTGTTTACCTTTTTGAGTTGTTTATAAAATCTTGCTGCTGGAGGACGTCATTGAGTGGATGTGACCACCAGTAGACCTGTGATTTGGACCCAGCAACTGGAAGTTCCTCACCCTTTCCCCTGTTTCAAGAACTTACGCTCTGCTTACCTTGCCTGCTCTAGAAGCTGCTCCAGGACACTTGAGATAGAAATAGGTGGTTGAGACCATCTGGATGGTCTACATGACTGAGCCCAATTAAGGCGTCTATGCAAACTCTCCAGAATTAGTGGGCACGTGCAGAGATCCACTCATGTTGCACCTCCCAAGACAAGCCTAAGTAAGTTCCCTTGCTTTTTCAACCCGCCACCTACCAATCTGGCGTGGCCTGCCTCTTTCTGGAGTCATTTCCTGCCCTCTGTATGGAGGGGGATTCAGATTTCACTTGGGAAGCTCCAGAGATAGCAAACTAACATTTGCTGAGGAACAATTCTGCCTTTTGGAGAAGAGCCTGGATTAGAGTATATAAAAATGGCATAATACAGGCTATGAAGGTACTGCCATAATACATATGAGAACATCAGCATCAGACAATAGATCAGATATCCTGAGTTCCTCGTTCAGGCTCTGAAACTCATTCACTGTTGACTTTTGGCAAGTCCCTTAATATCTCTGTCATAATGTTTTTTGCTTTATGGATGAAAATATTGGATGTATTTGGGATATATACTGCTTGAGGGTTGATATTTTCCTCCCATCCCTATGTATATCCATAACGGATAGTTGATTGTAACACAATTTGTTCGTTCGTTCATTCATTCATTCATTCATTCATTCATTCAAATTCAACCCAAATCCTCATGCTTAAACTCAGAAGTTTTCAAGATACTTATTAACACAAAGAAATTATCATTTCACATGAAATGAGAGACCACTGCTAGAACAGATAGAGACGATCTCCAAGTCCTGTTTTATTTTATTAGTGTTCCATGAGTGCTGCAAGCATCTTTCCATGCAAGGAATTTTACATGACCTTAAAAAAGGTTCCATTTTGCTCCAGGTCTTGACTATGTACTTGGCTTGCCTCCACTTTCCTTAATGCAGGTTATACTTTGCTCCTGAGTAGATGGCCTCCTAACACATTGGTGTGGATCAGTATCTGTCAAAACACAGATTACTGGACCCCACCCCAGTACTGATTCAGCAGGTCTGAGGTAGGACCCAAGAATTTGCATTTGCAACAAGTTTCCAGGTGATTGTGATGTTCCTGGTCTTAGGATCACATTTTGAGAACCACTGCTCTCTAGAAGAACATTCCTTAACCTAGAGTTCACAGATCTCAATGGAATCTATAGAAAGAATTCAGAGAGTTTATAAAAGATGAATTAAAAGACTGCATTCGCATTTTTACTAACCTCCTCTGAATTAAGGCAGCAAACCACAAAAATAGTAGTAGTACCTGACTTTGTTCGAATAGAAATCAGAGATATTTTCATATCATGTTACTGTTACAGATCTCTTGAAATCCAGTTTATGCACATCACTACTTGGACATGATATTGGCTATTTTTCTGCCATTAGATTTTGTTACTTTATAAGCTATTAAAAGATTATTACATTTCAATAAAAATACATTGATGCCTATATTTTATTTTCTCCTTTGTAATTTCATGTATTTTATTTTAAATACAGAAAACTTCACTTCGAATGGAATTTATAGACTTCCTCTACCTGCCCGAAGTTCTTGGCAGGAGACATGAACTCCCTTCCTAAAGGATGGGATAATAAAGACTTTAAGAAGACCAAGTCATATTCCACTCATCAGAACCATTCTGGTTGTATAAGCATAATCTAAGAATTTGGTAGCAACAGGACTGGAGGTGCTGGGGGAAGTCTATCTCTAATCATCTTTGCCCCTGAGCAGGAAAATATTAAGCTACATCACTGGACAAATGACACTACGCATTAAATTTTACCTTTCCCATACAATTTTTGCTATTATAGATAGCTGTACAGTGAAATGCCACTGATATTTCTTTTTGTTTAACTATCACTGAGAGCAATGGTCTCAAAACGTGGTAGTGTTTGTGGGGTCCCTGAAACTCTCCCAGGGGATCTGAGAAGATGAAGTAAAAACTCACTGTAATGTAACTAATATTTTGTTTTCCTTTTTCATTCTCTTTCTTTTATTATTATGCAGTGGAATCTTTCAGGGGGTACATGATGTGCGATGACTGAATATAAAAGCAGATATGAGAGTCCAGCTGTGTTTTTTAAAATCAAGCCCGATATTAAAAAGATTTGTTATAATTTAAACAATGCCAGGCTTCTCTATTTTGTTGGGAAAATAGAGTTATTTTTAATGAAAATGTTGTTTAGGTTAACATATCATGGATTTATAATTGCTGTTTTAAGTGAATTAGTCAATCCATACATCAAAAATTTGTTTTAATTTATAATATGATAAATATAGCTAGATAAGACCAACATTGAAAGAAGCACTTCTAAATCTTTCATTTTTAAGAGTGGAAAGGAGTCTTGAACCAAAACAATTTTCCTTAGGGAATTTATAGCCCAAAGAATATAATAATGGGTGGCTCAGTTGGTTAAGCATCTCCCTCTCCCTGTGCTGCTGCCCTGCTTGTGTGTGTTCTCTCTCTCTCTCAAATAAATAAAATCTTTAAAAAATACCTAAAAAAACAAAGAATATGATTATGAAAATACCAAAAAGCCTATTAGCAACTATGCTGTCCATGCCTTTGGAATTTCCTAAGAGCATCTACATTGACAGGAACTAATATGTAAAGCAAAGAAAAAATATCAAACAGTGAACATGAATGATTTAAAGAGTTTTTAAAAAGGTCCAGTATCTTTAGTGGATAACAGGGTTACATGGGAGCAGGGTGGAACGTTTGGGTTGAGCTGGTGGCCACACCTGTGGCAAGTGCCAGCGTGCCAGGGGATTGCTTTCCTGTCCTGTGCGTCCCTTTACCTGCTTGCTGTTATTACTGCAAGATAGAATAAGACAAAGTGCAAATATTCCAGACAGGTAATACATTGGACAAAATTCTCACTAACATGAATCATTGTCATTAAGTCGTTGTCTCGGGGCAGCAGAAAGCCACGCACAGGTGGGGCCAAGCAGGGAGTACAGAAGGGCAAACCCCCATGGTGTTGGACAATAAAGGAGTTTGAGATGGATTGGACTTTATTCAGATGCTGCTCAAGCCAAAAGGGCCCTGGATACAGTCTTCCCACAGGGCAACGTGTCTTTACAATCCTTAACTGAGAGGAAGTTTTTTTTTTTTTTTTAAAGATTTTATTTATTTATTTGACAGAGAGAGAGAGATCACAAGTAGGCAGAGGCAGACAGAGGGAGAGGCAGGCTCCCTGCTGAGCAGAGAGCCTGATGCGGGGCTGGATCCCAGGACCCTGAGATCATGACCTGAGCCGAAGGCAGAGGTTTTAACCCACTGAACCACCCGGGCACCCCTGAGAGGAAGTTTTGATAGAATTGAGTGGAAGGTGACCTAAATGGGAGACTGAAGGACATGCCAGCCAATGGGAAAGAGCATCTACTTCAAAATAATGTATTCTGTAAACACCGGTAAATCTAAGATCATGACTAAAAGTGAAAATAATGTCTGTCCTTTTCTGCATATAGCAGGACATCTTCTCTAGGAAGTTGAAATACTTTTTATCTTCATTCTCTTTATCCTCAAAGTTCCTCCTGGAAGCAGAGGTATTTGAACTGTGGGATAATAATCTAGTACGTGGAAAAAGGAGCACAGTACTGAAAAAGTATATTAATATGGATTAATTAATATGATTGCTTCATTAGGCTCTCATAAATGATTATTGAAGGAAGGATCACATTAATCCAATGACTAGACCGATTGGCCACGTGCGAACACTATAGCAGCCCCATCCTCAAAGAAGCAACTAGATAATTATTTCCGGTTATTAGTAACTTGTGATACAGTTGTGGGCAATTGGTGATCAGAACACATAGAGAGTCTATCTTTTGTTCATTTATATTTCCCAAGTGCTGAAAGCAGTACATGACTGATAATTGCTGCTTAGTAAATATTTAATGAATAAATCAATTAAGTCAGTTTAGATTGCAAGTAAGACAAAATTTAATTCAAACTAGATTAGATAATAGAGTGAACTTATTACTTCTCACACTGATTAGTTCTCACACTGGAGAGATTTAGAGCATCCTCTCCTATAAAAAGGGGCCTTAGAATTCTTGTTCTAATTCTCAGTGATTCTCTCAAACCTACTTTTATTAATGACTTGTCTTTGTCCTCAGGCTGTCTTTACCCACGATTATAGCATACTAGCTTCTTTCACATGTATCTGAAGGGAAGGAATCTCACTCAAGAGTAATGATCAAGAGCCTTCATCTTACAGTACGTGGACCATCCTGGACATATCCTCATGACCAGGAGAGTGCCAAGTGCTGGATACTCATGGGAACAAGGAACAAAACGATCAACACATCCATCCATGCTAATGCTAATTTTAAGCATCTTTTTCTTTAGAGTTCCAGTAACATCAAGCCCCAGCCTTGGGTGAGAGACTCACCTTTCTTCTACACTTTAGCATTAGTAAAGTAATTTCTCTCCACACTGTTAAGGTTGTCTTACCAGAAGAAAGGAATAAGTTAAACAAAATGTTTTCCACCTCATTAAACATTGGCTGTGAAACCCAGCCGATCATCAGAATCATGGTTGAGTTTTCTAAAAATTCAGATTCCTAGGCGCAACGCTGGTGATTATGATTTAGTTGGTTCCTCAGGTAATTCTGACAATCCGTTAGGTTTCGGAATCATTATTAAAAAGCACTGAGAAAGGTATGGTAAAATATGTGAAACCACAGAGCTTGTCTGTATTGTGTTTGGCGGTCATCCTTATAATACTGGGTACATGCTTATCTTTGCTTTCCCTGAAATTGCTAGCATATTAAAAGCAAAAACTGTTTCATATATTTGTATATGCCTCGCTATATCTTCATACTTGATATTTTGTGAATAGTGTGCACTGGACAAACTTGACTGGGTTTGACACACCACCACAAAGGAGAGGGTAGGAGTTTAAGACCAGCATATCTGGAACGCTTAAGTCTGGCTTTTGGAAACTGAGGGAACTTGCCTCACATTTCACCTAGAAACCACCCACAGTTCAATCAGGAACACTACTCCTTCAAATAATTAAGGAATGTTTAGTATGACAGGTGAGTGGTATGGTCAGATAAAAATCTGTATTTTACTTGGATAAATGAAAAGATTTCTAATATATAATATTTGACACTCATATAAATTCTATGTCAACATTTATTAGGTAAAGTTAGAGAATAAGAAGAGATTCAATGTAGATTTATAATTAGATATTGCTTCCAGAGACAACCAGTGAGATGGCAAGCCAAGGAATAAATATGCTAGCAAATACTTTCTGCTATGATAAACTATATTAAATCTTGTGTTTTCCTATTTTAGTAAAACTCCAACAAATAATTTTTATTTATGCTTTAAATCAAGACAAATAGAAATCTTAAAAGATTAATATTAACACTTAAATAAGTGCAGTATTTATTTGGATATTCCCTTTAGTTTAAAAAATGAATAATAAAAGGAATACGTAAATACATATATTTTAAGAAAATATTCTGGATAATTTGATATTTCATGTGAATTATAAACTCACCTTCCTCTTGGAAATCTGAGGTATAATTCTATGGATAGTATTCAGTGAAAACCTTTTAAATAATTTTTCAATTTGTGGAGGTACTATTGTCTACATTTTGCCAATAATCTAATCAATTGTTGAAATTAATGGACCCCTCAGCCAGTAAAGCACAGGCACTTTTTGTGGTCTGCTTAATACCTTCACTTCCTAAAGTAACATTTAGCATTCAGTGCAATGTATCAAGTACCTAACTTGCTTCCAGTAGATTGCTTATAGGGAAAATTTGTCTTTCTGAGTTCTGACTTTAACCCTATTCAGTAAACAATGTATGTGCAATGATAAGCAAGTAAAAATATGTTTCCATACCAAAAATAGGAAATATAACAGAAGTTGGAGCTGGAAAGAATCTTAGAGGTCAATATGGTATGATATTTTATTTTCATATGAGAAAACTATAGTTCAAAGTATTTAAATAATTTTCCATAGCCTGTGCACCTAATTATTGACAAAGGAGGGGTAGAATACAGGTTTCTTGATATCCAGTTCATTTATCTTTCAATATATCAGCATTTTTCAAAGTCTGATTCTTTGTTTAAAAAGATTTACTTGAAAGAGGGAGAGAAGACGAGAGAGAGAGAGAGAGAAAGAGAGAGAGAGAGAGACAGCCTGAGAAAGGGAGAGGGGCAGAGGGAGAGGGAGCAGGGAGCCTAACACAAGGCTCAATCCCAAGACCCTGGGATCATGACCTGAGCCTACGGCAGACCCTTAACCAGCTGAGACATCCAGGAGCATCGCAAAGTCCGATGCTTATAATGCTGGTGGCAAAGCAGATGAGTCCAGGTGGATAGATGAAAATTAAAAAAATATTATGCATTCAGTTTCAAACGTATTGGAAACTTCTGGTTACTGCTTAGGATATAAAAATCTGGGAAAGGCATTGCTTATAACCCAACAATCAAAAGAATCATGATAATCTACAAAATCATAAATTTTCTTGAATCATTCAGAGAGATGAGGTCGCAAGTCAACCAACTCATCTGAAGTTAAAGGAACAGCTCGTACCTTCAAGGAGTGTAGGCCATAGCACTGACCCTAAGTGAAATATCATGCGTGCAAGATGGGGCTTCCATGCAAGTTGGCAGGAAGAACTCAGCTGTAAATAAAATAAATTTTAATTAAAAGTTGCTAAAGATGGAGTGTAGGCAAGTGTGAGACTATAGAACCTCTAGAAACTAAAGATGCAAGGGGAATTTGCACCCGTTCAGAGGTTCTTCTCCATAGCTCTCCACTGGGTGCTCATAAGAAAGGTTAGAAGATTAGGGGCAAGTGAGAAAAGAAAGCAAGCATTCCTCATGGTCCAGTTCTGGATAAGGGGAGGAGTCACTACTACAGGGAAGGTAGAAAGCCCACCTAGATGCTACTCCCTGTGGAAAAAAAAAATCCCTATGTTATTGAGGGAAGGGCAGTAAATCCCATCACATGGGCCAAGATTCTTCATGGCTTAGAAAACAGAAAAGAAAAACACTCTCTACATCTTGGCAGGAGCAGGAAATCTCCTGGGCCTAGATCGTAAGAAGTCTCTTCCCTGTGAGGGAGGGAAGGAATCACTGAGATGCAGTGATACATAGACTGCCTAAGACTGAGGCTGAATCAAATAAAGAGCGGACTGAGATTCCCTCACCCATTGGACTAGCAAGCACTTAGTAACAAGCACTAGCGATCTTCTGCTGCTCAAGACCCTGAGATCTTGACCTGAGCTGACAGCAAGAGTCAGGTGCTTAACTGAGCCACTCAGGCGCCCCCATCAGCCACCAATTTTAAATTACCATGATTAATATATCAAAGGCTCTAGTGGAAAGGGCAGTAAATAAGGATGAATGAATGGACAATTTCAGCAGAGAGATGAAAAGTAGAGGGAAAAGTCAAACGGAAATGTTAGAAGTAAAATTATAGTAGCAGGGACAAGAATGCCTTCCATAGGCTAATCAGTAGACCTGACACAGATGAAGAAAAAAATCAGTGAACCTGAAAATAGGTCAACAGAAATTGCCCAAATTGAAACACCAAAATAGAGTGAAAAATGAATTAGAAAAACATAAGCAGTCAACCAAATTCTACTAACCGAATTCTACTAGTTAGATAGTTAGATAAGTTTGCAGAGAAAAATAAATGTTTATTTATGTTTATAATTATATTATATATAATTATTATATATAATATAATTATTATAATAAAATAAATGTTTATTAAAATAAATGTTAATATCAAGAGATATCATATTGATAGTATATAATAATATAATATGACGAGAATGGGCACTTTACTTCTGTGGTTTTCCTCACAAAAACCTATAACCCCAGTGTAATCATGAGAAAAACATCAGACAAATTCCAATCGAGAGACACTGTACCAAATGCCTGATTCATACTTTCCCCAAACGTCCATGTTCTCAAAAACAAAGAAAGTCTGAGAAACTATAGTAGCCAAGAGGAGCAGCCTAGGGGGATATGATGACTAAACATACTGTGGGCTAGTGGATGGGATACTGTAACATAAAAAGAACATTAAGTAAAAACTATTTCCAAATAAACTAAAGCCTTCAGTGAATAGTAATATATGGGTTATAAATTAGTTTCATACTATATACATATGTATGTATATAGTATGTATATATACACAAATATATATATAGTATATGTATATATACACAAATATATATATATACACACATATATAAATATATACAAATACAGTTACATACTAATAAAAGGTGTCAATAATAGGGGACATTGGGTATGAGGTATATGGGAATGCTGTACCACCTTCACAATTTTGTTATAAACTTAAAACTATTCGAATATAAAATACTTGAAAATAAACAATTTTATTTTAAACTTTTAAACATGAAAACCTTTAAACATGAAGGTGGTATGGGAAAAAATGAGGTTTGAGAAACACTTCATTAAAACAGTTAAGTGTCTATTCTATGTCATGCTATTTGAAAATTTATTTGAAAAAATTCTTAATTTCTCTGTCCTGGGTATGTATTTTTATAGAGTTTCTTAATGGTGTTTTATGGTTCTATAACTCAACAGCAGAACTTTCTCTATGATTGGAAGCTTCATTAGGACAGAGCATATGTCTTTCTTCAATTCCCTTGGGCTCTTGTATAACAATGTTCAAAATGGATATGAAGCATTTATTCACAAAATCAATTCCTATGAAGATGAATGTTTCTTTGTGCTTTTCTTTAATTTTATTCTACTTATTTCTCTCAAGTGTTAAGAAGCCCGTATTACAGCTATACTTTTCCTTAGAGTGACTTTAAGATTTGGATCATTAATAATACCAAAATTGTCATAGGGATTTTTTTATGTGATTACTTGCATTATCTTATATTGAGATCAACGCAGATGAATATCGTGATCTCTGCCAGCTCTTACTAAATCTGCTTACAGCTGGGAGAGCAAGTAGGTGCCATTTTGTAAGCCAATCCCAATCCCATTGTGATGGCTGTCCAGGAATCTGTCCTGAGGATTCTGAGGCCATATGAGCTGCTTAAGGGTGAAGGACAGAGAATGATAATGCCATGATGGCTCAGGTGTCATATAGCTGGAAAATCCAATTAGAAGACTATTTGACGCTAATAAATTTATCATTCTCACAAGGGGGCTCTGAAAGCCTGAAAAACTTAACTATTAAAATATATAGATTTCTATGGGTAAATTCAGGCATTTTGGCAGGTGGCAGATGGTTGTCTTTTTTGGTGGTTTTCTTTTCTTTTCTTTTTTTAAGATTCTATTTATTTCCTTATTTGAGAGAGGGAATGTGAGAGAGCACAAGCAGGGGGAGCTGCAGCAGGCTCCCCGCTGATCAGGGAGTCCCATGTGGGCTCGATATCAGGACCCTAGGATCATGACCTGAGCTGAAGGCAGACGCTTAACTAATTGAGCTACCCAGGCACTCCTCTTTTTGGTGGTTTTCATATATTTTCATCACAATCTTTTTAAAAATTTTTTATTTAAATTCAATTTAGTTAACATACAGTATATTACTAGTTTCAGAGGTAGAATTTAGTGATTCATCATTTGCATGTAACATTCAGTGCTCGTTATATTATGTGTCCTCCTTAATGCCCATCACTCTATTACCCCAGCCCCCCACCCATCTCTCTTTCATTAACCCTCAGTTTGTTTCCTAGAGTTAATTCTCTTATGGCTTGCCTCTCTCTGTGTTTTTATCCTATTTTATGTTTCCTTCCCTTCCCTTATGTTCATTGGTTTTGTTTCTTAAATTCCACAAATGAGTGAAGTCATACAGTATTTGTCTTTCTCTGACTGAATTATTTCACTTAGCATAGTACTCTCTAGTTCCATCAAGTTCCATGCAAATGGCAAGATTTCATTTTTTCTGATGGCTGAGTAATATTCCATTGCACATATATACCAGGTCTTCTTTATCCATTCATCTGTCAACGGATATCTGGGCTCTTTCCATATTTTGGCTATTGTGGACACTGCTGCTATAAGTATTGGGGTGCATGTGCTCCCTTTGAATCACTATTTTTGCATCCATTGATAAATATCTAGTAGTGCAATTGCTGGGTAATAGGTAGTTCTATTTTTAACTTTTTGAGGAAACTCCATATTGTTTTCCAGAGTGGCTGCACAGTTTGCATTTCCACCAACTGTGTAAGAGGGTTCCCCTCTCTCCATATCCTTGCAAACATCTATTGTTTCCTGAGTTCTTAAATTTACCCATTCTGGCAAGTGCGAGGTGGTATGCTGAGTGATGTTGAGCATCTTTTCATGTGTCTGTTAGCCATTTGCATGGCTTCTTTGGAGAAATGTCTATTCATGTCTTCTTCCCATTTCTTAACTGGATTTTTTGTTTTTTCAGGTTTTGAGTTTGATAACTTCTTTAAAGATTTTGGATACTAGCCCTTTATCTGATATGTCATTTATGAATATCTTTTCCCATTCCATAGGTTGCCTTTTAGTTTTGTCGATTATTTTCTTTGCTGTGCAAAAGTTTTTAATCCTGTGAAGTCTCATTAGTTTCTTTTTGCTTTTGTTTCCCTTGCCTTTGGAGACATGTCTAGCAAGCTGTTGCTGCGACTGAGGTCAAAGAGGTTGCTGCCTGTGTTCTCCTCTAGGATTTTGATGGATTCCTCTCTCATAATTTAGGTCTTTCATCTAATTTGAGTTTATTTTTGTGTATGGTATGAGAAAGTGGTCCAGTTTCATTCTTCTTCATGTGGCTGTCCAATTGTCCCAACACCATTTGTTGAAGAGACTTTTTACCATTAGATATTCTTTCCGGCTTTGTTGAAGACTCATTGACCACAGGTCACCAAAATCTTTTATGAAACACATAAAAAACTTAATTTCTAGATAAAAAAAATTTGTGAATGAAAACATATTACCATTATTATCATTGCTGATGGAAAAAAAACAAAAAAATACTAGATAAAGAGTGTAATAATTTCCATTGTATAGTATAGGATACTTTTTATTGGAAAAGAGAGACGAAATGTCAATCTTTCAAATTTAAAAAACATTTTCCAGTTAGCCTTGCAATGATCCAAGGCCTGATTTCTGGGAAAGCTCTGAATCATCTCTGACTTACCATATATGCCAATTTAAGTATGGTTCATCCTAACTAAGGCCAAAGGCAGTCAATTACCTCCCTATCTCACTTCACTTGCCACCCTGCTTATTCTTGGCTAGAAAGATGCTGCTGTAATCACCAATCAGGTACAACTTCTCCAAAATATTTTTAGAATTTCCATTTATAGGAAGTATTTGTGGAAGGCTAATGAGTGAGCAAAATCTCTATTATATCAGTTATCGGTTATATTGTAAGCTCTTGGGGAATTGGAGAGATGTTTTATTTATCTCTACTTCTCTAGGACCTAGTGCAAATAAATGAAATTTATCCTTACACTCCCCATATGGAGGGCTACTTGGCTCTGGTATTTTTAGGTCCCTCTCATCTGTCCATCTCACTCTCTCCACCCATCCATCCATCACTCAACAAACATTTATTGAGTATCTACTATTTTCAGGCACGAAGAGATGAATACATCAGTTTTTGTTCTCAAGAAGATCATACTCTAGTATGGGAGAATTAAAATATCTCTACTTCAGTTTTCTTCAGATAGAGAAGAAGTGCAGTTAGTGTCTGCCCAGGGATCAGGAAAAAATATTCTTGAGTAGTATAAAATCTAAATGTCAATGCTTTTATAAGAGACATCATTTCTGGACAGGATCCTCCTTGAAATTGGGAGTCAAAGTACAGAAAACTTATGACTAACTATGAAGGGCACTACAATTGAATTATGATTTCTAGCCAATAGGAAGCACCTGGATCAACATTGAGGCCAAGTAGGTAGGAACAGGAGTGTGCCTTGCCCGGAGCTCTAGCAGAAGCATGAGACTGATGGATGTGGTCCTTGCTTGGAGAAGGATACCCCATTCTATCATTTTTTTTTTCTTTCTTAGAAGACATATCTTGGGGCTCCTGGGTGGCTCAGTGGGTTAAAGTCTCTGCCTTCGGCTCAGGTGGTGATCCCAGGGTCCTGGGATCTAGGCCCCGCATCAGGCTCTCTGCTCAGCAGGGAGCCTGCTTCCCCCTCTCTCTGCCTACTTGTGACCTCTCTCTCTGTCAAATAAATAAAATCTTAAAAAAAAAAAAAAAAAAAGAAAAGAAGACATATCTTCTCCATTCATTAATCTAACAATTGAACCCAGAGACATGCTTGAAAACACACCCATCTCTCCCTGGATCTGCCAACATACTTTCCTTGACAGCCGAAAAGTCAGTAAGTGTCCCTGTGATGACACTGTCATCATGAGCAACAGTAACAGATGCAGAGCCAATCTCGCCCTGCACAGGTTGCAAGTGTCAATGGGCAGTACTTCCCCATCCATCAGTTTGCAGCCTGGGACTTCCATAGTACTCTGATCACCAAGCCAAATGAGAATGTATTCATTTGGATATATTAGGATGACAGAGTCCACAGATAGATTAAAATTTTGGGGTATCTCTTTTCTTAGACAAAATATCAGAAGAAAATAGAGGTAATATCCGTGCCTTTTGAACAGCTGTGCATTTTTTTCCATGGAGATCATTTTACTCATTCATTTAGTCAGTCATTCATGATTGTTTTTTCATTAATTATTGAATACCAACCAACAAAGGGTCAGATATAGTGCTAGATGCTGTGACTTCAACAATTTTAAAAAAAGGTTCTTTTCTCAAGAAGCTTTCATTCATTAATTCTTTCATTTAGCATATGTTATTTGAATGTCTACTATAAGGCATATGCTATGCTAGGTCCTAGGGATAGAATAGTAAACAAAACCAGACATGGTTTTTGTTTTGTCTGAGGGCAGAGGACCTCTGCCCTCATTATTTTGGAGTTTTCTTTTAATACTTCACTGAGAATGCCAATAAAATGTATCAGGCTCTCTGCCTGTGGCTTTTGGGTGTGGGAGCAGGCTAGTTGCTCCCAGCAAAGTAACTTACTCTTTTAGAACTAAAGAATCAGGGAGCGAAAGACAGTCTCTTCAGTAAATGGTGTTGGGAAACTGCACAGATACATATAAAAGAATGAAACTGGACCACTTTCTTACACTGCACACAAAAATTGAACTGAAAATGAATTAAGGACCTAAATGTGAAACCTGAAACCATAAAAAATCCCAGAGGAGAGAACAGGCAGTAATTTCTCTGATATTGGCTGTAGCAACATTTTTCTAGATGTGTCTCCTAAGGCGAGGGAAACAAAAGTAGAAATAAATTACTGGGACTACATCAAAATAAAAAAGGTTTTGCATAGCAAAGGAAACCATCAACAACAGCAAAAAAAAAAAAAAAAAAAAGGCAACTGACTAAATGGTAGAAGATATTTGCAAATGATATATCTGATAAGGGGTCAATATCCAAAAATATTAAGAACTTATGCAACTCAACACCTAAAAATCCCCAAACAATCTGATTAAAAAATGGGCAGAGAACCTGAAAAGACATTTCTCCAAAGAAGATATACAGATGGCCAACAGATACATGAAAAGATGTTCCTCCATATTACTCATCATCAGGGAAATGCAAATCAAAACCACAATGAGATATCACTTCACACCTGTCAGAATGGCTAAAATCAAAAAGACAAGAAATAACAAGTGTTAGCGAGAATGTGGAGAAAAAGAAACCCTTGTACACTGTTAGAATGTAAATTGGCAGAGCCACTGTAAAGAGTATAGGGTTTCCTTAAAAAATTAATAATATATATGCTATGTGATCTAGTTATTTCACCAAATTTGGTATTTGTGCAAATAAAACAAAAACCCTAATTTGAGGGGTGCCTGGGTGGCTCAGTGGGTTAAAGCCTTTGCCTTCGGCTCAGGTCATGATCGCAGGGTCCTGGGATCAAGCCCCGCATCGGGCTCTCTGCTCAGCGGGGAGCCTGCTTCCCCCTCTCTCTCTGCCTACTTGTGATCTCTCTCTCTCTCTCAAATAAATAAAATCTTAAACAAAACAAAACAAAAAAACCCTAATTTGAAAAGATATATGCATGTATATTGTATGTTTATTGTATGTTCATTGTAGCATTATTTACAATAGCTGAGATATGGAAGCAACCCAAGTGTCCACTGATGGACAAACAGAAAAGGAAGACGTTATATACTCTCTCTCTCACACACACACACATACACACAGAAGAATATTATGTGGCCATAAAAAAGGATGAGATCTTGCCATTTGCAACAAGATGGATAGACCTAGGGGGTATATGCTAAGTGAAATAAATCGGACTAAGACAAATACCATATGATTTCACTAATAAGTGGAATCTAAAAAAAACCCCACAAATAAATAAACAAATAACAAGCAGAATCAGACCTATAAATACACAGAACAAACTGATAGTTGCCAGAGGGGAGTGAGAGGATGGGAAAAATGGATGAAAGGGAGTGGGAGGCATAGGCTTCCAGTTATAGAATGCATGTCATAAGAATAAAAGGCACATTATAAGGACTATAGTCAATGGTATTGTAACAGGATGGTATGGTGACAGATGATAGCTACACTTGTGGGGAGCAGAGCATAATGTAGAAATTTGTCCAATCACCATATTGTACACTTGAAACTAACGTAACATTGTGTATCAACTACACCCAAATGATAACAACAACAATAACAACAACAAAGAATCAGGGAGAGAAGGAAGAAGCCTTTTTACTACATGGGAGAGGAATCAGTTAATCTTTGCCTTGGAAATGAAGGTTGTTAGGTAAACTAATTAATCTAATATATGTTTACCATATCACTATGTTATGCTGAAACATATGTTAGGTTCAATGCAGAATGAATTCTGGAAAGTATAATTATAGATATAAAACTGATAAAAAACTCAGAAAGACAGTAAAAATATTTTAAATCCTCTTTATCTGTATATTGTTGTTAAGACACTTTGTTTTTCACACCGAAATGATGTGAAACAGTACAAAGAACCTAAAAGGAAATAGAATAATTACACAGCTAGGTTTTTTGACATGGAAAGCTCACACCACCAGACTCTCTTGTTCTCTGACATCTGGCATTCCTAAAAACCTGGGCAGGAAGTCGGAATGTAGGGTTCCTTTATCTTATGCTGTTAGTAGAGGTTAGAAATTAAAAAATAATAATAATAATAGATTTTAGGTAGAGGCCATATCAAGAAAGCCCATACATGAGAAAAATAAAAACTATGGCTGGTTTTTATGACTATTTCTGATTTTTCTTTTTATCTCTGATTTTTTTTCATAAGAAGAGCTGGAAAGTGTGGTTGAGACAATTGAAGTGAAAATCTATTATCCTAGGTTGGAAGTAGAAAATTCTAAATGAAAGGAGAGGTCATCCAATTGCTCTCCTCACCTTCCTGCAAACGTGTCACATATAGCATTGGCCTGTTGGACATGCTAATCATCTCCGCTTGCAGTAAACTCTCTTCTCTTCTGACTTCCAGCCAAACGAAATATATCCTAAATCTTCTCTCTTGTATGGCTTTTCCAACCACAGTGATCTCCTCTGAACTCATTACACTTGTCTCTATCACTGGTTTCTCTGCTTAACCATATGCTGCCTTGTGATTTTTTTTTTTTTTTAGATCACTTCTTTGTTATTATTGTTAGTGTCCAGACTGGACCCAAGATAGACTCATTTACATTAAGCCCCATCACAGACCAGAAGAACTTAATTAAGTTTCTTTGTTCTCTTCTCCCAAAAAAGGAAAGCCTGCATCAACCAATCAGGCTTGCCTGCTCATCACAAGTTACCTGATGGCCCTCCCAGACTTCCCTTTGCACCATATGAGGGCAGTAACCTTGCTTTAACCAACCAGCAAATGCCCAGGATAACTTCCTGTTTCCTTTTACATTGGTCTATAACATTCTCTCACCTTATACCATTCTTGGAGGCTCTTTTTTATTTTCTAGACTGGATGCTTCTCAACTCATGAATCATTGGATGAAGCTTACCAGATCTTTTCGAATTTTATGATAACTGGACTTTTCCTTTAACATGACTTAGATTTCCCAGGAGGACATTTCTCATATTTTTCCCACATCAGTCATAAACTTTTAGGGATCAGGGATGCCTCTTCCACATATTTCTATATCCATCACATGGAATAAGTAGAGAATCAATGCCTGAAACATGTGATGGCCTTGGGTAACTCAGAAACCACTCTCTACATTTGGATCAAATGGATTTAGGAGCCAGCTGGAGTAGCGTGCAAACTTGCATATCCCATCTGGGCCTCATACATGCTTTGTCCTATTCTGGCTTCTTTTATGAATAATTTCTGAATCTTCATAATAAATATTTGTTGAACAATTAAATAAATGAATGAGTGAATTTTGTCCCATCTGGCAGTCTTGTGATGGCTCCAAAGATAGGGAATATTTGGGATATTTGAGAAAAATCCTTAAGGAAATTTTATTTGGTCAGAAGGCTTGAGAAAAACATAGGGTGATTTTCCTGACCTCTTGTCAATTATGCAAAATGTTGTAACTTAGCCTTTTCTCAGGGTAGTGCTTTGTCAGAATTTTGTAGAACCTAGAAGAGATTTCTTTCTTGGCTCCTTCAGCCCCTCCCTGCTGTTTCCCCATGTCTAAACTGAGAGGAGTAGACTCCAAATGAGCTGGTTTGTTCTCTCCTCCAAGGTTATACTGCACTACCACTTTATTCCAAATTTATTGTCTACTTTAGGGTCCTTTGTTCTTCTTAAATCTTGATATTGTAGTTCCTAGAAAATTCTAATAACAGTATATCCAAGAAATTAGCTAGTACAAAGTAGAAGTAACTCAACATTGCCAAGTTGATTGCATCTTTCTTTAAACTTTCAGACAGCCCATGAGTCTCTTGATACATTTTAGAATAATTATTATGAACATAAATTACATGTGCCTTGGGAAGAAAACAAGTGCTTGGAGCCTTGATCACTATATACATGGGGCTTTAATATTTTAATTTGTGGTGATAATGAATATTTATTCTCCTAATCTCAATGATGAGATGAAAAAAATGATGCAAATATAGAAATAATAGTTAACATATACCAACTACTTGCATTTTCTAATTACATGTATTAGCTCCATTGCTGTAAATTCTTACAAGTACCCAGTAAAATAATACTTTTTTCATGGTCATTATACAGATAAGGATTGAGATATGTAGAAGTAACTTGCTCAGTTACATAGTTGGTAACTGCAGGGTCAAGATTCAAATCCAGGCATCTGGAACTCACACTCTGATAGCAAAACTAGTTTCTCCTGGCTCATAAGCTGATTGTTAAATTTTCAGGAATTTTGTGTGCCAATTGATGTCATATTATGGCTTGAAATTGGCTATGTAATGGGTGTTGTAGACAGAATAATGGTCTCCCAAAGTTGTCCATATCCTAATCCCTGAAACTTGTAAATACATTACATGGCAAAAAGGACTTTGTAAATGTCATTAAAGTTAAGGATGCTGGGGAGATTAGCCTAGTTTATCCAGGTGGATCAATCTACTCACATGAATCCTTAAAAGTAAAGAATCTTTCCCACCTGTAGTCAGAGAAAGAGAAGTAAAAACAGAAGCAGGGTCAATAAGATGCACTGTTTGGAAATTGCTAGGACAGGCAATAGAAAACTATGTGTTTAGTGGGAGTATTTACACCACAGAAATCAGCAAATGGTATAAATTGGATTTTATGTTTTGTTTCTGGAGGGATAGTTTTAAACACTTATTAGCACATCACTGCTTGTAACCATTATATTCTGCTGTATCCTATTAAATACATGAATAAGAAACATGGAGAAGTAACTCATTCAAAAGACAGAATAGAGATTCGATTGTCTTCATAAAAATGTTTGTTGTCATGAATATATAAGCATGTTTTTAATCTTTGCAAAACCAGGAAGCTTAATTTCTTTATTGCTGTACAATGTATTTAGGTTAAATGTATTTAAGGAGAACCATTCCCTACTATAGCACATTTCTTCAGAGTCCCCTATTTTTCTTAAATACAACTTTAGTGAATACCACTGTGTCCTCAAGAAACAGTCAGGATAGTATCCAAATTTAAATGCAGGCCATTTAAAGAAAATAGAGAATCGGTCAATGATTATTCATCCATCCAGCCATGCCTCTCCCTGTTAACTTATGCATTCAAACAATAACCCAGTTACTCTATGCTCAGCTCTAGATATTTGATTGTTAATGGACAAAACAGTAAAAAAGCAACAACAACGAAAAACCCCCAAACTACCATGCTGTCAGAGAGCTTAAGTTCTAATGGAGCAATACACAAAAATTACCCCAGACACAGAATATTGATTTGAAGGGTAGGGACTTTCACATAACCAGATGTTGTCATTTTGGGAAAGCCCAGGCCCAAATAAACCAGTACGGTGTCCACCCTTGTAGACTCTTGATCCTTTTTTGCCCTTCCTCCTTCTTATGCTCCTCCTCCCCTCCTTTTGTGTCTTCCCCTTAATATAAAGTGGGTATCCTTTAGAAAGAGATCATTAGGGGCACCTGGCTGGCTAAGTTGGTTAAGCATCTGCCTTTGGCTCAGGTTGTAATCTTGGTGTCCTGAGATTGAGGAGGGAGCCTGCTTCTCCCTCTCCCTTCCCCCTCCCCCGCTCATGCTCTCTCTCTCAAATAAATAAGGTCTTTAAAAAGAAAAAAAGAAAGAGATCATTAAAGGTCCAGGCAAATAAAAATAGAGTAAATAAAGAGCCTTTATTAAAGCCATTACTTAAAAAGGCATGATTAAAGCTATGGGAATACCAAAGGATGGTGGGGGCACTCAGAACTAACAGTGACAGGTTCCTAAACCCTGAAGGAATAGGTTTTGGATAGGAGCTATGCTCATGGAGAGACACAGCTCCTGCCAAAGGCACAGCGCCCAAACAGGGAAGCAGTAAGGAAAAATACCAAGATATCTACCGCCTCCTGACACCTGTTCTCATGCTGGTGCCTCCCACTGGCCAGACCAATTAAGAAGCCAGCCAGCAAGGGAACCTGAGTGATGCAGCCTGCTGTGGTCAATACGTGGGGTTACAGAGTTCAGAGACTGGATCTGAAGCAAATGGAGAGTTATGAGCACAGAAATAATTCGAATTATGTTGCAAATGTATAAATTATTTATAATACTAATGGAAGGAAGATATAATCTTCTAAAAGTAAAATTTGAAGTGATATTAAATATTTTGGGTTAATGAAGACTACCTTTTGACCCTCAGATCACTATTGATCTCTTATGAGTTGTTAACCTTATCACAGACATCCTGTGTTACTCAAGAAAATAATGAGATAATAAGAGGTGAGATTAGGATGTTCCAATCAGACTGTCTTTTCTCTTCTAATTTATTAATGTTTGTGTAAAACGAAACGCTGGGGTTTAAAGAATGGATCTGGGGGACAGTTTGGGTGAAAGGGAGCCTCCTAGTCCTGTGGGCATTGTCCTTACATGGGTAGCCTTGGGGAAGTTATCCAGTGATGTATTTGGAAAAAAGAAAAACGAGCTTTTGTATCATGTACACCCTTAACCAGCAGATGTCATGCAAAGTCCTGTGCATGTGTTTTTCTGCTTATTGTTGTCAGTAGAATAACAATAGTGTATGAAATTCGAGGAAAATTTTTCAAAGGCTTGTAACTCCAAGAACTTTTTTCTTTGAGAAGAAATAGCAAGTTTAAAAAAAATAGTTTATATTTTAATATATTTGAGGGAAATAGAACTAGATATTTAATACATTTGGCAGAAGAGAACCAATTAGGAAGAGAAGTGATCAGATATTCCCAGATTTGTATCTTAATCTTAAAATACAATTATCCTAATTATTCTCCATTAGTATTCTAGCCCTCACAGTTTAGTCATTGTGCCACATATGGAGGATAGGGTAAATTTAGAGAGCCTTTCATTGGTGTGGATTTTGTTCCTTTGATCAATGGTCTGGGGTATTTCAAGAAAAACCAAATCCTATAGGTTTAGGACAGTGCTTTATACTGAAGAAATATCATTATTCCTCACCGAATCTGCTTGTTAAACACAGGAAGGGTAGCTTTTCCACAGTCACATAGAAAAGGACAGTCACATCCTAGTATAAGGCTGCTTATATTTTACTGGATTTTTTTTTCATTTCATACTACATTGATACGGGGATTTTTTCATATTGAATCCTACTTTGTTCATTCTGAATAAATAAACACCCCTGCAGGTATTTTTAGCCCATTATTCCCTTTTCTATCAGCTGCATCACTTGTAAGCTTTATATCATTCCCATAGTTTATCAATTTATTATTATCTTTCTCTTTCAGAACATTAGTAACTCAATAGACATCACTGGGTTAAGTACTAGGTTTTGTATTACCTTATTGGCTATCTCCTAATTATTTGGAAAAAATATATCACTATAATCTAATATACATGATTATGTTTTCATTCAAGCTAATGTGAAGCACAGAGTTTATACCCCGTGGGTGAATAAACCAATTATGGGAAGAACATATACTCTATGCTAAGCAGGCAGCGATTGTTGATGGCAAATTTTTAGGATATCATCCTTATTAAGTCTTAATGCTTTTTTTACATCTAGCCAGAGCTTCAGTGTTACAGACCATTTATTAGTTAGGATTCTCCAGAGAAACAGAACCAACAGGATGTATATACAGAGATTCACTATAAGAATTAGAAATTCACATTCATGGAATCTGATATGTCCCAATATCTGCATCTGGCAGGCTGGAGATTCAGGAGAACTGATGGTATAGTTCAAATCCAAGTACAGAGAACTGACATCTGGGGGAGCTGATGGTATAGTTTTAGTCCCAAACCCTTCAGGCTCGAGACTCAGGAAGAGCTGATGTTTCAGTTCCAGTTTAAAGGTAGGAAAAAGCCAATATCCCAGCTCAAAGACAATCAGGGAGGAGGAGTTTCCTTTTTTTTAGGGAGAGGTCAGCCTTTCTATTGTATTTGGGCCTATACAGGACAACTGATTTAGTGGCGCATCCCTATCATTGAGGACAATCTGCTGTACTCAGTCTACCAATTTCAATATTAAACTCGTTCCAAACGATCCTCATAGAAACACCCAGAAATAACTGGGAACCCAATTGCCCAGTCAGGTTGACACATAAAATGAACCATCACAGACCATAAGAACTTTCACTCCTCTTGCTCAGTTTCCTCATTACAAAATGAAAAGTTTGTTCTCCATCAGTGGTTTCCAAATCTAGCTGAACTTCAGAATCAATTGGATACCTTAGAAATACAGATTTTTGGTGCTTACTTGAGATCCACTGAATTAGACATTCTATAAATTGAGTCCAGAAATTAAGTGATTCTGATTCTATATTCTGCATATTGATGTTTGGGACTTTGCAAACTATATTTCTCCATTGTCAGCTGGCTTCTTACCATTTCTTCCAATAAAGTTCACTAGAAGGAGACCAGAATGTGGCAGGAGGAAAGGAGGGATTTCTTTTTGTCTATTTGCTTTCTGTTCCTGTTGGCATCACTCTAGAAATGACCCTTTCACCCTAAAAGAAAGAGTTGATTCCAGTCTTCAATTTTTATTGGCACTTTCAGAATCAATCTCATTCTGACCCCTGAGAACCCCATCTCAGTAATCCAGGTCCCAGTTCTCCAGGCACCTCATTGGATCAAACCTCTATGGTATCAGTGCAGATGGGCAATGGTCCTTCCTTTGAAATAGGAGACTAAATCTTGCAGGAATCCTCTTCTGAGCTCCTAAGGTCCCAAAACCAGATGATCAGTGCACTGTCTTCAGAGGTATGAGCCTCAACTCCATGGCCACTCCCCTGAGCTACTAGTCTGATAACTCTGAACACTTCCATTTGTTTTTCCTAGTTGTAGAGGTATTAGACACCTCTTGCCTTTATATCTAGTGTTAACCTGTTTGTTGCCTTTGACTGTTCCTGTCCTTCAACACCTGCTTCACCAATTCCATGTCAGATCTTCTCTGTGGAAAGACTTAATGTCTTTCATCAAGACATTTAATATTCTTAATGTTTCCTGACTGATAACTATCTGCAGCAAATTAGTGAAATATCCATGTGAATATTTATGTAGACAACTGTTCAGTCAGTGCAAAGAGCAGGTACAAAGCCCTTAAGGCAGAAACATGCCTGGAAAATATTTGAAAAATAGTAAGGAACCCATTATGGTTGGAGAAAAGTGAATGAGAAACGAGCATTTAGAGATTTCAAAAAAGACTAGATCATGCATGGCATTCTAATTATAGAAAAGCAAAAAGCAAAAAACTTTGGCTTTTGAGTGCTGAGGGAAGCCACTAAAGCTACTGTTCTTCAAGGAGAGGATTGCTATAATAAAATCTTGTATGAAAAGTACCACTGTGACTGCTGTATTTGGAATATATTTAGGATGACATAAAACCAGAGACATCCACTAGGAGCCAATTATAAGCATGCAAGCAAGAAAGGATAGTCATTATTTTTAGGGTAGTAGCAGTGGAGGGAAAATAACTAATGAGGTTGTGAGTATATTTTGCCAATAAATTGGATGAAGAGGGGCACCTGGGTGGCTCAGTCAGTTAAGCCTCTGACTCTTGATTTCAGCTCAGGAGATGATCTCAGTGTTGTGAGTTCAAATTCCATGACAGGCTCCATGTTGGGCATGGAGGCTGCTTAAGATTCTCTCTCTCTCTTTCCCCCTCTGCCTACTGCCCCCCTCTAGCACATATGCATGCTCTTAAAAAAATTCGATGAAGAAAGAAAAGGCATCAAAGATGACCTCAAATTTTTGGCCCATGCAACTGAAATAATGAAACTACCACTGATAGAAATGAAACTTGCTTTTTGGAGTATGTGTGTGAGGGGTGGGAATGAACAGCAGGAGTTATGCTTCTAATCGATTAGCTTTGAGATGTCTATTAGACATCGGAGGTGTGAAGTAGACGGCTGTATCTCTGGGTCTGAAGTTCAAGGTTAGAGTTCCAAGATGGAGATACAAATGTGAGAGAATTCAGCACCTGAAACTATTGTAACATTGTGTGTCAACTATGATCCAATTAAAAAGAGAAAAGAGAGAGAATGGAAGTAGATAAACTGCAATCAGAGAGGGTACACAACTTTTTCAAGTCATTTTCTTTCTTTTCTAATTTTAATTACAGTATATTTAACATGCAGTGTTATATTAGTTTCAGGCTTACAATACAGTGATTCAACAATTCTATTGATTACTCAGAGCTCATCATGATAAGGGCACTCTTAATCCCCATCATCTCTTTTGCTCCCACCCACCTCCCCTCCCCTCTGGTAACCATTAGTTCGTTTTCTATGGTTAAGAGTATGTTTTTTGGTTTGTTTCTTCTTTATTTGTTTTGTTTCTTAAATTCCACATAGGAATGGAATCATATGGTATTTATCTTTTTCTGTTTGACTTATTTCACTTAGGATTATATCCTCTAGATCCATTCATGATGTTGCAAATGGCAAGATTTCATTCTTCTTTTATGGCTATGTAATATTCCGTTACATATATATATATATATATATATATATATATATATCACTTTTTTATTATTCATCTATTGATGGACACTTGGGTGGCTTCCATAATTTGGCTATTGTAAATAATACTGCTATAAACGCAGAGGTACATGTATCTTCTTAAATTAGTGTTTTCATATTCTTTCAGTAAATACCTAGTAGTGGATTTATTGGATCATATAGTATTTATATTTTCAACCTTATGAGGAACCTACCTACCAGAGTGGCTGCACCAGTTTGGAATCCTACCAACAGTTCACAAGGGTTCCCTTGTCCCCGCGTCCTCACCAACACTTGTTTCTTGTATTTTTGATTTTAGTCATTCTGACAGGTGTAAGGTGATGTCTCATTGTGGTTTTGATTTGCATTTCCCTGATGATGAATGATGTTAAGCATCTTTTCATGTATCTGTTGGCCATTTCTACATCTTTTTTAGAGAAATATCTGTTCATATTTTCTGCCCATATTTTAATGGGGCTATTTTTTTCTTGGTGTTGTGTTATATAAGTTTTTAAATATATTTTAGATATTAACTCCAAATAAATAAAACTCCCATAAAAAAAGATATTAACTCTTTATTGGATATGTTATTTGCAAATATGTTCTCCCATTCAGTCATTCCCTTCTTTATACTGTAAACTAATGAGGTAAATAAAATGGTAACTACAGTGGGAAGAGGGATTGAGAGGTTTTTTTTTTTTAAGATGGTAGGAAAAAAACAGCATATTTGTGTGTTGTTGGGGGAAATCCACTAGAGAGGACAACTAGACGTCTTTGATCTAGGGGAAAGGTGGAGAGATGTGCTTTAGAAATATGGGAAATTCATCTACAGTATTTTTAAGTCACAAAATCTATTATTTCATACCCCCACTGAAAACCTTTGAATGATTTCTCTTTGTTTGAAAACAAAATCCACAATCTTTACCCTTACATTCACAGTTGGATTCTGCCTTTCTTGGCTGCACCATCTCCTACCATTCTTCCTGAGACACTAAACTCCAGCCAGACTGATTTCCTTTCTGTACCCTGCACATGTCAAGCTTTTTTGTGCTTCACGAACTTTGTGCTTCAGGAACTTTGCACTTGCTATTCCTTCTGCCTGGTAAACTATTTTCTTGGCTTTTTGTCGACTTCCTCTTTCACATATTTTAGATTTCAGCTAAATGCTTCTTTTTTTCAGAGAATACTTTCCAGATAAACTTATGTTAACATATGCTCAGAAATTACTCTCTGTCATTATGCCCTGTTTTCTGTTTTCTTGACCTTACCATGATTTGTAATTATCTCATATAATTATCTTTATATCATTATCTTGTATCATTATCTTTCTCCCCATCGAAACTGTATGTTCCAGCTATACCTCCAACAACTAGTAAAGCATCAGGCTCACACAGATGATCCATAAATTATGTTTGTGACATAAATAAATCTTTATTAAAATAATAATTAAAACCTCAGTGTCTCAAAGTTCTCTATTCCTCTAGGGTGCTTATTATTTTTAATATACGTATAATAATGTGAATTCCCATGTTGGGTAATTGCAGGAAGTCTAATTCTCTTCCCGAGTTTTTTTGAGATCACTCCTTATGTAACCTAGAAATCCACCCTTTCTTGCTTGTCACTTCTTTTTCTTCCTTACAGATTACCTCCAGCTGTCTTACTACTTTCTCATTTCCAAGCATACCCCATCCCAAAAGATGGACAAAGGTGCCTAAACACAGCTAAACCAATGCTCTCATGTTTGAGATTTTATTGACCCTTGGGGATAATCACAATGCTGGTGATAATAACAATCTCATATTCAGCACTTGCTGGGACTAGACACTAGTATGTGGGTGTGTGTGCACATAGGTGCATGTGTATAGTCACTTAATTATCCCACCAATCCTATATTATAGCTGTTATTATCCCTATTTTCAAGATAAAACACTGAAGCACCTAGAGTGTATATGAATTCTCCCCAAATATGTAACTAATAGTGATTCACTCAGGCTTTAGTCTCAGGCAGTTTGACCATGGAGTCCATTGTCTAAAATGGAAGGAAATTGTAATGTAGAAAAGGAAAGGTTAAAAACTGGCGATCTGATCATGTTTTCCCTCTAATATACTGACCATTCTCTTTGATTCAAGTTCTTCTACTAGATATATCTTTCTCAGCTGCTGGCTTATTTCCATAGTACTTGGAATAACCTGGGGCTTGACTCTCTTTCTTTGGGATGAATTCATTTTTTCTCAGCTCTTTATTCACCCTCATTACCTGCCTGTAGCCAGAGAAAATCAATATACCTTAAAAACAGAATAATCTCTGCAAAGACTAACTGAACTCAAAATAAGCAGAACCTTTTACATGATTAAATATATAACAGCTTGATCTGAAATATGTGCACTTTCAGTTCTCACTCCCTATAAGAGCAAAGGGAGGATGTTGACATTCACCCCAGACTTCAGAAATGGCTGTGGCCTTTAAAATGGCACACTTTGTCCCCACTTTATATGCAAGACACTGCAAGGGTAACAAGAAACAACTATGGCATTTGCTACTCCTAGGAGCTAACAGGGAAAAAAAAGAAGACAGGATGACACATGATTTCAAGTGTTATGAAATAGCTTCTGAGAGCTGGGAAGTAACAGCATTTTGTTCAGCAAAGAGATGCTACAGTGCCCGAGGCCAGAAGTAAAAATCTAAAGTAACCATCATAAGCCTTTAAGAGAACATTCATGTGAAGTGGTTTTTTTTGGGGGGGGTGGGGGATGCTCTTAAGCAATAAGGACGTTAAAAAAGCTTGACTCTCATGGCTGCACACAGAAGGTAGAGACCCTGTTATGTTGGAAACCTAACAGCAAATCTATTTCCCTTAAACATTTGAGGACAGTACACACCTACATGGGTTGAAGATTTAAAAAAAAATGTACTTTCTCTCCCTATGAATACTGTACACCTCATGAATTTACATTAACAACTACAAAAACAGTAACACAAGCAATTGCCATTAATTATTTAATTATATAAAAGTTTACTAAGTGCTCAGCTAAAGAGCTGAGGCTTTAGTAGTGAACAAAGCAGATAAAAATTCCTGCCTGCATGCAGCTTATGTTTATGGAGTACTTACTGTGTGCTAGACATTGTGGCTGAGTTTTTATAAACATTTATGATTATTCTTCATAACAGAATAGTTTTTTGAGATGGTTTCCCTTTTGGCAAGTATTTTACAGTTCTAGAATAAAAACAGTAAGGCTTAGCAGGACTGATCAGGGTCCAATAACCAGGAAGCAAGGGAACTAACCTGCAGTAGCCAGCCTGCCTGAAGTCTAGGGGTCTGATGCTTTTATACACTAAGGTACTGGCTTCTACATACCCATTTGTGTTCTATGAATTCCCTGGCTCTCTACTGTTAACTTCAGGCTGCTGATTTGCCTTTGTTCCTCTGCTCTAGCCATAGATATTTTGACTATATAATAGATTTTTGTCTACAAGTATAATACATTTGGTGATTTCACTTAGACATACACATAATCATAACAGCACTTCTAGTATTATTTTCTTTCTTAACTTTCTGATGGGGGCATTCATGATGAAGCAGCATTATTGTGAGATATCAATTTGTAGGATCATCACTAAACATAACATTATTTAGGTCCATTCAGTTGCCTAATAAAGGATGCATTCTGGTAACTTAAAAGGCCAAAGATATCTGTTCATGTCTTCTGTCCAGTTTTAAATTGGATTAGTTTTTTGCGTGTTGAGTTTTAGAAATTCTTTATATATTTTGGGAACTAACCCTTTATCGGACATGTCATCTTCAAATATCTTTTCCCATTCCAAAGGTTGCCTTTTAGTTTTGTTGATTCTTTCCTTCACTGTGCAGAAAACTATTGAGAGTTTATAGTTTTTTTTAAAGGATTTTATTTATTTATTTGACAGAGAGAAGGAGATCACAAGTTGGCAGAGAGGCAGGCAGAGAGAAAGGGGGAAGCAGGCTCCCTGCTGAGCAGAGAGCCCAATGTGGGGCTCGATCCCAGGACCCTGAGATCATGACCTGAACCAAAGGCAGAGGCTTAACCCACTGAGCCACTCAGGCGCCCCAAGAGTTTATAGTTAATAGTTTATTTTTGTGTTTGTTTCCCTTGCCTCAGAAGACTCATCTAGAAAGAAGTTGCTATGGCCAATGCCAGGGAAATTACTGTGTTCCCTTCTAGTATTTTTATGCAGGTTTCACATTTAGGTTTTTTATCCATTTTGAATTTATTTTTGTGTATGGTAAAAGAAAATGGTCCAGTTTTATTCTTTTGCATGTTGCTGTACAGTTTTTCCAACACCCTTTGTTGAAGAAATTGTCTTTTTGCCCTTGGGTATTCTTTCTGGCTTTGTTAAAAATTAATTGACCATATAATTGTGGGTTTAGTTCTGCATTTTCTGTTCTATTGATTGACCTATGTGTCTACTTTTGTTCCAGTACCATACTGTTTTGATCACTACAGCTTTATAACTTCAAGTCTGGGATATAATGCCTCCAGCTTTGCTTCTCTTTTTCAAGATTGATTTCACTATTTGGAGTCTTTTGTGGTTCCATATAAATTTTAGGATTGTTTGTTCTAGTTCTGTGAAAAACGCTATTGATATTTTGATAGGAATTGCCTTGAATGTGTAGATTGCTTTGGGGAGTATAGATATTTTAACAATATTTGTTCTTCTAATCCATGAACATAGTATGTCTTTCCATTTCTTTGTGTCATTTTTCTCCAAAGAAGACATCCAGATGGCCAAGAGACACATGAAAAGACACTCATCATCACTTATAATCAGGGAAATGCAAATCAAAACTGCAATGAAATATCACCTCACACCTATCAGAAAAGCTAAAATCAACAACACAGAGAAAAGAGGTATTGATGAGGATGTGGAGAAAGGGGAGCCCTCTTGCTCTGTTGGTGGAAATGCAAACTAGTGCAGCCGCTCTGAAAAACAGTATCGAGATTCCTCAAAATATTAAAAATAGAACTACCTTACGATCCAGCAATCACGCTACTGGGCATTTACCCAAAAAATACAAGAACATCAATTCAAAGTGATACATGCACCCTTTATTGCAGCATTATTTACAATAGCCAAGATATGGAAGCAGCCCAAGTGTTTATCCATAGAAAAATGGATAAAGGAGATGTGGTGTATATACATACAATGGGATATTACTCAGCCATAAAAAAGAATGAAATCTTGCTATTTGCAATGATATGAATGGAGCTAGAGAGTATAATACTACACGAAATAACTCAGAGAAAGACAAATACCATATGATTCCACTCATACCTGGAATTTAAGAAATAAAACAAACAAGCAAAGGGAAAAAATAAGAGACAGAGAGAAAGAGAAAAAATCAAGAAACAAACTCTTAATTATAGAGAACAAACTGATGGTTACTAGAGGGAAGGGGGTTGGGGGATGAGTTATTAGGTGATGGGGATTAAGGAATGCACTTGTCATGGTGAGCACAGGATAATATATGGAATTGTTGAATTACTACATTGTACACCTGAAACTAATATAACACTGTATGTTAACTAACAGGAATTAAAATAAAAACTTAAAAAAAAAGGCCAAAGATGTGTTGTACTATCCTGCACATAAATAGACTAAGATTTCAAGCAGAGACACACTTAATAGCTTTACTTGATTTTTACAAGGACAAGCATACATATGACATTTACTGTGATCACTTTGATTAGGCTAAGAGTCATATTTCCCTGTATTCTCCCAAATTAGCATGGTCAAAAGGACTTGTGTGTACTTGAAATCCAGAAATAAGGCTGCATCCATTATTCTCTGAAGGCCTTTTCCCAATCGTATATGGTGACAGACATTCACCTAGGGGCTTGCTCTTTATCCAGTTAGGCCTCCAGCCAAGAGTTAGGCCTCCTGGCCAAGACCAACAATGACCTCAGGCTCTCCCCACACTTGGCTGTGGACCCATTGATTCAATAGCTACTTAGAAGCAATGGCTTCTCATTGGCTTCTCCACAAGCCCACCTTTCACGGGTCTAGTCTATAGCTGGTAGTACGTGGTTTCTCGGATTGACTGGTTGGTGACTCAATCTCTGATCCAACCCCTCTTCTGGACCAGTATTTTCCAACAATTGTCTAAGGTCTACTTCCTGTAATCACTCTTTTATTCCAAAACACTCAAACTGACACTTCTCTACTGACTGAACTTGGTTGATTCACTGACAAGAAGTGAATGATGATTAGTAAAACAGGAAGCAAGATGGCAATTATTTATTCCTAGATATAGAATTCTCAGCAAAAATATTTATAATCTCTTTTTAAGTAGTGTTGTTCCTATCTTGAAGAGATATCTGTACCCCCATGTTCATTGTAGCATTGTTCCCAATATCCAAGACAACAACCCGTGCCTATCAATGGATAAATGAATAAAGAAGAGAGAGTGGGCATGCGTATGTTTGTATGAATGTACATGTTATGTGTATAATGGAATATTATTCAGCATTAAAAAGAAGGAAATCCTGCCATTTGTGACAACAAGGATGGATCTTGAGGACATTACACTAAGGCAAATGAGCCAGAAAGGGAGACACATATTACATGATCTCATTTATATAGGTTTTCCCAGCCTTATGAAAACATTCTTAAGATGAAACAGCATAAAGTGAAGAAGTGATTATCATTAATTCATATGAAATAATTTTTGAGTGTTCTCAGACCCATAAAATTACCTCGTAAGGTTTCCTGATACCTTAGGACAAGTCCTACAAACAGATGCACAAAGTAAACTGAGATATAGCACAGATGCTCACAGACACAGTCCAAAGCTGCAGTGGCTTGAGGTTGAAAGGCTGAGTGTGGTTGCCAGAAAGGAGCCTGGAGGGGCCCCTCTTGCTGCTCAGGTGTGCACTTGCCTCTCTTTGGGCTCCCTGCAAATATAAACGCTGAACTCAGTTTTTGCTTTTCATTTTTTTTTTTTTTTTGTAAAAGCAAAAATTGTCCTCAGATTTCTCACAGTTAGCAAGAACAGGTACTAATGTAGGTCTTCCGTAAAAGTGAAGTGACATAACATGAATTTTCAAAAAGCAGGGGATACTTGCATTGAGAATCTAAAAAAGCTGAACTCGTCTAGAGTAATTGCCAGGGACTGGGGGGTGGGGGAAATGGAGAGATGTTGGTTAAAAGATGTGAACTTTCACTTATAAAATGCTTACGTTTTGGGGATCTAATATACAGCATAGCTACTATATTATATGCTTGAAAGTTGCTAAGAGAGAGATCTTGAATATTGTCACCACACACACAGATAAAAAACTATGAAAAAAATGTTGTTCTATTGGGGAGATTAATATGCCACACATGACTTAGTATTTCAGTGCCTCAGATGTTTTTCTAAATGGTTACCTTGACTTCTGCTCATTTTAAGAAGCAATCACCTGTAATTGACAAGGCAAGGAATGACAGGACAAGTCTGCCCCAAGTCCCCAGACAGGTTTGATTTTAAATATAATACAAAAGATGAAGCTCACTGATAAATCTTTGACTCTGCTCCTTTAAGTCATTACTGCAAAACATAAAAAATTGCTCAACTGAAATTAAATGAACCGCAAGCTGTTTATGCGACTGTCTGAGAATAATATGTCAAAGAATTTTATGATTCCTAGTAAACTGATGGGGAAAAACAATTTACTAGTTATAGTTTTGAAAGGATTAAAAAAATTCTTGGAGGCTGTGTTTGAAATGTACATTCTGCCTCACTCAACTGAATAATTTATATCAATAATTTATGATCATACTATTTTTTATTTAATGTGCATATTAGCTTTTTATGAGCATGCTGGGAATTATTGCAAATTAAATTTCATATAAAATATACCTGTATTTCACAGTACTTTGCTTTATGCACTTTAAGTATAATAATAAAGTATAGCTGATCCATTTTTTTCATTTATTTTTTAAATACACTTTTCATTTTTGAACAGTTTTGGATTCACATAAAAGTTGAGATTACAGAGATTTCCTATATAATCCAGGTCCAGTTTTTCACTATTAACGTCTTATATGATACACTTGTTATAATTAATATTGGCATATTATTAACTAAAGTGCATAAGTTATTCAAACTTCCTTTTAACCTGATGTTCTTTTTCTGTTCTTGGGTCCCATCCAGATTACCACATTACATTTAGTCATGATGTCTCCTTATAAGGGCTCTTCTTTGCTTTGGCAGTCCCTCAGACCTTCCCTAATTTTGATAACTTTACAGTTTGGGGGAATACTGGCTAGGTATTTTATAGACTGTCCCTTGATTGGGATTCGTCTGGTATTTTTCTTTCTTTTTTTTAATTTTTTTTCAAAGATTTTGTTTATTTATTTGTCAGAGAGAGAGAGAGCACAAGCAGGGGAAGCAGCAGGCAGAGGGAGAAGCTGGCTCCCTTCTGAGCAAGGAGCCTGATGTGGGACTCGATCCCAGGATGCTGGGATCATGAGCTGAAGGCAGACACTTAACTGACTGGGCCACCCAGGTGTCCCTTTCTGGTATTTTTCCTAGGACTTGATTGAACTAGATAGGTTTTTGTGAGGAAGACTACAGAGGTTAAGTGTCCTCTTCATCACGTCATATTGAGGATAAATATTATCAGTGTGACTCGTCACTGCTGATACTAACCCTGGTCACCTGGCTGAGACAGTGCTTGTCAGATTTCTCCACTGTAAAGTTACTCTTTTTTTCTCTTCTCATACTCTTACTATTTGAAAGGAAATCACTATTTGTTTGCTAGGACTGCTGTGGCCACGTGACACTAGCTGGTTGGCGTAAACATCAGAATTTATTGTCCCAAAGTTCTGGAGGCAAGAAAGTCCAAGAGTTAAGGTGTCGGTAGGATGGCTCCCTTTGAGGATGATGAGGGAGAATTTGTTCCATGCCTTTTTTCCTAGCTTCTGGTGTTTTGCTGGCATCTTTGGAGTTCTTTGTACACATATTGCCTGGATCTCTGCCTTCATGTTCACTTGGCGTTCTCACTGTGCTTGTATCTGTGTCCAAATTTCCCAGTTTTGTAAGAACACTAGTCATACTGGATTAGAAAACCACGCTACTCCACTAGGGCTTTATCTTAATTACATCTTCAACGACCCTACTCCCAAAGTCAAATTCTGAGGTCCTGGGAGCTAGGACTTAACCATATGAAGTTTTGGGGGACACAATTCAACCCATAACAGTTGCTATGTGTAATACACACTTAAAGGTGCAGAATTATCATCTTATTTACTTATACAGAATGGATTCATGGTAACTACTTTGTACTTATGGTTATAATCTAATATTACTTTATTTTATTGCACAGTTTGGCCATTTGGATCCCATTCATTTGGCTCCTATGTCCCTTTAACATACTCCTATCAATGGTTTTTATTTTTATTTAAAAATAATTAGCGTTTCCTTACTTTCTGACACCACAAAATGCTCCAGACTCACCTTGTATATTTCCTGCCCCAGTGTTATTATCAACCATTCTCCAAGAACTCCAGGAGCCCTGGATCCTTTCTTTGAGAATGCTTTTAGCAACCAAGATAAGGCGCTAGTTGTGCCCATTGCTAGTGAGTTGCTTCTAGGTCCGTTCAGCTGAGGAAGAAAGGAGCTACATATGTATATACTCTTCTACAGACACACACACACACACACACACACACACACACACACACACATCTATACATATTTCCATTATGTAACCATTTGAATCTATATTCAGCTAAATGAGTTCCTTCTAATGTCTCCATTACTGCATGGATCATCTTTGCCCCTTCCCCTTGCTTATCTATAATCTCCTACAACAACAGTGAGAAACTTGGCACCTACCACCCACCATCCATTCACTTAATTGTCCAATCTTAGTATACATTTATAGCAGGCTTTCATTTACTTTTAATCCACAGAATTATTGTAGTATAAATATTTATAAGCCAATCATAAATATTTAAATATGCAAAAATCCCACACAGTAATAGCTTACATTTCCTAGGAATAGCTGCAGAACTAATTGATGAAGTGTAATTTCTTCTCTGGATCATTGTTAATGAGGACAGTTCCATTACTGAAGTGCAACCGGCTTTTTGTTTAATGTAATATGTTAAGATGTGCATTAGACCAATTAGAATAAATGATACAAACATCAACTTCATGTTTGCATCCAAGTAGTAAATGATAAAGTTTATGTAATCTCCTTCCCTATATGTATGTTATTTGTATTCATAAGTTACATATGCATGTGTACACATACTCTACATATCCTTACATACATGTAATAAAAACTTCAATAAATATTTCACAAGTAGTTAAATGATTATTGAGTTTCTAAAATAGAGATATAAAAGTAAAAGCTGAAAGGTATTTTCAGTATGTTAAATATCTCTTATTATAAGAGGGGAAGAAAGCTCCTGATGTCAGAGGTTCGTACTGGGAGAATTCCAAATATCTCAAATATATCAAAATGTCAATTTTTTTCTTTGTTCATCATATGCAACACTGAATTTTGCTTGCCCTTTATATACGGTATGTAGTATAGTATTTATCAGTCATGTGTTTCTTTCCTTTCCTTTCTTGTGTTATAAATCTAGTTTTTTTTTTTAAGAATTTTTTTTTTTATTTGAGAGAGAGAGAAAGAGCATGAGGGGGAGGAAGGGGCCGAAGGAGAGGGAGAAGCCGACTCCCGGCTGAGCAGGGAGCCTGATGCGGGACTTGATCCCAGGACTCCAGGACTATGACCTAAGCTGAAGGCAGACACTTAAATGACTGAGCCACCCAGGCACCCATAAATCTAGTTTTAAATGCTGATGGCTGCTTGCTTCAAGGACAAACAAAAAATCGAGTAAGTTTGTGGGAAGGTACAAAAAAATAAAAACAAATGGAGTTAAGGGTGGCTAGGTGGTTGAGTCAGTTAAGCATCCCACTTTTGATTTCGGCTCAGGTCATGATCTCAGGGTTGGGAGATCGAGCCCTGCATCAGGTTCCATACTGGGTGTGGAGTCTGCTTAAGAGTCTCCCTCTCCCTTTGTTCCTCCCCCACATCTCTCTCTCTCTTTCTCTCTTCCTCTCTCAAAACAAGCAAACAAACAAAAAACCGGAAAAAAACAAGTGGAGTTAATAAACAAAATGTATGGCATATTTCTCTGCACTAGTTGTTTATAGATTTGGATCTAAATTTTCCATCAGTCACTATCTATCAGACATCTCTTTTCGCATTGCTTCACAGTCTCCCAGCCTCACTTGTTACTTGTCCCAGCGGCCACTGTAGTGACCAGCTCTGCATAGACCTGGACTGACTTCACACAGATGCAACATGACAGCCCTGGGCCCTGGACCCTGGACCCAAGCCACACACTCTCACCTCCCACCCTGTGGGCTTCTCTGTTGACATTGCTTTGGGACATTAACTCTGAAATCTCATCACTGTCCTCAATAAAGAAGCATGGCAATCTGTTCCCTTTCAAAATTTAATCCCTGATGCCATTTTTTCCTTCTACTATTCTTTTTTCTTAACAAATTTATACATCTATATGTTTACTGTGTTATGGACACAGCATCAGAAATCAAAGGAGAGCCTACCACTCGTGAGCCTCTAAGTCTCTCATGGAGAGAATATGGTAATTCATTACAACATTAATACGGCCGGTAACAGCATTTTTTTTTTTTTTACCCTTTTTATTTGTCTTAAGAGTTGAATATGAAGTAATGGAGAGCTATATATATGTCAGGGAAAAGAGGAGTTACCCTTGGCTGATCAAGAAACAAGGCATTTAAATTTCAGTTTAGGCTCACTGAGATCTCTCAGGAAAAAACACTTGCAGATTGCATTTTACCTGCAAACCCAAGCCCAGTGTTACCTGGGCAGGTGTCCTTGGGAGAACATTTACTGAGGCATTCCCTTCTGATCCCATCACAGGGAACTCGTTTACTTAGTCTCCCTTGTCACCAACTGACTGCTTTTAAAGTAATACTTATGTCCTGCTGGTCCTTCTGACAATACTCTGAGACAGTGGGGGGGTTCTTAATGCAAACTGGAGAACAAAATTAGAAAAAAGAGAGGAACATTAAGACTTCCTCCCAAACCATCCAAAGTAAAATTCAGGCTGTAAAACAATGACGCTTTCCCTCCAGTAGGGACTTTATAACCTTTTATTCATGGGAAATTCAATTAAAATGTGCATCTCTCCTGTTTCCTGAAAAATTTAATTTGCATCTTAACTTGCTACTGCTGTGCCCAAGATTTTCAAATCAAATATTAAAAATGAACTTGTCAACTCCAGCAGCTTTATACTGTGAGCTAAACACTTCATAAATTCTCTTTCATTTTGTAGTCTATTAAGCTACACTTAAAAGTGAATGTGTAGTGTCTTAAATTGTTAATAGGTAAATTTTACGATGAGTTTTAAATTAGATTTTCTCTCCTTACTCACTAATCCACCTCATTTCCTTTGTGTATTTTTGTCTTCATGCCCAATTCATGATCTCAGAATCTAACACAAGCCATTATGTTGTTTGAATCATTTCAGAAGTCCTGTAGTCTAATATCTCATCAACTTGGTTTTTCTCTTCCATGTTTCTGAACCATTTTAGATCTACTTAACCAACAAGGCAAAAAAAAAAAAAAATCAAAATTTGTTAGACATGTCTGCCTTTGAATGGAGAAATTATGACCTTATTATTCCTTGATAAAATATTCAAGATTGTAATTCAAGATGGCTTTTCTTTTTCTTTTTTCATGTCTATACCAATTGACTATAATATTTGTTATGTCCTCTGTATAAGTCAGAATTGTCTTTACTTGCAAGTGGGAGGGATGGCTAGATCTTGGGGCTCCTTCAGATTCTGTATCTTTTGTCATCTCTTCTGTTCCGGTGGTTTGCACACTGCCTACAAGAAGCCCGGCATTCATATCTTTCAAACTTGCTAACCTCAGTGGGAGGATCATCTTTCCAAATAGTCCTTAAGAAAAGTCTACAAAAGGCATACTTGTTTGGTTTGGATCACATGATCCTTAGAACTAACTACTCAGGTCAAGGCTCCACAGAGCCAGACCTGGGTCATAGGAAATGACCTATGGAATATTTGCTATGGCTCCACAGAACTCCATGAAATAGTTTTTCATAGAAAAAAAAAAAAAGGAGGGGGAGATTGTCAGCAGAAAAAGGAGGGAGAAGAAATCCTGAAAAAATAAAAATAATGGCAGTTACCAAACTCTGTTTACTATTCTCTGTTTCAGTCTCTTCTCGCATTTGATTTTAGGTTGCCTTCTCCTGGATTATAGAATTTACCATGTTGCATTGCAATTGTTTTTATATTTCTGGCCCTAATCAAACCCAGAACATCCTAAAGATAAGATACCAATATTATTACTTTACAAAATATATATTGTCATTATTTTATTTTCAGAGTCTAATCCAGGATTTGGTACTTAGTAGACTCTCAATATATGATAATTAATTATACTAAATAATTACATGTTTTGGCATTCTTTTATCTCCTTATTCAGCCTTTATAAGTCCTTTTTTCTTGTATTTCCTTTAATTTTCCTTTTTTTTAAAAGATTTTATTTGAGATAGAGTGCCAGAGTGTGAGAGAGAGAGAGAGAGAGTGCGGGCACACAGGAGCAGGGGTGAGAGGCAGAGGCAGAGTGAAAAGCAGATTTCCCACTGTGCAGGGGGCCCAAGGCTGGTCTCAATCCCAGGACTCTGGGATCATGACCTGAGCTGAAGGCAGAGGCTTAACCAACTGAGCCACCCAGGTGCCCCTCCTTTAATTTTTCTTTTCATTTCATGCTTCTCAAATCCTTTCCTAGGAAGCCAAGTGAAAAAAAAAATATGCAAATTCAATAATACATTTTATTTACAACACTTTCATGTTTGAGAGAAGGTGATCTCTTGGGCCAATAAAAAGAAGTAAAAATATAACAAATGTAATTGTTTTGTTTACGAAGCTAACTCAAATATTCCTAAAATCTCTGATCTCTCATTTCTTCAAATTCATGAGAACACTTTCGTTTCTTGTTGGCATTACCCCTAATTTCCAGTATCCCTGAGATTACTAATTGCCTTTCTTACTTAAAATGAAACTAATTAGATTGTGTAGTGTTATGATGCATCTTTTTTTCTGGAATTTTAGCATATTTTCTATTTTATTGACTGTTTAAGATTCACATGTATTGTTATTTAACTCACTACAGGTCCAAAGCTGGTCTCACTCTTATTAAACCCAATGAAATTTGCTATGTTTTGGCAAGCAACATTCCAAGTCTTGTCCCAAAGTTTTATGCTTTAGCTTAGTCCTGGGGCTGTTGTAAATTGGAGGTTACTCTGGATCAGGCGCCAGATTAGCAGATATATTCCAGAACATCACAAAGAAAGGAAAATTAGTATCGCTTCTTATGCAGTCACTTTTCTATACCAGTTCATCTTTGTGATTAGACAATTCTTCATTCCTATATTATGCCATGTGTAAGTGATTTTTTTTCCAGTTACTTTTCTCTAGAATGTCTTCCTGGGTTTTTTCCCCCAAGTGATTTCTATTTATCCTTACATTCTCCTTCTTTACACAAGTGTTTCCTAACCTCTAAAATAATAATGATAAAAATAAAAATAATATTAATTATTATTATTACCCTATCGTGTACTCAAACATCACCTTGTATTTTATTTACCATTTTATCAATAGTCGTAATTGGATATTTAAAAATTAATATTTTCTTCCCTACTCCAGTGTAAATTTAACGAAACATAAGACCACCTTGTCTTGTTCACTACTGAATACCCAACCCATATACGGCACACAGTAGACTTCCTACCTGCCAGGATTTTATTATCTCTGTTTTATTTTATTTTATTGTGGTAAGAACATTTAACAAGAGATTTACTCTTTTAGTAAATTTTAAGTGGACAACGCATGATTGCTGACTATTGGTACAATTTATATAGTAGATCTCTGAGCTCGTTCTTGCTTGTCTGAAACTTTATGCCTATTGATTAGTAACTCCCCATTTCTCCCTCCTTTAAACCTCTGGCAACAAACATTTCACTTTTTGATTCTATGAATTTGACTACTTTCAATACTTCATATATGTGGAATCATGCAGTATTTGTGTTTCTGGGACTGGTTTATTTCACTCTGCCTAATGTCATCAAGGTTCATCCATGTTGTCACATAATGTCCTCAAGGTATGCCCATGCTATCACATACTGCAGACTTTCCTTCCTTTTTAAGGCCGCGTAACATTCCATTGTGCTTATATACCACATTTTCTCCATCCATTAATCTACTGATGGAGATTTCAGTTGTTTCTACATCTTGGCAATTGTAAACAGTGCTGCAATGAATGCAGGAGTGCTAGTATCTGTTGGTGATCCTGATTTCAGTTGCTTTGGATATATACCCAGAAATGAGATTGCTGCATCAATCATATGGTAGTTCTGTTTTTAAGTTTTGAAGAACCTCCATACCATTTTCCATAGTAGTTGTACCATTTGCCTTCCCACAGTGTGAAAGGATTTTAAATTTCTCCATTTGCTTGCTAACACTTTTCTTTTTTCTTCTTTTTTTGACAGCAGCCTTCCTTACAGGTATGAGGTAATTTCTCATTGTGATTTTTGACTTGCAATTCTCTAATGATGGGTGATATTGAGCCCCTTTTCACATTCCTATTGACCAATTTGCATGTCTTCTTTAGAGAAATATCTATTCAACTTCTTAGCCTGTTTTTACATTGGATTATTAGGTTGTTGTTTTTTTTTTTTTTTTACTATTGAGTTATAGGAGTTCCTTGTATATTTTGGAGATTAACTCCTTATCAGATATATTGGGTGTGAATTTTTTCTCCCATTCCACAGGCTGCCTTTTCACCTTATTGACTGTTTCCTCTGATGTGCGGAAGCTTTTTACTTTGATGTAGCTCAACTTCTTTATTTTTGTTTTTGCTGTCTGTGATTTTAGTGTCAACATCAATGAAACCACTGCCAAGACCAACTCTATAAAGATTTCCCTATGTTTTCTTCTGGGGGTTTTAAGTTTTCAGGTCTTATGTTTAACTCTTTAATCCATTTTGAGTTGATTTTTGTGTATGGTGTACAACGGGGGTGTAATTTTATTCTTTTGACTTTGGATATTCAGTTTTGCCTGAAGAATTTCTTGAGGATACTGTTCTTTCCCATCGTGTATTCTTGCCATCATAGTTAAAGAACAGTTGTGGATTTATTCTTCTTTCTCAAGAGTGATTTACCTGTCCTGGGCCTTTGTGGTTCCATATGAACTTTAGAATTATTTTTTCTATTTGTGTAAAAATGTTATCAGAATTTTGATAGGGATTGCATTAAATAAGTACATTGCTTTGGGTAGTATGGTTACGTTAACAATATTAAGTTTTCTAATCCATGAGCATGGAATTTCTTTCCATTTGTTTGTGTCTTAATTCTAACCAGATTTAGGCTATTTCAACTCATCATTTTTTTTATTTTTTTATTTTTATTAACACGTAATGTATTATTTGTCCTAGGGTACGTGTCAGTGAATCATCAGGCTTACACATTTCACAGCACTAACAAGCTCAGTGGTAGAAACCTTGTTTCTCTTACTCATTATTGTATCCCTCAGAACCTACAACTTTGCTCGACCCATAGTATGTGCTCAGTGAATTTTTTTGAATAAGTGAAGGAACCTTTAATGTGCATCAAATAATTAAATGTCTTCTCACTGAAGAACCAGTTGCTGAGCCAGTGGTGCCCTCTGGTGACCAAAAATCATCATTATTGTATTTTTTTTAAACCAAGTCACTAGGCTTTGGACTTTTCTTTTATGTCTAGAACTTCATAGTATAATTGGGAGTTATTCCATAGAGATTCCCTTAAGAAACCCTAGTGCAATCATGGCTGTGTAAGAGTAATACTTATGTGAATCATTTTATAGTTTTCTAAAGGCTTGGGACACACATAAATGTCTTAGGGTTCTTCAGAGAAACAGAACTAACTATGTGTATTCCAATGCCATTGGCATGTTCAAGGAAGAGTAAGTAAGCTAATAGAGCTAAGAACAGAATGATGGAGAAAGAGGTTGTCAAGACCGGAGATACTGTCAGGGGACTTTAGCTTTATTTATCTTTAATCAACACCAGAAGATATTTACCTAACAAAACAGTTGTTTCAAAAATGACTTCAGTAATAAAGTGAATAGGGGTTGGGGTGCCTGGTGGTTCAGTCGGTTAAACGTCTTCAGGTCATGGTCATGGGGTCCTAGGATCGAGCTCCATGTGGGGCTTTCTGCTCAGCGGGGAGTCTGTATCTCTCTCCCTCTGCCTCTCCCCACTGCTTGTTTTATCTCTTTCCTTTTCTCTCTCTCTCTCTCTCAAATAAATAAAATCTTTTTTTTTTCAAATAAATAAAATCTTAAAAAAAAAAAAAAGTGAGTAGGGGTCAAGACTTGTGAATTAGTTAGAAACACTATAGAGGAACTGGCCATCACAGGGATAGCAAGTTAGCAGCAGTCTGTATGGTTCTGATGACTTCTGAATTTTTATTCCCAGAATCTGGTATTCAGTCACTAATTTGAAAGAATCTGGTTGTTGCTTCCAAGTAGATAAACAGACTCCTGTTTCTAGCATATTGTTACATTTTCTTCCAGAGGAGCTTTTATGCTAAGCATCTAAAAAGACTGAGAGATGGGATTCTATTGAGGTTAAGGAAACAGGTTGCATAACTCTCTTAGTTCCTGTTTGCTAATAAACATTGGTATGTGTATGAAATTTATTCTAATGATTGCTTTGATACATGGCACATGTCTGGAAGAAAATACTTAGCTCCTACTTACAAAACTTAGATGCTAGGATACCAAAATGAAGCCAGCAATTATGAGGGCCCATATTGGCTTAGATCAATTTACAACTTAGACCAATTTTACTATTTTCCTTGGGAATCCCTTCCAAATTGATGATTTTGAATCTACCTGCTGCCTTGTGTATACCATAGAACTGTATATGAATGACAATATTATAAGGCATGGATTATTTAATGGAAAGAGCACTGCTATGAAAATCAGACGACAGAGCGTTCAGTCCCAAATCTACCATTACTTGATTGTTTATACTGATAAATTGGTTTATCTCTTTGGACTCTATTTTTCTATAAAATGAATTTCCTTCGGACTGTGAAAATCTTTGAGTCTATATGAAACACATAGATTCTTCTCTCTTGGAAGGATTCTGTTAGGGACTGAATCGGATTCCTTCCCACAATTCATATATTGAAATTCTAACCCCCAGTGTTACTATATTTGGAGATAGGACCTATAATGAAGGTAATACAGGTTAAGTGAGTATGGCTCTAATCCTAAAGGACTGGTGTCTTTATGAGAAGAAGAAATAAGAAGAGCTCCCTTTTCTCTCCAAGTGCTCAGAGAACAAGGCCATGTGCGCACAAAGTGAGAAGTGGGCCCTTTACAAGTCAGGAGGAGATGTATCACCAAAAACTAACTGTAATGGCACCTTGATCTTGGACTTTTAGCCTCCAGAACTGTGTAAAAGTAATTTTCTGTTGCTTAAGCCATGGAATGTGTGGTATTTTGTTATGGCAGCCCTAGCTCACTAACACAAAGCATTGCACAAGATACATCATCTGGGAGGTAATGCCATTCTAATAGAAAAATATATGACATTCAGAGTCAGAAATGTAGCTAAATGCTGTGTGAAGTTGAGCAAGGGATTCAATTTTTCAAAGGTTTAAAATTTTTTTTTAAAATAAAGGTAATAAAACCCAATTTATTGGATTACTGTAAGGTTTATTTATTTTTTAAAGATTTTATTTATTTATTAGAGAGTGAGAGAGAGAGCACAAGTGGGGTGGAGAAGGAGAAGCAGCCTCCCTGCTGAGCAGAGAGCCGGATGCAGGACTCGATCCCACAACCCCAGGATTATGACCTGAGCCGAAGGCAGACACTTAACTGACTGAGCCACCCAGGTGCCCCTATTGTGAGGTTTAAATGAATAAAATAATTTAAGGAAATACTTTGTAAACTGTAAGGAATTATATAAATATACTGGTTTACTCCACCTAGTCTGAGAATCTTCTATTTCAGAAAGAGAAAAAATAATACCTCCTTACAGACACTAGCTCAGATCTCTTCAGGCCATTTGTGGGCAGGAAGCTCCACCCAAGTCCTTCAGACTAAGAGGACAAATAACTCCAAATGCATATAAACAACTCCCTTCCACAACTGCTTTGAAGTCAAGTGTATAAAAGACTTTCCTTTTAAACCAATAACTCTAAGAAAGTAATTCTATACAGGACAACTTTCTCATTCAGTTTTTTAAAACTTTACTGAGAAGTAATTGACAAATATAATTGTACATATTTAAAGTCTATACAGTGAGGACTCTCTCTATATATACATATATAATATATTATGGAATGATTCCCAGGATTAGATAATTAACGCATCCAATGCTTCACATAGTTAACTTGTTTCTTTTGTGGTGAGAATTCTTAAGATCTACTGTCAACAGCTTTCAAGTATATAATATCATATTAGTAAGTACTAGTTAATAATGATTAATTAATAACTTCATTATTAGTTAAGAATAACCAACGTTATTAACTATAAATTCTCGGAACTTATTCTCGGTTTTTGATGAAGATGATAAAGGAAGAAGCACAGGAATCACTTAAAAAGCTAGTTAGCATGTTTAAGGAAAAAAAAATCAGTTACCTATTTAATAAATCACTAGTACATAAGTTGGTTCTGTGTTAATTCCTATGAGATGTCTTCCTTGTATTTTACAATTATGTATTCTTTTAAATGTGATTTAGTTCTCATTATACTTTTAACATATTTCTGTCCGGTGTGATTTAATTATGAGACTGGAATTTTTCTTCCAAAAAAAATTAATTGAGATAAATGTTTTCAGAACCCAGATAACTTTCTCTAGGGTCTTTATTGAAAAATTACTCTATTTTGTTGCCAAGGACACTAAAATTGCTGGTTGACTGGTTTGTCATTCCTTTTCTAATGAAAAGAGACAACCTAGAGATTTCCTGGAAAATGAACCAATGTGAATAGGAATAGCAGTTTGAAGTCTTTCTGCTGAACTATTTAGAACATGACAGAGACCAAACAAGATTACAGAGCAAAACTGATATAAAATGTGTTAAAAGGACCTCATATTATGCCTTTAACATAATTGAATCTGCCATGGAAATAGCGTATGCCAATGAAGAGACTGACTATCCAACTGTATAGAATTGGGTTATCCCTGTGTTGTTATAGAAACTAGGGCAAAGTGTCTCCCCTTTATTTTTAAAGTTAATGTGTCATTTATTCCATTAACAAATATACATTATGAATTTTTTATTCACTTAAAGTTCAGAAATCAGAATACGTTAAAGAATGACTAGTAGCTTTGTTAAAATAGAAAATCATGGGGCTCTGGGACTTAAAATTAAAATTCCCTCAGGGGTAACCTATCATTTTAGGGAAAGAAAACTCTTTGAAATCTGTATTAATTCAGAACTGCTATGTGTGTTTCATCACCAGTCTTTGATAGTTCAAATGTAGGGAGAATGGGCCAAATGTGAAAGGAAGCAAATGAGAGAAGGAAAAGAGATCCAACTATGTTATTGCCTACGTAAAGTAAAAAGAAGAAAACAAATTTCAGTCTAAACATATCCACGGTCATTTAAATAGAAAAGATTTCAGTCATATACTTATCATTTTTAGTTACAAAAGTAGGACCTACTCTATATTAAAAAAAATAAAGAGGCAAATGACAGTCTTTTGATGTGTCGACTTGGCTAGGCCACAGTCTCCAGTTGCCCATCAAATGCTAATGCAGGTATTGCTCTGAAGGTATTTTGTAGATGTGATTAAAGTTGATATCAGTTGATTTCAAGGAAGAGAGATTATTCTAGATAATATGACTAAGTTTGATCCAACCTGTTGAAAGGCTGTTAAAACGAAAGTGGAGGTTTCCCTAAAGAAAAAGAAATTCCACCTGTGGACTGCAACTTTTAGCATATGGTCAAGATTTCCAGTTTAACCTTCCTGACATCATGACCAACAGATTTTTGACTTATTTTATTGGCCTTGATAGTTGCCTAAACCAATTCTGTACAATAAATCTAGTATTATATGCCTCTTAATGATTCTGCTTCTTTGGCTGAACCCTAACTGATACAAATTTTGGTGAGGTTAGAGAAAAAGAATACGAAGGATGAGTTTTCTGAATTGGTTCTGGGTTTTCTGGAAACAGTTCCCTAGTTGACAGATTTAAAGGACTAATGACTCTATTTCTAGTAGTAAAGATAACAGTGACAGTCCAGGACTGGATGTGGTAAGAGAGATATATAAAGTATTGCCCCTAGATACTCCTAATCAAATGCCTAGGGAAAATAAGGTTCTGAGTGATGATGTATTTGCTATCTCAGGACATTGTAGTCAAACTGAGTAGTAAATGGGATCGATTGGTTGCCCCTAATTGTGCTGGAAAAGTAGAGGAAGGAAAAGGTAAGCTCAGGGCTTCAAATTCTTAACACAAGCTCTGCATAAACTACTTGAAAGCTTTCAGAGCTTCCCTGAAAGAAATTCTTGTCTACTACATGTAGGGCTAAGATTTCTGAAAATCAGACCCAAAGTCTCATCCTATAACTGACTGAATTATAATGCAAATTGAACTCCCAACCACCCAAGGCATCTTCTGCTAAAATGAGGGCATTGGTTAGGAAGGATGAGATCCTAAAATTTGAAATGGGGTCATATAGGGAGTTCCTGATAGAGCCAGGGATGGCAAGCCTTTAAATCTGCCAAGTCTTCTCTTCTAGGAAGACTATTTCTCTTCTAGGAAGACTTTGCCTGAAGACAGGCAGTTGCCTAAAAAGGCACTGCTGACTCTTCTCAGTATGTACCACCTACCACCCAGCTTTGATTAAAAGCCAATCATTAAATTCAATTCACAGAAGCCCCCAAATGTTGAAGTAGAGATTTTGATCAAAGAGGAGGTTCACCGACAGATGTTGGTGAGGATGCGGAGAAAGGGGAACCCTCCTACACTGCTGGTGGGAATGCAAGCTGGTACAGCCACTCTGGAAAACAGTATGGAGGTTCCTCCAAAAGTTGAAAATAGAGCTACCTGACGACTCCGCAACCGCACTACTGGGTATTTACCCTGAAGATACAAATGTAGTGATCCGAAGGGGCACGTGTACTCAAATGTTTATAGCAGCAATGTCCACAATAGCTAAACTATGGAAAGAGCCTAGATGTCCATCAACAGATGAATGGATAAAGAAGATGTGGTATATATATATACAATGGAATACTAAGCAGCCATCAAGAGAAATGAAATCTTGCCATTTGCAACGACGTGGATGGAACTAGAGGGTATTATGCTAAGTGAAATAAGTCAATCAG
>CM052899.1:150645095-150720189 GCA_028534135.1 Potos flavus | reverse complement strand
AGGGTGGCTGGGTTATGGACATTGGGGAGGGTATGTGCTATGGTAAGTGCTGTGAAATGTGTAAGCCTGATGATTCACAGACATGTACCCTGGGACAAATAATACATTATGTGTTAATAAAAAAAATAAATTAAAAAAAAAGAAAACAAAAGAAAACAAAAGAGGAGGCTCACTATACAACAAAAGAACTCTAGGATTTTTTCCCTAATTTATGCAGACAGGAATCTTGAGAATGTGTATAAAAATAGATCGTAAGAGTCTGAGATCATAGTTGAATTAGGCTAAATTTACTGATATGGGGCCAATTATGAAAGATTCTGGATTCCAAGTTTCAGCTTAAGGGGTTGGAAAACGTTCTAACCATTTGGCTGGTTGACTGAAACATGGACTCAAGAATGGCCTGTACTAAAGGAAATTGAAATGCCAGAACTGTCTTGGTATACTTTAGAGGAAGGTATCCAAAGGCTTAGGGAGATTGGAAGGCCAGAGTAGTTTTATCAGGTAAGTGTCTAATTTGGTACCGTTCTCCAATGCTCTAAGTACTACTACTTCCTTTTCTTTCCTACTATAAATTTTGTTGATATTATTATAAGTCAATTAAGTATAGAAACAAAATCATTTTTATAATCAAATTACAGGCAGAATATCAGTCTTTTTATGTGAGCCCGAGTATGTTCCTTTTCAGTCTGAAAAGTATATAATTATTAAATGTATATACATAATAACACATATGACTGTTGGAGGAGGTTATGGAGAGGATGTGACCAGCAGTTGACCTCTCAAGCTGATCCAGGCAATCAGAGGCTCCTCATCCCCATCCCTATCCTTTGGATTCTCCCCACCATTCCCATAGTGGAAGCCATATCAAGAACACAGACTTAAGAGAGCAATGTGTTGTTGAGACCATCTGGACTAAATATGTGACTGAACCCAGTTAAGATCTCCATATAAACTTTTAAAATTCTGGCAGATAGGGTGAAGATCTACTCATCTTGTGGCTACCCAAGAGAATCTTCACATGTAAATTCCCTTGCCTATTAAACCTGCTGCCCACCAATCTGGTATGGTCTGCCTCTTTCTTTGGTCTCTCTTGGCCCTCGGTGTATGGGGGCCAGGTTTTGAACCAACAATGTATTAACTCAGGAAGGCTGACGTCTCTTTTGATATAAGTATTTTTTTTTTAAATCCTGTATTTGGTAACCAAAAGAGATTTCAAATTGTTTTGAGTTAACAAAATAGTAATCAATAAAATCTGAAGAATGTCTAACTTAGGAACTTTTCTTTCCCTCATCTTATGAAATAATCTAGTCCCCTGAGAAACACCAATTTAAAAGACCTCATAACTTGAGATTCTCTTTCCCCTTCCCCTCCCCCCACTCTTGCTTTCTCTCTGAAAAATAAATAAATTAAAAAGAAAAAAGAAACTAGGAGCATGATAAGAGACAGCATTAAAGCACAAAATAAGACTCACGAGAATTGAAAGTCTACATAAATAAGGAAAAAATAAGCTTTGATTTTCTGAGATAAATGTATAGATGCCACACAATAATTCTCTCCCCCATTTGAAGAGCTAACTGTATATTCTAAGGTCACAGTCTTCATTAACCTATCAGTTCTCTTCTTTCTATTACATTTAAGATTTTTTTTTGCTTTTTAATATAGTATAATATATTTACAAATAAAAATATAGCCATATTGCACAATGTTAAGTGATAAAACAAAAAGAACTGTATAAGAAATTAAAAACTAGAATGCAGATTAACCTAAGAAAATTACAAAGAAAAAATAGATATAAGAGAAGAAAAAATGAGAGAAGGTACAGATAACCAAAATCAGTTTATGAAAGATCCTACAGAACTTGAAATGCCATTAAACTTGAAAATTTAGATAAAAATGAGAAAATTTCTTAAAGAAAAAAACTCTTACCAGCCTGACAGAAGAAATACAAAATATGAAAATCCCAATAATATCAAAAGGAAAAATCACAGAATAACCTTAATAGATAAAGAATAGGTATTTGATTAAAGTCAGCATCTGTTCATACCAAAAATATTTTGGTAAATAGAGAACCACAGGGAACTTCATTAATCTGACAAATTTTATATTCAAAATATCTATTTTCATCCTTTTTGTCATCTTGTTTTGGTATGGTTATTATACCTATTTTCCAATTCTCAGGCAAAATCTCACTTATGACTCATATTTAAGCATAGCCTTCAAAATTTAAAAAAATAAATATAATTACTTTAAAGTTTATGCCTGATAACTATGGCTCTTCTGCCACTTTTTTTTTCTTTTGATTATTAATCCATGACCAACCTCTTGTATGAAAAAAGTTAGAGATAATTCTGGGGACCTGGACTAAGATAGTATATCCTATTCCAGAAGGGACTTAGGTTTGTTTCTGGCAGGTGATCAGGTTACACACACTAGCCTGATCCAGAGTTTGAGACCGAGAACTGGAATTTTATCCTCGTTAGGACACTTCTGTTTTTTAACAGTAGCCCTTTGGAGCTCAAATGAAAGGCATGAATTTTTGCTAGACTTCCTCTTTATCAAGTCTTGAAATTTATTTTTTTCCTGTCTTGATGTGCAACTATTTTGAAAGCTTTGCTGGGCCCCTAATCATTTCAGAATGAGTATTTGTAGAAAAATAAGTGGCTATAAGCGTGAGAATCAACTCTCTAGTTTCCTGTATTCTTTCTGGTCTTGCCTTTTAAAATCTTCCATGCCTTGGTAGATCTCCAATGCATTGGAACAAACTTTTAAAAATATCTTGTTTAGCTTTTCCTGATGATCTCAGTGGGAAGATTTGTCCTAATTATCTACTGTGCTATTAGCTAAAGCTAAACTCCCATTATATTTATTTTTAAGTGCAATTTGTGTATTTGGACACAATGCTAAATTTTCTATTTATAGTAATGATGCAAAGTTTTCATTAAGATAAATTTAGTGAATAAAATGGAAGTCAATTTAAATAAAAATACCAAGTAAACAGTATGTATAGGAGTTAGGCAAACATGGTAAGGCATTAAAGAATGCCAGTGAGTGAAGTCTTGGAAACAAATTGAAATGATCTATATTAAAGGAATAGTTCAGTGTCTTCCAAGTTTTTGCTATCTAGAGATGTCTACCTCCCTTAACATGAAGTCATCCTCATTTGTAGGATCTCTGTTCACAGACTCAATTTTCATAAAAACCAAGTTCCTGCTTTGTTCCTATGCCGAAGCTCCTGTATAGTTCCAGTTTTGCTTTTACTTATTTGGTATGTATGTATGTATGTATGTATTTATACTTCAAAGTATTTTTATTCACTTATTTTTTAAGCTTTTAATTTTAATTTCAGTACCCTTAACAAACAGTGTTATATTAGTTTCAGGAGTACAATATGGAGATTCAACAATTCTATACATTACTCTGTGCTTATCATGATAAATGTACTCTTTAATCCCCATCATCTATTTCACTCACTTCCCTACCTACCTCCCCTCTGGTAACCATCAGTTTGTTCTCTATAGTTAAGAGTCTGTTTCTTGGTTTGTCTCTCTTTTTTCCTATACTAAGCAAACATTTATTTAAAATCCACTGTGTCAAGACATTTATAAAATGTTGGTGATTTGGTGCCTAAACTCAAGGTGCTCACGACTTATCTGATGAGATAGAGAAATGAACAAACTGCATTAGTGTTGTAAGTGCAACAAGGGAATCATGGATGAGAAACAGAAGTAGCACAGGTTTGGAATGATAAGCTTTCTCTTGGGGTGGGAAGTTATAAACAGTTTCTTGGGGAATGTGGGGATGAGTCTGGGGAGGAATCTGTCCCGTATGGCAGAAGGAAAGTGAAGAGAGTCTAAACCGAAAGTCAGGGTTGGGGGAATTATTAGAAAAGAGCTTGAATAAATGCAAAAAGGTAAGAAGCAGCGTAGTTTGGTTCAGTAACTGGAAAGAGTCAATTACCACCAATATAATACTTGAGAAAAGGGAATAGCAAGATTATTTGGTTAGGGAGAAAAGCAGGAGAGAGGTCACAAAGGAACACAGAGACTATTCTCTATAATCAACAGAGAGCCCCACATGGGATTAGGCAGAGCAGTGTCATCACACGGTTGTACTTATCCAAGATCATGTTGGTGAACTAGAAAATATGATTTCGGTATCAGGTTGAGAATTAGAATCAACACAATGGGATCATCACAAAGTATGTCATGATATTATAAGACTCGTTTTTCACTGAAGTCATATCCTTGATTAGAGTTGAAACAATAAGCAATTCTTTAAGATCTCAACATATACCGTTCTTGTTCATATCAATATTTTGAGGTATGCATTACAGGACAAGAAATTAGATTTCTGTAATGATGGCTCTAATTAGTAGCCATTACAGACAGGTGAAGATTAAACAACATGCTTCTGAACAACCAATGAGTCAAATAAAGATATCAAAAGAGAAATGAAAAAAACCACCTTGAAACTTATGGAATGTACATTTTAAACATATGTGTTAAACTTCTGCTCAAAAGAAAAGTTCTTAACTTTTTGAATCAAAGAACACAAAACAACTCGATTTACTGAATGGCAATTATTCCTATATTTAAAAGGTAGAAAACACATTCAGAGTGAAGCTAGTCTTTTAATATCTACTGAAATCAGGGTGGGGGAACATCAGCTAGCAGCTTGCTGTCACTGTATAACATGCATGTCTGCAATGTGTTGTCAAATTAAAATGTTGACTCTTAAAACTCATTTTTGCTACATCATATTTAATAGCAGCATAGATGTTGACCCCAATTTGCCAGATATCATTTTCTTTCAACCTTTGTATAATATTATACATTAACTGGGAACAGGGAGCAGAAAAGAGATAAGTAAAATGTTAAGAATTTTATACTATTGTCACTTTATTTTATTTTATTTATTTATTTATTTTTTTTATATTATTGTCATTTTATGTCACTTTATTTATTTCAATTATTTTCTTTCTAATTTTCTTGGGTTAATCTGCATTCTATTTTCTAATTTCTTATACTTTTTTTTTCTTATCGTCTCTGAAAAACCCTTTATTCACATCTCAATTCTCAACATAGATATTTAAAATTACCTATAATTTTGTTAAAATAAGAGGTTTAAAAACAGAATCTTTCATAATATATTTACTCTGAATTCTCCCTGTTAAATACCTACATGGTCTTCTTTACTTCATGAATAAAATCTGAATTAACTTAGTATTGATAGAATTCTAGCTCAAGATATTCCTTCTACTTATTTCAATGACAATGAACTATAAACAGTATATTAAAGTACTAATTTGCTAAAAAATATGCCTTAGTTTTTAGTATTAGAAATAATATTAATTTACCAACAGAGAACTTGATTAAAAATTTTAATGCACTCAATAACCTGGGTATTGATTTTTTTTTAAATTTTAGGTTCATGGATCTATCTTTTTTCTTGAGTATAGTTGGCACACAATGTTACATTTGTTCCAGGTATATAATATGGTGCTTCAACATCTCTATAAGTTATGCTATGCTCACAATCGTAGCTACCATTTGTCAGCGTACAATGTTATCACAATACAACTGACTATATTCCCTATGCTGTATCTTTTATTCCTATGACTTTCATTCTATTACTGAAACCCTATATCTCCTACTTCCCTTCACCCATTTTGCCCATCCCCCCACCATGTTCTCTCTAGCAACCATCAGTTCTCTGAATTTATATATCTGATTCTTTTTGTTTATTCATTTGTTTTGTTTTTAGATTCCACATATAAGTGAAATAATATGGTATTTGTCTTTCTCAGTCTGATTAATTTCACATAGTCTAATATCCTCTAGATCCATCCATGTTGTCACAAATGGCTAGATGCCGTCCTTTTTATGGCTGCATATTCCACTATATATATATATGTCATCCATCTTCTTTGTCCATTCATCTAGTGATGCACACTTAAGTTGTTTCCATATCTTGGCTATTGGAAATAATGCTGCAGTAAACATAAGGGTGCATTTATCTTTTTAAGTAGTGTTTTTGTTTTCTTTGGGTAAATATCCAGTAGTGGAATTGCTGGATTATATGGTATTTCTATTTTTAACTTTTTGAGGAACTTCCACATTGTTTTTGCACAGTGATTGTACCAATTTACATTCTCACCAAAAGTACATGGGGGTTTCTTTTTCTGCAGTCTTGTTAACACTTGCTATTTCTTATCTTTTTGATTTTAGTGAATATGTTTTTAAAGCATAACTTAAAAAAATTAGTATGTAATTAAGACATAGTCAAATCCATTAGGACTGGGGCGTTTTTAAAAAATATGAGAAGGAACCCTCAAAATAATTCAATCACGTTGAATTCTTTTATTATTTTATCATTATTATTCTTTTATCATTATTTTTATTCTTTTATTATTATTGTTATTTTAAACTTCAGTATAGTTAAAATACAGTGTTCTATTAGTTTCAGGTATACAATATAGAGATAACCATGTACTATTATTTTAAATAATGTTCACCAAATGAATACCTAGAACATTAAATACAGGCAGCTAAAAGATATTATTTAAGCTTATTACCATTCATTGATTTCTAGAGCCCTTAAATGTTTGTTTTTAAACATTTTACCTAGTTTTATAGATTTTTGGGGGGGAGAGGATGTGGCAACATCCTCACTCTACCATACTGGATATCCATCTCTTCATATATATTTTTTTAAGGCCAGGCGGATAGTTAATCAGTTTCTGTTTCAGTATTCCTCTGCTAGCAGTGAATACTGGATCCGACTGGACCATCGGAGGCTATTGCCAATGACCAAAGAAGAGATTATGTTGGCTTAAACCTGGGCATCAAAATGGAGTAGGTCTGGATTCAAGGAAGTTTCGGAAGTACAATCAACGGAACTGGGTTATTAGATATTGGGTATGAAGAAGAGAAGAATGAATGTTGTCTTTAGATTTCCAGCTTATGTGACTGTGTAATTATTTTGCTGGCTGAAAAGAAAAAGTATCTATCTTCTGCTTATGCCAGGCATTATGCCAAACATTAGGGATGCAGTGATTATTAACAAAATGATGCTATCTGTATTGTCAGCTTGCATGTATCGGTGGTGCCATCAAACAAAACTGGGTAGCTGATAAATCGTAATTATTTTGTTGATGTGATTCATTGGTCAGCTTTCATCAGAAACCTTCATAAAACTCAAGGTACTAGCTATCAAGTAAGTAAATGAAACAAAAATTTTAAGAGATAGCAATGATTTCTTATTTCCACATGGGGGCACTTTTAAACTCAGAAACTCTTAGTTCTCTAGTTGTCCAAAACTCCACTTGGGAACAGAATGATTGTGGATGTTTGCATTAATCCCTAGTATTTGTAAATGTCTTCTTTTTGAGAAAAACAAATAACAAGCATCTTTTCCTCAAATTCATTGGCAGATATACTGTCTTTGGGAAAATACATAGTCTCCTCCTCCCTTATTTTTCTTGTTACTCTAGAAGTATCATACAAAGAAAAAATTTAGCATGAGTTTAGCTTTCCCTTTCCCATTTGCTCTTCAATTGTTTAGAAACCTGGAAGGGTAACTGAGAGCTGGTATTCATATAAGAGTTTCTATTTCCCCCATGGCCTAAAATGTTTTATTTACTAGACCACTTTTGAGGAAGATGTGTAAAATTTGAGTGTTTTGGCAAATGCAAAAAATTCTCTAACCTTGAACTCTAACTTGGATAAAAGGAACATTACTCTTGGCAAAATTGTGAGCTCTTAAAAGAAATACCTTATAAAATAGTAGCTTTTCAAAAAAAATAGTAGCTTTTCATTAAATATGTTCATGTATTCATTTCTAGCCATAATGTGGAGCAAAAAAAAAATTATCACCTATTCACAGATACAAAAAAACTTCATCATCATCTTATCCACTCTAGAGAGAGAGTGTGTCTTAATTATTATTTTTTAATATCTCTGACTTGGTAAATATCAATGTTAAGAAATTCTTTTTTATTGGGTGATTGATGTATATTTACTTGTAGAAATAACATACTGTGATTTCTATAACTTGGTAACCTGTTCTGTCCTGTAGTTAATCATTTAAGTGTAATATGAATATATATTTCTAATTTTCTGAGTTTTTGTTATGCTCCCATTCCTCCTGTCCCTCCTGAATTTGGAGGTAGGAGAGCAGAAAACAACTGGAGAATTTTTGTTTCCACTGAGGCTCCTATATGCGCCATTTTCAGAGTTTTGAGTGAATTGTGAAAGTTACAGAAATTGACTATACCATGTTCACCTTCAACAAAATAAGGAAATTAATTTTACTATATCTTAATCCTAAAATTTTGTGATTCCATTATTTTCATATAACTATTATAAGTTAGTGAGAAAATTTCTTAAACAAACGCACCTGTCCTAATCCATCTAGATGCTTTTTCCTCATATGAACAGTCTTCTATACAATGCTAATACTACTCAAAGCATGCTTGGCATTCCTTTGAAATATCTTCAGACTAAAGAAAATATTTTTTCTTTAAGATTTTATTTATTTATTTTAGAGAGAGAGCGTGAGAGAGAGAGAAAGCACAAGCAGGGGGGAGGGGGAGGGAGAAAAGTAGATTTCCTGCCAAGCAGGGAGGCTGATGTAGGACTCTATCCCAGGACCCTGAGATCATGACCTGAGCTGAAGGAAGATGCTTAACCGACTGAACCACCCAGGCACCCCCAAAGAAAATTCTTTTAGAAATCTTCAGGCACAAAAGAAAAAAAGAAAAAGAAACCTTCAGTCACACAAAATCTTGGAGAATTAACTGAATTTTTGAAAGCCTTCATAGTTTTTCAGAGTCAAATATGGCAAACAGGATATAGGCGATCTTCCACATATTATTTATTGTCCTGTTTTCTTCCTATTCCCATGCTATTTTTATTTTATTATTTGTTTTTATTACTTTTACCATGTTTTTCACTTGACACTATATATAACTTTTATTTTTTAATACAGCTTCTCTTCTTCCCTACGAGATAGTAAACACTGAAGTCAAGCACCATTATGCTGATTTATTATAAATTACCTGTAGTTTGTCTAAACATTTTTAATACATTCAAATGCATCAGATACTCTTCAGATTTTATGTAATTTTGAAAATACTCTTGGAAACTATTTATTGACTTGGGGTGATCTGGATTGATAGCTCTCCATGCATAAAGTGTAAGTGGCAACATGGGATCTCTCATCCATCACCATCATCCCCCAAATTCCCTTTGCTTCTGATGTATCCCTTTCTTTCCATATTTCATGTCTCCCACTTATTCAATTTCCTCCTTCATTTTCTTAGGGCTTTCCTTAAGGAACTTACCAAAAGGGATACATGGGAGGTAAACTTTTCTAGAACTTAAATGGCTTGATGATATCTTTACCTTCTCCAAAGGATGCTTAATGCTTGTTTTCAACTCCTGTTTGTCTTGCTTTACATCTAGACTCTTACTTCTCTCTATTAAAGTTTATAGAACCATCTCTTGACATTCATTTTTTTTTACAGGTTCCCAGTGCCTTGAGTTAGGTCTACTTTTCCTCCATGTTTATGGACATTTTATGGGTTCTTTCAAACTGAAGATTCATATTCTTCAATTCTTAAAAATATTCCTGAAAGTTTCTTAATGATATCATGCCATTTTCCCCCCTGTTCTTTATTTCTGATAGCCTAAGGAAGGATTTTCTGGGTTTGTTCTCTAATTGTTCTCTAATTACCTTCTCTATCTTCTTTTTAAAAACTCTTTTCATCTTTTGTTCTACTCTCTGGCAGTTTTCCCTAACTTTATCTTTCAAGTTCCTGTTGAGTGTTCTTTTTCTACCATTATATTTTTAATGTTTAGGGCTTTCATTCTCTGAATATTATTGTATTCTGTTCTTTTTAATGGATGCATACTTTTTCTTATTTCTCTCAGGATATTAATGGTAGTTTTGTTGTTTCTTGTCTTTTTTTTTTTTTTTTTTTTACTTCTCTCAGGTTAGTATCATCTGTTCCCTTCTAATAGCTTTTTCTGGTTGTTTGTTCTGTTCCTATCTATCATATTTATTTTTTTCCTTGGGTATTCAGTGACTCTTACTGGTTTGTTTACCTTTAAAGAAAGGACATTAAAATCTTGTTGGAAATTCTGAGCATGTAGGGAGCTTGCTGCTTTTTGCTTTACTTGAAAGCCATCTGCCTGGACTGTTATCGTGTAGCCAAGATTAATGTCAACTGTTCTACACTGTCAAGAGTTTAACAAAGCTACTCCAAGGTATTGCTGCCCTGGCATCCATTTTCTTTGACCAAACAGCCTACAGCGGATCTTAAACTGAGTCTGTCATGCAAACACATATCCTGGATAGCAGCCTATAGAGTTACAAATGACGTGAGTTCCTGATGTGACTTCCCCAATACCCACTGTGATCAATAGTCTTTTCTGCCTCTGTGGGATTTACCAAACACCCACTCTTTTGGTTTTAATTGACGGATCCAGCCTTAGCCTGGGAATATCAAAACACTCCACCCACAGATTCTGATAAAGGCATGTGACCCAGGTCCTGCCTCTCTCTGTCTGTACTCTACCTTTAACTTCCCATGTGGCCCCTCCAGGCGTATCGGGTGCTTCCTCTAGGACCTGTGAATAATAAGCTTCTGTATTTTAATTTCTCTTAAGCTCTGTTGTTAAACCATAACTCACTATCTGACACCCTGTGCTCCACCTAACAAATGTTATTTTAGCAAAGTTGTAGCACACACACATACATATTCATTCACCACATATACACCATATATGGCGTTATTTAAGAATTAAAATCAAATGGCTCTGGATCATATAGTAACAGTACCTTATGAAAACTTTATAACGTTATTCATATATTATTTGGAAATATGATAGTTAATGACTCGATAGTATTTTATGGTATGAACTGAACACATGCTTTTATAGGTGAATCAGGTACAGAGAGAAACACAGCCACCTGTAGCATCATTTGAGCATTCATGTTTCTGACCACATCTGCCATATTCTAACAAGATTTTCTCAAGACATCACCTAAGTGGTGCCGCCAACACCCGACAGCATTTCTATCCATTTATATCAATCAGTTCAGAGTCAGGTATCAAGCATCAAGTTCAAAGGGACATAAAAAAACAACAAAAACAAATTATGAGATTGGAAATTGGAGAAATAAAAAAAATGGTTACAAAATATAATTTGAAGTTTATTAAGGTCAGATAAGAAAATAAAGAGTGAATAATTTGAGGGGCTTAAAAACACCACCTTTTTATTTACTTATTTTAGTATATGTTTATTTATTTATTTAAAGCTTTAATTTAAATTCCAGTTAGTTAACATAGAGTGCAATATTAGTTTCAGGTATATAATATAGTGATTCACCACTTCCATACAACAGCTAGTGCTCATCACAGCAAGTGCACTCCTTAATCCCCATCACCTATTTCACCCATCCCTCCTCTCATCTCCACTCTGGTAACCATTAGTTTGTTCTCTATAGTGAGGATTCTGTTTCTTGGTTTGTCTCTCTCTCTCTCTCTCTCTCATTTTTTAAGTTTTGTTTATTTATTTTAGAGAGAAATAGAGAAAGAGAGAGCAGGGTATGGAGGGGAAGGCTCAGAAGGAGAGTGAGAGAGAGAATGTAGAGCAGACTCTCCGCTGAGCACAGAACCTGATATGGGGCTCAATCTCACAACCCTGAGATCATGACCTGAGCTAAAATCCAGAGTTAGATGCTTAAATGACTGAGTTACCTAGGCGCCTCTCTCTCTCTTTTTTTTTTTTCCCCAACAAGTTTTACAATTATTTGAGGCATTTTGGGGACATAAAGAACACAAGCTTAGAGTCACACAGGTCGGGTTCAAATCTAACTCTATCACTTAGTTACCTGATGTTGAACAATTTATTTAACCTCTAAGACCCTGTTTCCTCAATTATTAAATGAAAATTAAGTAGTGATTAATTTATAAGATCACTATAACATTTTAAAAAGATAATGAATTTAACGTAGGCAGTAGTCTCTTCAAAATTGGCCTTAGTAACATATTTACAGAAATATCTCCTCAGCAATGGAAACAAAAGCAAAAATAAACTATTGCGACTACATCAAAATAAAAAAAGTTTTGCACAGTAAAGGAAGCATCAACAAAACAAGGCAACTTAGTGAATGGGAGAAGATATTTGCAAATAATTTATCAGATAAGAGGTTAATATTTAAAATATATAAAGAACTCCTAGAACTCAACAACAAAACGAAACAAATAATCCAATTAAAAAATGGGAAGAGGAGATTCCTGGGTAGCTTATTTGGTTGGGTTGCTAGCTTTTGATTTTGGGTCAGGTAGTGACCTTGGTGTGGTGGGATTGAACCCTGTGTCAGGTTTCATGCTCAGCAGGGAGTCTGCTTGAAGTTTCTCTCTCTCCCTCTCCATCTGTCCCTACCTCCACTCATGCACACACTCTCTCTCTAAAATTAATAAATAAACCTTTTAAAGAAAATAGGAAGAGGACCTGAATAGACATTTTTCTGAAGAAGACATACAGATGGCCAGCAGACACATGAAAAGATGCTCAACATCACTAATCATAAGGGAAATGTAAATCAGAACCACAATGGGATATCACCTTACACCTGTCGGAATGGCTATTATCAGAAACACAAGAAATAACAAATATTGGCAAGGATGTGGAGAAAAGGGAACCCTTGTGCACTGTTGGTGGGGATGTAAATTGGTGTAACCACTGTGAAAACAGCATGGAGGTCCTCAAATAATTAAAAATATAAATACCATATGATCTAGTAACTCCACTACTGGGTATTTACCCAAAGAAAATAAAAACACTAATTCAAAAAGATATATGAAACCCCTATTTTATTGCAGCATTATTTACAACAGTCAAACTATGGAAACAACCTAAGTGTCCATAGATAGATGAATGGATAAAGAAGTGGTATATATACACAATGGAAAATTACTCATTCACGAAAAAGAATGAAATCTTGCCATTTGTGACAACATGGATGGACTTAGAGGGTATTATAGTAAGTGACATAAATCAGTCAAAGACAGACAAATACTATATGATTGCACTTATATGTGGAATCTAAAAAAAAAAATGAATGAACAAAACCAGAAACAAGCTCATAAATACAAAGAACTGGTGGCTGCCGGAAAGAAGAGGTAATAGACAAAAGAAGTGAAGGCATTAAGAGATATAAACTTCCAATAATAATAATAAAATTTAAGCTTCCTAGCATAGTGCCCAATACAAGTATTTACTCAATAAATATTAATTTTTATTACAGATGAAGGAATATATGTTTATAATATAAAATCAGAAGAATACAGATAAGTATAAAGGACAGAAGCCCTGTACAATCTAAAGGTAACTATGCATCATTAATATTCACACATGAATAATCAACATTTTCCCTTTGGTTGATTAGAATCTTCAGTGAAGGATCTTCCAGGTCATGGGGAAAATGCACTGGCAGAGTTCTAGTAACCTAGTTGGGCTAGACAACTGGGAGTATAGTATTCAATATGCAATTGTTTATTTCCATCTTTCTCCCTTCAGTACAGTAATCTTGCTTGCACCTGTGACTTGTGTCCCTCAGTTCACAGTACCTTTGTTTTACCTTCCTTACGAAATAAAATTCCAGTCTTCTATAAGTGGATCAATGGTTACCCAGGTGCAGAGAATAGATTACTTAAAGGGATACAATTGATTTTTATGCAGATTTATTCAGAGCTTTGATTAGAGTCCCAGAAACAGTGGGAAAGAGCTCAGGAAGAAATACCTAGTATTGGATATTGTATCTACTCTTTTTATCCATCATCACATGTGTATCTGTACTTTTCCACACCCCTGACTCCAGGCCTCCACCATACTGCCCAAGCACCCAATTATACTAAGTCACCCATATTTTCCAATTCTGGGCAGATTCTCATGAAATTGTTCCCCCTCAAAATAAACCAAAAAAATAAGCAAACAAACATGATTTATCTTATCTCAGGACCCTATTCTTAGGTAGATAATTACTGAATTTAATAAAGTACTTAACTTATCCATTATTCTTGCTATTGCATAGATATTTTTCATAACATGAAGGGATTCAGGGATAAGTTTAGTAATATTTGCCAGCAGAGACTTAACAGAAGCAAAAATTGTAGGAAAGATGGTTGCTAATCTTGCTTCAACTGAATGAGTATTTCAATAAATAGGCAGGGGATGAAACAAAGTCAAGCAAAATTCAGGTTAGCATTTGATACGGTGAGATTGGTGATGAGTGACAGTGTACAGCAGAGTGTGGGCATCAAACTCATCCAAAAGGCATGGCTCAGGGGCAATCACAGATGGCAGGTGGCGATATACTAGGTCAGACAGATGTCATTACTGTGGATCCAGGGGCTTTATCCATTTTACAGCCAGGGAATAGAGTGTAGCAGTAATGGGATCAAAAAAGTCATTAACTCTTAGTCTGAGTGTCAGGGCTTCATCAACACAGATGCAGAGCAGAACACAACTCCAATTCTATCAGGCATGGATTGAAAGGCTAGGAAATATGGCAACATAGAGACTATGCTCTCCAGAGAGCATCCCAGGCACTACTGGGGAATCAGCTACCTACAACGCTATTTCTAAATAGCATAGAAAGTTTCTCAAAGTGTAGCTCATGGATACTCTGGATTGAATTATAAAGTGAATGTGTTATGAACACAGATTCTTTGTTCTTTCTGCTTCGCTAAAGAGCTCAAAAATTGCTTCTCTCAAAAATGACAATGCAATTATGCCAACCAATAGTAGAAACTTTGGGCTTATATGGGGAGTGAGGTGTCATTTGTGCAGCCCTCAATCTGAAATAAATAAATTGGCTAAAATGACTTACAAGTGACATTTAAAGCTATATAATCATGCAGGAATACCTTAAAACTTTTGATAAACGCAAACTCATGCCAAGAAATCAACTTTTTTTTCAGAGAAATTATTTTTGTAATGAAAGAAAAAATGGGTTGCAAAAAGAACCCGAGTCACAAGTAGTTTAAACTCAACTAAGTTGCTATAATTTGTGGATTTCTACCGAATCTAAGCATATTCTAGCTTAATTTTTTTTCAAAAAGTGAAAATTACTTAATTTGCTTCAGTCTTAAGTGGTTTCTTCATTTTACAATTTAATGTAATGAGTTAGCAGGAATTTCCTTCAGCCTAAGATTTATGCCCAGAATTTTACACTTAAAAAAAAAAAAGTCTTAATGTTTTCAAGTCAGTAAAGTAGCCCATAAATGTAAAATCACATTATACTATATAAATAAACTGGAATTTTATTTTCATATGAAAACATATACAAGTAATAAAATATTATAGAATAATAATACTCAGCATATTACCATATTAACACTTTGAAAACCCAATTTTCAGTTGTTTTGTTCCTCTTTAAGTAGTTAATTAGAATTGATGCAAATGCTACTTGTGACCAGAAAAACTTATTTTCTAAAGCACTTAGAAAAAAATCAAGAAAAGCTACCTCTATAAAGTGAGATACCATATGACAAAAAGAATAATGTACGTATGTGTGTTACAAAAGGATGCCCAAATATTTGAATAATAAAAAAATTATAAAAACATAAATAGCACAATATTTTTTGGAAAAATGCATATATATATATATATATATAGTTTGCAGATATATATGCAAATATATATATATAGTTTGTTTCTGTTTTTGTTTTTAAGAAAAAGAGAGTGTGAGCAGGGATGGAGGGGCAGAAGGAAAGGGAGAGAGAAAATCTTTTTTTTTTTTTTTAAAGATTTTATTTATTTATTTGTCAGAGAGAGAGTACAAGCAGGCAGAGTGGCAGGCATAGGCAGAGGGAGAAGCAGGCTCCCCGCCGAGCAAGGATCCCGATGTGTGACTCGATCCCAGGACCCTGGGATCATGACCCAAGTGGAAGGCAAACACTTAACCAACTGAGCCACCCAGGCATCCCAGGGAGAGAGAAAATCTTAAGCAGACTCCATGATGAGCATGGGGCCTGATGTGAGGCTTAATCTCATGACCCTAAGATCACAACCTAAGCTGAAACCAAGAGTCAGTGGCTTAACCGACTGAGCAACCCAGGTGCTCCCCAAATGCATATATTTCTATATTTTTACATGTGTATGTTTGTGGGCAAGAGCAGTCACTAAATCTTAATTGCAAATAGGTTGGGTGTTGGGATTTTAGGGAATTTAAATTTTCTTTTTATTATTTTCTTACTCGGTTGATGTTATACATTTAATTCTCCTAAAATGAGAAGTTTCATCTTAAAAATTGTTTAAAAAAGCAAACAAAGAAAAAAGTCAATCAAACAAACCTCAATTCATTATCATTAAAAAATGCAATGAGGATTTTTGCTCAATATTCATCAGGAATACTGGCCTGTAACTTTTGTTTATTGTGACATTGCTTGTTTGATTTTGGGACCAGGGTAATACTGGCCTCAATAAATGGATTTGTAAAGGTTCTCTTCTCTCCTATTTTTTGGATGTATTTGAGAAAAATTGGTATTCTTCGAATGTTTGAGAAAATTCACCAATGAAACCATCAGATCTTGGACTTTTGTTTGCTGGGAGGTTTTTTGACTACCGATTCAATCTCCTTACTTGTAAGTAGTCTGTTCAGATTTTCCATTTTTCTATGAGTCAGTCTTGGGAGGTTACATGTTTCTAGGAATTTATCCATTTCATGTAGGTCATCCAAGTTGGTATATAATTGTCAATAGTAGTTTCTTATGATCCTTTATACTGCTGTGGCATAAGTTGTAATATCTTCTTTTTCATTTCTGATTTTATTTATTTGCATCCTCTTTTTTTTGTAGACTATAATTTATTTTTGTTCTAATCTTTATTTTTTCTTTCCTCTTACTAAACTTGGGATACATTTGTTCTTTTTTTTAAGTTCCTTGAGTTATAAAATTAAGTCTTCAACAAAATATTAGCAAACCAAATTCAATAATACAGTAAAAGAATCATACACAGGGATCAAATGGGATTTATTCCAGGGATGCAAAAATGGCTCAACATCTACAACTCATTCAGTGTGATATACCACATTAACAAAATAAAGGATAAAAATTATATAATCATCTCAATAGATGCAGAAAAAGCATTTTACAAAATTTGGCATTGATTAATGATAAAATAATCATATTTTTCTGAACAAAGTGGTATAAAGGGAAGGTAGCTCAACATAATAAAAATCACATATAACAAGCTAACATCATAGTCAATAGTGAAAAGTTGAAAGTATTTTCTCTAAGATTGAGAGTAAGAAGGATTCCCAGTCTTGCCGCTTTTATTCAATGTAGTATTAGAAGTCCTAGCCTGAGCAATTAAGCAAGAAAAAGAAATAAAAGGTAGCCAAGATGAAAAGGAAGAAATGAAACTGCCATTATTTGCAGATGACATATTACATATAGAAGAACCTAAAGACTTCATCAAAAAACTGCTAGAAATAAGAAATGAGTTTAGTGATGTTGCAGGATACCAAATCAATACACAGAAATCTGATGCATTTCTACATACCAATGTCAAACTATTAGAAAGAGAATAATAAAAAAAATTCCACCTATAACTATACCAAAAGGAATACCTAGGAATAAATTTAACTAAGGAAGTAAAAGACCTGTATACTAAACACTATAAGAAATTAAGGAGCAAAATTAAAGACACAAATAAACAGAAAGATATTCCATGCTCATATATTGGAAGAATTAACATTGTTAAAATATCCATACTACCCAAAGCCATCTACAGATCTAGCACAATCCTTATAAAAATTCCAATGGTATTTTTCACCAAAACAGAACAATCTTGAAATTTATATGGAACCACAAAAGACCCTGAACAGCCAGAGCAATATTGAGAAAGAAAAATAAAGCTGGGGCATTATACTCCCTAATTTCAAACTCTATTAAAATTAATAGAGTAATTAAAATAGTATGTTATTGTCATAAAAACACAGATCAATGGAATAGAATAAAGATCACTGATAAAACTAATGCATATATAGTGAATTAATTTATGACAAAGGGGCCAAGAACATACAATGTGGCAAGGACAATCCCTTCAATAAATGGTGCTGGGAAAATTGGACAGTAACATATAAAATAATGGAACTATCTTAGACTATACTCAAAATGGATTAGAGACTTGAATATGAGAACTGAATCTATAAAACTCCTAGAAGAAAACATAGGCAGTAAGCTCCTTGGCATTGGACTTGGTCATGATTTTTATAAAAATTTGATACCAAAAGCAAAGGCAGACTATAATGAAGTATCATTTCACAGCTGACAGAATGGCCATTACCAAGAAGACAAGAAATAAGTGTTGGTGAGAATGTAGAGAAAAGGGAACCCTTGTACACTGTTGGTGAGAATGTAAATTGGTACAGCCACTATGGAAACCAGTACTGAGTTCCTTAAAAAATTAAAAATAGAACTACCATATGATCCAGCAATTCCACTTCTGGATATTTATCTGAAGAAAATCAAAACATTAATTCAAAGAGATATATGCACCCTATGTTCACAGCAGCACTATATGCAATAGCCAAGATATGGAAATAGTCTAAATGTCCATCAATGGATAAATGGATAAAGAAGTGGTACACACACACACACACACACACACACACACTAGAATATTATTCAGCCATAAAAAAGAATGAAATTTTGCCATCTGCAACAACATCAATGAACCTTTAGTGGATTATGCTAAATGAAAAAAGTCAGATATAGAAAGACAAATAACATATGACCTTTTCTTATATATAGCATTCAAAACCCAAAACAAATAGAAACAAGACAAAAAACCTACCAAAAAAAACCAAGCTCATAGATAGAACATATATGTGGTTGCCAGAGGCAGGGGATAGGGTATGGAGAAATGGAGGAAGAGAGTCAAAGATAAAAACACTAAAAATTAAAAAAAAGAACCCAGGCATAAAGCTCATCCCTGAGCACAGTATATAAATGGCATAGTCTATCATTTTCTGTCCCCTTATCTTGCTTTGTGGTTCACACCACTTATCACTACCTGAAATTGAGCGTCTGTTCCCTTATTGGCCTCCATAAGAGCAGTTCTGTTCTCTAGTATATCCCCTGCCCCCAAGATTGTAACTAGCACATGCTACTCAATGAATATATGTTGAATGAATAAAAGAGTGGATGGATGGGAGGATATATGAATGGATGGATAAATAGGTATATACAGTTGAGGCTGTACCCCAGTCACCCTTTCAGGACTAAGGCACTCATTTCCCCAGCTACCAGAATTAAAAACAAAAACAAAGGAAAACAAAAACATGTATTTTAATTCTTAGAAGAGAAGACAAAAATGCAGTGAGGTCACCACATGTTAGCCAAGCGTCCTCTGCAGAGGCAGTGGCATCTTCTCAATCCAAAACCTTGGGCTTCAATGGGGAAATATACTCTTGCTGTTTCTACTCTTTTCACTTAAGCATAAAAGTGACCCTGGAATACTAAACTAAGTGCAGGTTTTGGGGGAACTTCTGTGGAAAATCACTTAGGAAGCAACTGGAATTATGTATTAAGAGGATATTCACAATCCTCCAACCCGCCATGCAGTATGGCTCATAATGTAAATGAAACCAACATAATGAATATTTAGAATACAAACATTTCTTTGCTGTAAGTTAGTAGGAAAGAGCTAGAACCCCACACTACTTCCACTTAATAGATTACTCCTTCAGAGTAATCCATTACTATAGTGCCTTACCTGCTGATCTATGATAATTTAAAGGGTATAAATAAAAGAAATAATTTCAAATATTTTATTTTGCTCTCACCAGAGAAAATTATTTTGTACAGGCCTGCAAATTATATTTGCAGGGACTGGAGCAAAAGTGCACATGGAGAGGCACATACCATATATCTAAATAATAAAAAGTTATCAATCAATCAAACTAATAAACTATTAATAAAATAGGCTCTAGCATCCTTCTGGGACATATATCCCTACATGAGAACCTGAAAGTCCACGTTGTAACTGAGAAGTTTGGGACTTCTGGGCTGGTGGCCTACCTCATTCTCTTCCCATCCCAGTTCAGCACTGGGAGTAGTCTTGCATGTAGCAATGTCAGGCTGCATGTGTGAGTTCTGTCCGCACCCGTGAACAGCTGCACATTGACTACTCTTCTAGGGTAGGGATGCACGCACTGGTGGTACAGTCAGCTCTGGGGAAGGGGCAAAAACAGGCCCAGTATGTAGATTTGAGAATTGTTTGAACAGGAAATTCCAGTGTCCTGGGAATCCAGAGTGTAGTTTAGAGAAGAAGATGGTGAAGACATTAGGTGTCCATCTCCTCTTGACCCCACAGTTATTGGCCTGTGGGACAGGGGTACTACCCCATGTAGGTAGACCTGAGGATGTACTATGCAGATCTTCCATTAAGGAGGGACTTGTAGCCGTGCTGCTGGGAATACGCTCAGTCATTCTGGGATGGCCTCACCCACAGACAGACAGCTCCCCCAAGGCCATGTCCTTCCCCAGGCAGCCCACATTTAAGTGGGAATATAAAGTCCTCCCATTTTGTCCCCATGTTGGCAACACTGATTTAAACTCCAGAGCTCCCCTGTGGTCAGCCAAGGCTGTCGTGAACCCTGAATTATAACTCGGCATTCCCTCTACCTGATCTTGCTCTCTTTCCCTCGCTTCCACAGCTGTTGATCACAAGGGCTTGCTCTTTCTACCAAAACTCCTGCATTAAGCTCTGTCTCAGACTGTTTCCCAGAGAGCCCAGCCTGCCTTATCTCATAGGGTGAGGCTATTTAAAGTACAAAATCAGGACAGGGCCTTTCTTGATTGGGCCTAAGCTTGCTATAACTCATTTACCTAATGTTAAATAACATACTCCGAGATCGCCCAGAGATTCTGATATGTAGATTAGGGAAGCAGCTGATAAATCTGAATTTTAAACATATATTCCAGATAATTTTGATGCAGGTGGTTAATCAGATTGATTCCATGGGTGACTTTTCACTGTGGTAAACACACTCTTTCTGAGCAATGCTACTAGGCTATAAAAGGAGTCAAGAGCCTTTTCCCCCTCTTGTTCCTCAAGTCAGGGAAGAAAATGTGGTTTTTTGCTTGATACATAATAGCAGGTGATGTCACATGAAACAGAGGGAGAAAAAACCCAATGCAGTAATTAGCAATATAAAATCTTGCCTTGTCCACCTCAGCAAAAATAATGCATTTCCCGCACTTCTCAGCTCACATTTGCAACTTTTCCCACCATGGCCTTACCAATCACTTTTCTCTGTTTGTTTGTTTTTTTTCTCTATAGTATTTACCATTCTTTGCTGTACCATCTATTTTGCTTAACTAATTATTATTGTTTATGATCATTACTAGGAGTTGAGCTTCATGAAGTCATGAAGGGCAGTCGATTTATTTGACTCTGGAATGGACAGAAAAACAAGGATTGCTCTCTGATTTAATGCTATAATTTTAGAATCTGATGCAGCATCTGACATAGAGTAAGTGTTCAATAAATACCTGCTGAATGAGTGATTGAGTTAAATTCATAATGGATCACAGAAAGGAAGCAGTAAGAGTGCACTCAATGATGCTCTCATCTTTCCAAAATATAAGAAGTCTTAAAACAACCATCGCGGGGTGAAGAAGACATTGCAGAACCAAGCATTCCCACAGAGGACCCAGAGCTTTGAAGAGATTGTAGATCTAGGATTCTGGCATTTACCCAGATTATACAAGCAGCAGATAGGTGGAGAGATAGCCAGACATGAATGATGAATATTTGCACTTTAATGATAAAGCTTTTCAAACAGAGAAAATTACAAGAGGCTGACACAGGGACAATCACCACACCTGAAGAAGAGCCAAGAACAACAGAGACACAAGTGACGTTGATAAAGAGGAAAAGTGCACAGACCTAGGACAGAAACTGTTGCTTAACCACTCACGGCTACAGATTTTACCAACTCCCTAGTGAAGAAAGATTGCAATTGTCCCTTTAATTCAATTTGTATATTATTATCTACTTAAAATTCATGCTCAAGTTAATGGTTTTCTAAATTGAGTGTGGTTTATTTGATAGTATGATTTCAGTAATCTTCAACTAATCATCTTACTGTTAAGGATATCTCTGAATCTGGCAGCCAGTTTATTTATGTCTAGAGTAGGCAGAATGACAAGTGGAATTACATCCAGAGTAAATGCTTGAATATGCTCTTCTGTTTTGGGTGAGGCATCCATTAGGGGTGGAAAAAAAGGAAAATATTTGTGTTTGTAAATGTCACTAAGCTTAATATTTTTGATATTTAATGCTTTTAAAAAGTGCTAAGTAATGAATGCTGTAAGTCTATAGAGGGAAGGAAAACACACATTGCTAAAATTATTAGGGAAAATGCTACTACTCTGCATAAGCTAATAGTAAGACCTACTTTTATATTAACATTAGAATTATATATAGTACATGCATTAATATGTTAATTTATAATATATTTTCCCCCTTACTTCCTCTTAGGATGATGTCACTTAAAAAACTATATTCTTACACTTTGTTTGGCTTTTACTATTTTCTTTCCTAAATAAACAATAGTCATTGTACATCAAGAAACACAGTAATCTAGTCAAATTTTTAAAATGTTGCTATTTCTTACATCGAGCCAAAGAAATTCCATCGTCATATGATACTGGAAGTGACATAAGTAGAGAGAAAATATTCTAGGAAATGAGCTAATAAAAATAAAAATTTGATTAATGCTTTCCGTGAACATTTTTCAGAAAAATATAAAAAAATTAAATATCTCTTCATCAGATTAATTTTCTCCAGATCAATGAAAGAATACTCTTGAAATTATTTATTTGAAGATGCATGAAATTTTAAATTGCTACTTCCAGAGAGATTTTCCATTTGCAAATAATTTAAAATTTGTTTCCCAGGTGATATTTTTTCAACAAGGAGTTCATGTTGAAACCTTAGTATAGAACCATGAAGATAATATTTGGTAGAGATACAGATTTATTACTTCAGGAGAAAAAGAGGTTAACTAATTTTCAAATGGGCTGTAATTTCCTTCTGAGATTTAGGGACACACTCAGCCTTTGATATGTTGTTTCAATTGGAAAATCTTTTCTATTTGAAACATATAGGTAGGTGACTTTGGCATATTTAAAAATCATGAGGTCTGTCTCTATGAGCAAACATATTTGGTCAAAAATATTTAAATTCTTTATGAAAAGCACAGGGATACCAGGAGGATGAGTAAGGCTTTTTTTGTATAAGGCCTTTCATTATTATTAACGGCTGTTAGTCTAAGTAAATGCTTCTGATAATATTTGTAAAAACATTTTCTACCTTTAAAAGATTTACGTAATTATTTTCCCATAGAGCTACATTATTTGTGGATTCTGAGGGTACATTTGATTTTATTAAGAATGTTTTTGGCTGCAAGCAAGAGTATATCTGACTTAAGAAGTTCAGAAATCTAGTCCAAATTTGTTAAAACCTATCATTGATTTCAGGACAGATGCATAGTAGTTTGCAAGTTTTAATGAACTGACCATAATTGTTTCTAAATATTTAGTATGTCATCCCTTGATAGATCAAGGAGCTGAGTCTGCTCTTTCCCCTATACTGCTCATTTCTTTTTGGCTTAAAATGATTATGGAAATTCCAGACATCAGAATTATGTTCAAAGAAGGAAAAAGTGAAAGGATGGCCCATTTTCAACAGCACAATAAATTCTTCAACAGATTTCCCTTTACATCTCATTGGACAGGACTGCATCTCATGGCTTCCCCTTGCTGTGACAGGAGGAAAGGCCAAGAAACATTTATGTAATTTTTCTATTCTCTAGAATAGAGGAAGGCATGGAAAAAGGAGTTGAACATGAATATTGAGTGAACTAACTAATCTTTGTCACAGAATTAGAGAAAAGCACTTAAAATTTTTCAAATGAATTGTTGAAATGATAAACTTATGTTCTTTCTCAAATCCTTTGAGTTGGAGGAGAGGATGAGGCAAGAAGAGAGATACCCAATGAGTGATACCACAACGTCTCAATGAAAATAACTGTCCTTACGGCATGATGGAGCCACTTCTGATCCCATCAGACAACTTATTTTGATTAAATTGTTTTTATTTACTTGGGTGTAATTAATTGTCTCTTCTCTTGTGAGGTGTTGTGAGAAAATTTAATTTTACTTACTCATCATGAGATACATAAAGAGCTGTGAAAGTACTCTTATGAGAAAGGAAAAAAGAGAGACAGAAGAAAAACTAGTATTTCCTGACTGCCTAGGATGTGATAGCCTGTGTTACATAAGTCATTTCATTTACTCTTCACAAAACCCTACTAGGGACAGATTAATATTGTCCTCATTTTACAGGTTAGAGAACCAAGGTCTAGAAACATTCAGTGAATTATCCAAGATCGCACTGATAGTGAGGGGAAGAAGAAAGACTTGTTTTCCTCTTTGCTCTTATTTAAGACAAAACCCTCTTGAATTTACCTTCTCATTCCCCATGCCCAGCAGAATGTCTGCCCCCATAGACACTTAAATGTTTATCCAGTGAATGAGTTTAAGTTCTGTCTGACTCAAAACCTCATGCTGTTTATATTGTGGCCTGTTCCACTTCCCAAGAATAGTTTCCAATAGTCATGTTCTCCAGTTTTCTAGCACATTATGAAAGGTCAAAGTTTTAGATATTTGAGGTAACCTAGTAAAATTAGAATCAATTTTCAATCATTTATCTTCATTTACTATCAATTGATTTTGAGCAAGTCACTTAAAAATCTCTGACCATCTATTATTTTCCATTTTAAAAATAATAACTAACATACTTAGTGCTTTCTAGATGCCAGGAATTCTTCTAAAGCTTTATATAAATCAACCCGTTTAATCTTCACAATATCACTGTGAGGTATGTGTGGTTATTATCTCCATTTCACAAATGTGGAAACAGCTGTCCCCACCAAAAGTGTTGCAAAAAAAGACACCCCCAAATTCAATGGCTTAAACTAACAATCATATATTTTCTTGAATATATAGGTCAATTGAGGGATAGCTGCTGTTGGCTGGCTGAAGGTCAGCTGGAGTAGGTTTGGCTAGAATAACTGAGATCTACTCTGCAAGTTCTCTTCCTTTTCTAGGGTCCAGAAGGTTAACATGGGAATACTTTTCTTTTGGAAATAGCACAATTGCAAGATACAAACAATTCCCAAGTGCTTTTCAACCTTCTGCTTGTGCCACCTCTAATATCTCACTGGACAAAGCAAGATACACTCTCAGGCCCATAGTCAAGTAATGGCAAAATAAATCTCATTCTTTTCAGTGAGAGGTGGAAGGAAGTTAATATTTATTTTTTTTAATTTAAATTCAATTAGCCAATATATAGTACATCATTAATTTCAGATGTAGTGTTCAATAATTCATCAGTTGTATATAACACCCAGTACTCATCACATCATGCGCTCTCCTTAATGCCCATTACCCGGTTACCCCGTCCTCCCCCCACCTTCCCTTCAGCAACCCTCAGTTTGTTTCCTGTAGTTAAGAATCTCTCATGGTTTTTCTCCCTGATGACTTCCCATTCAGTTTTCCCTCCCTTCCCCTGTGATCCTCTGCGATGTTTTTTGTATTCCACATATGAATGAGTGAAATAAGTCAATCAGGGAAAGACAATTATCATATGGTTTCACTCATATGTGGAAGTTAATATTTCTGAACAATAACTTATAAGAGTAAGAAACTTGGCCATACTCGAATAACTAGTAAGACTAAAGTTAGGATATAAATCCAGGTCATTTGTATTTTAATCTGTTCACTATACTATATTTTATGACAACTGAAGTTTAAAAAAGTTGTCCAGAAAGTGTTATTTGGTATGTCTTGACATCGGGCCATATAGTGCCACACAGACCACCTAGCACAGCACCTGGCTTATAATAAATGGAAAAAAAAAAAAAAAAACCCTCTGAGATTTAGTTATTCTTCACATGGCTAGATATAAATATTTTATTTATTTATTTATTTTTAAAAGATTCTATTTTTTTTATTTGACAGAGAGAGAGAACACAAACAGGGTAAGTGGGAAAGGAAGAAGCAGGCTCCCCACTGAGCAGGGAGCCCAACTTGGGGCTCAATCCCAGGACCCCGGGATCATGACCTGAGCCAAAGGCAGACGCTTAATGACTGAGCCACCCAGGCTCCCTGTATTTTCAAATACTCTTGTAAATATAATTGAAATTTAAAAAGATTACTTAAATTGTGTTTACGTTCATTGTGAATCACTCATGAATTGGGAAACAATAGATGTAGGCGGACTTCAGTTTGTCACTGAGGTGAAAATACAATGTCCCCATAGAGAAGCTTTATGTTATTAAAGCTATGCTACTGGCTTTGGGGGAGAGTTCAAATTTGTTTAGACTTGTGATCCTTTCCTCTTCATTCCATTCATATTTATTGTGTATTTGCTCTGCTCCACTCACTAGACTTACTTCTGTGCAAACAATAATGAACAAGATAAAATCTTCGGCCTCAAGAGGTTTATGGTCTTTAACAACTTTTTCTCATTAGAAAGAAGACATAAATAAATGGAAACACATCTCATGTTCATTGGTTGGAAGACAATATTGTTTAAATGTTGATATCACCCAAAGTAATCTACAGATTTAATGAAATCTCTACAAAAATCCTAATGATGCTATTTGAAGAAATAGAAAAACCCATCCTAAAATTCATATAAAATCTCAAGGGACCTCAAATAGCCAAAACAACCTTGTAAAAGAAGAGCAAATTAGAGGATTTCCAGATTTCCCCTTACTACAAAGCTACAGTAATTAGAACAGTGTAGTATTGGTGTGATATTGGCATAAAGACAGATATATAGACCAATGGAATGGAATGGAATACAGAGCCCAGAGATAAAAACTTCCACATATAATGAAATGATTTTTGAGAAGGGTGGCAAGACCATTCAATGGAGAAAGGACAGTCTTTTCAACAAATGGTGCTAGGAAAACTAAATCTCCACACACAAAAGAATGAAGTTGGACCTCACCCAATGCCATATATAAAAAGTAACTGAAAATAGATCAAGAACCTAAATGTAAAACAATAAAATTCTCAGAATAAAAACTAGGATGAAATCTTCACAACATTGAATTTGGCAATGACTTCTTAAATATGACACCAGAACTGCAGATAACAAAAGAAAAAAAAGAGACAAACTGGATTTGATAAAAATTTAAAAAATTTGTGCATCAAAAGACCCTATTCACAGAATAAAAAAGCAATCTACAGAATTGGAGAAAATATTTACAAATCATATGTCTGATAAGGGATTAATATCCAAAATATACAGAGAACACCTAAAACTTAATAACAAAAATACAAATAATCCAATTCAAAAATGGGCAGATGACTTGAAGAGATATTTCTCCAGATATACGATGGCTAATAAGTACATGAAAAGATGCTCAATATCACTAATCATTAGGGAAATATAAATCAAAACTGCAATGGGAGACTTTCACACCTGCTGGGAAGGTTACTACCAAAACAACAGAATATTTCGAATGTTTGAGACAATGTGGAGAAATTGGATCCCTTATGTACTGTTGGTAGGAATGTAAAATGGTACAGGTGCTGTAAAAAACAGTGTGGCAGTTCCTCAAAAACTTAAAAATAGAATAACCATGTGTCAACTATACTTCAGTTAAAAAAAAGGAAATGAAGAGATCAATAGCTGAATAGTAATAAAACTAGTAATTATGTGACTATATCTTGATGACAATGAAGTATATAAAAAAGTTAAAAAAATAAAATTACCATGCTGTTCAGCAATTCCACTTCAGTGTATATATCCAAAAGAATTGAAAGGAAGTTCTTGAAGAGATATTTGTACACCCATGTTTTGGAAGCATTATTCATAATAGCTAACACATGGAAACCTAAGTGCCCATCAACTGATGAAAATGGATAAGCAAAATGTGGTATATACATGCAATGGAATATTATTCTGCCTTAAAAAGGAAAGAAATTGTGTAATATGCTACTATATGCATGAAACTTGGAGATCTTATGCTAAGTGAAATTAGCCAGCAATAAAAAGAAAAATGCTGTATGATTTTACTCACACGAGATACTTAGAGTAACCTAAATCATAGAAACAGAAAGTATAATGCTAGTTGCTGGTTGGGGTGGGTAGGGAGGGGAGAATGGGGAGTTATTGTTTAATAGGTATAGAGTTTCAATTTTACAAAATGAAAAAAGTTATGGGATGGATGGTGATGATTGCACAAGAATGTGAATGTATTTAATACCACTGAACTGTATAATTAAAAATGGTTAAGATGACGTTTTACGTTATGTGCGTTTTACCACAATATAAATAAGAAAAAAGATAATATATGATATATAATTATATATATATAAAATTTAGAAAGGATTATATATGTAATCCTTTCTTAGTTTTTTTTTTTTTTTTTTTTTTGTCATTAGATCTTTGGCTTGTAGAGTGCAAGACCCTGTCATGGTCATTAACATGTGGATGACTGGGATAAGCACAGGACCATAGGACAGCCACATAACCTGTTGGGGGCTTGGGGAAGTCATTCTGGATGCACCGATAGCTAAGTATAGCCCAAAGGACAAAAAAGTTAAGAGAAGAATGAAAACATCAGGGAAGAAGAAGTAGTTTAATATGAGTAGGGTATGGAGTTACACAGTCCCATTACAGTAGGTGCAGGTCACAAATGGCTATTCAGCACTTATAACGTGACTCCACATTGGATTTCAAAGACTTAATACAGAAAAAAGTGAAATAGCTCAATTAGGTTTTAAAGTTGATTGCATATTGAAATGAGAATATTTTAAATGAATTAAGTTAAAGTATATTATTAAAATCAATTTTATCTTTTTACTTTTTTAATGTGACTACTTAAAATTTTTAAATTATGTATGTGCATTTGTGTTTGTGTTGTATTTCTATTGGACGGTACTGGTGGGGAGCATGAGGCAAGAAGTGATGAGAGATGTTGGGGAGACATTAAGGAAAATGTTATGACATGTGTGTTTTGCCTATATAACGGCTGGTTTTGAAGACAACTTCTCCTGTTTGGAGGACTTAAGCTTCTAACCATGTGGTACTCAGCACTCCAGAAACTAAAACCATTTCTTCTTACTTCTAGGAGTTCACAATGGCTGTCTATAATGTTCCCACAAACCAGTCTGTCAGCTATGGGCTATAGAGTTTCCTCTCTCCTTCTCCAGCCTCCATTGACCCACATGTTTCCTCGGCAAACCTCCTAGTTCTCATGGCCCATCAGAAGAACATAAAACCTACATAAAAGTAGCTAAAATAGGAAATTCTTTATTTTGTCATCAGCATCTCATCTCCCTTCCTTCATATAACCTACTCTAACCACACTTCAGGAAATCCATCCTTTCCCCATTTTCAGTGAGAAATCTTCAAAAGGGATTTGCCCCTTGGCTTCAAATTTTAAGTATGGACCCCAGTTGACTCTACATTTAAAGGTGTTTGTGTATCCCAAATCCTTGCCCATGGGGATTGGTTCAGAGATGGGCATGGAATTCAATCAGAGGCAGTGAGAAACTGGGTAATGGATGCTGTGCCTTCTGGAGAAGAAAAACCTCTTTCTTCTTCTGTGGCAAACAGTGGAAGAGATTTTCTGTGCTGCTGGTTTTGCAACAAGAACTTGTCCTCAGCTACCAGCCATCTTGCAGTGACAAGGAAAAATACTGCCAAAGTGAAGCCAATATCAAAGAAACAGGACTGAGAAACAAAATGAAGCAGACTCTATCTGCCCTGGCTTAAGTCATTCCACAAGCAATCAGTTTCCTATATTGTTTCAGCCATGTTGAGATGAATATCTTGTCTCAGCTATTCTCATATTTTCCCAAAGCACAGGACCCCTGTGGACCAGAACAGTGGTAATCTCTGAGCAGAGGAGAGGAGTATGCCACACTTTTGTCACTATGTTCTCTGAAGTAGTTGTGCTCGGGCTGAGTTTCACACAATCACTGAAAATTAGTCCTGAGGGAGGAGACCGAATTCTAGCTCTGCTCTTCAGTTCTGCTTCTTCATCTTTATCTCATAATAAAGTTTATCCCTAAAATTTGCTTCCCTTTCCTCAGTTATGCAGTAACACATTCATGAAAGTTACACAGGTGCACAGGAATAGTGTCGCGTACTTGAGCAACAGCTAGACAAAATATCCTGATCCACATAAATCTGTTCAAATGATTCAATGCCTGTGTACACATTTGTATATCCTCTAGTTTATTGGAGGTCAGACCAGACTTTTTAAGTTGTCAAATATGACTTCATCATTTTACAAGTGGAAAACCAAGTATCACAATGGTTAAGTTTTGATTTTTCCATCGAAACAATGATCTAATCTGATAGCTATTCTCATGTTCTAACCCAGGCCTCCCAACTGAAGAAATAAACATCTGATTTTAGGTGTCCAAAAACCTAGTAAATTTGTCTGCACAGCATGCAATTATGAAAGAACCTTTGCATCATAATTATGCCTTTTGTGAGCTGGAGTCCTTTGCCATACCCAATATTTGTCCTGTGCTGTGCCCAATCTGGATATGCCTCTACCATTCCCCTCACCTTTCCAGCATTTCGTCTTGAAATTGAAATCATATTTTGCATTCTGAAACTTTCTAGAAAAATGACCCTATATGATTATTTCATATTGTTTGATTTTTAGAGGAACTCATGTAAAATAATTTAAAAACATACCGTGTGTTGATTTTATGCTTGATAATTATAATTATGAATCAAAGTATTTTCTGAAAAAGTTCATGCAATAGAAGAATACTAATGACATAATGCTTATTATTAACAGGGCATTCCTCGAAAATAATAAAACATCCTGTAACACTTCTCAATGTCACAGATGCACTGATTGGGGAGAAAATCTACAAAAACTCTTCTGGGACCCATGTACAGAGATTTAGTTGAGTCATATATACTACTGCTTACATAAAACTGCCCGTTTTTTGCTACATGTATGCTGATATGTACACATCAAACTAAGTACTTAAACTAGATTACATACTCAGGAAGTACTCTACGTATTATCTAAAAGTGATTTCATATTTCCATGTATTTAGAAACATCTCTCTTCCCCCAACATTTTGTTAATATCAGAATAAATATAATTGGCTTATGAATGATAAGACAAACTATATTTTTAACTTAAACTTGATTTTTTTTTATTTTTATGATGTATCAAGATTCTGCCTTAGTTATTATGATAGTCCAAATCCAGAGAAAAATATCATTAGTGACACAAGGCGTTCACTCTAGCACACTAACAATTTTGAGTAGGAGAATCATGACAACATGTTTCTCATATCTTCACATAGCATTCACACTCTGCCAACACTGGGCATTAAGAGGTTTATTTTTTATTTTTCATTTTTCAGAGCTCAATTCTGTTGTCAGAAATGTTTGGAAATTGTCTTGGATTGGCAAAAATATTGCTGGCCTGCCTATTTTAAATTCTTCAACTAAAAAAAATAAATTCTTCAACTCAGTCACACTTATCATCTAGAAATGGCAGAACAGATTTAATAGATGAGCCTTTTAAAAGCATTTTCTCCAGATACAGCTAGCCCTGTGGTTCTAAAGTAGTAGGAAAAAGAGCTATTTGAGGAGAGAAGGGAGCCTCTCAGAGCAAGACGAAAGGAGAAAAAAGTAGCAAACCGATGGAGCTAATGGATCAAAGTGCTAAGGAAGAACCAAAGATGGAAAGAGAATTCATCATGGAGCAAACATGTTAAAATAGAACAATTATATCCTGACATTGGCAGGAAGAGAAAAATAAAAATGATAATGTTTGAACAAAAAAAATGATAAATTTAAATCTTATCACAAAGTTTTCTCTTTCATTGACTCGCAAAGGTAAAATTATTAGCAATGAGTCAGTCTACATGGCTAAAAAAAAAAGCATTGCAAGCAGTTATTTGTAAACTAGTTATTGGTATATGTCTCAAAAGCCATGGATGCTTCTTTCATTTTGCTTTAACCACTGTGCTCAGCTGAGGATTTGCTGTAGAGCCTTCAATACATAAAATTGGATGAATGAGCAAATGGATAAAATCATTGTGCCTTGGTGCACAGAATGACAATAGTTCAGCCCTGTCCAAGGAGGCCTTGTGCTTGAGCCCCAGCTGGAATTTTTCTTTTCAAATCAGAACTGCATTTGCTTTGAAGGGACAATACCCAGCAGCCTACACTCTCCCTGGTAAAGGGGAACATGACATTCACCACAAGTGAGAAGTAACCTTTTCTTTCCATGAAACTAGCACAAGCTTAACAGCTGACAGCAGAATTGTCACCATGCTCTTTAGGAAGACTAGTTTCTGGTGTATTTCTGCCTTTAGCTTGTCTATTGACTTTTGAGGGAGCAAAACAAAGCTGGCCCAAGTGTTAATGTCAGATGATAACACTTGTCAGGCAAGATATTACTCAGGCATTATCTGCTCAATGATCTGACAAAAAGTCTCAGTTAACAAGAATTCACCGAACACCTGCTTTGCACCTTTAAAAACAACAAAGTGAAAACTGACTTAATGAGTTTATATTATCCAGAGACAAATATACATCTTAAAAGAAAATTATATTTCTTTGGCATATAAAGCATAGTACAATTATGAAGAGACTTCTATAGTAACCAAAAAAAATAAATAAATAAAGAGCAGAGATATCTTCTTCAATATAAAATTAAATCATTGCAATTAGTTTGTCATAAGACATCTACCCCTTGCCATCCCAAACTGTTTAGGGTATTTAAAGACAAAACAAATAAAACATGGTTTTAGACTACATCAGCCACACCAGTCTTTGAATTCTGGAAATTCAGAATTACAGAATAATCACTACTGGTGATACGATTTTTAAAATTAAGTGTTTTATCTTTCACTTATTCATTCAGCAAATATTTGAGTGTCAACCATAAGCTTTATGCTCTGTTTAATATGACTATTACAGAGTCACTGACTTCAAGATGTTCGAAATAAACATTTAATTATAGTGAATATACTAAGTTTGGTAACAAAAAGAGGGGTAGAGTTTAGGAGATATCTAAAAAGAAGAGATTGGACAATTAAGGAAAACTTCTTGGAGGAGACAATTGGTGAGCTATGAATACAGTGGAGGGTAGGGGCTCTGAAGGAAGTAACATATTTTAAAGGAATGGAGATAAGACACTTTAAGATATTCAAGATTGCTAGAATACAAAAATGTGGCGCAGGATGTGGAGAAAACATCAATAGCCAAGGTCAAACCTTGCCAAAATCCAAGGCAAACTAACACTCCAAAAAGATATTATATTAAAATATATAAAATTTTTTAAAAACTAAAAATATGAAATATTTGTGAAAATATGGAGGAAATGGTGAGTATAAAATGGCACGACCACTTTGGAAGATTACCAGTTTCCATTAGCATAATCATACCATTATTTTATGGCCCAGAAATTTTATCCTTATTCCACCCTCCATAAGATAAGTGAATTTTTCCACCGAATGCATTGTGAAAAAATGTCCATAGCAATGTTATTCGCAATTGCACTGAACTTGAAATAGCCTTAATATCCATCAACAGAAGAATGGGTAAATAATTTGCATCAGTATTGTGTTGCTTCTACAACAAATTGGCATTAACTTAGTGACTTAAAACAACACAAAACAACACAATACAATTCTAGACGTCAGAAATTCAAAACAAATCTTTGGGGCTAAAATCAAGGTGTTAGTAGGGCTGGTTCTTTTCTGGGCTCCAGAAAAGAAGCTCTTTCTTGTCTCATCCAGTTTCTAGAGTCTGACATTCCTCACATCTTGACTATGTCACTTCAGTCTTTGCTTTCATCATCACAGCAACTTCTCCCTTATTTTCACCTTCAGCTTCCCTCTTATAGGGGTCTTTGAGATTACATTGGATCCACCAGGATAATCCGGAATAATCCCCATCTCGAGATCTTTAACTTAATCCTATCTGCAAAGTCCTTTTTTTATTATTATTATTCTGTTATGTTAGTCACTATATAGTACATCATTGGTTTTTGATGTAGTGTTTCATGATTCATTGTTTGCATATAACACCCAGTGCTCCATGCATTACATGCCCTCCTTAATACCAGGCCAACCCGTCTCCCCACCACCCTCCCCTCTAAAACCCTCAGTTTGTTTCCCAGAGCCCATAGTCTTTCATAGTTTGTCTCCCACTCCGATTCTCCGCCCTTCATTTTTCCCTTCCTTCTCCTAATGTCCTCCATGCTATTCCTTATGTTCCACAAATAAGTGAAACCCTATGATAATTGACTTTCTCTGCTTGACTTATTTCACTCAGCATAACCTCCTCTAGTCCCATCTATGTTGATGCAAAAGCTGGATATACATCCTTTCTGATGGCTGAGTAATATTCCATTGTGTATATGGACCACATCTTCTTTATCCATTCATCTGTTGAAGGGCATCTCGGCTCTTTCCACAGCTTGGCTATTGTGGACATTGCTGCTATGAACATTGGGGTGCATATGGCCCTTCTTTTCACTACATCTGTATCTTTGAGGTAAATACCCAGTAGTACAATTGCTGCATCACAGGGTAGTTCTATTTTTAATTTTTTGAGGAACTTCTACACTGTTTTCCAAAGTGGCTGCAACAACTTGCATTCCCACCAACAGTGTAAGAGGGTTCCCCTTTCTCCACAACTTCTCCAACATTTGTTGTTTCTTGCCTTGTTGATTTTTGCCATTCTAACTGGTGTAAGGTGGTATCCCAATGTGGTTTTGATTTGAATTTCCCTGATGGCTACTGCTGCTGAACACTTTTTCATGTGTCTGTTAGCCATTTGCATGTCTTCTTTGGAGAAGTGTCTGTTCATATCTTCTGCCCATTTTTTGACTTGATTATGTGTTTTTTGGGGGTTGAGTTTGAGAAGTTCTTTATAGATCCTGGATATCAGCCCTTTGTCTGTAGTGTCAGTCAACAAAACAAAGAGGCAACCCACAGAATGGGAGAAAATATTTGCAAAGTCCCTTTTGAATGTAAGGTAATATTGTCATAGGTTCTGGGCATTAGGACACAGACATCATTGGGATGCCATTATTTATCATAACATACAACTGTTTGTCATTTATTCTTACAATGGAATAACACTCAGCAATAGAGGAATAAATTATCCATATATGCAAAAATATAGATGAATCTCATAATGTTGAATAAAAGAAGGTGGCCATAGATTATATAGAATATGATTTATTATATGATATATATTATATGATTATTGTATGATCATATGAAATTCAAGGCCAAACTAACCTGTGGTTATTTAGAAGTCAAAACTGTGGCTACGATGGGTATTGATAGTGACTAGAGAGCGGCCTTGGGAAAGTTTATGGAGTAGAAATGTTCTATGTCTTGATATGATGTGTGATTATATGTTGTATATTATCATATATAACTAAACTAAAAAAATATTATCCATTTTCTTTTGAGTACTTTGGTTCTTCTCCTACTTTAAAAATTTATTCTTACTATGTCTGACTCAGAAAACGTTAACTTGTTTTTCACAAATGTACATTTGTTATTTCTCCTATAATTCCTATTTATTCAATGGCACTCATTTCTGTTGGTTTCTCAGGAGGAATGATTTGAAACTCTCTGCCAGCCTCTGTGTCAGGGTCCCTAAGACAACCCACAAGCTCCATTATTTGCCAGAAGGACACTGAGGATTCAGAAAAGTTATTACCTTCGAGGTTTTGGTTTATTATAATAAAATGATATAAAATCAGCAAAGGGAGGGAGGGGCACCTGGGTAGCTCAGTCAGTTGAGCATTTGCCTTTGGCTCAGGTCATGATCCCAGGGTCCTGGGATCAAGAGCCCTGCATTGGACTCTCTGCTCAGCAGGGGGGTCTCCTTCTCCCTTTCCCTCTGCCACTCTCCCTGCTTTTGCTCTCTCTGTTCTCTCTCTTTCTCTCTCTCAAATAAATAAAATCTTTTAAAAAAAATCAGCAAAGGGAAAACGCAATTGAGTAAAGTCCAGGAGAAATTAGATGCAAACTTCCAGTGCTCCTCTCTCAGTGAAGGAGAGTAAGACACACTTCGTTCTCCCCAATATGTATGAAAACATTATGCAAAGTATTACTAATCATAAAAGCTTGTCAAAGCCATGGTGTCCAGGGTTGTTATTGGGGGTCTGTCACGTAGGTATGTAGGTACTCAAATTCCGACATCCCCCACCATGCCCAACCTCACAAAAACATAAGGCCCCAGGCATAAAAAACCCACTCTTTTCAGGCAGAATATTTCAAAGGCTCAGAGGTTATCTCCAGGAGTCAGCCAAAGGCTAGTCCTGAAGACACGTCTCCTTTTGGAATGTGCCAGGTTTGAGCAATCCAGGCCTGATATATAACCCTTTACTACCCATCCTTATTTTGAACCAATTAGGTTCAAGTACAATAAATTTTGCCTATATGTTTCTCAGACCCAGTGTCTCTTCTCTATTTTCTCGCTCCTTACATAACTCCCACACCTTACCTTCAGTTATCTAATACATTCTCACAGCAACCATAAAGGCCCTTCTACCACCATATCTCCTCATCCAAATAGATCTTCCACATCCTTGCTAGAGGCATCACTCTAAAAATCAAATTTGATAACATCACTGCTCTTCTTAAAAGACCACACTATTGACAATAATCCTAATATTCGTCATTCATAGAGTATTACGTATCTTTTAAAAAACAATGTACAATTCTACTTATTAAATTGGAGAGTATATTCAATATTTTTGTAAGTAGGAAAAGCGAAGGACAAAACATGAATTATATTCTTGCGTGTGCATGTGTGTGGGCAAGCACACATGTGTACACTTCTATGGAAAAGCCTGGAGAAGCTGCCCCCAAATATTACCAGTAGCTATCTCTGGGTGATTTAGAAAACTGGTGATTTTGTTTTCTCTGGTATATCCTACTCGATACTCTGATTTTTTTTTTTTTTTGATGAGCATATGATAACTTAAAACAAAACACAATAAGGTTATTAAACCTATCTGTGGTTTTCCAGTGGTTCAAAGATTTCTTAGCAGTTTGAACAACTTTGTATGGATTAAAAGTCCAAACTTACAAAGTGGCCAAACCTGACTTTTACATCTTCTTTTCATGAAACTTCAAACCACGAATTCTGCTCTGTAGTCATAATGAACTTACTACAATACCTGGATACTTCGGCTTGGTCAGCCCTTGATGCCTTTATATTTTTTGCTTTTATGCCGAGAATGTCTATCCCTTCTTCATCTGGAAACTTCTTTCAAAAGTCAGATTAAATGTTACCTCCTTTGGGAATACCTTCCCAATATCCCAGGCAGAATTAAGACTCTTCCTCCTGTTGTTCTCATAGCATTTTGTCAACATACGTTCTGTAAACTTAGTACATAAAATTTAACAGTTTTTTTTTGTCTATTTTTCTCCACTAAATCTTGAGTTGTTAAAATCAAGAATGCTCTTGTATGCATATATTTATTTCTAGAGTTTTCCACAGTGCCTGGCACGATTGTGTTTTCAATACTTTTTTTTTTTTCTTAAATTGAAGTGTAGTTGAAATACAATATTATTTTAGTTTCACATGTACAACATAGTGATTAAACATTTTTATGCATTATGAAGTGATCACATTAAAACTAGCTACTTAAATAAGAAATAATCTCTTTCCATGGAGATAAGGCAGAGAAATAACTTATAGACATATAAAAATTGATTATCATATTTTCCAACAACTATTATAATTTGTGAAGTTTCATTTTTTTCTTATGGCAAAGATATGTTTTTCTGTTGAGAGGACAAAATTCAGTAGGTTATGCAGATTTGATTTGTGTCTTCAGATGGTGCCGTTACATACAATATTTGATCCAATGTCCAATTTCTGTGACATTTATGTCTAGGTCTCCTATATTCGAATGTCTCTTAAAATCAAATATTGCTCAATTTTGTCATCCAGTGGCTATGCAGTAATTGATGGACAAGGATAAATAAAACTCCAGTAAGAAGGAATTCTACATTGTATTTTTTCTTGGCTTATGTTGCTGCATAAAAGTATCTGGAGTTGCCTATTTCTCCTTTATTTTTCACTATTCAAGTAAAACTATTTGTCCAGAATTTCTAGGAAATTCCACCCACATAAATATCCCAGTTATTATCTTAGATCCCAAACTAAGTCTTTAGTTATATCAAAGATGTCTCTGATGGACCACACTCATCTCTGTGATAAAGAGTCATGGCTAGGACTAAAATAAATTAGAATAGGGGAGGATGAACTAAGAGACTTAGAGAAGCATGTTTCAGACTTCAAAGATTCAGCATAAAATGGGAGAAACAGAATAGTATCAAAGGTTCAAGCATAACTATGAGTTTTTATATCTATTTATCTACACATAATTTACAAATGTGTGATGGTTTATTTGTGTCATTTTCACTGGGCCATAGAATGCCCAAATATTTACTCAAATATTAAATATTATTATATTCCCATGAAGGTATTTTGAGATGAGATTAACATTTGAATTTATGTATACGAGTAAAGCAGATTGCTCTTCCTAACGTGGGTGGGTCTTATCCAATCATCTGAAGGCATGAATAGAATAAAAAGACTAATACTCCCACCCAACTGCTTGGAACTGGACATTGGCTTTTTTCTGCCTTTTCACTCAGATGGAAACACTGGCTGTTCTTGGGTCATGAGCTTGCTGCTCTTCCTTTATACTGGGATTGCACCATCGGTTCTAGTTCTTAGGTCTTTGGACTTGGACTAGAACTACGCACTCAAAGTCTCTAGCTTACCAATTCACCCTGCAGATCTTGGGATGTATAAGCCTCCATAATCGTGTGAGTCAATTCCTTGTAATCAATCACTCTCCTTCTCTCTCTCTCTCTCTATATATATATCTATATATCTCTCTCTAGCTATATTTATAGCCATCTCTATCTCTATAATTATATATTCTGTTTCTCTAAAGAATTCAACTAATACAATATGAATTAGTTTTACTTTATGTGGTGGTATTGACAAATGATTCAGACCTATGGGTAAAGCATCAAATAGGACAAACTCACATTTATTATTAAATCATGTTTTTTCAATCAACACATAATAAATTAAAAGCAACATGTAGTTGAGAAAGAAAAAATGTTACTTTAATTTTTTGTGTAGCATAACTTTTGTAAAAAATAGTGTTCTTAAATGTAATATTGTATACTCATTATTTTATCCTTTTATAGGATAAAAAGAGCCCAGAAATAATTCTTTTAAATAAAAAAAAGAAAAACTTATTTTTGTGAAGTACTTGAAAATATACTACAATATTTCATAATTAGGTCAGGTAAATGGACATGGTTTTTTAAAAGAATAAAAAAAAAAAACAAAGAAAATAGAGAAAAAGATACCAGAACTTCAAAATTAGTATCTGTCAAGAGAAATTTTGAATTTTTGATTCCCCCTGGTTAGAACAATTGGAACTGAGACTATAGTGCTTCTCCGCTATGATGTTTTAACCCAATCCCTCAACATTCACACTATAGGCAAAGAGAAAAACAATTTAACCCTTGATTGGCACCAATTTTTATATTAGTTATCTATTCCTATAAGATAATCTATCTCAAAGCTTAGTAGCTTTAACCATGCTCATTTTTCCTATGTTAGGATTGTCTGGATCAGTTGTTTGTTTAATCTAGTCTGGTTTCTGCTCAGCTCTCTCAAGTGCCTGAGGTCAACTGGTATGTTTGTTAACAGTGAAAAGTCTTGGATGACCTCACTCATGTTTCTGGCAATTAGCATGCAGTTAACTAGAGCACTTTAACTTTGCTCTACGAGGTTTCCCACCCTTTTTCAGGTTTGCTTAGGCTCAAGTTTCGAAGTGGACAAGCACTTTTCAAATCTCTGTTCATGTCACCATTTTTATTTTTCCATTCCCCAAAGGAAGTCACACAGCCAAGATTTGTGTTTGTAAGTGAGGGGCATACCCAAGGGTAATAGAAACAGAGAGAGGAAGAGTTTGTGACTATTTCTTTTCAACCTACACTTTGAAAAAAGAAAATACATATACTAAATAGAATAGACACAATTGAGAATTATTTCAAGAAGAGTAATAGGGGATTTTTTTTATATAGAGAAAAGAAAACTCTCAGAAAAGACTTCTTTCAGACCTCAATTTCTTTTTTCTATTTTCGAGGTCTTTTCTCAGCTTTCTTATAGATTCTGTGAGCTACCAGGTATATTTCTAATAAGACTTTTTGCTTATATTAATCAGACTCCATTTCTATAGTTTCCATAAAGAATTATGACCGGTACTATCTGAAGTTAGCCAGAGTGCAAGACCTAGAGACAGAGTCCTCCACAAGACTGCCCTCATTTTTGGCATGAACTGCAAATTCAAGTTCCCCAAACCTCCTTCAGTTGCAGTACTTCACTAGGACTTACAGAACACATCAAAAGCTGTTATACCCATGGTTATGGCTTGTTACATGGAAGAGATATATTAAAATCAGCCAAAGGAAGAGACACATAGGGTAGAGTCTGGTAGAGTTCAGACACAAAGCTTTTGCTGTCCTCAGGACACATTACTCTCCCCTTGTTGATGTATGGCAGCATGCATGGAATATTGTCAACCCAGAAAGTTCACTCGAGCTTTGGAGTCTGGAGTTCCTATTGGGGCTTCATTAAGTAGACATGATTGATTCATTAATTTTCCCACATGGTCAGTCCCCACTCTTCCCTGCCCAAGGAGTGCATATGATATCCTGTAATCTGAGAGGCCCTCCCTCATTCTCTTGTAGCATAAAGTATCAGATTTTCAAATGTGGTTCCAGGGGTTTATCATGAAAAAGAAAGGTGATTTTATCATTCTGGAAACTCCAAGGGTTTTGAAGTTAACTCTAGGAATCAGAGACACCTCCCAGTCCTCTCTATGGACAAGACCAAATTCTTCACTGCACAGGCACAAATGTATACATATTTAAAAAATTAAAACAAGTGCCACATTTTTATTTTAGTGAATTTAACAATAAATATTCAAAGGAGAAAATTAAAATCATTCTATATTGTCAATATCTGGATACAATCACTAAACCTTGATATATTTTCTTTCCTTTCTTTTTCTTTCTTTTATATTTTCTTTTTTCCTGGGATTTTGAAATCAGACAGTGTATGGAGCTTCATGTTTTGCTTGTGGCAGAGGCTTGAATGGACTTGTTCAGATTCCATTTCACCCTGTCTTCATTGGCAGTAGTTAGAAAGCTAAAAACTGCATTTGTGAGACTTTTTGCAGTAAGGGTTTCGAGCTAAGATATAGTATGCGAAATTTGGAATTCAGAGAGATGGAGGTCCTTTTCTGCAGCTGTTAGCCAAGAAGCGATTCTGAAACTCACGGATATTTACAGCACAGACTCCATGTTCTAGTGCCTGGTAACCAGACTTATGATAAGAGGCAGTTGTGACGGCAGCAGTGACAGAGGCATTAGGAGCACTGCCTTTCTAATGTCTGCAACAGATACTGCGCTGGAAGGGTAAAACCAAAAAATGCTGGGGGGTTTATGGACATTGAATCTATCATCATTTAAAAATTATTTTGTAGGGGCGCCTGGGTGGCTCTGTGGGTTAAAGCCTCTGCCTTCGACTCAGGTCATGATCTCAGGGTCCTGGGATCGAGCCCCACATTGGGCTCTCTGCTCAGTGGGGAGCCTGCTTCCCCCTCTTTCTCTGCCTGCCTCTCTGCCTACTTGTGATCTCTCTCTCTCTGTCAAATAAATAAATAATCTTTAAAAAAATAATAAAAAATAAAAATAAATAAAAATAATTTTGTAAGCACCTAGTTCCTAGTACTAAATCCTTTCTGTATCATGTCCTTGGAGTGGTTTTTATTTCCAGCACTGAAACTTGAGTGAAAGCATATGTAAATTTATTGGTTTGTTTATTTTTATGTGAGTATACTTGATGACACACAATGTTACATTACTTTCAGGTGCACAACATAGTGATCCGATACCTCCATATGTTATGCCATGCTCACCGCAAGTGTAGCTACCGTCTGCCACCCTACAATGCTATCACAGCACCGTTGATTATATTCCCTGTGCTGTGCATTTTATTCCTTTGACTTATTCCAAAACTGGAAGCCTATATTGCCCACTCCCCTTCATACATTTTGCTCTCTCCACCTATCCTCCTACAATAATCAGTTTGTTCTCCATCTTTACAGGTCTGATTCCGCTTTTTGTTTGTTATTCATTTGTTTATTCGATTCCATGTATAACTGAAATCATATGATAAAAATTATAAAGGTTTTTTCCAATCATTAAAATATTCTTGAGAAAAATGATTTTAAGCACCAACTTAAAAGATCCTTCTATGCTGTTCATCTCTCTTCGGGAACTAACTTTTAGAATCAATTTAGAAAATTAAAAAAAAATTTATTCATTTATTTCTTCTGGAATCTGGGTTACCAGGATTGTTATTTTAAAAAGTATTATATATATTTAAACTTTGTACATAATACATGAACACTTAGAAAAACATTTGATTTTCTGGTTTTTCTTACAAAAACTCTGAAATAAATCAAGTAATAGAAACATGTTTATACTTTCAAATTTTCTATGACATCATTTATCATTTATCTTTAAGCAAGCAAAACTTGGGAAAGATGTGAAGGATATTGCCATGAAATCGTGCTTTCATTACTCAATTTCCATAAGTTTTATTTTAGATATTCATATACTGTATACATAAGTATAAAAATTTTCTTAATAAATTCTGTAATTATGTGTCTATTAGCCATTTGAATGTCTTCTTTGGAGAAGTGTCTGTTCATGTCTTCTGCCCATTTTTTGACATGATTATCTGTTTTTTGGGTGTTGAGTTTGAGGAGTTCTTTATAGATCTTGGATATCAGCCCTTTGTCTGTAGTGTCATTTGTGAATATCTTCTCCCATTCTGTGGGTTGTCTCTGTTTTGTTGACTGTTTCCTTTGCTGTTCAGACATATCTTGAAAGAATTTGCTGTGGCCGATGTCGAAGAGGTTACTGCCTATGTTCTCCTCCAGGATGTTCATCATCATTAGCCATCAGGGAAATTCAAATCAAGACCACATTGAGATACCACCTTACACCAGTCAGAATGGCCAAAATTAACAAGACAAGAAAGAATAAGTGTTGGAGAGGATGTGGAGAAAGGGGAATACTCCTACACTGTTGGTGGGAATGTATGTTGGTGCAGCCACTTTGGAAAACAGTGTGGAGATTCCCTAAGAAATTGAAAATAGAGCTACCCATGGGGCACTTGTGTGGCTCAGTCATTAAGCATCTGCCTTCTGCTCAAGTCATGATCCCAGGGTCCTGGGATCGAACTCCGCATATGGGGCTCCCTGCTCAGCAGGAAGCCTGCTTCTCCCTCTCCCACTCCCTTTGCTTGTGTTCCCTCTCTTACTGTGTCTCTCTCTGTCAAATAAATAAATAAAATCTTTAAAAAAAAATAGAGCTACCCTATGACCCTGCAATTGCATTATTGGGTATTTACCCCAAAGATACAGATGTAGTGAAAAGAAGGGCCACATGTATCCCAATGTTCATAGCAGCAATGGCCACAATCACCAAACCGTGGAAAGAGCCAAGATGCCCTTCAAAGACGAATGGATAAAGAAGATATGGTTCATGTATACAATGGAATATTATGCCTCCATCAGAAAGCATGAATATCCAACTTTTGTATCAACATGGACAGATCTGGAGGAGATTATACTGAGTGAAATAAGTCAAGCAGATAAAATCAATTATCATATGGTTTCACTTACTTGTGGAGCATAAGGAATAACATGGAGGACATTAGGAGAAGGAAAGGAAAAGTGGATTGGTGGAAATCGGAATGGGAGATGAACAATGAGAGACTGTGGACCCTGAGAAACAAACTGAGGGTTTTGGAAGGGAGGGGGATAGGGGGATGGGTGAGCCTGGTGGTGGGTATTAAGGAGGGCACGTATTGCATGGAGCACTGGGTGTGGTGCATAAACAGTGAATCTTGGAACACTGAAAAAATAAAATTAAATTAAAAAAAAATAAATAAATTTTGAAATTATTATTATTATTCAGTACTCTACATCTTACCTATTTATGCCTACCAGATCTATAAAGATCAAGAAGTTTAGTTTTAAAATCTTGGGCTATTTACCTGTATCTGTCACTTTCTCCTTTATTTTTGGATCATAGACATATAGATAAATATAAAATTTCCATATAAATAAGAGATGAATATAAAAATGGATAATTTCACTTTCTTGAACTCTGCATTTCTATAGAGGATAGAACACATTCAGTCATATTTATACTAGTATTTCAACTTTTCAATATTTCCTGTTTCAAAATTTGACCAGAATCGGGGCGCCTGGGTGGCTCAGTCGTTGGGCATCTGCCTTCGGCTCAGGTCATGATCTCGGGGTCCTGGGATTGAGACCCGCATCGGGCTCCCTGCTTGGGGGGAAGCCTGCTTCTCCCTCTCCCTCTCTCCCTGCTTGTGTTCCCTCTCTCGCTGTGTTTCTCTCTGTCAAATAAATAAAATCTTTAAAAAAAAAAAAATTGACCAGAATCCACACAGTACAAGGTTACTGTTATTTCATCTTATAATAAAAAAAGTATTGAAAAGCTCCAGTCGAGACATGTTGAAAGAAAAAAGTGTTGTCAATTCTTCAAATTTTAAATTAACAGCAGATATTTTAATCACAGGTGCCAATAAGAGTATAAAACCATCTTTTTCTCCAAAAAATCTGTTAATAAGAGTGGACTAGAGCAAGATATGTGGGAAAACAGTTAAAAAATGTCTTGTTTGCTTTTTAACATAATTTTCAGAACAATGAATTCCATTTTATTATTTGGGTTCCCATAATTTGTGCCCAATCTGGCCTTAGATTATACAATTAAAATATTTGTTTGAACCAGTCTTAAAATGAGTCTTCACATGTGTGTTTTCTTTTTTTTTTTTATTTTTTATGTTTATTGGCCATACTTTCTATCTTGTCTCATCTTTTTTTTTTTTTTTTTTTTTCAGAGACAGAAAGAGAACAGGAGCAGGGAAAGGGCAGAGGGAGAATCTCAAGCAAACTCCCTGCTGAGCATGGAGACTGACACGAGGCTCCATCTCACAATCCTGAGATCATGACCTGAGCTGCACTCAAGAGTTGGACTTAACCAACTGAGCCACCCAGGTTCTTCTGCCTTATCTCATCTTATACTTCATCCCTATCCATTCCATTTCTGTTTCTCCTCAACCTGTATTCTCTCTTGACCAATGCTTGTATCCCATCCCCATTTCCCTAAAAATATTCTTTCTTTCTAACTTTAATGTGTTCCTACACTTCTTAATGTGCAGATGCTGTTCTAAGTGTTTTACATAAATTAATTCATTTAACCCTCAAAGCAACTCTTTAAGTTAGATGTTACTGTTAAACTGATATTATTTATTTTAATTTTTATTTGTTTATTTTTGAGAGAGAGAGAGAGCACACATGAGCACAAGCATGGGGCAGGGCAGAGGAAGAAGCAGACTCCCCGCTGAGTGGGGAGCCTGATGGGGGACTCGATCCCAGGACCCTGAGATCACGACCTGAGCCAAAGGCAGACGCTTAACCCACTGAGCCACCCAGGTGTCCTGCTAAACTTATTTTAAAGATGAATAAACTGACTCTCAGATGAGTGGTATTTCCAAAGACCACACAGCTGGCAAGTGGGAGAGCCAAGTTTGGAGGTCTGACTCTCAGGTTCAGATTTTGACTTTGCTCCTGATGAGGACACATGCCTCAAAACCTGGCCTGAGAGCAGAGTGTGTCAGTCTTAGGCTCTTCCTGGCTTCCCATACGCAGGTCATTGTTTTGCACATTCACTCGTGAAACCTAAACCTGACAGTGAGTGTGCTGCTTGCGAAATGGAAGGCTTGGATTAGTGACTTATCTCTAGTATCATGTGCTCCTCGAATCTGCTGGGGGAGTTATTATTTTCTCGTCAACAAATGAGAAAATGGAAGCAAATACAAAGTATTAATTTGCAGATTTATAAATATTGGATCTTGGATTCACACATAGATATGATTGACTCCAAAGTTCAACCCTTAACCTCTACTCTATAAAGCAAAAACATCTTTTCTTTTGAAGCCCAAACCGTTCAGTCACCAGCTTCTTCTCCCTTCTCAGTAACATTAAAGATAATCCCATCTTCCTGCTTCAAAGTTTTCCTTCCAGACTGATCCACTGCAAAGATTTCAGCCATTCGCTCTAACTTTATGCTTATTTTACTTTTTTTCCCCTATAAAGCTAATATTTCTGTTTTCCATCTCATATATCCATTTATTAAATTATCAAGTAGTTGAGAATGTGATAGTCTGCACTGAGAATATAAACGTGACCAGGAGCGACGTGGCTGCTGCCCTCATAGGGCTCACAGAGGGAGTATAAGCCAATATGTAGACTTTTATCATACACAATGATAGGTCCAATACCAAGTAGCTCCTGTAATATTCCCATCAATTTTCCTTTCATTTCTTACATCTTCAATATATATTTTCATTACCTGTGTTTTCTGTAAACTATTGACTGTGGCTTACAAATATGTCCAGGTCTACCTGTACTATAAAGACAGACATACCCAAAATTTATCCTCAACTTTGCTATAGTCCTGAGCTCTTGTCCTCTCTCCTTCTCTTCTTCACCAAATATTTTCAAGAAAAGACTAATGATGTTAAATTAACTTCTTTGTCATCTACTCATTTCTTGAATCCTCTGATTTGGCTCATATTACAACTACTCTATTGACATTTCAGAATGATTTTGCATTTTGGTAAGGTTATTGAAAATAGTTTCCTTTTTATGAACATATGTATAAGGTATATTTTCCATAGTATAAGACCCATACAAAAGCTTATATTGGTGAAAGATCAACTATAATTTCTTCCATCAGGTCTCAAGGAGTCCATCACTATTTGCTCATTTGATGAAAACTCTAGAGTAAAATGCTCTAGTTCATTAAAATAACTAGTTCATTAAAATAACTAGTTAAAAAGTTATTAAAAAGGCATCCTTTGCATCAGTTACAATTTTCAACTCTTTTATGTTACAATTCAATAGTAACTTTTTAGCTTCTTTTAAGTGCTTTTAGATTTTCAATTTTAATTCTCTGTATGTATGCAAATATACTGTGTGCTTTTTTTTTTTTTTTTTTTTCCAGTCCCCAAGAGAAGCAGCCCTGGGAAATTCTCCCAACCTCACCATCCCTCACCTTTCAATACAGTCCACAGCCTTAGTTACATCCTGTCATCAGTGAGTCCCAGCAGCTGTTTACATCAGGCAGGACAAGAAGCTCATTGTTGGGAGTACAGGGAAAGGCAGCCAAGTCACAATGAGTTTACCATGTTTCCAGAATCCTCTCCTTCAGGAAAATCATCATCTCTATTCTTATCACCACATTACATACAGATTTAAACTTGAATTTATCCTACCAGCTATCTTATGCATACTGTCACTTTTAATTCTCATAACAATTAGACGTGTATTTTAACAATAGAGAAAACTAAAGTTTAGAGACGTTAAATAATTTGTTCAATCACGCATCTGTAAAGTGGCATCGATGACACTCAAACCATTTTGGTCTGACCCCAATTCCTATTATTTAGCCACTATGCTATTTTGCTCCCTCATTTGTAATGTAAATGAAAGTAGAACGGAAGAACTAAGTAGATTAATAAAAATGTAAAATGTGATCTCTTGAAAGCCACTGAAGCTTTTATAACATACTGGAATGACTGTCCTTTAGTTGCCATCATCCTACTCTCTCAGTCATTGACATCATTTACCACTGACATTTGCCTTTGGCTCCTCCTTCACTTCCCCCATCTAGTCCCCAAGTTCTTTAGATTTAATGACCTAATACCCCATATTCATCTGCCCAATAGCATTCCATGGATTATGCCTTAGCTTACAACCCCCTGTATGACTGCAGTATCTTCTCAACTATTTCTGATCTCTGCTCATACTGTGTTGACAGATTAGTGTTCCTGATTCCTGGATAGCTTTACCTATGCAGCTTTTATGATTAAAAACTGTCATTGACTCTTCATTTTCTGTGGGATAGGGCCCAAACTCTTTCCCTAATATGTAAGTTTTTTTGTGATCTGACTGCACTTCATGATTCAGCTTCCCTGCTCACTTCCCTGCACCTCTCTTGTTTTCTACCTATGGGAGAGGAAAAATATTTTTCCTTCTCCCCTTTTATGTTCTTGGCTGAGACACCAGTAATAACAGATTAACAAGAAAAAAAATTATTAACGTGTAACTCATGTATACATGGGAGATACCCAGAAAAAAATTAGTAACTTCCTGAGGTGGCTTAGAATTCAGGCTTAGATACCGTCTTAATAGAGAAAGGGGTGTGGGTGTGGGGTGTAGGTTTCTTATGGGAGAGTAAATGATTTTTAGGAAGGATGAGTAGGCCCTAGAAAAATAATGGGGGACGTGATAGTTTGTGACAACGTCTGTCTGGGTGTGGTGTCACTTTTAGTCTCCTCTCCTGTGACAAGAGTCAGCCTTTCTTTGTTGATGAAACTCCACAGTGGATTTATGACAACTGAGTTCCTTTTTGGGAATCTGTCTTAGCGCGGATAAGGAGAGTTCAGAGAAAGCTTCTCCCCGTATTTGCTGTTTTTCAAGTGCTTAAGGTCAAAATAATAAATTTATCAAAGTGGCTTATTTGCTGGGGCGCCTGGGTGGCTCAGTGGGTTAAAGTCTCTGCCTTCGGCTCAGGTCATGATCTCAGGGTCCTGGGATCGAGCCCCACATCACATCGGGCTCTCTGCTCAGCAGGGAGCCTGTTTCCCCTTCTCTCTCTCTCTCTCTGCCTGCCTCTCTGCCTACCTGTGATCTCTTTCTGTCAAATAAATAAATAAAATCTTTAAAAAAAAGAAGTGGCTTACTTGGGGGTGGTGTATTTTATCACCCTTCACACAAAACACTACTCATTATTCAATAAATAGATCCTTCAGTTTCCTGTCCTCCTGCCTTTTCTAGTTGTATTTCTTTTACCTCCACTCACCCACGTTTCTTGCAAGGTCCAGTTCTCAAATGTCACATTATCCAGGAAAGAGTCTTTGTCTTCCTACCCCTCTGTTTTAGCCAGCTATAACCACACCCACCAGTTTGTGCTTATCTAGTTACTGCCCACAACTAGCAAAATCATGTGAACCCATTTGTTCTGGTGTTGGTAGATAATTGCTTCATCACTTTCCTTTATAGAAGATAACTTATGTGTGTGAAAATCACATATCTCATATGAAAATCAAAATTAGAGTCTTAGACACAACTATAAATCTCTGCCTTTTGTATGTTCAGTTATGGTCATGGAAATTTGGATTTCCTAGATAAAAATTATACAAATTAAAAATAGGTTGTTCAAATAAACAAATTCTAGGGAAAATGGGATTTAGTTTCATTCTTTGTGCATCCTGCTACATTAGATTGTCTTTATGTATTTTTGATTGAGCAAATTAGCATAAGTAGGTATCTTTATACAAAACTATTTGCTGCACCTGTGATCAAACATTCAGCAGAATTCTCAAATTCATCTCAAAAAAATGAAGATGATTTTATGTATATTCTATTATACTCATATTTTATAAACACTTTATAAGCAAATACAAAGCAGTCACATAGACTACAAATAAACACCTTCACATTTAGCAACACAAAGAACAATCATATTGTTATGGTGAAAATGTCTTGAGAAATTTAGAAATATTCAGGGTTTGTTACCATCACAGTTTTTCTTCATTTGTATTCATAGGATTCCTTAGTTTTTGAATGCTTCTGCTTATATGCATTTATACAATAGTCTGGTAAGGTAGGTGAGATAATACTAACTACCTAGTAAAAATAAGAAAATGCAAATCCAACCTTATTACAATTCTCTTAAGGCAGCATTAAAATGAACACTTAATATCCCTAATGTTTAGACCTTATTTAAACCATTTGACTACAGTCTCAATTAGTGTATATTCTCATAAATGGTGCTTATAGATTGATCTTTTTTATGTCACTGTGTTTTTATTCAAAAATAAATATTAATTTCAAAGTTTAGAGAGTTTAAGCCTAAAAAGTTCTTTGAGTTGAAAAGTTAATTTAATAAGCAATAAAAATCTCGTTTTAATTTATCTTTCATTTTTTAATCAACTTCACATTGACAAATATCTTCTAAATTAAAGGATTACAATATTTTTAAAAATTCTTTGGGGCACCTGGGTGGCTCAGTGTGTTAAAGCCTCTGACTTCAGCTCAGGTCATGATCTCAGGGTCCTAGGATGGAGCCCAGCATCAGGCTCTCTTCTCAGCAGGGACCCTGCTTCCCCTTCTCTCTCTGCCTGCCTCTCTGCCTACTTGTGATCTCTCTCTCTCTCTCTGTCAAATAAATAAATAAAATCTTTAAAAATTCTTCAAAGATAAATTTTGCTTCTTTTAACAATTTTGTCTTTAAATGGTCTTGAGGAATGCCTTCTGCTCAGGTCATGATCCCAGGGTCTTAGGATCGAGCCCTGTGTCGGGCTCCCTGTTTAGTGGAGAAACTGCTTCTTCCTCTTCCTCTGCCCCTCTACCCTGCTCGTGCTCTCTTCCTCTCTCTCTCGCTACCTCTTGCTCTCTCAAATAAATAAATAAAATTTAAAAAAAAATGGTCTTGAAACAGATAACTGAACAGAAGGTAAAAAAGAAAAATGAGAGTCTCCTTTTGTTGTATTAGAAAAGGGAAAATATTATGAAATATCATATAAATTTGTCTTAACAGTAACTGTTTACCATCAAAACATTTCTAGTACCACCGATGTAAGAATTAGAAATCTAGCTTTATTCCAAGTGTGACGTTTTACTTAATTTTTTAGCAAATGTGGTGTATTTAATTTATGATAGTTATATATGAGCTTGTGTGAGGTATAGTAAGAAATAAAATAATAATAGTTTTGCAATAGTCAATTCTGAGATCTACAAAAAGAAATTATCTCTGCTTTTCTGAAGCCCTCTTATTCTCAATGTTCAACCGATATTGGTTCTAGCACTAAGACTAGCCCAGTGACTACTGGACAAATATATGGGATTTTGTTTATAGATTCTTAAATATTTGTTCATCGTAGTTGAGTTTTATGGAAGTTGAAGGTTTATATACTCTGAATATCAAGTATAATACCTGTATCCTCTATATATTTATATCTGAGATGTATGGGGTAGGAAAAATATCTTTGTCTTTAGGTCCAATCATAGATTTTCTTTAACTGAAATTTTACTGAAACTTTGGATCCTGGACTAAAAGCCAGCCTGGTAAGTAATTTACAATGGTATAGATAGTGAGAACTCAAAAGAGAATTATTAACTCTGGAGATATGTTTACATGTCAAGGGTGGAATGAGACCTATGAGACATTTCTGTGTTGCAAAATTGAAGACATTGTGATTATCTGGCCCTTAAAGATTTATTTACTTCCAAAAGATCAGAATGAGAATCCAGGATCCTTTCCATTCTGTCTCTGAGGAGCAATCAATGATTTCTCTCTCTTCTCTCTCTCTCTCTCACTCTCTTTTTTTTAGTAGAGGAGGGAAAGCTTCTTCTCCTATATTCTTCTATATAAGTAAGATTCTTACCCCACCCAACATTTCTGTATGTATAGGATGTTTGCTCTGATGTTATTGTACCTCCTTAGGAGTAAGAATTGTGATGCGGGGAACTACATGATTATTTTTAGCTTTTAAGTGAATAATGATAATCTATCTCTGACAAAAAAAAAAAAAAAACCTTTGTGTTTGCATTTAGAACAAGATTAATAAAGATGAAAACCTAAATGAGATATAATAGATATACACATTTTCACATGAACTAGAATCCATAAACATAGACATTTCTTATGAGAGAAATTCTAGTAGATGGGAGATCAGAAAGAAAATACTAAATCTAATACTACTTTTGTAATTTAGAATATCAATATTTGACAAGTATTCTTTTCTATGTTACTAGAGCATTCTATATTATAATATTTACCATATTCTGTAATTATTTATGTGGCATAATGATATTTTGATATATTAATTTTTTTTTTGCTCTGGTAATTCATTTTGATCCCATGGCTTTTCCCCATCAAAGTAGACTATGACATCTGTGTTCTCAATGTAGGGAATGTTGAAAGAAACAAAGAAGGCTTTGATTAAAAAGAAGTGATGGAGTGTTAAAAATCTTGGTGTTGAGTATCAAAATCTAAGGCTGTCAGGATCAAAGATGATAAAATCTAGAACCATGACAACAGATTTAAGAGACTCCTTCCTATTATCTAAAAAGACAAAGGTTATTACCTCTGGGCTAAAAATGTTAATTTGTGGAGAAGCAAGACCTTAGAAGATTCACTGTCCTTAACAGGAGGTTCCTTCAATGGTAGGTTTGGGGTAATGGAACTCCAGAGAGATTAAGAGCTTGACAACAAAAGGCTTGCACTTTGTACCCCTGGGTAGAACTGACAAGGCAACCAGCCTCATAGCAGAGTTATGGTCAACACGTAGTCAAGTGTGGTGTCCAGTCAGGTTCATCAGGTAGGTTCATGGAGTCTCCTACCACTGTAGAGCAGTCACAGGAGTAGCAGCATACTGCAGCAAGTGAGAGTGAAAAGATCTGATCAAAGAGCCATGGGGACTAAGATGCCTTCTGGTAGGGTCGAAGAGGATGCATTAACAATCTGCCTCCACCAATCATTTGTCTGGTATCTGTTGTGACAGATACCTCACTGGATGATAATGTGGAGACATAATAATGAAGGATTCTTTGCATGACACCATGGCACTATGCAAATCTCTCATTCTTTCACCATTAACTTAAATACAATCCTAGGAAATAACAGGGGAAAACCATAATAGAAAATTATTCTGAATCAATCAAAATTAACAAAATTGGCTGAGATTTCCTTTCTGTCTCCTTGTAGAATGAGGGCGCAAGGTAGAAAGTAAGCTGGATAACAAAAAAATGATAAAAGCTAATATCATCATTATTATTATAACTATTATTAACTATTATTATTATTGAACCCTAAGCTTATGGGCTGAATATCACTACATTTGCACAATTACATGTCTTCTCCCATTACAGTATAATCTGCAATCTTCTCCTCAAAAAACTTGCTCACTGTTTATTCTTCCTGCTTTTTCTTCCCTGAAATCTATTTACTGAATGAATAAGAGGGTGGTGAATGGAGATTAAGAACTGAGAAATTGGCTGGTATAGTAGGTAATACATGTTTATGTACGACATCTCTTTTCTGTCATAATATTCTACAAAACTTAGATTTTGTTTTGTCTTCACATTTTTCAAAATATGTAGTGTTAACCTGACCCTCTGTCATGCAGTTTTTGCTTAAAATTCTTATTGATAGTAATACCACAAGCTGCTCTGCAATTAGAACAAAATCTTCTCTTTAGAAAATATTTCTAGAGTCGACATTGTTCGGTTTCCTTATTCACTGTGGGCAAAATATAAAAAGAAACCCAGAAAACTGTATTTTCTTTAATACTGCCTACTGTTTAAGTTGGAATCCTGGGACTTTTAAAAAGTTCCTTTTAGCTACAATAGGTTAATTCGTTGACCTCTTATAGAAGTAGATTTCTCTTGTGCCTCTTTTGTAAGTAGCAATGATTCTCCAAATGAGACCACCTTGGATGTTCATTAAATGTGGGGTATGTTGTGTGGGTTTGTGGAGGGAGGAGAGTGCCCACTTGTGCACATAAAACAAGATATAAGGTGCATGGCAACAGAATCCTTTGAAAATAGGAGAAAATTAAATTACTTTGGAACAACTCATTTCACAAATATAGAATAAATTTCCATATACAGCACAGTAGTACTTGTTGCAATTTTGTTGAATGCACTACTTCCCTCACTTACAATATTTCTCAAATGACAGAAATTTTCATCAGAAATAGGAAAGGAAATAGAGAAAAATAATCACTTCTCCCACAAAATCAAATGTGGGAAAATTCTTTTGCTCATTGGAAGGAAAATTAGCCATTTCTGACTCATTATAGCTAATAAGTGGGAGTATGAATATCAATTGATTGAAAATCAGTGAAGCAAAAAATGGTGCATTTAAATCAGTACTACTGAATCAATCAAAGTTATTCACATCTCAACCTACATCAGAGAAGTGTCAGAAATGGCCCATTGTGAAGAAGTCCGAATTCAGAATTTTCCTACCACTAAAACCAAATCATGATGAACAATTTTTTATTCCCCTTAATGGAATTTTAGGGTCTGATTAAAGAATAAATCATGGAAGGGTTGGTAAGGTGGTAAGGTGGACATCTGATGCAGTGAGAACCTCAACTACAAGGCACGATCTCCAGATCATCCATGCTATAAGAACTTACTCTTGGAATAATACAGAGGATCAAATATGTCATTAAAAGTGGGTACAGTTACACTTTGAGGTGCACAAAGCATAATAGATAAAGTTGAATCACGATGCTATGAAATCACTATGAAACTAATGTAACATTGTGTGTCAACTATACTCAAATGAAAATACTTGAAAGAAATGGGTATAGCAGAGGATTCCTTAGTGGGGAAAATTGTTTTGCCACTAATGAAAGAAAAGAAAATAATGTATGCTATTGGGAAGAGATTTTTTTAAATAGGCATTTGGATTATTTTTTAAAATGGAATTATGTATACTATTTGCCAATCTAGCCCAACTTACTTTCCAGTTTATAATACCTAAATAGTCTGTAGTTCTTGCTAAACACACTTTACCTGATGGATTCATTTTTTGGTCCTTTAGACAGAGCTAGTCTTTCCACATACCACTTCACCATCAATTTTATCACCTGTTCCAGGTGTTTGCTGAGGACCCATGTTAGCTCTCTTCACATTCTGCTTCCTGTTGTTGGCCTTCTGAACATCTGCTCCATGCCCTAGATGGATATCATTTTCTGTTTCCAGAATTTATTGATCTGTTTAGACTCTCTTAGTTTTCTGTATATTTTATAGACTCCTTTTGATTTGTCATTCAATAAATCATTATTGGTAGTCTGTGCTCTAGGCACTGAGGCAGGTGACATGTTTCCCACATATGTGGGTGTATACACGTCTGTTCTCAAGATCTTTCTAGCCTAGTCAGCATCCAAGGATCCTTCTATGGTATTCTGACTTCTCTCTTGTGTTTCTTTCACTTGTTGAGGTACTTCCTGCTATCTGATCCAATTTCAAATGCCAGTTGTGCCAAGAAGTCTCCTTAGAAATAAAGGAGAGAGAAGACCTCTCTCTCCTATGACTATAAATTGGTAGTACTCTAACATTATTTATCATATATGTAGTATATAGCAATTGGAGACACATATCTCCCATAATAGAAAGTAAACTATTTGGAAACAAGGATGAACTCTCAGTTTCTTTTGTTTCACCCGTAATGCTTAGTGGAGCACATATATAGTGAACTAGTACAAGTTTGTTGATGTGACTAGTTGGTCAACATAATTACAAACTAATTCACTTTCAACATTTACTTGTTCACTCTAACTACAGCCTTAGGAGAAATCCGTTAGGAAAGTGAATTGTGGAACACGAACTTGGAGAGTGGTGGGATGGTCCTAAATTCATTTGGAAGGTTTAGAGTCTATGTGGGTGTTTTGTCAAGGTCATTGAAATGTTTGGCAGGGGACCTGGATTGCAACATGATCTTTGCTGGTAATTAGCTACATAATTTTTGACAAACTCCATATCTCTGGTAGGACCTCAAATTTTCAATTACATAATAATCATGTATTTATCATCTTTCATATGCCAGGCACTATACTAGGTACTTAAGTCAAAAGAAGAGTAAGGCACTATCTCCGAACCAAATGACCTTAAGATATAACAAATATATAACCATGTATGCCAATAATTACCATAAAGTAAGACAAAAGCACTGTTAATATTTTGTGAAAAGTACAGTGGGGAAAGAAAAGAGTAATGGCTTTGCCTAATGGGAGATAAATGTTTTATAGAGATGGTATGTGATAATTCTGGATATTACAGGGGAAACAGAGAAAAAGGTATTGTGTTAGTACTTCTAGGCAGTGGAAATAGCATGTATAAATCCAGAATGGTAAGAAAATGGACTGTTCAGCTGCTCCATGTTCTTCAAAATTGTTTGGACCATAAGCATGGTGGGAGTTAATTAGAAATGAGCTATACAAGATCAATGAAGGAAACTCTGTGTCTTACAAAGAAGTGTGGGCATTTTATTATAAACTATTGGTTTTCAAATGGTCTTGGATTTCTAACATTTTTTTTAAGGTTTTACTTATTTATTTGACAGAGAGAGACACAGCAAGAGAGGGAACACAAGCAGGGGGAGTAGGAGAGGGAGAAGCAGGCATCCTGCGGAGCAGGGAGCCTGATACGGGGCTCGATCCCAGGACCCTCGGATCATGACCTGAGCCAAAGGCAGACACTTAAGGACTGAGCCACCCAGGTGCCCCGATTTCTAACATTCTTTGGAGGATCCCTAAGTGTGCTGATATTTCAGCAATATGAGGCAGAAGTAGAAGAGACCTAGAAGTTAAACTAGAAGAAATTTGTATCTTTTACTTCAACCATTTTAACTCCTGTTTTGTTTTTTTTTTAAGATTTTATTATTTATTTATTTATGAGAAAGAGAGAGATTGAGAGAGAGAGAAAGAGTGAGAAATAGAGTATGAGCCATAGGAGGGGCAGGAGGAGAAGCAGACTCCCCATTGAGCAGGGAGCCCAATGTGGGCTCTCTCCTGGGACTCCGGGATCCTGACCTAAGCCAATGGAAGGCATTTACCAGACTGAGACACCCAGGCACCCCTTAGCTCCTGTTTTATATATTTTTATTTTGAAGTTCTATAGAAGATTGACCTTGACAATCAATCTAGTTTATAAAAATAAAAAAGGATAACAAAACTCTGCAATAAAGTATGGAGTGCAATGAATGGCGCCTACATTTGGATGAAACTGGATGTGTCCTATAGAAAGAGACCCATGGCTGTATTCTAGAGCAGGAAAACTGAGCCTGCAGAGACTTGGGCCAGGAAACCTAGCTGCTACCGGCACCTAGACCAGAGATGGAGAGGAGAGGAGGTAGTTTCAGTCCAGTGGTGGAGAGGGAACAGTGGATTTCTACAGAAACTGAAGTGGTAGTAAAATGGAGTTGGGCTGGATAATTGCTCTCTCACATGGTGATAAGCTGTGCTTAGAGACTCACAGTTGTTTTCAGCATTTGTTCTTCTACTTTTCAGCCATATTCACATGCCATTAATTTCTCTCTCCTGCTGACAATGTCCTCTTCTCAGCAGTGTGGCTGTCTAATTGTTACTGCATGGTGATAGAATGTGGTTCATAAAGAGGTGAGTAGTCTTGCTGACTCTTACTCACCAGCCTACAGCAGCTTGTTAGCGAAGGGACTTCAGGTCTTACCACATTTATATTAAAAAAGTTGGCAGGTGCCTTCCTTGGAGAGCCTCTATTAATACAGGTTCCTATGAATCTAACGGAATCTCTAGCCTGCAGATCTAAAGCAACCATTTAATTGATCCTATAGAGATCCCTTTGAGCTCTAAAATTCTCTATGTAGTATTTTTCTAGTTCTCAGTCTATGTGAATGGTGTATAATTTTTTTGCTCATATACATTTGAACGGTAGAAATTTTGGCAGCACATGTGAAGTAATAAAACTTCACTAAATGAGTCATCAATCATTACTACATAAGCATTACTTAAGTATAACAATGTCTTGCTATGACTCTGAAAGCATCCTTAGACTGCCTGGATCTAAAGTTAGTCTCTATTTACTAGTGAACACTAAACAATCTTGATTAAGGTCTGTGACTTTCTAAACTTTCTAAATCTTGTTTTCTCATGTTAAGATGAAGGACATTTCTTTGAAGGTTAAATGAGATAATCTATATAAAACATTTTGTATAATACCCAGCACAAAAAATTAGCTTTGTTATTTTGATTTTCAAATTATTACATCCACATCATTATTATTTTTATACATTCAGTAATTTGCATTGTATTCCCTTTTGAATATAAAGGTTTCCTACCCAGATTTTATTCCTTGCATATTCATGAGGAGAAGTTTTTATGAATTTTATAACACCATCTTTATTCATAGTCATTTCTAGTTACCTTGCCTGCACAATCTTGCACGACCTACACAGCTGGTGTTCCATCTGATGATGTTCCATATGTATATATACCTAGTATGATAAGACTACATATTTAATTTTTCTTAAATTCTGCTATAATTAACCTACAGTGTTATACTAGTTTCAAGTGTACAATATAGTGATGCATCAGTTCTATACATGGCTTGGTGGTCAGCATGATAAGTGTACTCTAAATCCCTTCGCCTATTTCACCCATCTCCCCCCCTCCCTTCTGGCAACCACCAGTTTGTTCTCCATATTTAGAGTCTGCTTTTTGTTGTCTCTTTTTGTTGTTGTTGTTGTTTCTTTTTTTCTTCTTCCTTCCTCCCTCCCTCCCTCCCTTCTTCCTTCCTTCCTCCCTACCTTTGTTTTGTTTCTTAAATTCCTTTCCTTTCTTCCTTCATTCCTACCTTCATTTTGTTTCTTAAATTCACATGTGAGTGAAATCATATGGCATTTGGATAAGACTACTTCTTATATGTTATAATTAGGAAGTAAACCACCAAAGTTTCATATAATACCACATACCAAGACAGCAGGAAAAGAAGTACTGGGATCTACTATAAAATATCTTTATAAAAGCAGCAGCAAGAGTTGTTGACAAATCACTGTACTGAAATCTGGGAAATATAACTCTAACTTAGCTTTCAGTTTTCTGTATGTATAAAGAATGGGTTTAAGAAATCTAACAACTCTACAAGCTTAGCTGACTGCCAATGAGAACATGAAAACAGTACATTTGTTACAATGGATGAATCCACATTGATACATCATTATCACCCAAAGCCCACAGTTTAGAATAGAGTGCACTCTTGGTACAGTACATTTTATGAGTTTTGACAGATGTATAATGACAGGTATCTACTATTATAGTATCATAAAGAATAGTTTCACTGCCCTAAAATCCTTCATGCTCTTCCCATTCATTCTGCCTTCTCCTCTACTATTGATCTTCATTTATGTCTTTTTCAGAATGTCAAATAATTAGAAACATAGAGTATGTAGCCTTTTCAGATTGACATCTTTTACTTATTAATATGCATTTAAGGTTTACTGATGTCTTTTCATGGCTTGATAGCTCATTTACTTTTAGTGCTGAACAATATTCTATTATCCGGATGTTCCACAGTTTACTTATACACTCACCAACTAAAGGACATCTTGATTGTTTACAAGTTTGGTGATTATAAATAAGGCTGTTATAAATATCCATGTGCATGTTTTGTGTGGACATAAATTTTCAACTCCTGTGGGTAAATAAACACTAAGGAGCACAATTGTTGGATTTTAGTTTTGTAAAAATGGCCAAGCTATCTTCCTAAGCCACTGTGTCATTAAACATTTCTATCAGCAATAAATAAAAGTTCCTGTTATTCCACATCCTTGCCAGCATTTGGGGTTGCCAGTGTTCTTATTTTGTCTATTCTAATAGGTATGTAGTTATATCACATTGTTTTGATTTGTAACTTCCTAATAACATATGATGTGGAACAGCTTTTGATATGATTATTTAAATCTGTATTTCTTCTTCGGTGAAGTGTCTGTTAAGATCTTTTGCCCCTTCTTTCATTTGAGTTGTTTGTTTTTTCCTATTATTGATTTTTAAGAGTTTTTGGTATATTTTGGATAACTGTCCTTATCAAATGTGTCTTTTTTGCAACTATTTTCTCCCACTATGTGGCTTTCTCCTACTCTCTCAAACTTTTGTTAAATTTTAATAGATCTAATAGTGTTTCTAGAGGTAAAACACTGATGCTCAGGGCCCAGAGGTTTCACTTAGTAGAATGAACTGCAGTTTGGAGAAGAACTCATCCAATACATCAAATTATTTCTTTAGGATTTGCCTCTTTCCTTAAAAGAAAGAAAGAAAGAAAGAAAGAAAGAAAGAAAGAAAGAAAGAAAGAAAGAAAGAAAGAAAGAAAGAAAGAAAGAAAGAAAAAGCCTGCTAAATATGAGTTCATATTTATCTACATATGGGTGAAATCATATGGTATTTGGATAAGACTACTTCTTATATGTTTGTTAAAATTAGGAGGTAAACCATCAAAGTTTCATATACCACATGCTATGACAGTGGGAAAAGAAGTACTGGGCTTCACTACAAAATATCTTTTTAAAAGCAGCAGGAAGAGTTGTTGACAAATCACTGTACTGAAATTTAGGAAATGTAACTCTAACTTAGCTTTCAGTTTTCTGAAATTGTAAAATTTGATAATATGGTCAGTTGTAGTCTGTGCACGTAAGTTTATTAGAATTCTCAACATATTTATTGAGACCATAATGAGAGATATTCCATTATATACACTTCAGTTATGCTCACAAATACATCTTGACTGTGTATAAAATTCTTGGATCACAAATGTTTTTCTCTTTAGACTGAGATATATTTTCTTCTTGAATTTAGCATTGATGAAAAGTATACAATCAATTAGATTATTATATGTCTTTTATCTACCTGGATGCAGGATTTTTTTCTTAGATCTCTGAAAAAAAATAAAATAAAAGACAGGAAGACAGGATAGGTCTGGATGTTAGTTTCTTTGATTGATTTTACTTTGTGCATGGATAGAGTTTTGATCTGTGGACCAGGATATTTTGACTTTAATAGTGGCTTCCGTTTAGCATGCTCTGGTTTTCTTTTTGGACATGCTCATTATCCACACAATGAATGTTTCTTTTCTTCATTGCTCTTATAATTCTCATAGCTTTCTCCTTTATTTCTGCATCAATATGAAGCTTTTAAACACTACTTTGTTCACCAATGAATTAAACATCTAGTGAAACTTTTTGTCCTTTATTGCCACCACTGAAGATTTTACTTCTTGATATTGCATTTTAACTTTTTTCCTTTTTTTCTCTGTATTCTCCTTTCTCATCTCTTTCTGTGTCCATTTCTTCTTATCTTCTATTAGTTTGGAGTCCATGCTTGCTTTAAATATTTTCTAAAATATTCTTTGCTTTTTCATAATATACATTTTTCTTTTTTTTTAAGAGTTTATTTTTTTTTTATTTAAGCATGAGAGAGACAGAGATAGAGCCTGAGCAGGGGAGAGGGGCTGAAGGAGAGGGACAGGGACAAGCAGACTCCCCACTGAGTAGGGAGCCTGATTCAGGACTTGATCCCAGGACCCTGAAATCATGACCTGAGCCTAAGGCAGACACTTAACTGACTGAACCACCCAGGCACCCTGAATATGCATTTCTTAAAACAATGTCTTTTCCTTTGCATATTTTAAGCCATGCTCCCCTTTAGGATACTTATAGTCTATTATTTGCACACCAATGAAATATTTTGTTCACTTAAAAATTCTTAAAAAGATAGGCCTATTTTTATCCAGTGTTTGGAAATAAGGTGCATAGAGTATTCTAGACACCGCCATTATCCACTTAAATTTAGCAGAACCCACCCCCTACCACCTTGTGTCTTTGAATCTGTGTCTGCGTAAACACATATTTCTGAGCCAAATCATCAATGTAGACCAGTCTTCTCTTTTGTCAGGATCTAAACCATATCAGAAAATTAGACAAAGACTGCTTTTCCTTTCCATAAAAGTGCAATATTATACACCATTTTAAAGCAAATGATGAGTGTTTTATGGAGGTTATATATTATTAATTTTTTGTTGTTGGATCAGTTATTTAACCTTTCCAAATCACAATTTTCTTTTCTCTAAAATGGGGATAATAATCCTTATCCTGGCTGAGTGAATTAAATAAGAATTAAATAATTAAATAAATAAGAATTAAATAAGTGAATTAAATAAGTTCATATTTGTAAAGCATGTATCACAGAGTCTGGAACAGAATATGGATTCAAAAATCATATATTTTTTATTACACATATTATTTTATAATATTTAGTTATGTAACTTAGATCTCAATGCAAACTCTCTCTTGAACTTTATAAAAAGACCTATATTACATTTAGTTAGATATAACTATAATGAACATTCTTGCTGCATCCATTTCACAGGAGAAACAACTACTGATGGTAAAAACAGAAAATGCAAGTGATGTTTTGCAATAGGCCCAGGGAGCATAAAAGCAAGTCAAAATACAAAAAGTGTTTCAGGATAATTTAATAATATATTTTAATAAATTAGTTCAAGATAATGATTTTCTGCATAAACTAAGGACAAGAAAAAGTATGCCTATATCCATATTCACTGAAAAAGTCTACTGCATAGGAGATCAGGCCTGATGCTGTGTATTTCACATTTGGAATGATATATAATAGTATTTTAAAGTCCCATTAGTTGTTAGGTTGTAAGTCATATCTGCATTTCTTCTGCAGCAAATGAAATGAGGTTTTAATGGCACATTGAATTGTATTGTAAATCTTCCAATGGGATTACAATTAATTCACATATTGGTTGATTTAACAGTATGATGGAATATGTTTATGTATCACTCCAATTTTATGGTGTAAGTCTGCACATAAATTTAAGATTCAATGACTTTCCTTGAGACTAAACAGGCTGCTTAGCTAGAAAAGATTCTTACAGAATACACAATGAAAGTTAATGCCCTAGTTTCTTAGGACTATGAAAAGAGTATACAATGCTAATCCAGTTTAACTCCGCTCTGTGACAGAATCATGGGGAAGTAAGGCTTATAATCTATTTTATCTTCAATTTCACTTGTGATTCCATCTCATCTGATACATATAAACAAAATTTGTAGAATCTATTTTCCATTCAAAGAAATAACACAGTCAAACTCAAATATGTAAAATAAATAAAAGAACTGCTTTGATGATATCTGGGCAGATTATTTCAGAATCACCTCCAGTTTGCCTTACCTTGAAAATCCTGAGAGAGCTATTCAGAGCAGTTTGAATATAAACTCATGGGTTTCTTCACTGAAAATGGGCTGAGAAAATTACATACTGTTGTTTCCCACCTATGATTCTATTTCTCTGAAGTAATTTCAGCTTGTATTTACCAATATCTATTATGGAAATTATAACTTACTCTATAACAATACATGTATTCATGTTTCCTTTTTCTTTTTGTTAAAGATATCAGAAAAAGAGTATATATGCCACTCTTAGACATGGAGATATATTAGTCTTATTATTTATTTCTTTAAGTAGTTCCTAAAGTTTTCAAATTCTACTTTTGATGATTCGATTTCCTCTGTAAGCAATTTATACTAGTTGAACTCATTTAGTAATTCTCACACCTTTTTAAACCATTAAAATGCTAGATGGGCATTCACTTTTCGCTTTCAAATTTTCCTTATTCTCTTTAGCATTTAAAACAAAACAAAACAAAAAAAACATTTTAGTTAAGAATTGATAAATTAATTGCAAGCCAGGACTTAAGAGTATGTGTCCAGATTGTAACCTATCAACTGCAAAGGGCATCAATCATGTTGTAAACCATGTACAAACACAAATAGCAGCTTGTCAGTTTCACTTTTTTCTTTTGCCTTAAATAGTAATATTGCCTATCTGGAAGACAGGGAATTCTAACACCTGTCTTCATAAAATTTGGAGTTCATATTCTCTATCTTTTGGTTTGAGAATGTAGTATGCCACTCAAATTTCTTTGGCATAGCTCCAGGACATGCTCTTAATTCTTTCAAAAAGGTAATTAGAGTCCAACATAAGTACAATCTCTTAATGACAGTAATTTCTAAGACTGATTGAATGACAATATTTAGCTGAGAGATACATTATCCCTTTAGTTGCAGACTCAGTATCAGAAAAAGGATGGAAGAGGGACTTTGGCAACAAGAGAAAAGAGGGCAGTGATTCTGGGGTAACCAGCAGTGATGATGCTACCACTAATTAAAGAAGAATAACAACCATAGATACCAAGAAGAAGCATGAAAAAAATCACAGCAAAGGAAAGAATATAAATTTGTATTCCAAGGGAAAAAAAAAAACCCTAGGTAGGAGCTAAAAGTAAAAAACTGAAATTGTCACTCACATTCTTGATTGTCTTCAAATTATGAGCATCTCTAAGGATATAGGACTACACATGTGTGAATCTGTGAATCTATCTTTGACACACAGATATAATCATATACATACAAATGTCATTGTAATTTTTTGTTTCTGAGAAAATATTTTGTACTAGTTATGCAACATTTAAAAATTCATGAGTCGACTTCTTCTGACAAGATGAAGTAAACATATTTTTCTTATTCTACTAAGTACAACTGTAAACCCTGGACACTATAAGCCCTGGATACTAATATATATTAGTAATAATATGTAATATAATAATATAATATATATTAGTGTACACTAATGTGTATACAGTATATATTTGGTCTCAATATATATACATATACATATATAGAGAGAGAGACTCTGAAAGAATGTATAAGATATAAAGACTCTGAAAGATGCAGAAAAAGAAAGCAGACTGGCTAGGGACTATAAAATCCAAACAAATGATGGTGAATTTACTGGATTTTCTTTTAATCTCATATTCCCCAGATTTGGAGGGGCAAAAATCTGGAAAATCCAACAGACGCAGACAGAAAATAGCCCCAAGAAAGAGCTACTCATCTAATAAAAGGACAAGAAAAGGGGTAGCCTAGCAAGACAGAAAACTTTTTAAAGTAGCTGCTCTACTCTAGCCGAGTATCAGAAAAATACATGGCCTCACATTTACCCATAACAGCAAAGACTTAAAAGGAAGCCTAGCCTTCCACTCTCACGTTGTTGTAACAAAGAACTCTAAACCCCATTCTCTGGTGGTGTCTAGAAAGGGCCAGTAGGGAGCTATGACTCATATACCCACTGGTAAATAAACCTCTCCTTCCCATGGTTAGTGAAGACCAGATGGTGAATCTGTTACAGTAACATGACAACCCACACCCTCCTTGCTGGGCAACCTCAGAGGAGGCCAAGAGAATCAGGGCTGTCACTACTGCCCAGCAATAATAAGGTCACTTCCTTTCTGTAGTGCCAGTGGAGATCATTTTTGGAGTATTGAGGCTTTCCTGCCTTTCCCGGTCAGGGTGGTATCCAGCTGACTGGGAAGCCCAAACTCCTACTCCTATCTGAAAGTAATTAGGCATGCCTCTCCTACTTGTATGTTAACCGAGGCTGAGTGGTTAACCCACACTTCTCCCAGATCTAGCAGTAATAGGTGATGTCTTCCCTTCACTTGCCAGACTGGAAGGAAGGCAGGCTAACACAATAGGCTTAAAAAAGATCAAGAGTCTTATAATACATACAATGTCCAGGTTTTAATAGAAAATCTCATCATACCAAAAACCAGGAAAACCTCAAATCGAATGAAAAAAGGACAACCAAAAGACTCTGACACTGAGATGACGGAGATGTTAAAATTACCTGGAAAAAATCTGAGCCTGGTCATATTAAAAATTCTTAAATGAGCAATTAGAAACATGCTTGCAGCAAATGGAAAAATAGCCTCAGCAAAGAAAGAAAAACTGTAAAGAAGGATCAAATGGAAATTTTACAAATAATAATATGAAAATAGAAAAAAACCTCAATGGATAAGATCAAAAACAGAATGGAAGGAATAGAGGAAAGAACTAGTTATCCTGAAGATAGAAAAATAGAAATAGAATTACCCATTATAGGGGCGCCTGGGTGGCTCAGTGGGTTAAAGCCTCTGCCTTCGGCTCAGGTCATGATCTCAGGGTCCTGGGATCGAGCCCCACATCGGGCTCTCTGCTCAGCGGGGAGCCTGCTTCCCCCACTCTCTCTGCCTGCCTCTCTGCCTACTTGTGATCTCTCTGTCAAATAAATAAATAAAATCTTTAAAAAAAAAAAAGAATTACCCATTATAAACAATAGAGAGAAAGTAGATTTGAAACAAAGTTAACAGAGCCTCAGGAACATATAGGACTATAAATAAAAATCTAACATTTGTGTTATCAAAGGCCTGGAAGGAGAGGAGAGAGGTCCCAGGACTGAAAATTACTTGAATAAATAATGGCTGAAATCATCCCAAATTTACAGAGAGACATAAACCATCTAACACAATAAGCCAAGCACATTAAACTCAAAGAAATTCATGCCAAGACATGGATTACAGTAATATTTGGAAAACTAAAGACACAGAAAATATCTTGAAAGCTGTAAGGGAGAAAATACTTATAAGGGATACAAGAATGAGAATACTAGTAAATTTTTCATGAGGAATCATAGCAGCCAGAAAGATGTGGCACATTTTTCAAGTACTGAAAGCAAAGCAAAACAAAACAAATAACAAACAAACAAAAAACAAAAATGTGTCAAACTAGAATTCTATGCTCAATGAAAGTATTCTTCAGAAACAAACAGAAATTAGGACATTCTCAAATAAAAGAAGACTAAGGGAATTTGTCGCCAGTAGATCTACTCCAAATGGATGGTTACAGAAAATTCTTTAAACAGAGAGAGGAAACAATAAAGAGAGAATCTTGAACCCATAGAGAAAGAAAGAACAAATAAGAGAAAATAAATATGGATAAGTACAATAAAATTTTCTTCTCCTCTTGAATTTTCTAAGTTATGTTTAATGGTTGCAACAAAAATTTTTAACATTATTTGATATGGGTATATAAAATGTTTGAAATGTATATAAAAATTTTTAAAAAAATTATAAATGGAGAAGGATAAACAGATATATACTAAAGGGATATACTATTTCTACATTTCATTCAAACTGATAAAATGTTAGCACCAGTTAGACATAAGCTGTGTCTATGTAATATAATATTTAGAATACAAAAAGATAGTCAAAAATACTATAGATAAATAAAAATGAAATTCTAAAGAACATTCAAGTAAATCACAGGAAAGCAAGAAAAAAACGGAGAAATCAAAAGCAGAGATAACAAATGGCAAATAAAAAATATATTGTCAGATTAAGTCCTACTATAGCAATATTTATATTAAATGTAAATAGTCTAAATATGTTAATTAAATGCAGAGATTGACAGAGTGGATTAAAAAGCATGACCCAAACATACACCCAAACAAACATACACAAAAGAGAATTGCTTCAAATATAACAGCACCAGCAAGTTAAAAGTAAAAGGATGGGGAAAAGTTTTCTAACTAAACTTTAATCAAAAGAAAGCAGCAATAGTTACATTAATAATTAACTAATGTAATTAATTACATTAATTAATAAACTACTCTTCAGAGCAAATAAAATTAACAGAGACAGAGATAGATTCTACATGTTATAATAAAAATGGATCACTCCACCATGACACAGTAATCTTATATGCATATAATCGAAGAACAGGACTATGAAGCAAAACCCAATAGAACTGAAAGAATGAGTCAAATCTGTAAATATAGTGAGAGACCTCAACATCCTTTTCTCAACAATCAATAGAAGTATGTAGGAAATCAAACAATTGATAGAAGTATGTAGGAAATCAAAAAGTATATATAAGAACTTATCAAAACAACCAATAAACAGAAATAAACAGACATTTATAAAACACCTACTGAAGGATATAGAAAAGTACACATTTTTTGAGATCCCATGAAACATATACCAAAATGGATTATGTTTCAGGCCAGTAAGAATAAAAAAAAATCAACAAATTTAAAAGGACTGAAACCATACAGAATGTGTTCTCTGTTCATAATTAACTAAAACTAGATATCAATAACACAAAAGTAACAGGAAAATCTACACTTGGAAACTAAACCACACACTTCTGAATAATCCATCAGTGAAAGAGTATGTCTTAAAACACAAAATACATCAAACTGAATGAAAGATGAAAATAAAACATATCAAAATTCATGGGATGCAACTAAAACAGTGCTGAGAAATTTATAGCACTAAATTTTCTAAGGAAATTATTAGGAAATAGAAGTTTCAAGGCAATAATCTAAGCTCTCATCTCAAGAAACTATAAAAAGAACAAAATAAACTCAAGACAAGCAGAAGAAAAAGAATAAAGAGATAAAATCAATAAAAATGAAAAGAGAAAAATAGAGAAAATCAATGCAACAAAAAATTATTTCTTTGAAAAGATCAATGAAACTGATAAACTTCTAGAATCAAGAATACATAGCAGAACTACAGACCCTAAAAATACCAAAAAGATAATAGAAATACCTTAATTCTACATGTATAAATCTAACAACATAAATAAAATGGACCAATTACTTAAGAAGCACAAACTATCGCAACTTACCCAATTTAAAATAGAACATTAGAACATAGCCCTATAAATATTAAGGAAACTGAATTTTTAATTAAAACTTTCCAGAAAAAGAAATGCCTAGGCCCCGAAGATTTTATTAATTTTATCAGACATTTAAAGAAGGTATAACACTACCTTAATTTAGCTCAAAATGCTATAACAAATAACCTAGACTGTGTCACATAAAAAAATCGACATTTATTTCTCACAGTTCTGGAGGCTGAAAGTCTCTTCTAATAAGCACACTAATCCCTCCATGGGGCTTTCACCTTCATGCTCCAGTTACTAACCAAAGGTGCCGTCTCCAAATACCACCGCATTGGGGATTAGGGTCTCAACATATGAATTTCAAGGGGATATAAGCATGCAGTCCATAACATTCTGCCCCTGGTCCCCCCAAATTTATGTCCTTCCACATGAGAAATACATTCATTCCATCACAACAACCCCCAAAGCCTTAACTCATTCTGTCATCAACTCTAAGATCTTAAGTCCAAATTATTCTCTAAATATCAACTAATCAGATATGGGTGAGACTTAAAGTATAATTTATCCTGAAGCAAAATTCCTTTCCAGCTGTGAACCCATGAAACTAGACAAGTTACGTCTTCCTAAAATATAACTGACATTCCTATCCAAAGGGGACGAATAGGAAAGAAGTTAGAGGGAGCAAGTAGCAAGCAAATTCAAAACCTAGCAAGGAAAACTCCCTGAGATCTTAAGCCTTAAGAATAGTCTCTTTGTCTAGATGCTCTGCCTTCTAGACCCATAAGGGCTGTGATTTTGCTCCCACAGCTCTGCCAGATGGGAGGTTCCATTCCCAGAATGGTGTCTGGTGGGGTCTTACCCATAATGTTCAGTAGAGCCCTGGTGGGAATGTAAATAATATAGGTACTCTGGAAAAAGTTTGACAATTTCTTAATAACCTGAACACACAAATACCACATGACTTAACAATTATACTCCCGGGCATTTATCCCAAAGAAATGAAGACTTAAGTTTACACAAAAATCTGTACACAAATATCCATAGAAGCTTTATTCATAATAGTCAAAATTGAAAGCAACTCAGAAGTCCTTCAGCAGGTGAAAGTTTAACAAACTGCTATATATCCATATGAAATACTATTTAGCAAAACAAAATAAAAAATAAAAAACAAACCACTATTGATACACAACAACATGGGTGAATCTCAGGAGAATTATTCTGAGTGAAAAAACTAGTCCCAGAAGTCTATATACTGTATGATTCCATTCATATAAAGTTCTTAAAATGACAAAATTATCATGGAATATCGATGAGTGATTTCCAGTTAGTTAAGGATAGAGAAGAGGTATAGGAGGGAAGTGGTTGAGGCTATAAACAGGAAACAGGAACATGGCTATGGAATTGTTCTCTATTTTGACTACATCAATATCAATGTCAATTTCTTGGTTGTGATAATGTACTATAGTTTTGGAAGAAATTAATAATGGGGGAAAGTAGGCATAATGTACAAAATATCCCTGTATTATTTCTTATAACTGCCTATGGATCTACAATTATCTCAAAATGAAAAATTTAATTAAAAAGTTTACTCAGTCACCAGTTACATGCCATAAATATGTTTCATGCATAATTTATTATTAATGTTTAAAATATTTTTGACATTTAAAAAATTTAAGATAGTTTAGAAAACTTTTTATCTTTTCATAAATTAGAAGCTTTTTAAGTAAGCCTGTGAAAATATTCCTCCTCCTTCCCACCCACCAAAAAAATGTGATGATAGATTGAGAATGGACTGCAGATAATAAGCCAATTTCACATTCTTTTATTTGATACATAAAATATAAAATGTATTACAAACCATCTTAAGCAAATTTGGTCTTTACAACTCTTATGTTATTTTTGGTAGATAATGACAAGTCCCCAAAGATGTTTAAGAAAACGATTAGCTTCTTTCTCAAAATCTCATTACCAGGTATAATAAAAGCTAGTGTCAGAGAAACTCAAGTAAAAATATTGTTTTAATGTGACAAGTATTATAAATATAATAATATAATATAAATTAAGATGATTATTTTAAATGACTACAAATCCTGTAATCTTGACAGTGATGATGTTATAGCATGCCACTGTTAATAATTATGGCTTGAAAAGGAATTAAGAGTATTCTCACAGTGATGAACAATGAGTAATGTATGGAATCGTTGAGTCATTATTTTGTACATCTGAAACTAATAAAACACTATATGTTAATTATACTTTAAAAAATGTACTCAAGTTGAGATTTAATAAAAATAATTTTAAAAAGAATGATGTTTTGATAGTCAATCTATCTCATCTAATGTCAAACCAAATTAAGAAGAGCAGAGCCTAGGGGGGGAAAGATGCAAATAAATTATGGTTTAAGGTGACAAAGGCTATTACAGATGTATGAATAATACAGTAGCTAAAACAACGGAGCAGCTATATGTACCCAGCACAACCATGAAAACTTTTTGGAAGACTGCCATAAGGAATAGAATTTATACGATAATAAGAAGTTTAGTTTTGGACATGTTTTGTTTGAAAATGTTCATTAGTCATGTAAGTGGAAGTATTTATTCATTTAACAGGAAGGTTATTTTATTTTTTGCCCCACTCCATTTTTGCAGTTTCAAGTTTTTGTTTAAATTCTAGTTAGTGGGGTTTTTTTTTAGTATTTTAATTAATTAATTAATTAATTAATTTATCTTATGTTAGTTACCATACAGTACATCATTAATTTCTGATGTAGTGTTCCAAGATTCACTGTTTGTGTATAACACCCAGCACTCCATGCAATATGTGCCCTTCTTAATACCCTTCACTGAGCTAACCTGTCCCCCCATTCCCCTCCCTTCTAAAACCCTCAGTTTGTTTCCCAGAGTCCATAGTCTTTCATGGCTCATCTCCCTCTCTGATTTTTCCCCCTTTATTTTTCCCTTCCTTCTCTTAATGTCCTCCATGCTATTCCTTATGTTCCACAAATAAGCGAAACCATATGATAATTGACTTTCTCTGCTTGACTTATTTCATTCAGCATAATCTCCTCCAGTCCCATCTATGTTGATGCAAAAGCTGAGTATTCATCCTTTCTGATGGCTGAGTAATATTCCATTGTGTATATGGACCACATCTTCTTTATCCATTCGTCTATTGAGGGCATTTTGGCTCTTTCCACAGTTTGGCTATTGTGGACATTGCTGCTATGAACATTGGGGTGCGTATGGCCCTTCTTTTCACTATATCTGTATCTTTGGGGTAAATACCCAGTAATGCATTTCTGGGTCATAGAGTAGCTCTATTTTTAATTTTTTGAGGAACTTCTACACTGTTTTCCAAAGTGGCTGCACCAACTTGCATTCCCACCAACAGTGTAAGAGGGTTCCCCTTTCTCCATAACTTTCCCAACATTTGTTGTTTCTTGCCTTGTCAATTTTTGCCATTCTAAATGGTGTAAGGTGTTATCTCAATTTAGTTTTGATTTGAATTTCTCTGATGGCTAACGATGATGAACATTTTGTCATGTGTATGTTAGCCATTTGCATGTCTTCTTTGGGGAAGTGTCTGTTCATGTCTTCTGCCCATTTTTTGACTTGATTATTTGTTTTTTGGGTGTTGAGTTTGAGAATTTATAGATCTTGGATATCAGCTCTTTGTCTGTATGGTCATTTGCAAATATCTTCTCCCTCTCCATGGGTTACCTCTTTGTTTTGTTGACTGTTTCCTTTGCTGTGCAGAAGCTTTTTATCTTGATGAAGTCTCATAAGTTCATTTTCGCTTTTGTTTCCCTTGCCTTTGGAGATGTGTTTTGAAAGAAGTTGCTGTAGCCAATGTCAAAGAGGTTACTGCCTACGTACTCCTCTATGATTTTGATGGATTCCTGTCTCACACTGAGGTCTTTCATCCATTTAGAGTTTGTTTGTGTATGGTGTAAGTGGATGGTTGAATTTCATTCTTCTGTATATTGCTATCCAATTTTCCCAGCACCATTTATTGAAAAGACTGTCTTTTTTTCATTGGATATTTTTTCCTGCTTTGTCGAAGATTATTTGACCATAGAGTTGAGGGTCCCTATCTGGGCTCTCTGTTCTGTTCCATTGATCTATGTGTCTGTTTTTGTGCCAGTACCATGCTGTCTTGGTCATTACAGCTTTGTAATGTAGCTTGAAATCAGGCAACGTGATGCCCCCAGCTTTGTTTTTCTTTTTCAACATTTCCTTAGCAATTCAGGGTCTTTTCTGGTTCCACACAAATTTTAGGATTGTTTGTTCCAGCACTTTTAAAAATGTCATTGGTATTTTGATTGAGATGGCATTGACAGTATAGCCAGTTAGTAAATATACAGTATAATATTGGTTTCAGGTGTAGAATTTAGTGATTCATCACTTATGTACAATACCCAGTGCTCATTACAAGTGCCTTCCTTAATATCCATCATTAGTTTAACCCATTCCCCTGTTCAGGTCTCCTCCATCAACCCTGTTGAACATATTGAAACATTTTCATCTGTTTTGTGTCAAGTTTGAGTGGAGATATTTAGAAGACAGTGGTATATTAATGAGTCTAGAGATCATAGATGCTTTAGATGTAGAATAGATTAAAAATCATTTGTATGACTTTAAAGCCCTAAAACCAGATTGGACTGATTACCAATGGAGTAGGTGCATTCCAAGAAGATCAATACTCAAATATTGTAGCTCTTCAACATTCAGCAAAAAGATGAAGCAATAACCAAGGGAAATGTGAAGAAGCAGCCAGCAATGAGGGAGTAAAACTGAGATAATGTTGTCATAGGAATTAGGCAAAAAAGAAGTTTTGTGATAATTTATCCACCTCTGTTTTCTAATCTAAGTATTTGTTTGTGTTAACTACTGCAAATATTGCCCAGGCTGGCCAAAGCGATCTGTGTCTGATTAATCTGGAGGTCAGGATAAAGTTCTAGTCATTCTAATTATCTTCAGAGATTAGTAAATAAAGCGACAGAGATCCATAATCTCTTATTTGCCTTTCCAAAATCCCAAAATTCTGAAAACAAAGTGAGATTTATAATTCATTTGGTAATAAAACCTGAACTCTCCTTTATCTTTTGGCAACAAAACCTAATTTGAACTGACATAGAATATTTTCTTATCTTCATTTTTTACTTAGAGTGAATAGTCATACATTTTACTGCCCAAAATTATTCCAGGACTTGATCTTGGCATTGTTGCTCTAGACCCTTCAGCATGTGCAATGTAATTTATAATGTGTAGACCTTATTATCTCTTCCAAACTTGAAATATCTAAATTCTGAATGACATCTAATTTCATAAGTATTAGAGAAGCTAACTGTATTCTTTCCATAAAAATATTCTAGCTCTGTGTGTATTTCATAAAAAATAGTCTATTTAACTGAAAATAAATTAAGATTGTAATACCCTGGTACATAGTAAAATAATTCCACTCCCCACTCCCCCACCTGGATACTTTACTTTTTCTAAGAAGAATGATTTTCTAACTGTAAACACAGATGTAGAGAAATAATTTTTCTTATTCTTTCCTTTTTATTTCTTTTAAAAATTGAAGTATAATAATATTCTATTAGTTTCATGTGTAAAATACAGTGGTTTGACATTTGTATATTGTGACTGATCACAATATATCTAGTTGCCATCTGTCACCTTACATGTTTCTACAGTATTATTGACTATATTCTCTATGCTGTATATTACATCTCTATCACTTACTTATTTTATAATTGGAATACCTCTTGATCCCCTTTATATTTCTTGATCCCCTTCACCTATTTTGTACCCCCCACACTCTGGTCCCCTCTGGCAACCACCACTCTGTTCTCTGTATCTATAAGTCTGGGACAGAAGGGTTGTTTTGTTTGTGGGTCTATCTTGCTTTTTAGATTGCACTTATAAGTGCGGTAACACCGTATTTGTCTTTTCTCTAACTTACTTAACATAATACTCTCCTCAAGGTCCATCCATTTTGTTGCAAATGGCAAGATTTCATTCCTTTATTAATGGATGAGTTATATATATATATATATATATATATATATATATATATATATATATATATATATATATATAATTACATTTATATATATAGTGTATATATATGTGTGTATATATATTTATCTAATACAATATATATTACATTTATATATGTGTGTGTGTGTGTATATGATTTCTTTATCCATACACCTATTGATGAGCATTTAAGTTTTTCCACATCTTAGCTATTCTGAACAATGCTGCAATAAACATGAGGGTGTATATATCTTTTTTTTAATTTAATTTTTTTCAGTGTTCCAAGATTCATTGTTCATGTACCACACCCAGTGCTCCATGCAATACGTGTCCTCCTCAATACCCAGCACCAGGCTCAACCAACCCCCCACTCTTCTCCCCTCCAAAACCCTCAACTTGTTTCTCAGAGTCCACAGTCTCTCATGTTTTGTCTCCCCCTCCAATTTCCCCCCATTCACCCTTCCTTTCCTTCTCCCAATGTCTTCCATGTTTTTCCTTATGCTCCACACGTAAGTGAAACCATATGATAATTGACTCTCTCTGCTTGACTTATTTCACTCAGTGTAATCTCTTCCAGTCCCGT
>CM052899.1:150579725-150644595 GCA_028534135.1 Potos flavus | reverse complement strand
TTGATAAAAAATTGGGTATTCATCCTTTCTGATGGAGGCATAATATTCCATTGTATATATGGACCATATCTTCTTTACCCATTTGTCTGTTGAAGGGCATCTTGGCTCTTTCCACAGTTTGGCAATTGTGGCCATTGCTGCTATGAACATTGGGGTACATGTGGCCCTTCTTTTCATTACATCTGTATCTTTGGGGTAAATACTCAGTAGTGCAATTGCAGGGTCATAGGGTAGCTCTATTTTTAATTTCTTAAGGAATCTCTACGCTGTTTTCCAAAGTGGCTGTACCAACTTGCATTCCCACCAACAGTGTAAGAGGGTTCCCCTTTCTCTACATCCTCTCCAACACTTGTTGTTTACTGTCTTGTTGATTTTGGCCATTCTAACTGGTGTAAGGTGGTATCTCAACGTGGTTTTGATTTGAATCTCCCTGATGGCTAATGATGATGAACATTTTTTCTGTTAGCCATTTGTATGTCTTCTTTGGAGAAGTGTATGTTCACGTCTTCTGCCCATTTTTTGACGTGGTTATCCGTTTTTTGAGTGTGGAGGCGTTCTTTATAGATCTTGTATATATAGATATAAATATATAGATCTTGTATATATCTTTTTGAGTGAGTGTTTTTGTTTCCTTTAGATAGACACCGAGAAGTTGACTTGCTGGGTCATATGGTAGTTCCATTTTTAACTTTCTGACGGACTTCTGTATTGTTTTCCATAGTGGTTTTTCCATTTTCCATTCCCATCAACAGTGCACATGGGTTCCCTTTTGTCCACATCCTTGCCAACACGCATTATTTCTTACCTTTTTGATAATAGCCATTCTGTCAAGCATGAAGTGACACATTATTATGGTTTTCATTTGCATTCTCCCCTGATGATTAGTGATATTGAGCATCTTTTCATATGCTGGGTGGCCATCTGTATATCTTCTTTGGAAAAATGGCAGATCCTCTGACACTTTTTACTTGGATTATTTGTTCTTTTGGTATATTTTGGATATTAACTTTTCATTGGATGTATTATTTGAAAATATCTTTTCCCATTCAGTCAGTGGCCTTTTCATTTTGTTGATGGTTTCCTTCATTGTGCAGAAGCTTTTGAGTTTGATGTAGTCCTATTTCATTTATTTTGTTGCCCTTGCCTTTGGAGTCAGATACAAACAAACAAACAAACATTTCTAAGACTGATGTCAAGAAGTTTACCACCTATGTTTTCTTCTAGGAGTTTTATTGTTTCAGGTCTAACATTCAAATATTTAATCCATTTTAAGTTAATTTTTATATATGATATAAGATGTAGTCCAGTTTTATTCTTTTGCATATAGCTGTCCAGTTTTCCAATCATCATTTATTAAAGATACCATCCTTTCTCCACCCTATCTTCTTACCTCCTTTGTCATAAATTAATTGACCATATATGCATGGGTTTACATTTGGGTTCAGATGTAGAGAAATGCTTGACTTACAAAAATATTCCCTGAATTTTCTGGTTCCTAGAAGATTATTTGGAAATAATTTGAACCTTACCCATAATCAATGTAAAGTCATGTCTGGTCAACTGTATGGGTCACTTTTTCAATAGATATTCTGGGCGTTACATGCAAACAATGAATCATGGAACACAACATCAAAAACTAATGATGTACTGCATGGTGACTAACAAACATAAAAAAAAATTAAAAAATAATAGACATTTTGCATCTACTTTTTGCTCAGCACTATGTAAGGACTGGTGAAAAAAGACTTTCCTGGTCCCATTTCTAGGTGCCTTAATTTATACATTTTTGTTGTGGCATATAGGGATAATACAGGGCCTTTAAGAAAAATCCTTATACATGAAGAATAATTCTGGTAATAAGTGCATCTGTAAAGTAGCTTGTATCCATGTAAATGTCAGACAGTTCTTAGTCACTCAGTGACTTGAACCTATTCTACACTTTCTTGGTAAGATGGAGGGTTCCTAGCATATAATAGTTACATCAGATGTATTACTTGAATGAATGAACAAATACACAAATTCTATTATAAATAAAAGACCTTGCTTATAAAAAAAAAAAGCCAGGCACAAAACAGGAAGGCCTCTTTCAAGGAGAGGTGGCAGAGCACTAGAAAACAAGAAACAATGGTGTAGAGGTCAGGCATCTGAGGGAGACTGCAGCAGCCTAGGCAGTGCTTTGACACTGTACAGCAAAGCAGAAAATACAACAGAGGGTCGACAGGTGCATCTGTCCTGGAAGAAAGGATTTCAGTCAGCAAGAGGCAGTTCTAATCATACATGACATCTCAATGCTCCCTTTCTGACCCAGCAATTCCAAGAGGAAAAAATGTCTTTACTTAGTATCCCCAACTAGGTGAGATTAAAAGATCTTTATTTGGTATATTTATCATAGCCTCACTGAGGATTCTCAGGCATATTTGGGAAGATGGTTACTCAGAAATAGAGCAATATTTAGCCAAATAGAAATTTAGACTCCATAGAGCTATAATCAACAATTAGCAAAGTTTATGACATCCCAGTTGTACTATAAATGTAATAAATTGATAAATAATTTTGTCCTTTGAATCATTTATGCATTAATTTATCCTTTTCTTTTGTGACAATAATGTGTAATATTTTTTGTTTACATATCTAATTCTTACATTAAATTATAAACTCTTAATTGTAAGGAGCATGTCTTATTTACCTTCCCATCCAAATGGGAGAAAATATTTTTTAGGTTAATAAGACAATGAAGCAATGAGATCTATATTTGCAATGATAAAAAACAAAGGATTATAACAAACTCTTTTGTGTGGGGAAAGAACACTGGTTATTAAATGGTCCTGGATAAAGTGCTAGTTTTGTTGTTTATCTGTATGTTTACCAATCACGTGACCTTCAGCAATTCACTTAATTTTAGATCATCTTCACTGACCCATGCATACATAGGAAAGAATGCAAATTGTTCTAGGTATTTTCTAAAATCTTTTACGCCATGAACAACTTATGTTTATATTTAAAACCAAATACATCTGCGTTAGGAATGATGTGTATTTGTATGGGTGTGTGTTTATGTGCTTATGTAGAGACGTAGACTAAAGACATAGAGTGCAGGAAAAGCTCAGTTTAAACCTTAGGATGTCTGCCTAATCAAAGACCAAACTCCCCATGAGTGTTGGATCTCTTCTTTTAAGAAGTCTCTTCTTTTGTCCTTCTCAAGGTATTGTTGGATGCCAGAAAAAAATTTGTGTTTTCATAATGGCAGAGAAGAATCTTAATTAAGTCTCTTGTGTGACCTAGTGACTGGTCACAACTGCTGAAACCTGTCATCCCTCATTTAGACTTTAAGACTTCCTTGTTCTGTCCCTGGACCTACTCTGGTTCAATAGCTTATTTCATCATTCTAAGTATATCACTAGGTTTATGAAAACTTTGAAGTCCCCCATTACACCATATATAAGTAGTAGGGAATCTGGGATACTCTCTCAGGCACTCTGAATCTAGTAGAGGGCACTAAGTGGAATGTGGCATCATGCTGACCACATAAGCTTTCCAAATATAGGATATAGGAAAGATATAGGAAGTAAGTAAGAAGCAAAATAGCACTCATTTCCCACACATGTATTAGTTTCCTCCATTAAACCTATTTAGGTATATCTGCCATACTCTCCCATTAAATTTACCACCAGGAAAGGTAGTGACTAGGGACACTCACATCTCACCTCTTATTCTCCTGCCTTGTTCTTCCCCTTCAAGGGTAGAGGACATTTCAATTTTCCATTCACGATCCATAGGGATTTATTTTACATTATTCTTATCCATCCTTGTTGTTAAGGTGAATATATAAACTAGCCTGAAAACTGGGACATTTTCAAAAATAGAAGAGAGAAGTAGAAGTGCTAAATTGAATGGGACAATTGAACGAAAGGCAAAAATTAAGACTGTCCTTGACTCTAACTCTATTATAAGATTCTATGAGTCAATGCAACTAGATTTGACCCAATACAGTAAAGGGAAACTTGAAATTTAGAAGACTTCTTTGTTAATAAAGTATGGCTTTAAAAGCACTGTTTCCCTAGAGACTCAAAGAGGTTAGCCTTATACTCCAAACTAAGCAAATAATGACTTTGGTCTAGGTAGGAGCCAGCATTTCCCTGAAGCAATAAATGTCTTTGATGGGATTAGGGGAAGGGTGGGAGGAGGTAATGGTTGTGGAGCTGGCATTAGAGAAAAAGAAAAAAAATCATTTGCTATTTTAGAAATATTGTTTCTTTAAATATAGTAAATGACTAGAGCAAAAGGTGAATTTGTTAAGGTATTTATTTTGTGATTGTAAGGTTGACCTGTTATGTATCTTTCATTTTCTACCTCATTTATAATTCATGTTACATGTTTATTATACACGCTTTTTTTTTTAAAAGATTTTATTTTATTTATTTGACAGAGAGGAGAGAGATCACAAGTAGGTAGAGAGGCAGGCAGAGAGAGAGGGAAGCAGACTCCCTGCTGAGCAGAGAGCCCGATGCGGGGCTCGATCCCAGGATCCTGAGATCTTGACCTGAGCCGAAGGCAGAGGCTTTAACCCACTGAGGCACCCAGGTGCCCTATTATACACGCTTTTAAATTAAAAAAGATATAGAATGATTCATTTAATTGCATATGTACAAGTTAATTGTGCTGTAATTAAAGATATGACTTTAACACTGGAAATGGCATCCAAAAACATTTTATTCACATAAAACAAGAGATTCTGTCATTTCAATTTTAAAGAAAGTAGATAACCAAATTGCCAATTGCCCATCATGTTGTATTCTGAATTCATGCTATTGGGAAATGCATTATTAAGAAGTTTTACTCTCCTTCTAATAATGACAGTCAGAGCAATCTGGAATGTAGGATTGTGAGGAATACAATTGTCTTTCAATTGCATGCAAAAGAAAGCCTCAAAAATTCCCAGGAGAAGTAATGCCATAGCTCATTTTAACAATGCTATTTATAGGTACCTAGAGTGAGTAATTTACCAAAATAAGTGGCAAGGTATTTTCATTTTTATTACACAGTTTTGTCACTTATAAAGTTATATCATTAATTTCCAGATGTATGTAGATTATGTAAGAATATAAACTGGTTGAATTGCTTTTTTTCTATTTCTGTGAAAAATGCCACTGGTATTTCAATAGGGATTGTACTGAATCTGTAGATCACTTTGGGTGGTATGGATATTTTAAAATCATTGTCTTCCAATCCATAAATATGGATATCTTCCCATTTTTCTGTGTCTTTAATTCCTTTCATTAATGTTTTATAGTTTTCAATATACAAGTCTTTCACCTCCTTAGTTAAGTTTATTCCTAAGGTTTTTTGTTTATTTGTTTGTTTGTTTTTTACCTTTTGTTTGATATTGTTGGTGGGAATGAAAAATGGTGCAGCCACTAAATGGAGGTACAGCAAAACTTAAAAACAAAACTACAATATGATCCAGGAAACTCACTAGGGGGTATTTATCCAAAAGAATTGAAATCAAGATTTCAAACAGATATTAACACTCATGTGTTCACTACAGTACTGTTACCAATAATCAAGATGTGGAAACAACCTAAATGTCTCTCGACAGATGAATGGATACAAAAAAATGTAGTATGTACACACAATGGAATATTATTCAGCTTTAAAAGAGAAGGAAATCTTGCAATATGCAACAACATGGATGAACTGTGAAGACATGCTAAATGAAATAAGGCAGTCACAAAAAGACAGATACTATATGATTCCACTTATATGAAATATCTAAAATTCATGTAAGTAGAAAATAAAATTCATATAAATAAAAATTATATGAAATTCATGTAAGTCAAATTCATAGAATCAAAGAGTGGAACGTTGGTTGCTAGGGGCTGGGAGAAGGGAAGTTAATAATACCCTTTTTTTCAATCAAACAAGATGGCTAAACTCTAGAGATTTTCTGTGCAACATTGTACCTATAGTCCACAATGTTTTGTACACTTAAAAATTTAAGAAGGTCGATTTCATGTTAAGTGTTCTTATCATAATAATTTTTTTCAAAACAATAAAATGAAGAAAAAGAATATAAAATGGTTGAAAATGAGTAGACTCTAAATTCTGAGGTGTCTAGAAAGTGCTTTAGAGCTGGACAGTAGCAAAAGCAGAGACAAATGGAGGCCAAAATAGTAATTGGAATTTTGATGGTTAATCAAATTTGACTAGGTTATTATACATTTTTGAAAAGACACTTAGAGTTGGAGAGTATTGAAACACATTTAGTAGCAAAAATCAAAAGGTACAATTAAAAGCAGTTCAAAACCCAAGGCACAAGTATTTATTTTTTTAAAGCAAAGTGAATTAGACTTTCAAAAGGTCAAAACAATTGTAAATTAGAGGAAAAAAGCAAATGTTAGAGGAAGAGAAGGTCAAGAGAGAAATCATCTGGAAGCTACCCTGACAAAGCGAAAGATATAAACATCTAGCTTTCATTTGGATGCCTAATTCTTGGATAGAATGTTTATATCACTGAATAAATCTGTGCAGATAGTACTCTGCACAAATTCAGAGGGCATCATTTAAATAAGCTATGATATAAATGACACCTCTATAGTTGTGTGGTGCAAAAACTTACCAAATTAAAAAAAACAAACAAACAATAACACAGAAACTGTCTGAGGATCCATATAACCTAGGCCTCTCTAACCTGGGATTACAAAATATCACAGCACTTCATTTTTACTACAGACTTATAATGGCTGAGCCAAATGGAGTAAATTCAACATAACTAAAATCCAAGGTCTCTCCTGGCCATTTTAACAAGTATTTCTAGGGTCTTAGTTGTGTTCAAGATGATGTTCTCTTACATCATTTCATTGCATTCTCTATATCTTGCCACAGTGACCTAACTGCAGCTTCTAATATGTCTGATGAGATGGCCTGTCCACTCTCTTCAACCACGACTTCCATGATGACTCCAGCTAGTGTCTAGGATGGAAACTCAGTACACAGGAATTTTCCCATCTCCAATTTTCCATAGCCAGGCAAATTGAAACCAAAGTTGACTTGTACAAGGCTGAAGGTGAATAAATAATAAAAGGGGACTATAATAAGTTACCTGAAAACTACTGCCAAGGCCAGACATATTCTGGCATCTCTTTGGTTTATATCAGCTCTGTAGTTTGGTGAAGATCCCACGATCGTTCCCTTGACATCTAGAATCACATAAAATCTGGAATATTGCCTTTCTGTTCTCCATCTCCTGTTTCTACTCAGACCCAGACAGTAAGTTTTCCCTCCAGCTTTAAAAACAAAGAACAAAAACCAAACAAACAACAAAAAACCCCCACGACAACAACCACCTTCAGTCAACTTCGTGTCTTATTTCTCCAGGATGACTGACAGTAGGAACCATCAAATCTCTTAGGGAAAAACCATAGCAACCTGGCTCATAAGGATATTCTCTGGCCCCATCACCCCTAATGAAAATTAGAAAATAGTACAACATAGACACAATGGGAAATATATCAGTATTATCCATAGTCTCTTGATTCAGGTTTATATGTTTATGATCACCATGTTTATTTTGTATTATGCAAAAAAAAATGTGCTAAACAATGATAATCACTTTTGCTATCCTCAAGTAGATTTATACCTTTATACTACTAAATACATTATAGTGAATAATATTAACTTGAAAAAATAAGAGGCAAAGTGGCCAAGCTAAAGCCCATTTAGTTCACGAGTCTATAAAGACCTAAATGCTTAAATATCTACATCCATAGCAACAAGGTTTGGGATAAAATGTTAGGTAGGCCTAGTAAACAAAAAATACAAAAGAATTCAATTCAATATTTAGGCACTGTCATCTTTAAGACAAAAGTTACATGAGTTTTCTATGCTTTAAATTTAATCACCTAGGAAGGAATTGTTTCCCCTCTGAAACAATTCATGAAGCTCCTGTCATGTTAATTTCCAAAATGATATTTTTGGCACACATTCAATGTTTATTAAATGAATGCCAGTGAAGTACTTCTTTAAAGTTCTATAAACATTATGAATATTCCATTGACAGATAAATAGATAAAGAAGATACACACACATGCACACACACACACACAAACACACAGTCCACTGGAATATTACTCAGCCATCAACAAGAATGAAATCTTGCCATTTGCAATGATGTAGATGGAACTAGAGGGTATTATGCTAAGCAAAATAAGTCAGTCAGAGAAAGACAAATAGCATATGATTTCAGTCATATGTATAATTTAAGATACAAAACAGATGAACATAGGGAAGGGAAGGAAAAGTAATATAAGATGAAGATTGAGAGGGAGGCAAACCATAAGAGACTCTTAACTATAGGTAACAAACTGAGGGTTGCTGGAGAGGAGGTAGGTGGGAGAATGGAGAAACTGAGTAACGGGCATTAAGGAGGGCCCTTGATATAATGAGCACTGGGTATTATATGCAACTGATGAACCACTAAATTCTACCTCTGAAAGTAATAAAAAATAATAAAATAAAATTATGAATGTTAGTGACCATTCTATCTAATTAAACGATCATAATGTGGTGTATGGGAGATTTATTTCATGATGATAATCTCAAACATGGCATTATTGAAAGACCTGAGGAAATCTTTCTCAAGGTTTTGTTTTCTGTTTATTTTAAAGTCCATTTTTAACATATCCCTTAATATTCACTTTCAATGTCTACACTATTTTAAATACTTAAGTGTCTGGATGAAGATAATCTTCTGTGGCTTCTTTGTTACTATATAGTAAAATCTGCCTCCAACTCAAGGTCTATCTTTTTTTTTTTTTAAGATTTTATTTATTCATTTGACAGAGAGAGAGACAGCAAGAGAGAGAGAGAGAGAGCACAGGCAGGGGGGAGAGGCAGAGGGAGAAGCAGACTTCCTGCTAAGCAGGGAGCCCGATGCAGGACTCAATCATGACCCGAGCGAAGGCAGATGCTTAACCGACTGAGCCACCCAGGTGTCCCTCAAGGTCTACTTTATGGCTCTTCCAGGTTGGGGTAGTACTTTAGTCATCTTAGAAATGATCACTTTATACTTCTATTATTTATTCCTATCTGTCTGCCCTACCGCCAGATTTTGAGCTCCTTGTAGTTAAGTGCTTATTTTCTTTACTTTTGTAGCATCCAGGGTGGGGGTAGCATGTAGAAGATAATATTTGTAGAAAGTAAGAGTGGATGGATGGATGGTTGGTTGGAATCTTAATGGGGCAAAAGAATTAGAAATAAAGGGAGTGATGTATTCAATTTTTTTTAGCAACAGGTTAAGGAACAAAATTCTAAAGCATCTAACATTTTCTTTTCTTTCTTTTCTTTTTTTTTTACATCATCCTTTTATTGTAAAATGTCTGCCAACCTTCTATTTTTTAAAATAGCTCTTATATTCCTTTTGGTTATTGGAATATTCTTTTTTTAAAATTTTATTTTATTTTTTCAGTGTTCCAAGAATCATTGTTCATGCACCACACCCAGTGCTCCATACAATACATGCCCTCCTCAATACCCACTACCAGGCTTACCCATCCCCACCCCCCAAAACCCTCAGTTTGTTTCTCAGAGTCCACAGTCCCTCATGGAGAAGATGAGAAAGAAGTGGGAAAGACATTCATTGTACTACATCTCCGCCTCCGATTTCCCCCAAGTCACCCTTCCTTTCCTTCTCCCAACGTCCTCCATGTTTTTCCTTATGCTCCACACGTAAGTGAAACCATATAATAATTGACTCTCTCTGCTTGACTTATAGCATCTAACATTTTCTAACCTTACTCTTCCATTCTTCAGCACCACCAACCTATTTACAATGATTTAAAATATGATCTGACATTAGTTTCACCTTTCATCGTATGAAGAAACTTTTCATGGAGTAATAATGGTCTTCAAGTGGATGGTCTGATCTGATAGCTTTTACAAGAAAAAAACAAGTGTTTTTTTTTCCTATTTCAAGCATCAAGGACTTGGCAGAACTAATACAAAAAGAAAAAAAATAATGAGTTTGAGCTTCTGCTTTTGTTTGCGAAATCCATATTTTATAATACAGTGGTTGCCAGGAGAGCTCTGAAGAGCTGACAAGCATTAAAAATAATACATGTAACCTTCACAAGAGCCCTTCTCCAAGAATCCTTTATTCCACACAAAGACATTATTAACTGTATAGTTAGTTAATCTGAAATTGCAAAGATTGCAATAAGAAAGATAACTGTCAACATTTCCACTTCAGAAGCAATATTTCATTTTCCTATATTTAACCACATAATTTTAGGACCATATGGTGCATGGAAAGTTAAGAATGGGGATTCGCTGAAGAACGCCTCCAAATACAACTTAGAGACCATATTTGGGCTGTTTTTGCCATAATCATCTCCAATGTTATATGCCACATACCAGACTCTTATAGCTATAAAATTCTTAAATGTTAATCTTCATTGGTTAGGTACCATGAGATTTCTTATGAATGAGTGAGATATATTACTTGATATTAATTGTAAAACTTCTAGAGGAGTTTAAGAGAAAACAATATGAAATTCTATAAAGTGAAAATACCCTTATATAAAATTATATTTAAGAGGCTTGTGATCTTATATATTAGGCCAGGACTTCAGATACAAAGCAATACTAGGAGTGCCACATGGCAGAGTTGAGTATAAACTACATCAATCTTCTCACTTTGTGTTTTCCTGAGTAGTCTCCTGCTAATGCTTTTACCACTCCAATGATGACCCCAGCTGTTACTGATATATTGTGTCTTTAACTCATCAGGTGTATATTCTCTTACAACATAAGATTCTCCAAAGATAAGCTGTGTCCAGTATAAATGGGAAGAACATCTCCTTGTCAACCTCTATGTCTTTGCAACAAAGGATAAATTTTAAAAAGTAGTGCTGCTTGTGACCCACAATCAGACTCTTATTAGTGAAAGAAGTTTCTGCATGTTCTTCCTATGGGCCTTTCTTCTTTAGGGCTCATTTAGAAGACCATAGCAACGCATCTCTGAGTTCTAATTTGAGACAAACACTGTGTAGCACAATGAATGTCTTTCCCACTTCTTTCACTTTATACTTTCTTCCTCACCTGTGGTCATTCAGCTTCAGTTAGATTTATGTCATCTTTCCAATGCCCACAGTAAAGTTTGGGCTTCACTTTTACTATTTACAGACTGCTCTGGGGACTGTGTCTGGTCTATTTGATAGGAAACTAACATTTCGGCTGGGATTAATGAGTATATCAGACCCGGGGCAACATTATGAGATTTTTATTTCTTCATACTTTTATCTAAAAATGAATTTTTGTGTGTTTTTCAGACGGAAGCTTTCTGATTGAATGTACATGAATTCATGTCAAGCAATCTCAGAAAAAGTTTCATGTTTAATTGTTAATTTGTCAAGTGCTTATTCTTTTACACATTTGAGATTTCTTTTCTAATTTTGTAAATAAACTACAGAAGTACTTGTTAAAAGAAAAAATACACTGCCATTTGGAAAGAAAAGCTCAGGTCAAGTGCTTGAGTGTTTTCTAGTAGGTGGATATGTCATGTTGACCTACTAGTGGAATAAACTACAAAAAGATCTGTCTTAAAGGGGTCCTGAGCAGTGTATTCTAAATTTTATTATGTATTAATCTTGTGACCATTTTTGATCAGTCATTCTGATTCTCAGTTGCTTCATTTGTAAAGTGAAGATATTAACCCCACATTATCTGATATGCACGATTATTAGAAATCATTAAGATCATCATAGATTAAAATGAAGCGTCATGTGAATCTGAAGTTTTGATTATTTTTTCAGGTTCCTGAACAACAAAAGATATTATAGTAGACACTTATTGTGGAATATGCTTAGCCCACCTCTTGTGCCAACTGTGCTCCCAAATTATATTCAGCAGAGTATAGTGGTTAATACATAGTCTCTGGAAACAGAGTCTTCATTACAATAAAAGTTCCATCACTTAAAAACTGTGTAATTTTGGACATTTTCCCTACAGCATCTGTGTTTCAGTTTTGTCTTTGTTTGTTTGTTTTTGTTTTTAGAGAGAGAAAGAGTTTGCAAGCCAAGGCAGAAAGGGACAGAGGGAAAGGGAGAGAAGAATCAAGCAGGCTCCATGCTGGGCACGGAGGGCTCTACCCCACAACCCTTAGATCATGACCTGAGCTGAAATCAAGAGTTGGATGCTTAACTGAGCCACTCAGGTGCCCCTTTTTCAGTTTCTTTATATATAAAATAGTATAATAGTAAAGAGAGTCTAGATCATTGAGAGGTTTATACAAGAAAACACATAGAAAGTGCTTAAAACAGTGCCTAGTACACAGTTGTCAAGAAATGCTAGCTATTGTTATCTGGTCACTGTGTTTTCCTTCTGAAATCCTACTTCAAAAAAAGAGTTGACCAGATGAGATGTGGACACAACAAGAGCAAAAAGATCTAATTTTTTCTTTGGCTTCAATTAGATTCCCGCAGTATGATTTGAATAAATTCTGTATTGGAGACTGTTTTTAAGCTAGCTCAGGGACTTTGCTCTTATTGAGAACTAAAGGTAACAATTCATATAGATTGTATATGTTATTTAACTGATTCGATAATCCCTGTGTATAGTACAACATACAGTTATATGGAAGTACTTTTTCCTCATGAGCTATTAATTAGTCAACTTGGAATAGATACTTCTAAAATGTCCACATTAGAATTATATTCTACTAAAAAAATAATAAGAACACTTGCCTTCTGGAAACCAGACAGAGTAACATCAGGGAAATATAAGAAAAAAAAATAAGGAACAAGATCATAGCTTTTTGTTCTTATTCATTATGAAGGTAATTTAATTAAAATTTTACAATGAGCAATTCTCAAGAGTGGAGACAGTGAAGAGGCTGCATCTGGCTCCCACTCTCACAGCCATTGCAGTACATTGAGCTCCACAGAGACAGTGACAGGGCAAACAAGAGCCAGATGGGCACTGGGTGACTTTGAGTCTCACAGAGGAAAATAATTAAACATGCGCAAAGGAGATCCTAAGAAGCCAAGAGGCAAAATGTCATCACATGGCTTCTTTGTGCAAACTTGCTGAGAGGAGCACAAGAAGAAGCTCCCTGATGCTTCAGTCAACTTCTCAGAGTTTTCTAAGAACTTCTCAGAGAAGTGGAAGACCATGTTTGCTAAAGAGAAAAGAAAATTTGAAGACATGACAAAGGTAGACAAGACTGGTTATGAAAGAGAAATTAAAACTTACATGCTCCCTACAGGGAAAAAAAAAAAGAAGAAGAAGAAGAAGAAGAAGAAGAAGCTTAAGGATCCCAGTGAACCCAAGAGCCTTTTTCTCGTTTTGTTCTGAGTATCACCCCAAAATCAAGGGGAATATCCCAGCCTATCTATTGGTGATATTGCAAAGAAACTGGAAGAAATGTGGAATAACATTGCTGCAGATAACAAGCAGCATTACGACTAGAAGGCTGCTAAGCTGAAGGAAGAATATGAAAAGGATATTGCTCATAGTGAGCTAAGGGAAAGCCTGATGTGGCAAAAAAGGGAGTCATCAAGGCTGAAAAAAGAAAGAAAAAGAAGGAAGAGGAAGAGAAGAACGATGAAGAGGATGATGAAGAGTAGGAAGATGAAGATAAAAAGATGATAATGATGATGAATAAGTTGGTTTTAGTGCAGTTTTTCTTTTGTCTATAAAGCATTTAACCTCCCTGTACCCAACTGTGAGTTGTGTGAAAGTTTTGTTTTTAAACTCTACAATGTCTTTTTTGTGTGTAGTTAACACACTACCAAATGTGTCTTCAGATAGCCCTGTCCTGGTGGTATTTTCAATAGCCACTAACCTTGCCTGGTACAGTATGGAGGTTGTAAACTGGTGTGGAAATTTAAAGCAGGTCTTGTTAGTGTACAGCACAAATTAGTTATATATGGGGATGGCAGTTTCTCCATCTTCGGTTGTCTCTGATGCATCTTACGTGAAATAATTATTGTTAATACCTCTGTATAATTGCAAAAAAAAAAAAAGTTGCGGCCATTTCACTGGCACCAAGAATGGTTCTAAGTAAATAAAATTTTTGTATTAAAGAAATAAATAAAATGAGCACTGCTCTCAAAAAAAAAAAATCAAACACCAAAACTGATCCAAAATTTTTAAAGTTTGGACTTGAGATTATATATTTTGCATGGAAATTTAGGTTTTTAAAATTTTCTGGAAAAATGGCTATTTACCTTTTTGATTCAAATAACTTGGTTTTAACTTATTAATAATTTCTTTTCCACTTAGGCCTAGTATGTTAGTGTTATACTGACCATTGTGTGTATATATATATATACACACAATCATATATATATATATATGATTTCTTAAGTAAAGTTTTCTGGACTAAGCCAGTGAGGACAGAAATATTGTAATATGATTGATTTATGTAGCAACATTTAAAAATGTGTTTAAAAATGGGATATTTTAAAATTACTTAATTCATCAATTTAATTTTATGCACAGATTTCCATTTTTGTGAAAAAGAATTGTACCAGATTGAAACACTTGTCAATAATGAAATAAGCCATTTTATGGGTTGAGAAGACGATTTCTTCTCATTGGCTACATATCTAGTTACTATTCTTTCTATAAATTACATTTGATCAAAAAGGATTATGTGTAAAAATGATTTAATGTGTGTCAATTCTAAAGAGAAGAATTACTATAAATCTAATTCTTTTTTATTCTAATCATATTCAGAAATGTTTTTAAATAGCTTTTTTTGCTTATAGAAATATAGGAAAAAAGAGGTCCCCCACTTCTTTCAGATGCATAGAATCTACAAATTAAAAAAACCCATGCATACTTTTTAAAAAAGGATATGAAATAAAGCAATGAGAAAATATCAAATGATTTCCCTAAATGAAAGTAAAAAGACATGCTGGTAGTCTTTGTTCTCCCAAGATACAATTGATGTTCATTGATTTTACTATATTTATGAAATGCCTACTACAATCTGGGTATAGTGTTGGCACTGGGGATAAAAGAGAATTAAAGAACACAGTTCCTACTATTAAGGCTTCTGTGAGAAGAGATTTTAAGGCAAAAAAAAAAAAAAAAAAGTCATTATTTACATTGCCAGAAAGATGCTCTGAGAACATCAAGAATTGATATCTAACAATCTAGAAAAGGATCAAACAACACAAACAGATGAAATTCCATTTATTAAAGAAATAATAATACTATAATGAAAGATGATCTGAAAGATGCTAAGAATGTAGATAATTTAGGAATTAAGTTCTTATCACAAGAAAAAATTTTAATTATGTGTTATGATAGATGTTAACTGGACTTATGGTGATAATTTGCAAAATATTCAAATATTGAGTCATTATGTTGTACACCTGAAAGGAATGTTATCTGTCAATTATATCTCAATTTATTAAAAAAGATTAAAAATTGCAATCTGTCATCATTGAATATAGGAGGAAATTCCTGTATCCCAGCCACTTAATACGTGACTGTTACATTACATTAATAGTAATTCTGAGTCACCACTAAGATAATTATTCTAAGTCATTGCCCAGTGGCTCCATTTGCTTTGAGAACATTTATTTAACTTTTATTGAGTGACTATTAGATGCCAAGAACTATTCTAGCAATGAAAATCAGCAGTAAACTAAACAAACAAAATCTGTCTTCATGGAGTAAATGTTCTAGTGCATTTAAAAAATATACATAGATTAAAAATGGAGACATAGGAAGCCTTGAACTCACCTCCACAGACACACTGAATCCATCCACACCTACATGTAGAACAAATTCTCCTGAAGAACTGAGGGCTGACTAAAAAGCTTCTGTACAATGAAGGATAGAGGGACCACACAGAGAATGGCAGGAGAGACAGTGACATGGTAATGAATCTTAAAAGCAGTAAGAAACAAAAAGTTAACTACAAGGGAAAACCTATAAGACTATCAGCTGATTTTTCAGCAGAAATTTTGCAAGCTAGAAAAGTGGCATGATATATTGAAACTGCTGAAAGAAAAACCTACAACCAAAACACTCTACCTGTCAAGGTTATCATTCAGAACTGAAGGAATGATAGTTTCCAAACCAACAAAAACTAAGAGTTCATTACCACTAAACCAACTTTATAAGAGATGTTAAGGAGTAAAGAAAAAAGGGAAAAAGAAGAGGTCATAATTAGAAGAAAAATATGAAATGAAAGCATTTCACAAGTAAAAGCAAATATATAATAAAGGTAGTAGATCACTTATAAAGCTAGTATGAATCTTAAAAGAGGGAAGTAGTAAAATCAATTATATCTAAAAAATTAGTGAAAGGACTCACAAAATAAAAACATGTAAAACATGACAACATATACATAAAATGAAGAGGGAGAGACTAAAAATGTAGTGCTTTTAGAATGTGTTCAAACTTAAGTGACTAGCGACTTAATATAGAATGCTATACATTTAGGATATTATACACAAACCCAATGGAAACCATAAACCAAAAACACAACAGATAAAAAATAAAACAAAAAAGAAGGGAATCCAAGCATAACACTAAAGGAAATCATCAATCACAAGGGATAGGATTAAGAGAAGAAAGGAACAGAGAAGTTCTACAAAAACAACCAAAAAAACAAGTACCTACCTATCAATAATTACTTGAAATGTAAATAGTCTAGGGACACATGGGTGGCTCAGTTGGTTAAGCATCTGCCTTGCACTCAGGACATGATCCCAGGGTCCTGAGATCAAGCCCCGCATCAGGCTCCCTGCTCAGTGATGAGTCTGCTTCTCCCTCTCCCTCTCCCTCTGTGATCTCTCTCACTCTCCCTCAAATAAATAAATAAAATCTTTAAAATATAAAAAGAAATGTAAATAGTCTAAATGCTCTAATCAAATGTTATAGTTATAGTTTTTAATCAAATAAATTAAAAAAAAAAGACATATCTCTATGCTGCCTACAAGAGATTCACTTCAGACCTAAATACACATATAGACTAAAAGTAAAGAAATAGAGAAAACATATACCATGCAAGTGGAAGTGTAAAAAAAACAACAACAGTGTAGCAATACTTACATTAAATAGACTTTAGGACAAGGACTGTCACAAGAGACAAAAAAGGCCATTACAGAGTGATAAAAGGATCAATCTGACAAGAAGATATAACAATCATCAATATGTATGCACCCAGTGTGAAAGAAACTAAATACATAAAGCAAATATTAACATACATAAAGAGAAAAATTGACAATATAGCAATAATAGAGGATTTCAACATTCCACTTACATCAGTGGATAGATCATACAGACAGAAATTCCGTAAGAAAAGAATGGCTTTAGTGCATTACACCAATGGACTTAACAGATTTTATATGTATATAAAATATATACACACACACATATATATATAATTATACATGTACATATGTATATAATTTGTCTTTGTGTGTATATATGTGTGTGCATATACATGGATATATTATTCTACCCAAAAACAGCAGAATACACATTCTTTTCAAGTAGATGTGGAATGTTACTCAGGACAGATCAAATGCTAGGCCACAGAACAAGTCTCAATATATTTAAAAAAACGGAAATCACATCAAACATTTTTTTGACCAAAACATGATGAAACTAGAAATTAATTACAAGAAAAAAACTGAAAGAAAAAAACTCCACTAACACATAAAGGCTAAACAACATGAGACTAAACACCCAGTTGGTCAATGAAGAAATAAAGAGGAAATTAAGAAATATATGAAGACAAATGAAAGCAGAAGCACAATGATTCAAAATATTTGGAATGCAGCAGAAGCAGTTCTAAAAAAAGGAAAGTTTATAGTAATATAGGCATACTTCAAGAAACTAGAAAACTAAAAAAAAAGAAAAGATCTGACCTCATACCTAAAGGAACTAGAAAAAGAAGAAAAAAATAAAGCCCAAAGTTAGTTGGTGGAAGAAAATAATGAAGATTAGAGTGGAAATAAATAAAATAGATGTTAAAAAAAAAAAATGAAACCATGAGCTGGTTCTTTGAGAGATAAAATTGATAAACCTTTAGCCAGATTCATCAGGAAAAGTGAGGACTCAAATAAATAAAATCAGAAATGAGTAAGGGGAAGTTACAACTGACACAACAAAAATACAAAAAATTGTAAGAGAATATCACAAAAAATTATATGCCAACAAATTATACAACCTAGAAGAAATGGATAAATTCCTAGAAAGATACAACCTTCTAAAACTGAATCAGGAAGAAATAGACAATTTGAACAGATTACTAGTAATGAAGTTGAACTGGTAATCAAAAAAATTCCCATCAAACAAAAGTCTAGAACCAGATGGCTTCAGAGTGAATTCTACCAAACATTTAAAGAGTTAATACATATTCTTCTCAAACTACTCCAAAAAAATAGAAGGAAAACTTCCAAATTCATCCTATGAGGCCAGTATTACCCTGATACTAAAACTAGACAACAATACAAAAAAGAAAACTATAGGCCAACATCCCTAATGAACACAGATGCAAAAATCTTCAACAAAATATTAGCAAACCAATTTCAACAATACATTAAAAGGATCATTTACCAAAATCAAGTGGGATTTATTCCAAGGGTACAAAGATGATTCATTATCCACTAACCAACCAGTGTGATACATCACATTAACAAAACGAAGGACAGAAACCATATGATCATCTCAATAGATGCAGAAAAAGCATGTGACAAAATTCAATATCCACTTATAATAAAAAATACTTTCAAAGTGAGTTTAGATGAAACATCCCTAAACATAATAAAAGCTATATACCAAAACCCCACAGTTAACATCATATTTAATGGTGAAAACTCAAACCTTTTCCTCTGAGGTCAAGAATGAGACAAAGATATCTACTCTCGCCACTTTTATTTAACACACTAGTGGAAGTCTAAACCATAGCAATCAGACAAGGGGGGAATAAAGCAACCAAACTGTTGAAGAAGTAAAACTGTCACTAATTTCATATAACATAATGCTATATTTAGAAAATGCTACAGATTCTGCCAAAAAACCTATTAGAACTAATAAATAAATTCAGTAAAGTTGCAGGATACAAAATTAATATACAGAAACCCATTGCATTTCTTTTTTTTTAAAGATGTATTTATTTATTTGAGAGAGAGAGAGAGAGAAAGAGCTGGGGGGTGCAAAGGGAGAGAGAGAATCTCAAGCAGAAGCAATCTGCTTCTGAGTGCAGATCCCAGTGTGGGACTCGATTTCATGACCCTGAGATCACGACCTGAGCTAAAATCAAGAGTTGAATGCTTAACCTACTGAACCACCCAGGAGGTTCCAGAAATCTGTTATATTTCTATGCACTAATAATAAACTAGCAGAAAGAGAAATAAAGAAAGTAATCCCATTTACGATTGCACCAAAAAGAATAAAATACCAAAAGAATAAAAAAGGAATAAGCTTAACCAAGTAGGTGTAAGACCTATACCCTGACCTATAAAACACTGATGAAAAAAATTGAAGATGACACAAATGGAAAAATATACCATGATCACGAACCTTAAGAATTCATATTTTTAAAAATGTTCATACTACCCAAAGCAATCTACAGATTCAATGCAACTTTTATCAAAACACTAACATTTTTCACACAAGTAGAAAAAATAATCCTAAAATTTGTATGGAACCACAAAAGACTAAATAGTCAATGCCATCTTGAGAATGAAAACAGAACTGGAGGTATTTCAATCCCAGATTTCAAATATACTACAAATCTATACATATCTATAGTAATCAAAACAGTATGGTATTGTCACAAAAACAGACATGTAGATCAATGTAACAAAATAGGGAGCTCAGAAATACACCCACAATCATATGGTCAATTAATCTACAAAAAAGGCAGTAAAAATATACAATGAGTAAAAGACATTCTTTTTAATAAAGGGTGCTGGGAAAATTGGATGGCTACATGCAAAAGAATAAAACTAGACCACTTTCTTATACCACACACTATAATGTAATATTACTCAGCTGCAAAAAATAACGAGATTTTGCCATTTGCAACAGTATAGATTGACCTGGAGGGTATTATGCTAAATGAAATGTCAGATTGCCAAAGACAAATATAATATGATTTCACTCATATGTGGACTCAAAAAAGAAAACAATGAACAAGCAAACAAGCCAGAAACAAATTCATAAATACAGAGAATAAACTAGTGGTTCCAGATAGAAGGGGATGAAGGATGGCCAAAATAGGTGAAGAGGATTAAAAGGTACAAACTTCCACTGATAAAATAAATAAGTCACAGGGATGAAAAGTACAGCATAGGGAAGATACTCGTAATAATGTTGTATGGTGACAGATGCTGACTACACTTACTGTGATAAGCATTGCATAATGTATAAATTGTTGAATTACTCTGTTGTATACCTGAAACTAATATAATATTGTATGCCAACTATGCTTCAATAATAAAAATTTAATAATATATATATATATACACATATATATAGCTCATTTTATATGATACAGAGTTTAATATATTTTAGGTGTTATCACAAATACCTTGAGTTTTGCTTATCAAAAATTTTAAGTTGCTTTTTTTTTATGTCTCAGACGTTAAGGATGTGCATGATTTCTTCTAGGAATTTAGCACAGGCTTAAGTTAGTGGCTTAAATGGCAAATAAAAATGAATTTAAGAACTAAATTTACATAATGCTTGAAGAGATTTACAATAGCAAAGAAATATTAAACCAGTCATGTAAATGTAAGTAGGCAAATTAAATATTTTGAAGAATTACTTCTTTGGCCTACTCAGTCTTACTCCTAAAACACTGTCCTCCACAATCATGTACATTGATTTGTTCCTTAATAAAAGTCCATATTAATAGTTTTAAAAGTTCTTTGCTTTCTTATTAAATTTGCCAATCTCTAGAAACATATGTAGGGTTAGATATATATTCTTAAAATATTTCAACATTTTCCCTTTTCAACACAAAATTAATTTGTCAGTGACTCAATACCATGTTCCCTAAAGCATTCCCTTTAATGCCAGTCATTCTCTATTGTCAGAAAGTAGACTTGAAAATAAAACTGAAAAAGAACAGCAGAGATTTCAGCAGGGTCTAATCTCTTGTGTCCTCTAAGTGCTGACACTTCATTTAGAATACTACTTAGTGTAGGATGCCTGTATTACCAAATTCATTTGTTGAAGTCCTAATCCTCAATGTGATGGTATTTGGAGGTTGACCTTTTGGAGTCATTAGGTCATGAAGGTGGAACCCTCACAAATGGTAATTGTCCTTAATCTAAAAGAAAGAGATTATCTTTCCTCTGTCATGTAAGGACATAGCAAAAGGATCCATATCTCTAAACCAGGAAGAGAACTTCTCCATGACCCCAACCCAACCATGCTAGTAACATTATCTCAAGCTTCTAACCTCCAAAACTGTTAAAAAAAAAAAAAGATTCTATTTTAAGCCACCCAGTCTATGGTATTTTGTCTAAAAAGCCCAAACTGACTAAAGCAAGCTACTTTCCATTGTTCTTCTGTTCATATTGTTCTTATTACCAAACCTGTATTTTAGAAGCACGCTCACAAAATGTGTGTTAAGACTCTGGTTAAACATTCATTTTGACTCACCTCCCCCTTAATTATTAGCTGTGTGTACCCATGCGTTGTGGGTTAAAGTGTGTTCCCTCCCACTCCCCCAAAATGTATATCTCGAATTCCTAAATCCTAGTACCTGAGAATGTAACTGTATTTGGAGATAGTCTTTAAAGAGTTACTTAAGTTAAAATGAGGTCATTAAGATGGATCACTATCCCCATGACAGATGTCTTTATAATAAGACAAAACCTGGACACAGAAATGTACGGAGGGAAGACCACATGAGAACACAGGGAGAAGATGGTCACCTAGAAGCCAAGGAGAAAGTTCTCAGAAAAAAACTGACCAAACCTACACCTTGATCTAGACTTTTAGTCTTCAGATTTTTGAAAAATTAATTCTGCCGTTTAAGCTACCCAGGATGTGGCATTTTGTTATGGCAGCCCTAGCAATATAATTCACTATCCATACATTGTTTTGTCCAGTCTGACATATGAGTTAGTTCATCCTACCACTCAAGACTTTTCCTACAACCATAACTAGGATGTCATTTCCTCTTATCTTCATCTAGAACATTGCTAATCATCTTTACTTTCTACATACTTCTTCCTTTCAATTTGTTTAATTTTTCTATCACCATGGTTGGACTCTCTTTCATTTTTTAATTTCCCCCACTTTTCAGAAGAGTAAACTACTTAGTAACTTTCTTATCTCCTGTATACCTATCAACCCAATGAAGTCAGGATTATACAATAGCCCTCTATTTAATTTACTCTTTTATGGTGTTCAATGAGCTAATGGCTAAATCTAGTGGGTATTCTTTAGTCTTTAACTTACTTTATCCTTTTGCAGTTTAGTACTCTCCCCTTAAAACTTTCCATGGTTACCATATTTTCTTTTTCCTCTTTGACCTAGTAATCTATTCTTCATAGGCTCTTCATCTTTTCAGTGTCGGTATTACTCATGTTTCTTCGGCCACTTTCTCTACCCTTTGATATTATATTCTTAGGTAATCTCAACCATTTGATGATTTAATTGATGGCCAAAACCATCAACATGTTAATGATTCTTCCATCCCTATCATCTGTCCTCACCTTCCCTATCCTATTCATTTGCCTATTATGTGCCTTTGTGCTACTAGGTAGGAATTCATCACTTTTTTTCTCTCTGTGCCTGCCTTGATATTCTATCAAGTAGCAATTCTACCATCCTATTCATTGTCTAAACTAGAATACTGGGAGTCAGCTTCTGTTAACATAAGAAATCATAGTGTTTGATTATTGGCGAGCACATAGTAAATAGTATGTGCTTTAAAATGTGTATTGTCTCAGTAGAACCCAGTGCAAAGCTTTAAATATAGAAGTTTCTCAGTAAAGTCTCATTAGCTTTCCCTTTCCAAAGTCTTTGAGAACATCCTACAAAATGTGAACAGAGTAAGAGAAAGTTAATATGGGAAGATGATGAGACATTTGAGGAGAAAAAATTAAGCATTCGGATAACTGAATTACATATACACAGGTGGCATTTTTAAACTTTTCATATTTGAAATTTTAAGAAATTGATTTTTTTTTCTGCTACCTTAGGAATCAGACATCTTGAATATCGTGAATAATGAGTGCTTTCCCTGTCAATTTCAGAATACAAGAGGTAGAGAGGCATTTGTAAATGTTTCAAATAATTACACTGGGCAAATGTAGTTAAGTGTTCTGATTTCATTTTTTTTTAGTATTATAACAGTAAGAAAGGCCAAAGTAGCAGTACAATGCAATGCCACAATGTGAGATCAAAGCCTTCACTTTTAAAGCTTGTGACATGTCTAAATAGAAATGCTAAATTCCTAGTAAATTTATATACATTCAAGTGTATGGTTGTTTAAAATAAAGATATTTAGCAATTGTTTAATAATAGCTAAATATTTTCTAAGTTAATCTTTTTGTAGTGTATCAAATACATTTCCATAGCCTTTATAGAACTTGCTCCTCTTACTGAGGAAATCCTGTAGTTAATAAACCATGAAACTGTGAGTGATTAAACACTAAATCTCACTAAACTCACTGTTTCATAGGCAGCTGTAATCTAGATTATCTCAGATTATACTAAGTAACTTTCTGGGGAATATGTCTTTATATACTGAAGCCCAATATGTTAAATCACTGTTTAGAATTTATACTGTATTAATTTATTGTCTGACTCCTGCACTCACCCCACCTTATTAACCACCCTCCCAATGGTAGCAGAGAGGACTGCCACATACAGTTACCTATTTCATGTAAAGCAAAACTTTGGAAATTTCAAGGAAATACTTGAAAATGAAGGAAACCAGAATATGTCACCCCAAAATATGTCACAAAATTATTTCAAGCTGAAGGAAATTAAGAAGCAAGTGAATACAGAAAAAATTCCCCTCTTTCTGCATGAAGGCAGGAAATACATTTTCTTTTACTGGAAATAAAGAGTCTAGAGATGATATGAGGGGAATCTGCAAAAAAACTTTGTTAACTAGTTAAGGAAGACAAGGACTGCCTAACCCTAGTTAGATATCCCCTAACCCAAACTTCTTTGTCTTGTCAATTCTTCATAAGTTACTGTTTCTTTATTTAAAAGCTTCCTGCTCTGGTCATTTCTTCAGTTATTTATCCTTTGAAGGCTCCTCAGATATATAAAAACATAGCAATACCAATTATCATTTCTCTGCGAGACACCAACCTGAGAGAAGGTATAGCTCCATGACAAAACAGTCGTAATGTGGAGAAAATGCTCCCCCAGCGAGAAGATTCAAGAAAAAATGTAGGTTTGGTGCTTAAAGAGTCTAACAAACAGCAATGCTTCCTTCTATATGAGTTGATTTCTGGACAAAGAACTTGAACAGATGGCAAGCAGTAGTCAGATTTATGTCTTATAGAGATTTTGAATTTCATGTTGTGCAGCAAAGTGGGGTTTCCACTTTTGAGCTCTAGAATTAGCCATCCTCTGCTAGACAGTTGCATGCTTACTATATAACATGTATGACGTAAAGGAGCAGATCTGGGACTCCCAGGCAGGCTAACTTCACAAAGAACAGGAGATGAGCTTTCATGGCACAGTGATTTTTTTTTTTTCAACTTCCCATACAGCTAAGTCACTTCTCTTTCTGAAGGAGAAAGAAAAAGATCATATAGAAGAGAACCCAGGGTATCAATCTAAAGGAAAATAACTCACATGGACAGACAATCAACAATGAGTGATAGTTGAGGTAACCTAATGTGTAACTATAGGGGGTTAACATATTACTAGAGACTAGAACATGGGGGCTATTCTAATCCAGTGTGATTCACAATGGTATTACAAATTTTAATTTTTGTGTGAAGAATTTTTGGTAAGAAATGCGATGGCGAATATAACTTTATAAGTCTCTTACTTTGTCATCAAGAAACAACTACTTTCAGTTTCATGATAGTGAGGTATCCTGGCATCATGGAAAAAGCTTTAGAATCAGACCTTGAGTTGGAATTCTGAACCAACCACTTAATAACAGGATCAATATGGGCAAATTGCTTAATGCCATTGAGCCATAATGTCTTCACCTGTGAACTAAGGACTATAGCTCCAGAATAGGTATTATAAAGATTAAAAGAGATATATAACAAACATAAAATTGTATTTGATTCTTACCCTACCCTTCCAAATATAGTAACTGTCTCTAACAAAAATCTAATGTAATTATCATAGCACTTACTAATACAGATAAGAGGACAAATGAATAATATCCAGGAACTCGGAAAACCAGAGTTAAATCTTCATAACCTTTTCTTGTTTCTCCTACTATTCTTTGAAGACTTCTTTATACTTATTTACTCAACCATTATAAAGGATGTCAGTAACCAATGGTTTTGATCTCAAGTACCTTCAGCTTGGGAATGCAATTGCTAATTCTCATATAAAGATTGTATTAAAATTAAATATAATGAATTAAAATCAAGTATATATACTGTACAAAGTTTCTGTTTTCTTTAAGTAACAGACATTTACTCTAGCTAGTTTAAATAAAAATGAAATTTGTTAGCTACAAGAGCTTTTTCTTAATTCTAAAAAGGAGCTAAAGAAAAAATATGAGAGAAGGCAAGATCCTTGGAATTGTGAACGTTGGTACCAGGAATTCATGGGTCTTAACCTGGAGAGCAGCTATTAATATGATTCAGCTACAACAGTTCTCCTGTGACAGGCTTGTCCTGAGTGTCTATCCATTGTCAGTCAACTTACAGCTATGATGATCACATCAGACTGCCATCGCTATCCCCATGAGAAAGGATTGGGAAAGAAGCAATGCCCAGAGAAATAAAATAAGAAAAAGGAAAAACAAACTTAATCCAACCAAGCAAGAAAATTGAAGGCAACGAAAAAAAAGCAGAAAATATGATACAAATAGGAAACTCATATAAAAATGAAAAAGAAATATCAACAATCACAACAAATATAAACAGGCCAAACTATTTGATTATAATACAATTATCATCCAATTTGATTAGAAAATTATTCCAGGGATGAATTGGAGGAAATCGGAGGGGCGAAGAACCATGAGAGACTGTGAACTCAGAGCAATGGACTGAGGGTTTTGGAGGGGAGGGTGGTGGGGGGATGGGCGAGCCTGGTGGTGGGTATTGAGGAGGGCAAGTATTGCATGGAGCACTGGGTGTGGTACATAAACAATGAATCTTGTAACACTGAAAAAATAAAATAAAAGTATTTGGGAAAAAGATAAAGGGGAAAAAAACCTGAAAAAAAAAGAAAAAGAAAAGAAAATTATTCCAGGAATAGGTTGTTTAAATGAGATAAACATAAGCCATGAAAGGCTGAAAATCAAAGGATAGAAAATCATATCAAGCAATAATAATTAAAAGAAAGCTAATAGCTATGCTAGTATTATTCAAAATAGACTTTATGCACAAATGCATTGCTAAAGATAGAGAGGGTCACAAGAGAACACTAGAATTTCCAGCTGACCAGGATAATAAGCTGGTTGTAACTTTGCACTTATATTATAACATAACTTCAATATGTATAAAACAAAGATTGACTAATACACTATCATAAAAGGTGATTTTAATATACCATCCTTAGCAAATGATAAATCAAGCAGATAAAATAAAATCAGTGAGAATAAGAAAGATTTGAACAGCATAATTAGTAACCTTTATAAACAAATGGACCTAATGATATATATCTGATTTTGGAATTGACTTAGATGAAAAGGTAAATTCATAGTTAAAGACCTAAAACTAAGAGGAGAAGTAAAATTCTAGTATTTTAAGAGTACGTTCAAAACATCAGAATTTATTAGAAATGAACACTGTTGGGGTGCCTTGGTGGCTCAATTTGTTAAACATCTGCCTTCAGCTCAGGTCATGATCCTGGGGTCCTGGGATCACGCCCCTCATCGGGCTCCCTGCTCTGCAGAGTCTACTTCTCCCTCTCCCCTGCCTGCAGCTCCCCTGCTGTGTTCTCTCTCTTTTTGTCAAATAAATAAATAAAAGCTTAAAAAAAAAAAAAAAGAAATGAACACTGTTCGTTAAAAGAATCAGTGAACCTGATGATAGTTTGTAGGTTAGCCACTGTCCTCTAGGTTTTAGCAATTTCCCTCTTTTTCATCCTCCAAATCACTGAGAATCATTTCTAATAATTTCTGAATGACTTCCTAATGATCAGATTCAATGCTTTGCTCTACCTGAAAAAGATGGTCAGATGCATAAGAGGTATACATACAGTAAAGCTATCATCATCACAGCATCACCCAAGCCAATGATTCTCAACTCTGTTTGACGTTGAAATTACCTAAAGATATCTAAAAGAATATGTGTGTCTATATCCCAATAAGAGATTCTGATTTAACTCATCTGGTTTGAGGACGAAATCTTAATGTTTTTTAAAGCAACAAATGTAACTTTAGCATGTATTTAGGATTGATAGCCACTGTTCCAAATTAGCAGTAGTCCAGAAAATTTTAATGAAAACTGGACGCTTATAAACTTCAACAAATTGAAATAGTGAATTCCGAAACAAAATGTTTTGTCATCTTAAAACATGGTATCTTATGGTTTGCACTAACTGATCAGAGCATCATTTTTGAAATTATAATTTTAAAATAGCAATTCAATACCAGGTATTTTCCTTGGCAGGCGAAAAATAAATAAAAATTATACACAACTCACATAAAACTTGAGAAAACAATTTGGATCTATTCACTGCAAATGATGATGGAATTGCCAAACTATGTGCCACACAGAAAATACATAATTGGCAATGTCTGTGTATGCTTCAGAATGGGATGTGCTTAAATTCAGTTTTCCTTACAATTTTTATTTTCTAGTTCAATTTTTATCTAATTTTTCTCCCAAAAGAAATGACTGGTACTACAATTATTTATTTATTTAAATTTTTATAACTTTATATTTAATTTTATGGAGGAATAACTGACAAATATAATTGTATATATTTAAAGTATATGACATATATACCTATATACATATGCATTGTAGAATGATAAGATTGAGACAATTAGCACACCCATTACCTCATATAGTTAACATAGTTAATGTGTGTGTGAATGGGTGGGTGCTAAGAATGCTTAAGATCTACAACTTTTAAATTTGACCTGTCACTTCAAAAAGAGGTGTCTGGTTCCTGAAACATGGAATGCTTTAATGTGACTGCTCTCTGTGGGAGAATTTGGGGCTTCAAAGAATTTAAAACCAGCTTTGCCCTTGTGAAACATGTAATGATTTCCTGTGAGAAGGTCATCGTTTATCTAAAACTTATTTTGTAGGGAGCTAGAATCAAATTCTTGTAAAGAAGATCTGTTTTTTTGTTTGTCTTTTTTTAAAAGGCCTATCCAACTCTCCTGTTTGTTTTTATATTAAGATTAATTTTACTTATTTATTTTTTTAACTCAACCATTCTCTTAAGATTAATTTTAAATAAAAATAAAACTTTATCAGCTTATATTAAGAGCAATGTGAAGAGCAGATACCAGAGGAACGCTGTCAGCATGAACAAATTATTTTAAAAGGATATTTTTTAGGAGATACAGGTGGGATATAATATGTGTGTGCATGTGTGTGTGTATAAGCATTTAGACATAGCTATTTTAACTCAAATATAAAATGAAGCTAAAACAAGGAGATAAATGAAGAGTAAGGTCAGTATGTTCATGAGTATAGTCAAATATAGACATAAGTTGTCATACGTTAACTCACATGACATTGTCAGTGACAGGTCAAATGAAGGCCAGGAAATTTATTTCTGTAGAAATTTATTCTACAGCAACCACCAATGAATTAAGGCAAATGATAAACTTGTATGGAGGGTAGCTGACTGCTTGGCAAGGACAAGCACTTTGAATAGAACACAGTTAATTTCTATATTCAAGATCCAGGAAGGGGTGAAGTAAAAGTATGATTAGAAATTTAATGAAACTCTGTAAAATTCTAATAAAGATTACTTATAGTAATACAGCATATTATGTGTTTGAATCCTTGAAAAATATCAATTAAACTGTACTAGTATTAATATTATCAGATAACCCCTCTTTTAATGTTTAAAATTTTAAGATATTTAGCAAAGTATGGGCTATATCTTAAATACTTAACTCCGGGTAGGACATGATTATTTCTGATTAGGTCAACCTGTACTTCACCTTTTGAGAGCACAAGGAAGCATTCGGATCAATATCCAAATTGTACCAATTAGAAAGTGAGAGTCAACTGCTATTTTGGTGTAAGGCTCCAACTCCTAAGGATCATTCATCTATTTCTCAGGAGTAGTCGACTACTTAAAAGATACAATTAAGGCAACTATATCCTCAAATAGGAGGAATTTTAAACTATCACTGAAGAATATTGGAGGTGGTTAAAAGATGTTACTAGAAAATTGGTATTTGCCAAAAAAAAAAAATACAGGGAGAAAACATTGCCTAAAAGGATACCCTAAAGTGACTTCAAAGTTGTTTAAGCTAGGATTTTAGATGGTTCAATATATAGCATTCTCTTCTATTTAGTTCTGAAAAGTTAAAAGGAGACAAAGGGGTGGAGAGAAAAAAATATCATCTTTGTTAACAATAAATGGTATATTGGAGAAGATTCCTTTATGTCTGAAATTGAAGTGGATTCATTAATACCGTAGCTCAGATCAAGGAAGACTTGCACTTCAGTCTCAGGCAGCATTAAACAACAGAGGCTATGTGAAAGCTGGTCCCAATAAAACTATGGAATAGAGGAGAAGATAATCACACATAGCAGTCTGCCTTCAGCACCAGCAATTGGGTGGGTGAAGGCATCAGGTCCAGGGGGCAGCTCACCCACCAACAGAAGTATCTCGGGGAACAAAACAGGGAGAGCACCTTGCAGTTTGGTGCTAGTGCATTTCTGGCAAATGCCTGCTATGACTCAACCCAAGCCCAAAGCAGCCCTAGACTGGCCTACTAACAACACAAGGACCAAACTCTGTCCACAAAAGGCAAAGATAGCCATTGCAGATGACTGTACTGAAGGCAAATGCAGCTCAGTCACAACAGTAGGGTGCATATAACATACATAGGAGACATTCATGAAGTGCCAGGTTCTGGTAAAAAAAAAAAAGAGAGACATTGCACTACAGGGCACCATAGGAGCTCTTATTCATTAGGCCATTTCTTTCAAGAGCAGGAGATGTAGCTGACTTTCCTAATACACAGAAACAGACACAGAGTTAGGCAAAATGAGGAGACAGACAAATATGTCCCAAATGAAAGAACAGGACAAAATGACAACAAGAAAGCTAAATGAAATGGAGATAAGTAATATGCCTGATAGAGAATTTAAAGTAATGGTCATAAAGATACTCACTGGACTTAAGAAAAGAGTAGAAGACTTCAATGAGATTCTCCACAAAGATAGAAAATATAAAAAAAGGACCAATCGGAGATGAAGAACTCAATAACTAAAGTTAAAAATACACTATGTAGGATAAACAGTAAATGAGAGGAAGCAGAAGAATAGATCAGTGACTTTGAGGACAGGGCAATAGAAAGCAATGAAGCTGAACAAGAGAGAGAAAAATAATAACAAAAAATGAAAATAGACTAAGGGAATTCAGTCATTCCATCAAGTCTACTAACATTAGACAATATCGGAATCTAAGAAGGAGAAGAAGGAGAAAAGGGGCTGAAATTTTATTTGAAGAAATAGTACCTGAATGCTTTTCAAATCTGGGGAAGGAAAGAGAAATCCAGATAGAGGAGGAACAGAGAGCCCCCAACAAAAGCAACTCAAGGAAGTCCACATCAAGACACAGAGTAATTAAAATGGCAAAAATTAATGATAAAGAGAGAATTTTAAGAGCAGCAATAGAAAAGGCTATCAGCTGACTCTTCAGCAGAAACTGGAAGACCAGAAGAGGGTGGCATGATATATTTAAAATGCTCAAAGAAAAATATATGCAACTAAGAATACTCTATCCAGCAAAGTAATCATTCAGAAAAGGAGAGATAAAGAGTTTCCCAGATAAATAAAAGTTAAAGGAATTCATCACTATTAAACCAGCCTTAAAAGAAATGGCAAAGTGGACTCTGAGTGGAAAGGAAAGGCCAAAAGTAGAAGAAAAGTAGGAAACATAAAAACCGTAAAATTAAGTATATATATAAAAATCAAAGAATTCACAAAACTAAAGGATGTAAAGTAGGACACTATATACCTAAAATATGGGCAGGGGAGGAAAGAGGAGTAAAGCATGGGTTCAAACTTAAGTGATAATCAACTTAATATAGCTGCTATATGCAGAAGATGTTATACACAAACGTAATGATAACCACAAATCAAAACCATTAATAGACATGCAAAAAATAAAGAGAAAGGAATCCAAATATATCACTAAAGAAGCCAGCAAACCATGAGAGAAGAGATCAAAAGAAAGGAATATAAAATAACTACACCATAAAACAAGTAAGTACATACCTACCAATAAGTACATACCTACCAATAATTACTTTGAATGTAAATAGATTAAATGCTCCAATCCAAAGATATAGGGTGATAGAATGGATTAAAAAGCAAAACTCATCTATGTGGTACCTACAAGAGACCCATCTCAGACCTGAATTCATATGCAGATTGAACATGAAGGGATGGTAAAGCATTTACCACGCAAATGGAAATGAAAAGAAAGCTAGGGTAGCAATATTTATATTGGACAAAATAGACTTTAAAATAAAGAATGTAAAAAGAGACAAGGACACTATATAATCATAGGGGGAAAATCCAACAAGAAGATACAACAATTGTAAATGTTTATGCGCCCAACATGGAAGCACCCAAATATATAAAGCAACTAATAACAAATGTAAAGGAAGTAATCGATAGTAATACAATAGTAGAGGCCTTCACCACCCCACTTATATCAATGGGTAGATCATCCAAACAGAAAATCAACAAGAAAACAATGGCTTTGCATGATACATTGGACGAGATGGATCTAACAGACATATTCAGAACATTCCGCCCTAAAACAGCAGAATACAAATTCTCTGCAAGTGCACATGACACATCCTCCAGAACAGATGACATTTTAGGCCACATCACGTGTCTCAACAGGTTCAAAAAGATTGAATTCAAACCATGCACCTTTTCTGACCACAATGCTATGAAACTAGAAATCAACCACAAGAAAAACTCTGGAAAAAACACAAATACATGGAGGCTAGATAAAATGCTACTAAACAATGAACTGATCACTGAAAATATCAAAGAGGAAATAAAAAAATACATGGAGACAAATTAAAATGAAACCACAACAGCCCAAAAACTTTGGGATACAGCAAAAGCTGTTCTAAGAGGGAAGTTTATATCAATACAGACCTATCTCGAGATGCGAGGAAAATCTCCAATAAACAACCTAGCTTTTGATTTTCAGTATGGATACAGACCATGAAAGTGGGGCCTCATGATACTTCTGACCTTTGGGTTTTCAACAGGAGGTGTTGGAAACGCTATCAAAAGGATAACTGGCTTATAGCAACCAAGTATTCATAGCAATGTCTGTCACTTTTTGGTCTTTCAATGTTGGCTCTTCTCATCACTGTGAAGAAGAAACCACCAAGCATTGGATTGTTCACCTATTAATAGGGAGGTGCACTGGGTTTAGATTGTCATGAGACATGTTAGTTTTACACTATTGTTGTTGTGCTGTTGCCATGGTAATCCTGCTCAGTACAAGAGGAACTGCAGGTTCAGACATTTAGTCTATGTGCTTGGCTGAAGAGCCAATGGGACGAAGCTACTATCTGTGGGGTTATGAGTGAATGTCTCAAGTCAGAATCCTGCCCAGACAGAACGATACAGCAGTGTCGTAGGGCCTTGGTTGGCCTCAGATACCTGGTCTCCCACCATCCCTGCTGGCAGATGCAATGTGCACCCCACATGGTGTGGTGTGTCTGCTGTATGTCAGGACTGAGGTCCAGTTCATGGAGCGCCTCATCAGGGGGTCACAGGGCATGGCCATAAAGGGGGCCACCCCCTTGCCCATCACCAGGTTCATGGGAAACCTAGTGCTAAAGCATTAGCAGAATCAAGAAAAATTTTAAGTAAAAAGCAAAACAAGAACAACAACAAAACAACCTAACTTTACACCTAAAGGAGATAGAAAAAGAACAACAAGACCCAAAATAAGTAGAAGGAAGGAAATACTAAAGATTAGAGTAGAAGTAAGCAAAAAAGAAAGAAAAAATACAATAGAACATATCATTGAAACTAGAAGCTGGTTCTTTGAAAAGATCAACAAATTTGATAAACCTTTAGCCAGATTCATCAGAGAGAGAGAGAGAAAGAGATAAGACTCAAACAAAATCAGAAATGAAAGAAGAGAAATAACAATTGGCATCACAAAAATACAAAGTATTATAAAAGACTATTATGAAAAACTATATGCCAACAAATCGATCAGCCTGGAAGGAATGGATAAATTCCTAGAAACATATGACCCCCTAAAACTGAGTTAGGAAGAAATAGAAAATTTGAACAGACTGATTACCAGCAATGAAATTGTATCAGTAATTTGAAAAACTTCCAACAAACGAAAGTCCTGGACCAGATGGGTTCATAGGTGAATTCTAAAAAATACTTAAGAAAATTTAATACTTATTCTCAAACTATTCCAAAAATTAGAGAAGAAAAGCTTCCAAATTCATTCTACAAAGTCAGCATTGCCCAGATACCAACCAGATAGACACTACAAAAAAGAACTGCAGATCATTATCTCTGATGAACACAGATGCAAATATCTTCAACAAAATGTTAGCAAACCTAATCCAGCAATACATTTAAAAAATCATTTACCCCAATGAAATGATATTTATTTCTGGGATGCAAAAGTAGTTCAGTATTTGCAAATCAATCAACATGATACCTCATACCAATAAAAGGAATAAAAGCCATATGATCATATCAGTAGCTGTAGAAAAAGTATATGACAATGTACGAAAACCATTCATGATAAAAACTCTCAACAAAGTAGGTTCAAAGGGAACATACTTCATCATAATAATGGCCATATATGAAAAACCCACAACATCATATTTAATGATGAAAAACTGGGAGCTTTTCCCCTAAGATCAGGAATAAGACAAAAATGTCCACTCAACCATTTTTATTCAACATAGTATTGGAAGTCTTAGCCACGGCAATCAAACAACAGAAAATACAAAAGCCTGCTGCTGCTGGAAAGCCTAGAGAACATATAATCTAAAGTACATAATTCAGTATTTTATCCAATAATGTAAGGTGCAACTGTATTTAATTTACTTTAGTGTTGCCTTATCATTAATAGCCATTCCCCTTGAATGCTACTCCAAACCTTTGAACAGTATTAGGGGAATTCTACCAGTATTAGGGGAATTCCTTCCTTTGTGAATTTCCACTGTGAAAGTCAGATTCTGGTATTTCCAGACTCTGTTTTAGTTAAAGTGCAGGCAAGTGTCCTGGGATCTGCCAATTAGAGTATTTGTGCTGAATTATGAATCAGAAGATAATAAAATCAAAATGAAGCCTCTATGTAGGAACCATTTAAGTGATGGTGGTAGCAGGTCCAGTTTCCAGAGGAGCAACTGAAGAGGTTCAGGCAGGAAAAATCTAGAGCCCACCATCCAAAGTGCTCTGTTCACCAGCCACAGTGTTGGGCTCCAATGGCAACATTCCATCTCCCTTTGAGTGATACTTCAGTGTAATTTAGGGAACTGTTTCTGGTTTCACAGCCCCTAACTTCCTTGGCTTCCTAGAAAATTATGCAGGCTACCTGATATCCTGCTTAAAACAGACATAGGTCTTTTTTTTTTTTTCCTTCAGCTACTACAAATTCAGATGCTTTTATCTTGACTCTATGATTAAATCGTCTTCTCTCTGAAACAACAATTTTACATTTTCTGTTACACTCTCCATGTAATCTAAGGAATGGTTATATAGCATGCATGGAAATCAAACACTGGAAGGTAGAAAATGGATAATATGAGATTATGTTCTCTACTGGCACAAGTAAACAAATGTAACCAAAATTATAAAAAAAAAAAGAAATTTTCTAGGCAGAAATATTAGAATATGACCATGAGAAGAGAAAGTTAAGAAAATCTGTATGACCACACAATCATCAACCAAAGCCTCAAGGCCAAATAAAACTTTATTATTTCTGATTTTACAGTAAATAAATGGATTTCAAAGAGGTAAAGTAAGTGGGCTCCAACAGAGAAAAGATATTAGTACTGAGATGTGGATTTCTCTAAAGTCAGAGCTTTCCCTCTCTGTGGCAATCAAGCTATGCCTGGGCTGAAGCAGCAGAGGTCCTTTGTTGAGTGCTTTAGACAAAGTGGGTCCACTTGTGCTATTTTGAGAAATAATCAGCTAAGTGTCATTTCTTATGATGCTACAATGTTAAGAAGTTCAAGTTATTGATTTGGGGTAGTTCAAATTGCAACAAAATGAAAGCAAGATATTTTTTCCCACTTTCACTAGAGCGACATTTTTTAAAATGTCATTTTAGGATAAAATCACCAAATTGCCTACTTCCTACTTTGTTGAATGAATAAGATTGAAGTTTTAAAAATATATTTGATTGAATGCCTGCCTAGGCTTTTATCTTACAGAAATGTGAAAATACTTATTTTTATTTATTTATTTTTTATATGTTGCATCATTTAGATCTTCACTATTCTCATCTAACTCTAGCATCTGGTTAATAAGCACATTAACTTTAGAAGAGAATCGAGATTATGGTTTGTACACTGATTAGAAGGAAATATGCAACTGACTTGGTTAGAAATATTAAACTTGGAGATAAAAGACCTTTTTTTGGAGAATTACTAAATTGACCCACCATTAAGCCACAAATTATATCTATAAATAGACATGTGAAATTAGCTTTAATTGTCAACCTCTCCTCAACCATAGTATTGAATATAATGCTCTCAGATGGGTGACTTTGTTAATGTCCTCATTCTGATGTTTTCATTTTTTGTTCATATCTTTTCCTTCTTCTTTGTTTTCTCCTATTATCTTCTGTTTCTGTGCATTTGGTGAGGAAGGGGGATAGTAGTAGTGAGGACTTTTTTTACACTGTTTCTGCATTGATCTGTGCTTCGTAATTGCTATTTCTACTTGGAAGGCTTTAATCAAATTCTTGTATAAACCAAGGGTTTGAACACCTACTCAGAGACTTCATGGAAGGAATAGATATGGGTCTTAAGAGCTGAGAGATTCACACTCTTATGAGAATGAGTAAATAGAACTGTCATCCAAGAAAAAAGTGATAAGGTTCAGGATAGGCTGCCCCTAAATATTCACTTTGGCATATTGATTATTTTAAACTAAAGTTACTTAAGAAATAGCCAGTGCAAGAAAGACATTCTGACCCTGCTTTGTGCCCTTGAAAGCAGGAAATAAATCTCCCATATGAAGGGTAACGTCCCTGTATCAGGAAGTAGAGAGAAATCCTTACCACCAGAGATAGAGGATATAGGGCCAAGAAGGCTGTACAAACAAATGTTGTGACTTCATCACTAATTTACTATGCTAAGCCCAAACTTCTTTGTCTTGTCAATTCTTCACAAATTTATTTTTTCTTTGTCTAACAAGGTATAAAAGCTGCCTGCTTTGGTCACCTTTTTGAGACTCCTATTTCTAAGAACTGCCCTATGTAAAAATTAAATTTTTCCCCTGTTAATCTGTCTTGTGTCAATTTAATTATTAGACCAGCCAAAGAACTTAAAAGGAAAGAAGGGAAACGTTTTCCTCCCTTACCAAGCAATGTCAGGGTATTGAGCAAATGCCTTGGGATTATTTGAATGCCCATCTGAGGGGGATAAGGCTGAAGAAATAAGTTGGTTATGGGAGCCCCAACATTAGAATTCTTCTCCCTACCCCCTCTCCCTCTTTTCTCAACCGGAAGATTAGGTTGCATGAAGAAGAAACAGAGAGATAGAATGTATGATAGGCCATGGGACTTTAGAATGCATGAAGTCGAAGAACTGAGGGCTCCAAACTCAGATAAGTCTGGGTTAGAATGTTAGACAAACCACTCCCTAGTTAAGAAATCTAGGATAAATAATGTCACTTCTCTGTGTGTCAATTTTAATATCTATAAAATGGAGATGGTAACTGTAACTGTCTTTTAGGTTACTTGATACTTAATTTTTAAAAATAAATATATGGAAGATACCATCTTGCTAAAGAAGTTAAAAGGGTGTAAGTCACTCAAATGTGAGCAAATGGTGTTGGAATAGTACCCAGTGTCTCATCTATTTCAGTAATATAGTTTTGTTCTTTTCCTTCCCCAGCAGCCCTTTTGCAATAAAAGCAAGGCCATGAGGCTTACTGCTCAAAAAAAGAACATCATTGTAGAACACAGAGCAGAGGAGTACCACATGGAGAAATATTCAGTCACCACAAAAAGGAATTTGAAAGCCTTTCCTCTGATTATAGACACCTATTGAGAGATGAGTTGTGCAGTAAAAAAAAAAAAAAAAAGACACTAGTTAACTGATTTCTCTTTTTGAGTAGAAGGTTAGAATTCCTGAAAGTATATAAACTTAAATGCTTTTGGGGAGGCAAAACCCCAGTGTAAGAGACTATGTATATATCTATTGGGGGATATTTCTCTGTAAAATGCAAAGCCCTCAAAGAAACCACATGATCAGCATGGTATCATATGTAAAGAGACACAGAGAAGATTAAAAATGGTTGAAGGAGGTGTCCATTGTGGTGTTGAGCTCACCTCCTCAGAACCTGCATGGAATGGAGGGTTTCCAGAAGTTTCTGAATGCTTCCAACAAGGACACAGGATATGGCTGAGAGCACCAGCTGGCAAACTTGTCAGAGAGATAACCATCATGGGTGGTGAAGTGACCCTGGAGCAGAGAGCTTCAGGGTAGATTTCCCAAATTTGAGATTACAAGAGAGTCATTGCCATAGCTTGGAGCATCTTATTATTTAGAGCAAAGGTGGAATGCTTAGTCACAAGGAGATGGCTAACCTCTTGTCTTGTCTTGTCTTTATCAAAGAGAATGAAAAGACCATGAGTCAAACAGTGCACAGATACTTTAGCAGAAAAAGGATTGAGAAATGATACTAAACCATAGAGTCATGTCAGATGAGTCTCCTTACGCAGAGGAACATGAAACACCGTCATCAGCTCAGTACCCAAATGCCATGAGCTTAGCTATAATTCTTCCTATACTCAGACATGATCTTGAAAATGAGAACAGAATAGGGCAGCCCCTTAAGTGGAAAGTAAATCTGATGAGAACTTTGAATCTTGTAAGAACTACTTACCTATAAGAAACTTTTTAACTGCACGTGGTGGAGTCATCTTTAATTAGAAATTGTTGTATTTAAGTAGAAATTGTAATGTTTCTTCCATTAGAGAATTGGAACTCTAGAGCAAAAGAAGGTAGGTGATGCAAAGTCAAGAAAACTGCATTTTTTTTCCTAGTTTGCCTCATTGATTTTGAGGTTAATGGAACTGTTATATATTTTTAGGGTACTCAGAGTGCAGCAGAGTGCCTTGAAGTACCCAGAAGGCTAGTCAGGCTCCCCAGTAGTGATCACCAGCGAGGAAGGACAAGAATCTGAGAGCTTCCTCTGTGTGTCTCATATGGCAGTAATGAGGATGATGAAGTTTCTTGAAGAAATCTAACTCCCAAAGGTCAGAATTACACTTGCTCTAACAGAAAAGTGAGAATTTCCAACCTAGCAAAGACTTCTGTGTTGAGGGTACAATGAGCATTTGCCAGGAGCCACTCAACATACTCATTCTCCCTCTTTTTTGGAGAAAGTAGATGTGCAAGGATCTAAAAAATATACTCCAATTATTTGATTTTTATCTCACATCCCTCTACGCTCGACCTGGTTAATCTATTCCATATATTTTTTTATTTTTATTACCAATATAATAATAAATATTAACATGTTCAATTAAGCAAACTTGGAATATAGTAAAAATAAGAAACTATAAAACACCTACTATGATGCATTACCTCCTTCCATGAATACCGTTTTATATAAAGATCATAATTTTACTAATTGTTTCGCCCTTTTAAAGTCCCGTTTCACTCAATATATGATGAACATTTTGTTTCTTCCATTTCATGTTCCTCTGGGGTTTGTGTTTGGGAAAATTTTTAGGAAGCATGGAAAGAAAAGACTTTCTGAACATATCAGTGCTTTGCGTTTCCCTAGAATTTCAGAATCATCTAATCAGGAAACTGAGAACATACTGATTTAAAAATACTCCATTTTAGCTTGGGTCAGACATCAAAGTTGGATTAACACACAAGGATTATATCAAGAGAGATGCTTTTAAATAAATAAATAAATTAATTAATTAATAAGGAGGGAGGAGGGAGGAATGGAGGGATCTGAGAAAGGATGAAAGAGCCATGTGACTAAGATCCAAGTCTGACACCAGAGAGAAAAATAGGTTGGGGGAAGTTATACTTCCCTGCTATAGAAGGGAGATATGGTGGCATCAGAGGAATCCTGGTCTGTTTTAGTATCTCTGCCCACCTTTACCCTTTTACTTCATGGACTGGTTAACAGTCCCATGAGAGGGATGGCCTCTGCTCAAACTAGAAAATGAATTTCAAATCTCAGGAGTTGGAGCCTTTTGTCAATTTACGGTGTTGTATTCAGGTCTACCAGGGATATTATTATGACAGTCACCTAGTCTTTCATAGTTCATTCAAAAGTTTCTCATAGATAGCAAATGAGCCCTTGTGAACTATTGGTGGGAACGCAAATTGGTATAACCACTATGGAAAACAGTATGGAGGATTCTAAAAACAAACATACAAACTACCATATGATCCAGCAATTGCACTTCTGGGAATATATCCAAAGGAAATGAAAACACTAACTTGAAAAGATACCTGCACCCCCACTTCTATACATCTATTTACAATAGCCAGGACACGGAAAAAGACCTATATGTCTATCTATGAATGACGAGCTGTGATGTATATGTGGCATACATATAGTATTTCATTGTAAAAAACAAAACAAAACAAGGAAATCCTATCATTTGTGAAGCATGCATGGAATGTGAAGGCATTATGCTAAGTGAAATAGGTCTGACAAAGAGAGACAAATATTGTATGATCTTATAAGTGTAATCTTAAAAAAAAAAGACACACAACTCATAGGAAAAGAAATCAGACTTGTGTTTACAAGACGCAGAGTGTGGGGGTAAGGAAGGGACATTAGAGGAAAGTGATCAAAAGGTACAAACTTCCAGTTGTAAGATAAATAAGTACTAGGATATAATGTGTAACATGATAACTATAGGTAACACTGATGAATGATATATAGGAAATTGTTAAAGAGAATAAATCCTGTGAGTTCTCCTCACAGCGAGAACTTTTTTTTTCTTCTTTTTTCTTTTTATTGTATCCATATGAGAAGATGGATGATGACTGAACCTATCGTGGTAATCCTTTCACAAAATGTACAAATCAAACCATCATGCTGTACACCTCAAATTTACACAGTGATATAGGTCTGTTCTTTCGCAATAAAACTGAAAAAAAATTTTTTTAAGTTTCTTGCAGATTTCTATTTACAGAAGTGATACCAGTTCATTTTTGGACCAAACTTGCTTTACTTTAGGAAAACTACCAGAAAAAATCTTTAATGTTGGTTGAAGCCATTATTTAAAAATATAATTTTTGGCATACTGAAAAAATGTCATGATGAACTCGTGTTGAATTCAGGACTGACAGGAAGGTGAGTCTGAAGCCCAATTCTCTCTCTCCCTTCGTCCTCACATTTCAAAATTTGGTGTACATTTTTAAACACTCTCAATTACTTTTGCTTTCCTTCTACAACCTTATCTCAGACATCATCATTCTTTCCTACAGATTTTCTCTACTTTGGGGCAGCTTTTCTCTCCTGCTGTCTCGGCCGCTGCTTGCGTTCATGTATAATTGTAGTTCTTACCTGAAATCACCTTTTTGGGTCTGTAGAATGTTCTGTGCTTCTGTTGCAGTTGAAATCTATTGTTAAGCCATCCAGTGCTACTAAGCAAAGCTCTGGGAGCCGGGCCTCTGAAAGGCATTACACACGGCATTCTTTTGTGCAGGGGTGATTTGCTGCTCTTTCAACGGAAGTTTTCTAGTGGAAGTAATTTTTTGAAGCTGGAGAAAGGTCATTTAAATTTCTCACAGATTTCTGTTTATGGGAGTAGTAGTACCAATTTATCTTTGGACCGAACTTCTTTTACTTTGGGAAAATCATTAAAATGAGTCTTTTATTTATGGAAATGTTAAACCATGTCCCACTATTCTTTTTTTTAATTAATTTTTTTAACTGTGTTATGTTAGTCACCATACAATACATCATTAGTTTTTGCACTGGGTGTTTTATGTAAACAATGAATCTTGTCTCATTATTCTGAAGAAGAATTATAAAGCCAAGACTAACCTGAAAACAGATGGTTAATAACGAAAATACTGAGGGTTTGCTTTAGACATTTAAAGATGATGTATTTTAAGATTATATCATATATATTTTTATTTAATCTTCTAAACTTGAACTTTTTCTGCTGTGTTAGACCTCAGGGGATAGTTCTTCAAATATGGGTGCTAAATTCTTCAAACGATTTGGCCAAAAACAAGCCTAATTTTGTAGTTACACTTAAATCTCTCTGAATTCATTATTTTTTGGTGATGTGGCTGCTGTTTTAATCCAGTTATTTTTTCAAAGAGAGCTTGTGAACAGAATTTTCCTGAAAGTACGTGTAGGACTGATGCCTCATATCAGAGGAAGGGCTCAGAAAGCAGCTGGACCAAAATGCTGGGGTCTTATTCATTATGTTCTTTTTGAGTGAAATAGCTCAGAAAAAAAGAGTTTTTCAGACATTTATTTAGATTTTTCTCTCTCATCCACTTTTTTGTTTTCAAAGAAAAAAAATGTATATTTCCCACTGCCAATCACTCCACAGTGGGAAATTAAGTGGCCCTTGAATGTGGAAAGCAATGACTTTTCTCTAGCTCTAGATCAAATGTGGGTCTCTGTTAGGATGGAGATTTCTGGGGATCCCCTTTGGTGGAGGTTGAGCGGACTTCTACCAACTCGAAATCCTGATATTGGCCTTTCTAGTTACAGGTGTTGGGGGAATGGGTGTAGTAGAGATCAAAGTGGCAGTTTATCCCAAAGCCTATAATGCAGTAGCTCCAACCAGGGAGATTTCTGCCCCCTTGAAGACAGTTGGTAATGTCTGGAGACATTTTTGATTGGCGCAACTGGATGGGGAAGCATTGCTACTGGCATCCAGTGGGTAGAGTTGGGAGGTGCTGCTAAGCATCCTAAAATGTGCAGGATATCTGCCACAACTTCCTCCCACAGCTATGGCGATAGTGCTACAGCTGGGAAACCCTGTTGTAGGACGGAAAGGGGAAGCATGGCCCAGTGCTGAAGAACATCCAAGGTGTTCCTAAATACATACACAATCAGAGAAGGGTGGGGCTTGGCTGCCTGGTAGGAATGTCCTGCTTTCTCTCCTGTGTTTGTAAGTTACACAGAGTTGTTTCCCAAAAAATTAATATGATAGTTACCTATGGTAGGGTAGAAGCCTCAGTGCTGGGGGATCAGAAATAATGTCTCAAAGAGTGTTATCAGGCATATATTCCTTTATCTTTCTGTAATGACTTACCTACTACTGTTGCTCTTAGGCTTTCTCTGAAATAAAGTGTTTAAATTAAATTTAAAATTTTCATAAAAATTAAATAGAGATTATGGAAAAGTATCCAAAGAGTCTGAGCCCTTCTTACACTTTATGAATGTAAACAAATTTTATTCTAATGGAAAGAATTTTTGATCACTGAGAGAATGGTTTCATTAAGTGCCATTGATGAATCACAATAGATTATTTTTTAATTCCTAATTTAAGATGTGGCAATAGTCTATTTCTCTTTCTCTGAGGAGTGTGCTTCTAAATTTGCCTGAGTCTACATATGGTAGGTTGGTGATCACGATGATATCTCTGCAATACGAACAACCTGGTAAATTCAGTTAAAAGCTAGCCCTGTCAGTGAAAACCGCAGTCAATCTGGATGTTTGACAAGAAGCTGGAATGATCTCTCCAAATGACTGAAACTTTTATTGAATTGCCTGATTTGTTTTGGCATTTTTCTGACACAGTCTATATTTACAATTTTCTTCTGAGATTATCTCTTATGTTCGGTTTCTAGTCTTCTATTCCAGAATGAAAAGAAGCAATTATGTCAGCAGGAAAGGTACTTTTTATTACATTCATTTATTTATTCTGAATTTGGAAAGGCAATTCCTATTTTCACTCACTTTTTTTTAAGTTTTTATTTAAACTCCAGTTAGCTGCCATGCAGTGTAATATTAGTTTCAGGTGTACAATATAGTGTACATTTCCGTACAACACCCTGTGCTCATCACAAATGCACTCCTTAATCCTCATCAACTTACTTCATTCACTATTTAATGGTGGAGCCTCCACATGTTCTTAATCATTAAATTGGAGATTAAAAGCATTAAGGGAGTGCTTAGGCTTGTTTTTCACCAAATTATTTGAAGAATTTGGCACCCATACCTCAACACATGTCCCCTTATGGCTAACACAGCAGAAAAAGTTCAAGTTAACAAGAATAAAGGAGAGCTAATTTAGTTTTCTTATTATTAGTTTCAACTAATATTTAATTATCATGTCATCTGTGCCAGTCATTGATTATTTTATACAGCTACTATTACAGTAACATGTATTTATCACTGTCCATGTGCCACTGATCAAATTGTTCTTCAGGTATTATGCTGTTTACTTCTCATAAGTCATTTATAATGAAAATCATCATTTTATACTTGAGGGATCTAGAGAAAAGTGTTTAAATAATATTCCCAACCTTATAATACAGACTTCTGAAGTTTGGATAAATATGGATATCAGAGATCAGTGAGGCCCTGCTACTATCCTATAGAAACTTTCAGGATAATAAAATTTGAGATACATCACATACCAGTTCCTTCATTACCCTCTGCATCATCAGAATTTGAATTCATGAAATATGAACGCTGATCCAATTCTGCCATTTACAGATTGCTTTATTCTGACCCAGTCTGTTCAGTTTCCTAAAGATATTTCCTAATTGGTGAAATTACCTATTTCACAGGCTTATTGTGAGAGAAAGGTGGTTAAATGGTTGTGAAAAGCTTAGTAATCTGAAAACTGAAGTTGTTCTGCCAGCCCCAACGGTCATGATGATACTCTAGTTTGTAAGCTAATTATTGTGACCGCAAACTGATGAAATGATTAACTTAACTCCTGTATTTACTACTAACATTTAAACCACTGGGAAGCAGGGAAAGACACCCTTATTAAGTAAATATCAGTACCCTGCCTTATTCCTCTCCCACATCCCCCACCTCCCCATGTCTCTCCATCTCTCCTCCTTCTCTCTTTCCTTCTCTCTTATGTTCAGATCTCCTGTATCATTAGCTCTTGCTGGGTAACCAAAAATCCCAATGCTTAATAGCTTGAAATAACCACCATTTATTATCTCTCGTGAGTTGAAGGGGTAACTGATAGAGCATTCTGCTGATCTGAGTCAGGATTGGCTGGGGCTGGCTTGTCTCTGATGGCTTTAGTTAAAGTGACTTAGCACTGATTAGGTAATTTCTCATCTTCCAGCAGTTTAGCCCTAACTTGTTCATAAGGCAGTGATAGACTTTCAAGAGAGAGAACGAAAGTCCAAAAGGTCTCTTGGGGTCTACACTTAAAAAGTATATCATCACTGCTGGACACTCCATTAATCAAACAAGTCACGAGGCCAGCCCAGATTCAAGGGAGTAGATTAAGAGACTTCTTTTGAGAGAGAACATTGAAAAGTTACATTGCAAAGGTTGGGAATACAGAGAGGTATGGAGAACTGAGACCATTTTTTGCAAATGATCTCTTAGCCCTCCCATGTTCAGTGCCTACAAATTGGTAAATTCTCTTTCATGGCTTTAATCCTTTACCTGCTTAACATCTTTGGCTAAGGTAGCCTTCAGTTTCAGGAAAACTTCTGTTTCCTTATATCTTACTTGTTTGAATCCACTGGTGTTCTTTGTTGTTATACGGCCTGTAGTGGATATACTATTATTTATATTCCCTTCCAGGTTGTTATCCCCCACTCTACACCTTAGGTATCTCCACAGGCTGGTCTTTGCTGCTTCCAGTGCTGCATATGGTGACTTTCAGGGCCAGGACTCTCTAGAATCAATCTAGCAGAGATTTGGCCTGAAAAATTCATCCTCTCCAGCTGGACATCAGGGACTAGCACATTATTACATGCTTTTATAAATCTTAAAACTAGAATTGTAGATTTATGACTCATTGAAGCTTAGCAAGCTGGACAGATTGTGCTCTTATCATATCTGTTGATCTAATAATCTCTACTTCCCCTAATTATATTCTTCCTACTAGATCTCTAAAGCTGTCTGCCAGGCCAAAGTGGTTTTTTGAGTCAGAAAGGAATATTCAAATTTTCCTTCTTTCAATGTCATGCTCAGTTTGGGACATTGCAAAACTACCATGATTCCCAAGAGTTATAAATATTTGAAAACACAGTTCTTTTTATTTACCCATTCAACCGTCTTCCACCTAGATTGATCTAAAGCGAGCCAACCGGGGGATGTTAAAAGAATTAGGCGCTAAATATGTATGGTTCAAAAGTCTGTCATGCCTTATTTCCTTATATCCCCAGACATGAAACCACTGTAATGAGTCTGTCGCATATTCCCCGGTATTGGTTTGCTAATATTTTGTTGGGGATTTTACATCTGTGGTCATAAGAGATGTCGGTCTGTAGTTTTCCTTTGTTGTAATGTCTTTTTACTGGTTTTAATATTAAGGTAATGCTGGCCTCATATGATGAGTTAGGAAGTATAAGATTGTGGGGAACTCATATCATTTCTCTCTTAAATGTATGGTAAAATTTACCACTGAAACCATCTGGGCCTAGTGTTCCTTTTTTAGAAGGTTATTAATTATTGGTTATGGGGCTATTCATGTCACCTATTTCTCCTTGTTTTGAGTTTGGACAGTTTGTGTCTTCTAAAGGAATTGGTCCATTTGATCTAAGTTGTCAAATTTGCAGGCATAGAGTTGCTCTCTGGATATCTTTATTAACCTTTAATATCCTTAACAATCCCTTTTTCACTTTTTACATTGACAATTTGTGCCTTTTTTCTTTTTTTCTTGGTTAGACTTGGGTAGATATTTGTCAATTTTATGGATTTTTTCAAATAACCATCTTTTGGTTTTATTTATTTTCTTTTTTTTACTGTTTTCAACTTCATTGATTTTTGCTCTAATTTTTATTTCTTTTCTTTTTCTGCTTCATTTTAGGTTTAAATTGCTCTTTTCTAGCTTCCTAAGATGAAAATTTATGTTATTGATTTAGATATTTCTTATTTTCTAATACATACATTTAATTTTATACATTTTGTTCCAAGGACTTTGTTCACTGCATTCCACAAATTTTGGTAAGCTGTATTTGCATTTTATTATATTTAAAATATTTAAAAATTTTTCTGACCCCTGTGTTATTTAGAAGTATGTTACTTATTTCCAGATACTTGGATATTTTCCTGTTACTGTTTTCTAGTTTAATTCCAGTATGGTTTGAAAATATGCTTTGTATGATTTCTATTCTTTTAAATTTGCTCACCTCTATTTTATAGTCTAGAATGTACTCTATCTTGATTAATGTTTTATGTAAGCTTGAGAAGAATGTTTATTCTGCTGTTACTGAATAGACTCCTCTATGACTGTGAATTAGATCAAGTAGACGGATAGTGATGTTCATATCAATTGTCCTTACTGATTTTCTGCCTGCTTGATTATCAATTACCAAAAGATGAGTGCTGAACTCAGCTATAATAAAAGATTTGCTTATTTCTCCATCAGATTTTACCTCACTTATTTTGATGTCCTTTTGTTAGGTGCATTTAAGAATATTATGACTTTTTGAAGAACTGACTTCTTTGTGAGAGAGAGTGTGCATGTACACATATACATGTGTGAGCTGTGAGCCCTGGGTGGTGGGAGTTGGGGGATGGGCAGAGGGAGAGAGAGAATTTTAAGCAGGTTCCATACCAAGTGTGGAACCCAATACAGGTCTCTGTCTCATGACCATGAATGAGATCATGACCTGAGCCCAAATCAAGAGTTGGATGCTTAGCCAACTGAGCCACCCAGGTATCTAGAGAATTGACTTCTTTACCATTATGCAATTCCCTATTCTTAATAACCTTCTTTATTCTGAAGCCCTGCTTTATATAAAATTAATATAGGTATTCCAGTTGTCTCTTGGTTGCTATTAACATGGTGTATCTTTCTCTATTCCTTTACTTTTAATCTGAGTTTATACTTAAAGTGAGTTACTTCTAGAGATATGTATTCGGGCCTGAAAATCTGTCTTTTAATTGGTATATTTAGACCATTCACAGTTTGGATTGGTATATTTAGACTAGTCCTTTCATTGTCTCATGATTTCTTCCTTAAACTCCTGAGTTTGTGCTTTTATGCTTATCTTCTCAGAAGCAACTGTTTATTTTTTTCAGTTTGTATAGAAATGGTAGATCATATTTTTTCTATTTTGAGCAATATATTTCCTAATAAATGGTTTTTTAAATTATGTTTATACAGTTTGCTTTTTTCCCCCCCCAATTTTTTTTTCATTCTTTCTACTATGGATGAAGTACCAATTCTTCTCCTCCTTCCTTTTCCCTTTCTCTTACCCTTCTTCTCATCCTTCCTCTTCTTATTCTTCCTTTTCTTCTTCTTTTTGTAACTCATCTTTAAACAAATTAGATTTTCCTGGGTCAGCTATTTACAGGGTATGGCTGTGGTCAGTGAAGGGAAAGTCCTGATTAACCTTTTCGGTTTCCCAAAGAAGGATTCTTGTTTTCCTGGCTGCCATAGAGGCTGTGTTTAGCCCACCTCCTTTATTCTCTGACTCAAACCATATCCAGGATTACTTTTTGCCACTAGCAATGTATTCCCCAAGTGTCTCAACAACCTCAGTAAAGGGACATGATCTATGCTTCTCAAGGTCAATCCCTGAGCTTCACAACATGCATGTAAGACTTGTGATGTTTGGGATGTCTATTAACAGTAGGTTCTCTTCATACCCAGTGTACCACCTCTCTCCTCCCTCACATTCTGATTCTTCTCCATTCCATTCTTGCTCATTATTGCTCACCTCAGCTCTTGCCATAGATAAACTCAGGATATTGTTATAGCTCTCAGAGTAAACCTTTCATAACCAGAGTGTATACTGGGATCATTTTCTCAGATTCACCACCTCTACTAACCTTTAGATTCCTCTCTCCTTTTTCCACTGTGGTTTGACCAGTCTCAGCTGTGTTTGAATTTTAAACATGAAATTTGCATAATTTGGTTTATTAATTTTTATTGTTTCTATTATTATTTTTATTCACAGATGAGAGAAAGATATCGCAATATGCCACAAGTATTCATACCATAGAATTTTTCTGGAGAGTTTTCTCAGAAACCACAGCTGTTTTTCTCACAATATGGACTCAAGCCACACTGATTAAAGGGACATGTTAGAATTTTTTTTTTTAACAAAAATAGTCTGGAGCATGAATAGAAAAAAGTGGGATCTTAATTCTAGTTCCTCTTCATGGATATCTTTTCCATCCTTAATATAAATTCAAATATTAGAGATCTAAAAATAAATATGAGGGAACACAATTGCCAAATTCTGACTCAAATGCAAATATGTCAATACCCAATTTTCACCAAATGTCAAGCCCTAGTATACTAAAAAAAAATCAGATAAACCTTTCAAGACGCATTATTAGGCACACTTTAACAAATCAAAATGAGGTGGCATATCAAGCTGGTCTGGAGGTCACCTTATAGAGAAATGTGATATACTTTTCAAGCTGAGAATCATCATGTTTATTATTTTGCTTGTCACTGCTTAAAACTGTGAACATTTTATTTTTTTAAGATTGTATTTATTCACTCATTTGAGAGAGAGAGAGAACGAGCAAGAGAGATAGCACAAATGGGGAGGAGGGACAGAGGGAGAGGAACAAGCAGACTCCCCACTGAGCACAGTGCCTGACTGGGGCTCCGTCCCAGGACTCTGAGATCATGACCTGGGCCAAAGGCAGATGCTTAAATGACTGAGCCACCCAGGTGCCCCAAAACTGTAAACATTTTAGGAAGATGGTGGAGTAGTAGGCTCCTGCATTCACCTTCTCCTACAGACATACTCAAGCAACAATGACACGTAATGTAATCCACCCTGAAAATGACCTGAGACTAGCAGAGCCAATCTTCCATTCCTCAAGGCATTAAAACAAAAAAGAAAAAAAAGGCTACACCATGAAGGGTAGGAAGAGAAGAGCTGTAATATGGAACAAAATCCCCACCCAGTGTGGCAGTAACCCACAAGTAGGAGGGCTATCACAAGCATGGAAGCACTCCCTGAGAAGGGGATCAAGCCTCAAATCAGGCACCTTGGCCCTGGAAGCCTGAGCTAGGACAACAAGGCTCCATAAAGTCTTTCTTTGAAAACTGGTGGGGTTTAGCTCCAACAGCTTGGAAAATCCACAAGACTTAACTCTGGAAGAACCAAGGGGCTAAAGGAAACTGAATCTCCATTCTTAAAGAGCCAGCATGATATATCTCTTAGACCAAGACCCAGTTTGGAAGTAGCAGTTTGAAAAGCATCTGTGGTATATGTGAAGATTGACTACTTTTAGAACATGTGCCAAAGGGACAGGGATCTGCAGAAGCTTTCTATAGGAATAGAGGTGCTAGTGGGTATCATTTTTCTTGCCCTCTTTCAGCCTAGCTAGTTAGACACTTGCAGGAAACATTTCTGACATCTCTACCTACCTTGCTAGCACTAATTGCCCAACCAAGGTGTTCCACTGTGGATCCGCCCCACTGAGCCATCTTCCCCAGTAAGTGCCCCTCTCATGTGGCTCCGACCTGGCCACATTGAGCAGATGGCGTCAGTTGGGATGAGCATGCCCCTGGAGTGACTACTCCCTGGCCACATCTGGCAGACAGCCTAGTACACCTCAAGAGCAACTTCTGCCTTGGGAGTAGGGGGCTAGCCCCACACAGCAGCCTGCCTGCAGGAGCCACAATTGGGCCTCTCACTCAGTTGCAGCAGGAGCTAGCCCCACCTAGCAGTGCACCCGCAGTGGCTAAAGTGAGGCCTTTCTGTCAGCCTTGTCAGGGGCAAGCCATGTCTGCCAGTGTGCCTGCAGTAGTTAAGGCTGATCATTGCAGGTAGCTGGCTTTTCAAGACTAGGGTTGTAGCTGACCTACCCAATACATAGTAAGAAACACAGAGAGTCAAACAAAATGAGGAGATAGAGAAATATTCAAATGAAAGAAAAAGACAAAACCCCAGAAAAAGAGCTAAACAAAATGGAGATAAGCAGTGTATCTGATAAAGAATTCAAAGTAGTGCTCATGAAGATACTTAACTGAACTTGAGAGAAAAGTGCATAAAATCAGTGAAAATTTCAACAAAGAGATAGAAAATATAAAAAGAACCTGCTAAAATTGAAGAATACAATAACTAAATTGAAAAATAAATTAAAGGGAATCAATAGCAGATTAGAGAATGCAGGAGAATGAATTAACAATCTGGAAGGGTAATCACATGTTAGGCCATAAAACAAGTCTCAATAAAATAATTGAAATCATGCCATGCATCTTTTCTGACCACAACACTTTGAACCCATAAATTATGAGATAAATTACAAGTTAAAAGATAGAAAAAAGCACATGCACGTGGAAGTTAAACAACCATCTGGTCAACAAAACCACCAAAGCAGAAATTCAAACAAACAAACAAACAAACAAACAAAAACATGGAGATAAATGAAAACACAATGGTTCAAAATCTTTGGGATGAAGCAAAAGCAGTTCTAAGAGGGAAGTTTATAGCAATACAGGCCTACCTCAAGAAGAAAAAAATCTCAAAGAATTTAGCCTCACACCAAAAGGAACTAGAAAAAGAAGAACAAACAAAACTCAAAGTTAATAGAAGAAGGGAAATAATAAAGATCAGAATGGAAATGCAAGTAAACAAAATACAGACAAAAACAAAATAAAATAAAACAAAGCAAAAAATAGAAAATATAAATGAAACTGAGGGCTCATTCTTTGAAAAGATAAACAAAATTAATAAGCCTTTAGCCAAACCGAGGGGAAAAGAAAAGATGATCCAAATATATCAGAGATTAGAGAGGAGAAGTTACAACCATACAACCAATAGCACAGAAATACAATAGGTCTTAGGGAACTACTATGAAAAATAATATGCCAACAATTGGAAAACTCAAAAGAAATGGATAAATTCCTGGAAACATAGTCTTCCAAGACTGAATCAAGGAGAAATAGAAAATTTGAATGGACTAATTACTAGTAACAAAATTGAATTGGTAATTAAAAAAAAAAAAAAAAAAACTTCCAAAAAATAAAAATCCTAGACCAGATGGCTTCACAGATGAATTTGACCAAACACATAAAGAAGAGTTAATACATATCCTTTCCAAACTATTCTAAAAAATAGAAGAGGAAAGAATTCTTCCAAATTCTAAGGAGGCCATCATTACCCTAATACTAAAACCAAACAAAGACACCACAAAGAATAATTATAGACCAATATCCTTGGTGAACATGAATGCAAAAATGCTCAACAAATATTACCAAACCAAATTAAAAAATACACTGAGAGTGTATCATTCACCATAATCAAGTGAGATTTATTCCAGAGACACAAGGATGATTTAATATTCATGGATCAACATAATACACCACATTAACAACATGAAGATTAAAAATCATATGATCTTCTCAATAGAGATCTTCAGATGCAGAAAAACATTTGACAAAATTCAACATCTATTCATGGTTAAAAACCCTCAACAAAATGGGTATAGTCAGAACATACTTCTTAATAAAGGTGATATATGACAAGCCCACAGCTATGTCATACTCAATGGTGAAAATCTGCATATAGATCAATAAAACAGAATAAAGAAACAGAATGGGCCAGAAATAAATCTACATTTATACAGTCAAGTAATATACAACAAAGGAGAAAAAATATGCAACGTGGAAAAGAGTCTTCTCAATAAATGGTGTTGGGAAAACAACAGTTATCTGCAAAAGAATAAAACTGGACTACACTCGCTAGCTATATACAAAAATAAACTCAAAATAGACTGAAGACCTTAAATATAAGACCTAAAACCATAAAATTTCTAAAAGGAAACATACGGCAATCTCTCAGACATCAGCCTTAGCAATATTTTCTGGATATGTCTCCTTAGAGAAAGAAAAAAAAAAAGGAAAGTGAAACAACTAGAACTACATCAAACTAAAAAGCATTTGCACGGTGAATAAAATAAATAAAGGGAGAAGATATTTGAAAATGATATAATTGATAAGGGGCTAATATTAAAAATATATAACAAACTTACATAACTCTACACCAAAAAGCAATCTGAGTAAAAAATGTACAGAGGACCTGAATAGATATTTCTCCAGAGAAGACATACAAATAGCCAACAGACATGAGAAGATGCTCAATATTACTCATCATCAGGGAAATGCAAATCAAAACCACTATGAGATATCATCACATGCTGGTCAGAATGGTTAGTATCAAAAAGACAAGAAATAACAAGAATAGGTAAGAATGTGGAGGATTCTGGAAGCCTCATAAACTGTTGGTGGGATTGTAAATTGGTATAGCCACTATGGAAAATAATGTGGAATTCCTTCAAAAAATTAAAAATAGGAATTCCATATGACCTAGTCATTCCACTTCTGGGTATTTATCTGGGGAAAATGAAAATGCTAATTTGAAAAGATAAATGTATCCCATGTTATTGCAGCCTTATTTACAAAAGCCAAGATATGGAAACAACCTAGCAGTTCATTGATAGATGAATAAAAAAGATGTTGTAAATATGCACAAGGGAGTGTTACTTGTCCATAAAATGGAATGAAATATTATTCATAATAACATGGATGGACTTAGAGGGCATTATGCTAAGTAAAGTGAGTCAGAGAAAGACAAATACCATATGATTTCACTTATATGTAGAATCTAAGAAACAAAGGAAAAACAAAAGGAAACAGATATAACTACAGAGAATAAATTGCTATAGGGGAGAGGGGTGTGGGAATAAAAAAAAAATAGGTCAAGGTATGAGGTATAAATTTCTAGTTATAAAATAAATAAGCCAAGGGGATAATACATTCACACATTTTCAAAATACCCCGTCTCTCTAGCTCTCTTTTGGCTTTTTCAACACAAGCAAACTCCAATAACCTCTATACGCCTGAAGCAAATTAATTTGGATTTAGTCTAGTAAATCCTAGAATGGGATTTATTTTTATTTATGTATTTTTTTAAAGATTTTATTTATTTGAGAGCAAGAGAAAGCACAAGAAGGGGGAGGATCAGAAAGAGAAGCAGACTCCCTGCTGAGCAAGGAGCCCAATGTGAGACTCGATCCCAAGACTCCAGGATCATGACCTGAGCTGAAAGCAGTTGCTTAACCAACTGAGTCATCCAGATGTCCCTATTTATTTATTTTTTTTTTTGTAATTGATTTGAAACCATGCTGATTGTTAGGTACACAGTGATACTATTTTTAGTTTAGTAGCTATTGAGTTCTTACTGGGGAGAGAAAGATAATCTGTGTAAATGTCCTATGAAAAGAGTAATCATTATTACTGACTGACGTAGTTTAAATAAAAACTTCTGAATCAATAGTTCACTATAAGGGACATGAATTAACAAAATTTATTTGACAAGGTAAAAAAATTCCATGACTTTCAAAAATTATATTTTATATGTGGAATTTTGCCATTTCGATCCAATTCAACAAATAAGCATTGAATTCTGGCTCTGATCAGAGTTAGGCTAAAAATACAAAATTCCTAATGATGAAAGATTGGGTAGAGAATTATCATATCATTCTGAGACACAAATAGATTATAGAAAGGAACACAGGAAGCCACATGCAAAAGAATGAAAATGGACCATCATCTTTACCATACATAAAAGTCAACTCAAAATGGATTAAAAACTTAAATGTAAGATCCGAAGCCATAAAACTCCTAGCAGAAAACAGAGATGATAATCTTGGGATTGCTCTTAACGACCATTGGGGGGGGGTAGAATTTGACGCCAAAAGCCAAAACAACAAAAAATTAACAAGTGGGACTATATCCAATTAAAAAGTTGCACAGCAAAGAAAACCACCAACAAGATGAAAAAGCAACCTGTTAAAATGAGAGAAAATATTTTCGAATAATATATCTGATAAGAGGTTAATATCCAAAATATGTAAAGAACTCATACAACTCAATAAACAAAACAATCCAATTAAAAAATAGGCATGGGGGCATCTTGGTGGTTCACTTGATTAATCATCCAACTCTTGATTTTGGGCATGGGGCCTGCTTAAGATTTTCTCTGCCTCTGCTTCTGCCCCTCCCCCTCTCCCCCACCCATGCTCACGTGTGCACACACTCTCTCTCTCAAAAAAAAAAAAAAAAAAGAGAGGATTTGAATAGACATTTTTGTCAAAAAGAACATACAGATGGCCAACAAGTACATAAAAAGATGTGCAACATCACCAATAATCAGGGAATGCAAATTAAAATCACAACGAGATATTACTTCACACTGTTAGAATGGCTAGTCAAAAAAACAAGAAATAACAAAAGTTGGTAAGAATGTGGAGAAGAGGGAATCCTTGTGCACTGTTGGGAATGTAAGTGCAGCCACTGTGGAAAACAGTATAGAGATTCCTCAAAAAATTAAAAATAGAATTGCCATGTGATCCAGCAATTACACTCCTAGAATTTATCTGAAAAAAGGAAACCCTAACTCAAAATGACATACATACCTCCATGTTTATTGCAGCGTATTTACTATAGCCTATATATGGGACAACCTAAGTGTTCATCAATAGATACATGGGTAAAGAAAAAAAAATGGTAGATACCTATATAATAGAACGTTATCCAGCCATTAAAAAAGAATGAAATCTTGCCATTCGTGACAACATGTATGGACCTTGAGGGCATTATGGTAAAGTGAAATAAGTCAAGTCAAATACAAATACCGTGTGATCTCACTTATATGTGGAATCTTTAAATAAACAAACAAACAAACAAAAAAAACCAAGCCCATAGTTATAGAGCTACAGAGTGCTGATTGGAGGTTGCCAGAGGCAGGAGGTAGGGGTGGGTAGTGGGTGAAATGGGTGAAGGGAGTCAAAAGGTACAAACTTCCAGTTATGAAATGAATAAATTTTGGAAGTATAATGTACAGCATGGTGATTACAGTTAATAATACTAAATTGCATATTTGGAAGTGGCTAATAATACTGAATTGCATATTTGGAAGTTGCTGGAATATGCAAACTTTTTGCATATTTGGAAGTTGCTAAGAGAACAGATCTTAGAAGTTCTTCAGAAAAAAATTTATGGGGGCGCCTGGGTGGCTCAGTGGGTTAAAGCCTCTGCCTTCGGCTCAGATCATGATCTTAGGGTCCTGGGATCAAGCCCCAGATCGGGCTCTCTGCTCAGCAGGAAGCCTGCTTCCCCCTCTCTCTGCCTGCCTCTCTGCCTACTTGTGATCTCTCTCTCTATGTCAAATAAATAAATAAAATATTAAAAAAATTTGTGTAACTATATATGGTAATGAATGTTAACTAGATTTACTGTGGTAATCATTTCACAGTACCTACAAATATTGAATCGCTATTTTGTACACCTAAAAGTAATATATATGATGTTATGTGTCAATCATATCTGAGTTTTTTAAAAATGTGACACAGATTCCTGAAAAATTACACAAGTTAGTAACCAAAAAAAAAAAAAAATTTCCAGTTTTGAAAGAGAATGCAAGTAGATATGCAGAATCAGAAAGTTTTAATGAATTAGGTAGTATTTGAGTGTCAAATGAAAATACATATTATTAACTTTTTCTTTCTTTTTTTTAATAGGTGAAAGGAGGCACCATGATTTTTAATGGAAAGGAGAAAAAAAATATAAAGTCACTGGGAAAGCAAAGTCAGATATCCATTTAGAAATACAGTAAGCTGCATTTATACAGTAAAATATACTAAACTATCTAGTAAGATATACTAAGCTATATAAGATATATATAATATATTGTATTGGAGTATAAAGTACCTGGACAATTATATTCAGAAATGTTACTTATAATTTTGGACCTGTGATTTTAAGTAAGCTGTTTCCATATAAAAAATTAGTTGTTAGTTTTCAGAAAGATAATGACAACATCAGAGCTTAGAATAGGAAGAATGCATGTGTCATTTTTGGAGAATTACTTGCATAATGGGGAAGTCAGATCTATTACAACCAATTAAGGCTGATTTTCTCAGCAGGAATTAGTAGGAAATGTCTTACAAGTATGGTAGGTTGACCATATATTTATCTCCACTCTTGCAAAAACCTACCATGACAATTTTAAAAAATGAATGTAGTCATATACATATATAGGAGACAGAGAGAGATGCTTGTGTAGATAGGTAAATTGTGAAGTTATGGAATCAAAGAGTTTGAAGGCACCATAGATGTTACCTTGTCTAAAATACTCACTAAAGTTCAGTCTCAACAATTGGTTTCCAAAATCATGTTCTAGGGCATTGATAATTACCTAAAAGTTATTCCTTATATTAGATTAAATTCTATTTCTTACAAACTTCTTGTTGTGCCTTCTGGACACCTACTAAAGTGTAATTTCTACTACTAATAATAATACATGAAATACTTGAAAGTGCTTTTTCTCTTTTAACTTAAAACTTCTCCTTTCCAGACTGATATCTCAAGTTCATTCAGCAATGTCCAAATGACATGATATGAGCCCATACTCTTCCTGATTACTCTCCTTTTAGTATCCTTCAAGCTGCTAGTAGTCTGTATTTTAGTATTTTGGTGCAACAGTGCTAAAGAAAATTATCTGGGTTGGGCTGATCAGAGGGAGGTTATTTTATGTCTTTCCCGTGGAAATGTTTCAAAAATTGGAATCTACAAAGAGTAATGCTTAACTTCAGCCACTCTCTGTCACTTAAAATATTTTTAGAGATATAACTTTGGGATATTTTATTCTTTTGACTGATAAAATATAATCTTGGGATTCTTTTATTCTTCCAAAATACTGTCAAGAGCCACATTATTATCAATACAGAGACTAAGTAAATGTTTTAAGTCCTTTGAGACAATAAATCATTTCATATGACAGGTCACCTCTTCTATTTTTAATTTACTCTAATAATATGAAGAGAAATGAAGAAAAATGTTCCACAGATACTTCAATAGGAGTTTGATTATCTCCTTCAAGTTATTTCAACAAGTCCAATCAGAGGAGGACAACCTCTTCTAACAGTTCTCTAAAGTCAAGTTGATTCCAATCAAACATACTATCAACCAATTTTAAAGATTTTTTAAAATTTATTTATCAGAGAGAGAGAACAAGCAGAGGGAGCAGCAGGCAGAGCAGGCAAAGGGAGAAGCAGGCTTTCCACTTAGCAAAGAGCCCGATGTGGGACTTGATCCCACGACCTTGGGACCTTGGGACCCAGCTGAAGGCAGACACTTAAACAACTGAGCCACCCAGGTGTCCCTATCAACCAGTTTCAATTCAATGCCCTCCATGGTATCAGTAATGTACGAAACAGCGAGAAGAGGAAAAAAAAAAAAAGTATAAGACAAAGTTCTTGTCCTCAATGTTACCACAGTTTTGGGAAAAGACAAAGATAGAAACAAAACTACTAAAAGTATAACATAGTATAACTTTTGCATTATGAAATGTGTGAAGAATTCCCTAAAAGATACATACCAGTCATGTAAGTTAGTAACAAATATGACCATCCACTTTGTGCGAGGCGCTATCCTTATGCCCTCACTAATGTCACCTAGTACGTAAAAAGACATTCATAATATAGCATGATTAATAGCATGAGAGATGGTGTTAACCAGAATCAAAATCTTAGCAAATAAGAGCAGTTGATGCTTTTTGTTTAAATGCATTATTTTTTAACTTGATTATTGGCTTTATATTTGAGACTTCCCATCTCCCTATGGTCTTTTATAACTAAAGAAAAGTTTTAAAAGGCCTTACTATTCCCCCTATTTACATATTTAATAACTACATAACTCCTTTAATTCACTGTCCATAATAATATGTTCTTAAATTTGTATTGAGGGATCTTTGACTAATTTGGTGTCTTTGTTCGTTCAGGTGCCTGTGGATTGCTCATTTCTGTAAGTTGCAGGGGTTTTGCTTTACAATAAAAATTCCCTAAAGTTGCTTTATTCCAGTGACTCTTATGTAGAGAAAACATTTAATTAAAATTATATTCTACTGGTTTATAATGCAGATCTATATAAAGTCACACTTGACAGGAAATTTGAACTCAAATATCACACTCTCTTAATAATGTACTCAGTTTTCTTTGATAGTTATCAAACATTTAACAAATATGGTAACACTTGAATCAAATAAAAGAAGATAATGTATTACATATATTTCTTTTAAGTTTAGCTAATTTGGAAGTTATTACTAATAATTCAGGGGCCACCACTATATGTTAGGGGTGATTCTGTACAAATGTTAACCAAAAAAAATGTTTTTGTAGTCAATGCTAATTAAATTCTGGCTATCAAGAAATGTCAGCTAACCATAAAACGTTTCCAACTCACTAAAATACAAAATAAGAAACAAATAATTGTATTATTCAAGTATATTGAAAGCTATACTTTAAAACAATTCATAAATCTGTGAAACAAAAAGTGATGTCACATTTGTTATTTTAATCTTTCAGTGTATTAATTACTATTGTGTAATAACAGAGCAAACTTAGTGGCTTAAAACAACCAGCACTTCTTGCCTTATAGTTTCTGTAGGTCAGAAATCCAAGAGTGGTTTAGCTGGGGGATTCTAGCTTAGTGTCTCTCGTGAAATTGTAGTCAAGCTCTCAAACAGGAACACTATCATCTCATGGTCAGACCAAAGACTTACTTTCAAGCTCATTCACGTAGTATTAGCAAATCTAGAAAAATCTGCCTCTGACTTCATTTATGTGGTTCTGGTAGGTTCACCATATGGCCTTTACTTTGGCTGCTTCAATATCCTCACAACATGGCAGCCAGCACCCTCCCAACCCTCCCCTGCCTGTGCCCAACTACCTTAGAACATGGCAGCTGGCTTCCCCAGAGCATATGATTTGAGACAGAGAGGAGAGAACAGAGTTAAGACAAAGATCACTGTCTTTTTAAAATGTAATGTTGGGGCACCTGGGTGGCTCAGTGGGTTAAAGCCTCTGCCTTTGGCTCAGGTCATGATCTCAGGGTTCTGGGATCGAGCCCCACATAGGGGTCTCTGCTCAGTAGGGAACCTGCTTTCCCCTCTCCCTTTGCCTGCCTCTCTGCCTACTTGTGATCTCTCTTCTCTATCAAATAAATAAATAAAATCTTTAAAATAAAAAATAAAAAATAAAATAAAATAAAATGTAATGTCAACAGTGACATCCTCTAACTTCTGCTGTATTCTGTTCCCTAGAGGTGAGCTCCTAAGTGCAGCCCACATTCAGAGATGAATAAGCTTCACCACTGAGAAGTATCAAAGATTCTGTGGACATGTTTTAAAAGAGCCACATCTAATTACTAACTGTAATTTGGAAAATCTTATAGAATTCTTACAGGAGAACTTTGTAATAAGATCCCATACATTCTATACACACAAAAACACATAAAGGGAAATATCTTGGATATATATTATTGAAAAGTGTTCTCAGAGTCAGAAATCTACTTGGAATTCTTAGAAGAACCTACTTCAAGGTGTGAGTAGAAAGACATAAAAGAGTAACTTTTTTCTTACTTCTGACAACTGTCATTGCCATAAAGCTTCTCTCCTATTTTCCTTAAATCCAAGAGTTTGATTCCTTTTATGCCAACCCTTTTAACATGTTTAGAAAATTGGTATTATAACCTTCAGAGAAAGTATGGCATGCCATATCTTTCTTTGGTTCGTTTGTTTCTTTCTTCTTCAAATCCCAATGGATTTAGACATTTTTTGCTGAGTGTCAGATTCATTTTCATTTTATAATCATATCTCCAGGGAAGACTAAGCAGCTCTTCTACTTTCCCTTCTTTTGAGATTAATTTGCATCTTATAAACTGTTTCTGAATAGACTTTTTGATGGAAAGAATATTTAAAGGCATCAAAAGTTTTTTTCCTTTTAGGAACATATTAAATATTCTTTATTAGTAAGTATAACTTGGACATTGAACATGAAATCCCCCAATTTATATTTAATAGACCAATTTGAGAAGTTATTTCAAACATTCAAAGAACCACCCAAATTTATCTTATGATTAATGACTAAAGTATTTAATATTGGGATAATATTTAATAACAGAGTATCGGTTTGCCACAACTAAGAAATTTCTCTAATGATACTGATGAAAGACACAATGGAAATGGAAAAGATAAAATTCAGACTTCAATTTTAATAAGAAGCAGCAGAATGAAATCCCTAAAAAAATAAAAGAATGGTGATGTAAAGGATAATCACCATTTTAGGAAAGTGACAAACAGGGGACCATCATGGTGAGGCAAGTTTATTCCAAAGTACCAAAATGGATTGAAGACAAGCCCTGTAGCTTTAGAAATACTGTGGGATCACAGTAGGAAATCTCCTTTGAGGATGTAAATATGTATGACTTGCCTTTGACTACATTGTGGTCACAATAAAAAATGTAATCAATTTTTGCTGCTACTGTCATCTTCATGTCCACATTTTTGGACCTGGCTTATCCATATTAAATGTTGGGAAATCAAAAAATGTTCCAACAATTTTACTTTGACTCCTCAGATTTGTCTTGACTTTATCCTATTAAATGCTTTTTAAGCTTACTGACCGTGTCTTACTTATATTTGTTTTTCCCCCAGAAATGTATTAATTAGTGCATTTAGTCTGTTGAATCAAATTTTTTAAATGTTAGCAAAGAGTTGAATATGGGAAAAAGCCATCTAAAGCAACACACGTAGATGAACTACAAATTTTTTTAATCTCAAATAAAATTTAATTGTTATATAATTTAAGACCCAACTAAATCACATGGAACATATATATACCTATAGGACTACATAAAATTATGGGTCTGGGTCTTTCTTTTTTTGTAAATAACTAAAGAAGCACCTCTATATAATTAAGAATCTCTGTTTAACTAAACAATATAGAAGAGTTATAATTATTTAATATTATATATATATTTTTGTTTAATTACCCATATGATTCATTAAGCCCATGGAGAACCTTTAACATCTGGTAAAATGAAGGGGCAGCAGCTGTTCTAATTAATCCACCTAATAAGCCACTGGTGGCTTTACTGAAGGTGTTGCTTAATTAGGAAATGCAAGCTATGCATAGTGTTTTCCTAAATTCTAATGTAGCCACACAAAAGCCTTCTATAAAAATTTAGGTGCAGAATGCTGGGTTTATTTTTCTACAGTTTTTACATTGTCAGATTCATCAATTGAAAGAGAAAGATTAATAAATGCTTTTATATGTTTGAAATTCTGAGAATAATTTTGAAAAATCTACTGGTAAACTTGCTCTTTTCTAATATTTTATCCTCCAGCCTTTCCTAGCAGCCCTTGATGCTTTCTGTCTCTTTACATTTTGAAACCTAGTCCTTAAACAAATTCTGGGGCATCATAATAATGATAATAGCCCTGCCTTTCTTTCTCTTATTTCTCCTCTTACCTCAGTATTTACTTTTGTCTGATAAGAATATTAGAATAAAAAATAACGGCCACTAAGTACTGCTATCCCCATCATTTAACACACAAGAGAACATTGAGCAGCAAAGAGAAAAAGCACAATCTTAGAGCAAAGGGCAATTGTCAAATTTGCATTATATTAGAAAAAGTAAAAATATTAAAACATGCTTAATATAGGTAAATACAAAATATTTTCTCTACAATATATATAAATAGCTAACATATGTTGAGTGCTTACCATGTACCAAACACTATGATAAGTACTTTAGGTATATTATTTACCAGTCTCCTAGGACAGAATACCATTATCGACTCTACTTTATAAAAGAAGCATTTAAATAATCAGTGATAAAGCAAGGCTTACAGAAATCATTTTGTCTAACTCCAGACACTAAACTTCTGACATATGTAAAATGTATGTATTATTTGTTATTGGTCCATTTTTGTCAAGTTGGGGATATTTCCAAGAACATATGTCAGAGCCTAACTCCAACAACTTATTTTGTATGTTTGGCCATGAGTTTTCTTTTCTTTTTTTTTTTTTTAAGATTTTATTTATTTATTTGAGAGAAAGAGCAAGCACGAGAGCAGGGTGCAGAGGGAGCCTGGCTGAGCAGGGAGCCCGATGTGGGGCTCAATCCCGGGACTCCAGATCATGACCTGAGCCAAAGGCGAATGCTTAATCAACTGAGCCACCCAGGCACCCCCCACCCCATGATTTTTCTAAAAATAAAATTTCACAAAGTAGATGAGCTGCAACTCTTTTTTTTTTTTCCATTCTTTCCCAGTGAATTGGGAGAAGCTTCTTCCAATAGTTTCCTTACTTCTCTTTCATTTTCTTTACAGATTTGGAAAGAGAAAATCAGAGGGAAAGGCAAGATGTCTGGCTTTTGAAACTTTCAAGAAGAGAGCTTTCTACTTTTCAGCCCCTTGTACCTTGGGGAGATCTTTATATCCATAGCTTTGGTAGATCAAATGGAACAATAAGGGCCTTCTAATATGGATGCATGATCCAGTGAAAACCATATCTCAAAAACACTATGAATTGGACAATGCTAAAAATTTAATTTAAATCCATAAGTCCATACTTATATAGCTAATTCAGACATCTGCTTTTGCTAATAGAGGCAAACATAAATTTAAATTCTCTAGCATATAGAGTAGTCCACTCCTTTAGGATAACCATGATATTAATTAGTACAAAAAGAAAAGTTGATGAGTTTTGGCCTCTAGAGTTTGTAAAGTTTCTTTAATACTTCTATTGTATTAATGTGAAGTTATTTTTACCCTTCATATGTAGAATCCATTATATCTGTATTTGTGTCCTCTTTTAAATTTCTAATATTGCTTACTTGTGACTTCTCTATTTTCTAGGTCAATTTTCATATATTTGTCTGCTTTTTAGTGTTTTCAAAGAATTGAATTCTGGTTTTTTAATGCTTTTATCTGTTGTTATTTTTTATTACTTCTTTGCTTTTACTTCCTTTAGGGTGATTCTTTATTCACTTTCTAATTTCTTCAATTAGATGCTTACCTCACATTTTATAAACTTCTTTTTCTTTCAGTATAAGCGCTTAAAACTAAATTCCCTCAAAAGTATCATATCCACTCCCTCCTCTAATGTTATGTCATGTTTATTTCTACATATATTTACTTTCCGTTATGATTTCTTCTTTGATGTTAGAAATATTTAGAAGTAGGTCTTAAAATTTTCTAACACATAAGGCTTTTAGATTTATCATTTTGTTATTTTACAACTTAATTGCATTATGTTTAGAAAATGTTTCATTACATACTCTAAAAACATTTTAAAGTTTCAGATTCTCTTTCTGGCCTATATAGTCAGATTTTATAAATATTCGATGTGTCCTTGAAAACAATGTACATTCTTGATTCTTGGGTGCAGTCTTCAAATATATTCCCATTAAATCAAGTTTGTTAATTGTATTTTTCAAATATTGCATACCTTGTCCAACTTTTTATCTGATTATCTATTTGTCTTAACAAAAATGGAAAGATAAGGTTTGAAAATTTCTCATGGTACTAAATGTTTTGCCAATTTCTTCTAAACAGATCTAACAATTTTGACTTTCTATATATTTTTTAAAAGATTTATTTATTGGGGTGCCTGGGTGGCTCAGTTGGTTAAGTATCTGACTCTTGATTTTGGCTCAAGTCATGATCTGGGGATGTGAGATCAAGCCCTGCATTGGCTCCACACTCAGTGAGGAGTCTGCATGGGATTCTCTCTCTCCCTTTCCCTCTGCCCCTCCCCCTGCTCATGCTGTTTCTCTAAAATAAATAAAATCTTTAATTTAAAAAAGAAACTTATTTTAGAGAGAGAGAGCACACACACAAGTGGGGGGAGGAGTAGAGGGAAAAAGAATCCTGAAGCAGACTTTCCGCTGAGCGTGGAGTCCTGTGCAGGGTGTGATCCCAGGACCTCAAGATCATTACCTGAGCCAAAATCAATAGTCGGCCACTTAAACAACTGAGTCATCCAGACACCCAGACTTTCTATATTTTAAGACTATTTTGATCTGGACATACAAGTTTAAATTTACATAATTTTCTTATTGATTGTTTTATTATTAATAGGACTTTGTTTCTAAAATAATGTCCTTTTTTTTTTAAAGATATTATCTATTTGACAGAGAGAGATCACAAGTAGGCAGAGGCATGTAACCATCCCTCAAAATAATACACTCTTGAAAATATAACCAGGAGGAGTTGTGCTGGTCATGCAAGCATGCTTAAAGATAACCTTGAGAAAAACATGGTAGTCCAGCAGGCCTCAGGTGGAGGGGAAGATACACGATCTTGAAGCCGAGCAGCTGGGGATGCCCGGCTCGCTCAGGGCGGAACACCGCCTGCTTC
>CM052899.1:150494612-150579225 GCA_028534135.1 Potos flavus | reverse complement strand
AGAGAGGCAGGCAGAGAGAGAGGGGGAAGCAGGCTCCCTGCTGAGCAGAGAGCCCAATACGGGGCTTGATCCCAGGAACCTGAGATCATGACCTGAGCCGAAGGCAGAGGCTTTAACCCACTGAGCCACCCAGGCGCCCCTAAAATAATGTCCTTTAAAGACTCTTTTATACTAACATAGCTAATACAGATTTTCTTCTGATATTTTCAAACGCTTATGGCCTCATAGCTTCAGTACATCTCTTGTAAATAGAATATAATTGGACCATTTTCCATCTAACATTATAATACTGATCTGTTGGCTGCTAAATATAAATAGCATATTTACATTAATTTTGTTATTACTGTTGTATTTTAACTCATGCATACAGTCTTACTTTATGCTTTCTGTCTGGCCTGATTTTAGCTTTTCTTCTGACTTTTTTTCATTTTTTAAAAATTTTTTATTTAAATTGCAGTTAACATATAGCTTAATATTAGTTTCAGATGTAAAATTTCGTGAGTCAACATTTACATACAACACCCAGTGCTCATCACAATAAGGGTCCTCCTTAATCCCCATCACCTATTTAACCCATTCCCCCTCCTCTCAGTGATCATCAGTTTGTTCTCTGTAGTTAAGAGTGTTTCTTGATTTGCCTCTCTATTTTTCCCCCTTTGCTCATTTGCTTTGTTTCTTAAATTCCATATAAGTGAAATGATATGGTATTTGTCCACAATGAGATATCATCCCACACCTGTCAGAATGGCTAAAATCAACAACACAAAAACAACAGGTGTTGGTGAGGATGGAGAAAAAGGGGAATTCTCTTGCACTATTGGTGGGAATGCAAATTGGTGCAGCCACTCTGGAAAACAGTATGGAGGTTCCTCAAAAAGTTAAAAATAGAACTACATTATGATCCAGCAATTGCACTACTAGGTATTTACTCAAAGAATACAAAAATACTAATTAAAAGGGATACGTGCTCTGATGTTTATAGCTGCATTATCAACAATAGCCAAATTATGGAAACAGCTAAAGCGTTCATAGACTGATGAATGGATAAAGTGGTATATATATGTATGATATATATGACATATAATTATATTCCATGATATACATATCATGGAATATTAGCCATAAAAAAGAATGAAATCTTGCCATTTGCAACAATGTGGATGGAGCTAGAGTATCTTTGACTTTTAAAAATAGATTTTTTTCCCATACAGATGAAGTTTGTGTATTTTCTGCTTATCAGTTTCTGAGCTCACTCTTCTGTCTTGCAACTTAAACATCTACTTTGGGATAATTTTCCTTTTTTAAAAGTACATCCTTTTAAAAGTAAAAGTACATTCTTTAGAAGCGACTTTAGTGACAGATTGTTGGTAGCAAATTTAGCTTTTGTTTATGAGACATTTTTTCACTCTTATTCTTAAAGGTAATTGTTGTAGGCACACAATTCTAGATCAACACTCCCTATCACCACCTTGTCACCCACCTCCCTGGCACTTTGACGATAATGATTTCTTTATCTTTTTTTCCCATTGTTTCTATTAAGAAGTCAACTGTTAGAAGAATTGCAGTTTACTCCTTATTCTCATATACTTCAGTGCTGATCAGACAAGTTTCTTGTCACTGGTTAAGGTTTCCCTAAATTCCTAGGAGTCCAGAACTGCATTTAAAAAGCTTTTTTTTTAAATTCTTTTATCTAGTATCTCTATACATCAGAGACACTTCAAAATATCTAGTTTTCTCTATTGTGGGAACTTGACATCTTTCAGCCTTTGCCTTTCAGGCAGTAGACTGAAGGTTCTCAGAAACTGGGAGAGTTACTTTAATGTCTCAGTAACCTGGGCTCCTTATGCGTGGAACAGGAGTAGTAATTGTGAATACCACAACACAGTTGGGTTGTTTCATGAATTAAATGGGCTAATGAATGTAAAGGAACCAAAACAGTGCCTGGCAAATTCTAGGCACCCAGTAAGTAAGTGGTGCAGTGGCCGTGGTGGTGATAGTATTAGTAATGGGAATTCATTCTGATATAGTAGTTCCTAAAGGGGTACTCAGGTCTTCTACCATAGTGCTAATTTAACTTTAAATATATTTTTTAATTATTGAAGTAAAAAAATATAATTCATGAATCATGATACTACTAAAGCTCTCTGCACAATTGAAAAGTGGTATATATTAGTCTTTCCAATGAGATTTAAAACTCATTGACGAAAATTACATTATATTTTATTTGTATTCTCCACTGAGCCTTACACAGTGCCTAGTGCATAGCAGATTCTAAGAAATTACAGCTATAATAACTTTTCAACACTTTTATTTAATCTGGCTCTATTCTACCCATACTTTCCCTGTCCTGTTTTGATAATTAGTTCTGTTCTAAGAACATTGCCCTCTCTTCTTGCCAAACTCATTTCCTTCAAGAGTGGACTTAATGTTTATCTTGCCTTTTGAGCTTTTATTAAGTAAATAAAAACTAAACGCTTTCTTTGCAAATGCTAGAAATGCTGGCTATAAAAAAGAGATAGTGGAAAATTTCAGTGCAGTAAAAGAAAAATAAAGAACATCAAATTATACAGATTTAATTCATCTCTTAAAGCAAAGTTTTTAAAATGTCTTTTTTGATGTGTCCATAAAGCCATTTTGTACCCATCAAGCTGAATGCATTTTGCTGATATTGTTTTTGTGGTTTTATTCTAATCAAATGGAATTGAGAGCACTGGTAATGGAGTACAGAATGTAGAGATTTCCCAATCTTCACCCCCCAATACACAGAATTTATTTTGTGATTTGGTCATCACTTCCTCATTTTTTACTTCATTAAATTTTGATTTGATATGCTAGATATTAAATTTCCTAATTTTTCTAATTGTGATGTTTATATTTAACACTTATTAATATGAAGAAAGCACAATACCTTTTCGATGACCCATTTAACGGAATGGTCCCTATGAAGCATACAACACCCAACCTCTATTGCTCTTTTTCCATGTATCATGAATTAAAGAGGACAAAAGTACTTTCCACAAGTTAAAGCTAGTTTTCTCTTCAGTATATTAGGTCCAAATATTTATTATCATCCCAGTGGGAGGTAAGGTTAATTGTTACTTATATCTTCTCTTCGGTTGTTCAAGTTCTACAAATAGCTTAAACCAGAAAGGACATTTATCCTTTTGGCAAAGTATTTGGGAATCTTCCAGTTCATCTAGTCTCACTTTTATAAAACTCATTTTTATCATTTAAAAAAAGTCATAGTGCTCAACAGCCAGAATATAAAGATAAACTTTTATAGGTAAAAAAAATCTTCATGTTCTGTATTTTTTAAAATTTTTTTGCTGTTAAATAGCAAAAACATAGAAATTTTAAGTACTCTCAACAGATCATTTTTAACTGTATAATCTCATATATCTATCATGATGGTTGAAATAAGACATTTTTTTCCTGATTTAGTTTTCAATCACTTTATGCAGCAAAGATTATATTTACTTTTTGAGATCTTCCAGAATCAAGCTGGCTCAATTTTTATTTTATTTAAATGCTTTAGTGAGTCTTTTAAGGTCTCTGAGTGCAGTAATCTTGCCATCGAGTGAGCATTACATATATAGTCTGTAATAATCAAGTATTAATTTTAGTTTTTCCTTGACTAACTGCAGGATTGGGAATAATAGTGACAAGTAATTATCTCTTCTGCACAAATGTATGCTACTTGAACAGAACACTAAGCGCTTCCTAATAAACTCAGTCTTCTTCCAGATCCCTTTGCCCAGGTAACTTATCTTTTCATTTTATGGATGAATTTGCAGTCTAATTAATTTTCTTCTATCTTTCAAAGGAGGCCTTTGGCCATGTAATGACAAGGACAAATTTGCCTTCCTCTGGGTTCCATGGACATCAGGATTTAGATGACTGCATTAGCAAATACGGCTTGACAACGGATTATCTGGAATCAATTCTGAGAGTGACTCATCCTTCCTGACACTCTCTCCAAAGCCAAGCCCTTCTGCAGGAATAGCCCTTGCTTTCTCTGAACACTGATACACATGCCCAGAAAATTGGAGAGGGGAAGACAGTCTAGATGGAATAAAACAAAATGCTCACCTCACTTTAACTGCAGTAATTCCCAAAAAGCAATTATATTATAGAAATAATAAAGCCCCTGGAATCCCTATCATATTTTTTCCTTTATTTTAAAAATTTGTTTTTAATTTATTTTCTTAACCGGGGCAAGAGGGTGTCGACTGGTTTGATTTTGATCTGATAAATGCATGTATCCCTCCCACAGTGCATGTGGGGTCATCTCATTGAGGGGTTGAGGAACTCAAAGACAAGTGGGAGAACTCCTCATCACTGGCCATTTTCCTTTACTTTTAGAACCACCTTTTTGACCTTGCTATGTAACAAAATTTATCTTAACCATAAACCTTTACATTTATACAGCATTTTCATTTCTATGACTTAGAGACCATGCTTCTGAGGTATAATTGGTATGCTTGTCTTAAAAGTCTCTTATGTCAGTGAAAGAACTTTTCCCTCTCTTTTATATATATTATTACATGATAACACTCAATACCAATGTCTGAATGGAGCTTTAAAGTTTATGTTAATAAAAATGTGTTCACAGACTAACACTGATTATATTCCCTACTAACGTAGTTGAATTTGCATTTATTATACAAAATGCAGATTTATCATGTGACCAAAGACTGAGCTAGATTCTTTCACATACTTTATCTCATTTTGGTTTATTTCCCCCATTTTGCAGGAAAAAAATATGAAGCTTCATGTAGTTAAATATGCAAGTTCACATTGCCAGGAAACTATAGACCAGTAAAGCCAGCCCTAAATTGCTGTTTTTATTATATCCCACCAGTATTGAAAAAAAAATAATAATGGTATTTATTGAACACACTTATTCTGAAATTATATGTGCACAGGACTCTAGAGGTTTTATTTCACTTAAACTTCACAACAGTAGGACATAAATACTAGAATTACTCCCACTCTGTAGATAAAGGAATGAGAATTCATTGACTCACTAAACTAGAATGTATTCAGGTAGTGGGTTCCAGAGTGCATGCAGCTAACCATCGTACTGTGCTGCCCTTGAACATCTCATTTAAAACAGGATAGAAGCAGGGGTGCCCTAGTGGCTCAGTTGGTTAAGCCTCTTACTCTTAATTTCAGCTCAAGTCATGATCTCAGGGTTGTGAGATCAAGCCCCATGTTGGGCTCTGTGCTGGATGTGGAGTGCATTTCAGATTCTCTCTCCACCTCTCTCCCTCTGTCCCCCCCAAAAAAAAAATGTTTAAAAAATAAAGCAGGATGGAAGCATTCTGTAGAACTTGGTCATTCCTTAAGTATTTTGCACCCAACTGTATGCTGTATTCATTGTAGACGTCACAGAATCACACTTCAACTATAAGTTCTATCTTTCAGAATTTCATGTACAACATGAATTCAAATCTCTTTTCTGGCTCCACATACTTTTCCTTTGAAAGTAGAAATAATAGTAGAGACAAAGAGAGGTAAGTAAAACAAAGAGAAAATGACAAACCAGCACTGAGCCAAGCCAAGGTGAAGATTGAGAAAGAGTTGTAGGAAATCTCAACACACTTACAAACATGTTGTTAAAGATGTTTCTGTTTGGAATTTAAACCAAAATCCTAATTAAAGTTCCTTAACTTATTTCCTAAAGGCCAGCCTGCTCTAAGTCTTTCTAGAGATAGTAGTTTGAACAAAGCCTAAGACCCTTGCCTTATGGTTTTAAATATAAATATAAATTATACAAATATAAATATATAAGTATATATAATATTAAATATAAATATAAATAAAAAGATTAAGAATATTCAGACTTGAGAAAAATCGTGTCTTGAGAAACAAATGTCAGGAATATTGGTCTCCACTAGCTCCTGAGGACACAGGATGCTGAAACACCAAAAAATGCCTTGGCAGATGAAGCAGCTGGTGATAATCTCTAGCTGTCATAGATAAGCAGACTAGGGGAATCTTCCCTACAGGGCAGATTCCACAGGTCTAAGTGGTCCCATTACCACAATCACTGAGGCCAAAAACCTACATGAGAAAATGAAGGTTCTGTTAGGAAAGAAGCCAACACTCAGTATGTCACTGGGGCCCCTGAACCATGGGTTCAAAAGAGTAATGACAATTACTATGACAATACTCCTATGACAATAGGAGACTTTGGATATGTGCCATTAAAAAGAATGGCACCTGAACAAGACCTGATGATTGGAGGCCCCTCTACTACACATCTCAGAAGTTATGAGAAGACAGAACATTTCAACCACCACTCTTCAGAGAGAGAAGACAGCAAGCATAGATGGTTTCCTCCAGCGTATGGTAAAATATAATGCATAACCGACCTCTTATTGGGAGATTTTGAATTTAATTCTCCTGGTTATGTACTCTAGATGACTAACTTACACTGATTAAAATCTTAGTGAGCCTTATTAGAGAAAAAGTTACGTTGACACAGGTTAAAACAGTGAGGAATACTGTATTCGGGGCTTTTGTAAAAGGTGTCAAGACAATTTCAATAAGAGATAGTGCTTAAATCTAAACACTGCAAGGGCAAATGGGGATTTATAATCAAAGAGCAGAATGAGAGGCTCAGTGGGTAGAAAATTACTAAGAGGAAACATCAGGTCCAGGGGGATTCTTGCTCAAGGCAGACCAGGGTGATGAATTATCAAGGGTAGAAGATGAGGAATTGATCAGATAGCAAGTGTAGAAGATTGTCTCTACACTGACTTGGCAGGATTCTTTCTAAAACTGGACTAGACAGGCTGAAGACAGGGTCCAAGGACAATGCCTATTTAAGAAGAGGGCTTAGAGGTGCCTAACTAAATTTTGGTCAAGAAGACAGTCTTTGTCAGGCAGAAGAAAAAATGTTCTCCCCACCATTTTCTCCTTAGCACCATTCTCAGCAGGACAGAATTTTTTTCCCTGAGATAGAATCTGGAGATTGGCATATTTTAAATATTTGGTAGATGTGAGTCTCAAGTTGTGAACATTTGCTGTGTTCTCTTAGTTCTTTATACTTTACAAAATATGGACTGCCAGAAAATAAGAAAATGCATGCACACAGTGATGGGGTATGTCAAATGGACATAGGAGCCAACTGAAAGAAGGCAATAGCCAAAGCTGAAACAATTTGAGCAACAAAATAATGTAATACTGAATTATGGCTCAAAGTACATAATAAATATTCATGAATCTATACTGATATAAATCCATGATTGAATAAATAACTGAATAAATAAATGAAGAATGGACCCATCTCCCATTAAATTATTCCAAATAATTTATGTAAGTATTTCCCAATCAAGTAGAAGGAATATCACCCCCACTCCTTAAGAGTGGACTACCCACAGTGGCTCCCTTTCAAAGAGTATACAGGATAGAAAGGAAGAAGAAAGTGGAGAAACCTGACAAACAGTACCTGGACCAGGTGATCAAGGCTACCAACGACATTGATAAGTCATATTGATAGTATGTATTCTTGATAGGAAGAGGAGTTTGGAACTTTACCTTTGCGATCTTCCTCCCTAAGATTCATAATGCCTGTTTTACTATGATAAAAAAAAAATTATGCAAAACCCAACTGAGAGAAATACTACAAAATATCTGACTCGCATACCTCGAAACCGTCAAGGTCATCAGAAACAAGGAAAATCTGAGAAAATGTTACAGTCTGAAGGAGCCTAAGGAGACATGATGACTAAATGTAATGGGGCAGCCTGGATGGGATTCTGGGCCACAAAAGGGACATTAGGTAAAAAATAAAACATATTTCTCATCCTCTGAAAGGCACCCTGCAACAGCAACACCCCTTACTTAAAGCCCCTGTCCTTACCAAGTATCTAACATCTGTGCCTCTATCCTTACCATGCTCTAGCCTCAGAGCACTGAGTTACCCCCTGGTCAAGGTGTAACTTCCCCTACAGGGAAAGCTGCCTTTCTACACCAGCATCTCTGTTCCTTCAGCACCTATGCAGTCTCCAGTCCTGGGATTAGCCTGGATAGTCTCCTGAAAGAGGTGCTGGAGTGATTCCTCCACTGGAGTAGTGCTTGTAGGGACTGGTGGGAACAAGAAGGCCAAGATGCCATCTCCAGGAGGTTCTGCTAGAGCTTGTCCTTACCCGAGTGGCAACTGCACTGGGTTCAGGTCCGGGGGCTTTTGTAAAACAGTTGTGCAGGTGAAGAAGGGCCTCAAACTAGAATCAAGAGCTTCACATTTGTTCACCCCAACACTTTTCCCAGTTAAACACTTGGAGGAAGTCTTCATTACAGAGGATTTTTAGGGCAGCAAAACTACTTTATAATGATTACTGTAAGGATAGATACATGTCATTTATATTTGTCTAGATCCACTGAATATAGAAAACCAAGAATGAACCCTAATGTAAACTATGGACTTGGAGTGATAATATTGTCATTATAGATTCATTAGTTGTCACAAATGTCCCTCTCTGGTGGAGGATGTTAATTAATGGGGGAGGCTACACATGTGTTGGGAAAGGAGGTACATAGGAAATCTCTATCTTCTCTTTGATTACCCTATGAGCTTAAAACTGCTCTAAAAAAAGAGTCTATTAAAAATAATAAATAAAGAAAAAAATAAAAGGGCTTCACAAGACTCCTTGAACAAAGTTCCTCAATAGTGGGTCTCTGCAAGGTTTGTCACTTTCAAGCCAAAGTGCCCTATTTTAGGGCAAATATTTTGCAATCAGATTGAAAACTCACGGATCCTCCTTTAGTGTACTGCTTTCTGACTCCAGCCTTTGTATTACTCATGGAATGTCTTACTTCTTATTTCTTCCTGTCAGACCTCATAGTCTTTTGTACTTCACCATATATCTTGATAGTTTATTAAACCCAGCCCAGAACTATTAATTTCCCTCTTAGGAGTAGAGGAAAAATATATTCCATTTTTTCTAGTGCAAAGTTAAAAAAAAAAAAAAAAGCAGATAAGTCTCCATAAATGACATCCTTCCTTTCCTTCACTCACTATTTGAGCCTTAGCCAGGTTGTGAGGGATTGACTCTATGTATAAATTTTATCTTAAATCTATACACTTATTTTCAGTAAAAGTCACTCTGCCACTGCTCTATTCTAATTGGTTATCATCTTTTACTTGGATAATTTATATCCTCCAAACTGCACTCTTCTATTTTTCTTACTAGACCCAGGGCATTTGTGAGCACAGAGCAGCAGTATCAGAATGATGTGGAAGTTTTGGATCAAGAAGAGTTTCCAAAAGCTAATGGTTGATTTGCACTTTAAAGGATCAGTAGAATTTGGTCAGATAGAAAATGGGTGGAAAGTATTCCAAGAAAAGAAAGTATGGGAAAGACTCACATGTAATATGGCATAATAAGGCAACAGTGGCCAGGTGGGGTTTCAAGGACTGAGAGGATGATGACTCACTTTAGATTCTTGGAGAAGTATCATAAGCAATGCAGACATTTGGTCTAAATGTGAAATACAATATTTTGAAGTTCATTTTACCCTAGTTGGCATATTTCTTTCCAAATGTTGGGAAATAATAGAAAATGCCAATTTAAATAAGATTGTAGTTATCTAGAAATGTAAATTTCCTTACTTAGATTTACTTTCTATTCCTACATACTACAATGTACAACCACTTCATCTTCCCTTAATGAATTGTTGGTCCTTCAAAAAAACAGATGAAATTTACATACCTGAAAAGCAAGCAACGTTTGATTCATTATATACCAGCTTTTGAGAAGGGGATATTCACCTTGACTTTAGCACTGTCTTTATAGTAAGAGTCACTCCAGAGCATTAATTTAGGGTCATGGTGATAGAGAGGGAGAAAAAGGGGTCGGGGGGAATCTTAACATTTCTTAGCAGAAAATATCCTCCTATGGGTGCCTGGGTAGCTCAGACCATTGAGCATCCAACTCGTGGTTTTGCTCAAGTTATGATCTCATGGGACATGGGATCAAGCCCTGCACTGAGTTCATGCTCAGCAGGGAGTCTGCTTCAGGATTCTCTCCCTCTGTTCCTTCTCTCTCTTCTAATGGATAAATAAATCTTAAAAAAAAAGAAAATATCTTTCTAAATAATATAGAATATCAAAAGTGCATCAGAATCTCTGACTATTGCTGGAGTTCTATATGCATTTAAAATTTAAGTGCATAGAAGTAAGGAATCTTTCTAAACTTGTGGCTCAGAATTATAGAGGATTTTACCTATCAAGGAACACCTGGCTATGTCAAGAAGCATTCTTAATCATCCAGGAGATGTTACTGGCATGTAGTGGATAGAAGACAGATGCTGATAAACATACTGACATGTACAGGGCAGTCCCTCGCAATAAAACTTATGCAGCCCACAATGTCAATAGTTGCATTTGAGAAGCTCTGTTCTAGACCAAGCCTCTTGTTTTACAGAAGATTAATCCAATGCCCAGAAGGAGAACATTGCTTAGACCTCTGTCTCACAGTTGGGAAGGAGTGGGATTCTTCCTACCTGCCTCCTGTGCACAATAGGTTATGCCATGCATTCGAACTATTGGACCCAAACTGCCAGGAAGACATTGTTCTTCCACGAATCCAAGGACCTACGAACATGATCACTAATTTCCTTTTATGGAGATGTTAAATCTCATTGCTTTCCCTCTGTGGAAGAAAAAGAAATACCAAGAAAGTGGTCTAATTTCAGGGAAAAGGAATAGCCAAGAGTTCTCTTAAATTAAGTTTCTTGCAGGAAACCAAAGAACTCTGAGAATGTGGAGTTTTCTTCTGGGATATAAATAGACCTCATATGAGCCTTGGAGAATTTGAATCACCCACTCTTTGGCACCCAAAATTTCATTTGGCCAAACAGCATCTGTAGCGTATTAAAAGAAAAAAAGAACTATTCAGATTATATCACTCTCCTGCTTAAATCTCACCAATGGCTTCTCATTGCAATTCCAATAAATCCCTGACTCTTTTTATCAGTGAGTACAAGACTGCACTTCTCACCATTCTGACCTTATCTTCTCTCCCCTCCGTCTTTGCCTAAGGACTTTGAAGTTATTCTTCTCTGTAAAGAAAATATTATTTCCCCCAGAGAATTCCTATTTAGATTTTTTTCATCATTCATTCAGGCCTTGGAAAAAAGTCAGCTCTTCAGAAAAGATCATCATCCTATTTAAAGAAAGCCACCCTTGTAATTACTTATAGTCACCTCTTTATTTTCCTCATAACACTAAGAAAATCTAGAATTATTTAGATGTTGTTTATTTATTGACTTTTCTTCCTCCTACAATATAACTTCCAAGAAGGCAGGACTGTCTGTATCTGTCTTGTTCAGTGCTATAAAACTCAACACATTTGTTAAATGTATGAATGAATAAAGTCAATAACAACAGTGAGAAAAGGTGAATAGATTTTAGTGGGAGACCTCAGGGGGGAAAAATGGGGAAGGGGGCACACAACAAGTTCTACTTCCAGAAATAAGAATGATCAAATGAAGGGGTAAGAATGACTTTGTCAGGAGTGACAACAATAAGGAATCAGTCCTGAAACAATAGTCTAAACCAAGTACGATTTAAATTTTAATTTAAAAAAAAAAAGTGACTATACGAATAGGAATAGAAGAGATATTGTTTAAGGATATAAACTTGCAACTAGTAGAAAAATAAGTCCTAGAGATCTAATGCATAGTATAGTGAATCTAGGCAATATTGTATTATCATCATCAAACTTGCTAAGAGACTAGGTCTTAATTATTCCCACCACAAAACGCAAATGACAATGATGTGATATGACAGAGGTACTAACTATCACTACAATGGCAGATTATAATACATAAGTCTATCAAGTCAACATGTTGTATACCTAAAATTTAGACAATATAAAAATAAAAAGTGAAAACAATCTCTTCATTATTTTAAGATTTCCTATCCTTCTGTAACTTTTATTTTGCCACTTTTGGCATGTCTCAATGACTTGGGTTCCTCCTCTGTGTGCTTCATAGATTAACACAATCTTATATAATTGTTGTTAGGATTAAATGGAATTTTATTTATTTATTTTTTTTAAATGGAATTTTAAATGCAAGGGTATTATCACAAAGCTTAGCACCTAGACTTTAATAGTTATCATTACTGTCAGTAGGTGATAGGGTTTATTAATAGTTCACTGCTATCTGCTTTAATTTAATTACTATCTGTAATAAAACCACACAAGAAAATAAATTTAAGAAACCCAGAAAGAACTGTGTGGATGTTTCAAGAACAGTAGTATAGGGAGAAATTAGGGACTGGTACATTCCTCCAAGCAGAGCCCCAGTGGAATATAATACAGATGGAAGATCCGATGATGGCAGCAGGTAGGCAAGTCCCTGGGGCCTGTGGGAGGAAGAGGGAAGTGTAGAACAATGAACCCCTGGAGGTTGTGGAGATAAAAAAGGAGATATTGAATTTGAGAAACATTCCAGGGAAAGCAATAACCACAATTTGGAGCTAGCTCTATATTTGAAACAGAAAAATGAAGATGGAAAAAAAGAGGTAAAGTTAAAAATATTGCAAAAGTTTGAAATATAAAAGTTCCATGTCTTTCTAATTCTTTCTTGAACTTTCCAATTTTTCAATATATTTGCATCTCCTGAGCACATGTGGGTTTTTTTTTCCCTGTCTCTCTTTGTATCTGCTTCATTTTCTTCTTCCTATTCCTTCTCCCTTCCCTCTGTCCCTTTCTATTTCTAGATCTTTTTCATTCCTCATTTTTTTGACATTTTGAGTATGTTCTCGGATGGTTTCCATGGGGAATTACTAAAGTGAGAGCCACATTTCCTTTCTAGAGGCACTTCTAACATGAGCTTCATGGCTCCTTGTGATTAAAATAATTAATCTTCATTTGCTTCAAAACAGTCATGAGGCTATAAGTGTCTCCCACACTGTTGTAAACAACTTAAAGTAAAAGCATGTGGTATTTGCTTTCCATCACCAGTGCTGAGTATCATGCCTGCCTGGCATATTTCCAGCATCTAATAAATGAAAATGTTAAAACGAATAAGTAGTGTTTATTTATTTTCAAAATAGCATCTAATAAAGGACCCAACACAAAATTTTGGAAAGAGAAATTATGGACATATGAAATGGAAGCAAATATATTCAGTGGAATTCCTCTAAAGAGTATCTGGAAAGGCACTTACAAAAAAAGGTAGAAACCCAGTGGTACGTAACTATGGTCTCAAACCAATCCTAGGAAAGAAATGAGAAGGAAGTGGAGGGCAGCAGTGAGAGCTGGTAGGAGTTAGGGTGGAGAAAACAATTTTGTGATCTACGTATGCAAAGTATCCTTTCTCTTTGATCCTCCCATTCTCCAGTAAAATGAGCTGATGAAATCCCTAGGTGGATCTTTTTTGGGAGCCAGGAAAGAATAACAGATGGAGGGTCTAACTGACATTTGCATTATCTATTTGTGAAGGCAAAAAATGAAATCACAACCAAACTCCTTGGAAATAAAAGATGCAAATCAAAACCAGAATAAGATATTTTTCTAATCAATTAAAATTTAAAAATATTATTGTTGATTGATCTTTAGAGTATAGAAAGATGAACAGTCTCATATAATGGTATTGGAAATAAATATTGCTATTATTTGGGAAATAAGTAGACAAAATATATCTTGCTTTGAATATGTAAGTTCTTTGACCAGAAAAACGTGCTTTTGGAAATCCACTCTAAGTAACTGAAAATTAATTTAAAAAAATAGTCATTCCACTTAAAATGTTAAAAATTGAAGCTACCTAAATGTTTAACTTTACAAATATAAATATCAGGCGCATCCATTAATTTTATACAACCATCATAAATTATGTAAGAGTACACTTATCATGATGAATACTGAGCAATACATAGAATTGTTGAATCACTCTATTATACACCTGAAACTAATATAATACTGGATTTTAACTGCGCTGGAATTAAATTGTAAAATCACTTAAAAAATGAAAACAAAATTTAATGATAAAGAAAAGTGTATATTATTTAAAAGTACAAAAAAAGATAAATTGCATATTGATTTTGAGCCTATATACATATACATAAAAATGTGTACATAATTCTGTACTTTCTAAATCGTACACAATGAGCAACAAGAGAAAATAAAGATATAAAACTTTAAATAGATTCACCCCTAGCTGCCATCAGTTTATCCAATTGTTAAATAATGAGTGATGGCCCTAGTTAGTGTAGAGCACAAATACTGCCTACATCTTGGTTTCCAATAGGAGTAACCACGCTCCTTGGAGAAACGACTGACTGAGGACCAGAGCAAAGAGTTAACAAGGTGAGCCTGGAGCATCTTGTCATGCTGGAAATTATTTAATTTTTTAGCACTTCCTTAAACATAAACAAAAATATAATTAAATTTATGGGGGTATATGAAAGGAACATAGGAATTAACTGAAAGCTGACTCAATAGCCAAAGCTGGAATAATTTGAGAAACAAAATAAAGTAGTATTGGATTATAGCCCAAAGTATATAAAATAAATATCCATGAATTCATACTGATATAAATAAATGATTATATAAGTAAATGAGAGAGATTAGGTCAATTTCCCTTGCAGAAGAATTCCAAAAAATTTATATAGATATTCAGCCCTCAAAAGGAACAGCATATATCCCTAGACCTTAAGTGCAAGCTGTGCAGTGACTCCCTTCCAAAGAGTTCAGTATGGAAAGAGGGGGAAAATGATGTACTTTCTAGTGAAGAAACTTGAAAATGCTATCTCTGTAGGTGATCATGATCAAATATATTTACAGTGAAAAATCCTGGTGGGAGCATATATCCTTGTATTATGGGATGAAAATGTCACCTTTCCTTTATGGTCTTCCCATCAAAAAACCACAACACAAGTCTAATGAGGACAAAAACATCAGACAAATTACAATAAAGGAACATCCTAAAAAATATCTGACCAATACTATGAAAAACTATGAAGGTCATAAAAAATAAGGAAAGTCCAAGAAACTATCACAACTAAGAGGAGCATAAGAATATGTGACAAGTAAATGCAATTTGATATCTTGGATGGACCCCGGAACAGAAAAAGTACATTAGTTAAAAACTAAGGCAACCTAAATGAACTATGTACCTCAGATAATAATGTATTAATTATAATATATCAATATTGGCTTATTATTTTTAATTACCATATTAATTTAGATGTTAATCATGGGAGAAACTGTATGCTGTTGCATTTCTATAACCAATAATGAAGCAGCAGAAGGAGATATCAAGGAATCAATCCCATTTACAATTGCATCAAAAATAATAAGATATCTGGGAATAAACCTAACCAAAGAGGTGAAAGACCTATACTCTGAAAACTATAAAACACTGATGAAAGAAATAGAAAATGACACAAAGAAATGGAAAGACATTTCATAGTGATAGACCGGAAGAACAAATATTATTAAAATGTCTATACTACCCAAAGCAATCTATACATTTAATTTAATCCCTATTAAAATAACAATAGCATTTTTCACAGAACTAGAACAAACAATCCTAAAATTTGTATGGAACCACAAAAGATCAAAGCAATCTTAAAAAATAAAAGCAAAACTGGAGGCAACACAATTCTGAACTTCAAGTTATATTACAAAGCTGTAGTAATCAAAATAGTATGTCCTGGCATAAAAATAGCCACATAGACCATAGACTAGAGGAGAAAACCCAGAAATGAACCCACAACTGTATTGTCAATTAATCTTTGACAAAGCAGGAAAGAATATCCAATGGAAAATAAATGTTGTCTCTTCAACAAATGATGTGGGAAAACTTGACAACAACATTAAAAAGATGGAAACAGGACCACTTTCTTATACCTTACACAAAAATAAATTCAAAATGGATGGAAGACCTAAACGGAGACCTGAAACCATAAAATTCCTAGAGGAGAACACAGGTAGTAATCTCTTTGATATCAGTTATAACAACTTCTTCCTAGATAGGTCTCTAGAGGCAAGTGAATTAAAAGCAAAAATAAACTATTGGGACTACATCAAAATAAAATGCTTCTGCACAGCAAAGGAAACAATCAACAAAACTAAAAGGCAACCTACAGAATGGGAGAAGATATTTGCAAATGACATATCTGATAAAGGGTTAGTATCCAAAATAGGTATAAGAACTTATAAAATTCAATACCCAAAGAAAGAAAAATCTAATTAAAAATGGGCAGAAGACATGAATAGACATTTTTCCAAAGGAGACACACAGATGGCCAATAGACACATGAAAAGATGCTCAACATCACCGATCATCAGGGAAATACAAATCAAAGCTACAGAGAGATATCACCTCACACCTGTCAGAATGGCTAAAATGAACAACACAAGAAACAACAGGTGTTGGTGAGGATGTGAAAAAGGAGAATCCTCTTGCACTGTTGATGGGAATGCGAACTAGTGCAGCCACTCTGGAAAACAGTACAGAGGTTCCTCAAAACATTAAAAATATAACTACCCTACTCAAGCAATTGTTCTATTAGGTATTTACCCAAATACAAAAATGCTAATTTGAAGGGATACATGTACCCCCATGTTTATAGCAGCATTATCGACAATAGCCAAATTAAGGAAACAGCTGAAGTTTTCACAGTTCAATGGATAAAGAAAAAGTGGTGTGTGTGTGTGTGTGTGTGTGTGTGTGTGTGTATTAATCTTGCCATTTGCAATGACATGGATGGAGTTAGAGAGAATTATGCTGAGCAAAATAAGTCAGAGAAGGACAAATACCATATGATTTCACTCATATGTGGGATTTAAGGAACAAAACAAATGAGCAAAGGAGAAAACAAAAGGGAGGCAGACCAAGAAGCAGACTCTCAACTACAGAGAACAAACTGGATGTTACCAGAGGAAAGGTGGGTGGGATGATAGGTTAAATAGGTGGTGGGGACTAAGGAATGTATTTGTTGTAATGAGCACTGGGTTTTGTGTGGAAATGTTGAATTACTATACTGTACACCTGGAACTATTATGCCATCTGTTAATTAATTGGAATTTAAATAAAACTTAAGAAAAAAAAAATGGGGCAAACCGAGAATCGAGGGTCTATGGGAACTCTCTGTACTATCTTCTCAATTTCTCCACAACACAAAAACACAAACTATTCTTAAAAAACAAAGTTTATCAAAAAAATAAATGGTGATTTTATGTTGAAGTTCTTTATCCTACTAAACTACCAAGTTTGACACATTTCAAAAGAATTACCTTCCATGTATAATTTCTTAGGAAAATCTGAGGGAAAAAATGCTTTGTCAAACAAAATGTGGCAAATAAGAAAGACGAAAAACAGAATCTAAGACACAAGAGAAAACAAAGCAATTCCTAAATTAATGGCATAAGAAAATCCTAAGTCTGAATAGTCTGTGTAGACAGCACCCAGCCCAGCTTTAACAGGAAGACAGAATATCAGTAAACATAGCTTCAAAACAAATTTAATTTGTTACATTATATGTATGCTTATACAGAGAAAAAATTTGCATTCAAACCAAACACAGTATATAGGAAATTAAAAAATAATCAAAATATAAGCAATTATTATCTACAAGGAAAAGTTGCACAAAAAAGGAAATGTGTATATTACAAGAGTCATAATAATTTTAAGAAGTTCACTGACTTCAGTGAGAACTTATGAAAATGTTACCTAGAAGTTATAACCACATTTTGAATATGGAAGAGACAGATTGTATGAAGGGACTTTGGGGGAGCTACGTACAGGCTTGTAAGGAAGCTAAATCTTTACCTTCCATAGCAGTAAATAAAAAGTCCTATTTATTTTATCTTTAATTTACTCTTCTTTTCCTAAACTCATAATGTTTAAATCATTAATTTTTAAGCTTTTCTTTTTTAAATATGGACATTTAGTTTTTAAAATTTTCTTCTTAGTCCTGTTTTAGCTGTACCTCAAAGTTTTCTAAATTATATTTTAAAATTAGCATATAAGAAAAGGATATTTTGTAGGTATCTAGGTCTATGAATTCTGACACACATATGGATTCACATAACAGCCACCGTGATTAAGATATAAACAGTTCTATCACCCTAGGAATAAATACTTTAACATGGTATCCTTTATTGATCCTATCCCCCAAACTTCCAAAATCTGGCAACAACTGAACTGTTTTCCATAGCTGTGTTTTTATCTTTTTTAAAAAAATGACAAATAAATGAAATCATGAATCTTGTAACATTATAAGGTTGGCTCTTTTTCCTTACTACAAGCCTTTGAGATTCATCTAGTTACTGCATGTATCAATAGGTCATTCCCTTTTTGTTGCCGAGTAAAAAATGAAGTCAGAGTTGCCATCAGCTAACTTTGGGAAGGCTAAGGATGGAGCAGATTTGGAGGAAAAGACCAGTTCTTCAGTTTTATGTACGTTTAATTTTAGATGTATATGTGCGATTCCAAGTGGAGATGTAGAGTAAGCAGTTGCAAATTTGAGGCTATCTCCATATTTATCAAAAGAGAGAAATATACTCTTCCCATACATATGCATGTATGTTTAGAATATCTCAGGATGTATGTGCATATACTGTTTAAGGACCGAGCTCCAAAACAACTCAAACTGGAAAGGTCAATGAAAAAAAATTTTTTAAAAAGACTGAGAAATAGTGATCAGAAAAGTAGGAGGGAAAATAAGACACTAAAGTCAATAGGAATCTAAATCACTTGATCGTATCACAGAGGAAGTAATGTGTTAGTATCTGCTTGCAAATCATGAGTTTTAAGAACTGAAAACAGCAGTGGACTTCATCGATGAAAGCTATTGGTAACTTACTAGTATTGGTGGAATGATGGGGACCAAAATCTTGATTTTAGAGAGAATAGGACGGGTGAAGATTGGAAACAGCAAATAGAATTTTGCTATAAAGGGAAGTAACAAAATCTGGTTGTTACTGGTGGAGAAATCAAGATCAAAATAAGCTATTCTGTTTTTCTTCAGATTGGAGTGTTATTGCATGTTTTCATGCTGATAGAAATAATGCAGTAGAGGAAGTAGAGGATAGTATCTAAAAGTTTAAAATGAATAATAGTAGGCTTTGTGTATTATTCAGAAAATCAGATAAAGCTTAAACTAAAATTATTTGTGAGAACAGAAATTGGGAGAGAGGTGGAGTAGTGTGGGACAAATTACTGTTGTTTTTATTGTAATCCTTGTTAGAATAACAAGTATAAAAGTACAGGTTTAATCACAAATCTGAGTTGAAACTATAACTTATTAACTCTGAATTGAAATGCCAGTAAAATGCAGCCGTTCTTCATAGTTATTTCCTACACAACCTAATTAGTTTGGGTAGCCAAATCAACTGTTTCACCCCAAGATTGGAACTGTAATTCTCCTTAACCTTTTGCATAGTTAGTATCATCCTTTGGATTGAGATTTTCCAGTTGTACCACAGAGTTGTACCATTGCGAATTCAGTAGTGACAATATACAGCCAATCTCAAAAATCCCTGAGGAAAGCCCAAGTATTTACTTTTTCCAGAATGTTTCTAAATGGGTAACAATAAAAGCAACCATGTAATACTTGTACTACCTAAGTGCAGTTGTTGTCAAATTGAAAGCTCCTCTGTGCTCTGTAGTGATACCTGACAAGCCATTGTCTCTCTTCAGTTCTTAGGACTGCAGAGAAACCTAGAAGCTGTCCATAAGTCGATCCCTCCATAGTGAGTTAAAGATCTATCCTACAGACACTATAATTCATTCCTATTTGCTATAGAAGTTTTAACTTGGAAGGACCCTTGGACAAGACTTTTCAGAATCAAAGGAGTTAAATAAATCTGCCAAGTTTATCCAGATTGTTAGTAAATGAACCAGATAAAGAACTTGGATATTCTAACTCTTGGTTCAATTCTGGTTGGCTGACAAACCAATAATCTTTTTCTTCTTCTCCATTGTCTACTCTTTCCAAGTCTTATTATCAGTTCCTCTTCATTAGCTTGATCTGTCTACCTACTCTCTAACCTCATGCTCTACCACTTCCATCTTGCTTACTCCTTTCTGACTAAAGAATCTCTTCTCCAAGGCCACTGAACTTTTTCTGCCTCCCACCCAAAAAGTAAACCATCCCATAAAAAATAACCACCATCTCTCACCTCAGTCTTCCCAGTTTTATCTTTTCCATATCGTTTATTGCCATCTGACTTACCAATATATTTATTCATTAATTCACATACTGTCTCTCCTCCCCTACTAGAATACAAGCTCCTTGAAAAACAGAGTTTGCTCATTTTGTTCACAACTGCATTCTCATACTTAGAAAAAATGACTGGCTCAGAGAAGTGACTCAATACTTGTTCAAAGAAGAAATGAATTTAATATAATAGGTTTGAACTCATATCTGGGTAGATAAATCCCGTAGCTGACAGAAACTTCATTTTCATTTCAAGTAGTCCTAGAATTTTTCTCCAAAATGAGCATACACTAGGATATAAAAAGTCTTGAAAATTACAAAAAGCATCAAATATTACATAATCACACAAAATAAAGTATAAAAAGGTAACTCAAAGTCTCCTCTTATTTGGATACTTTAACATTCTTTTAACAAAATCATGGGGAAAATAGAAGATGTAATGGAAATTTAACTATATTAAATTGGGCGAGATGCAGCTAAAACCATATAGGAGGGAAATATTCTTGAATGCTTGTTACAGTAAAGAAGAAATATTGATAAATAAGAAATAAGCATCCAATAAAAGAAATCAGATAAAGGGAATATAGGGAAATAAAATCAGACCATAAATATCATTTAAAAAAAAAGAAAGAAAAAAAAAAAACAGGCAAAGAAGAAATATCAACAAAATCCGAAAGTTAATGCTCCCAAAAGATGAGTAAGTTAGACAAAATTCTGGTGAGATTGTCTAAGAAAAAAAAAGAGGCACCCATACAAGCACACATTTAAACACAAAAATGTGTGCACACGCATACACACAAACATATCCCCATGCTACTATGGATAAAGGAAATTAACTGATTAATTGATACAACAAAGATTTTAAAATATCATATTCTATAAGTGATCCTATCGCATTAAAATGGAAAATTTAGATAAAATGAGAATTTGTGAGAACAATATAATTTACAAAAACTCGCTGAAGAACAAGTAGAAAAACTGAATAGTCTTATAATCATTTAAGAGAATGAAGAATGGAAGATAATCTACACATAACACACAAATAAATGTCATAGTCGGCGGGTAGGGAGATTTAGGTCCAGGTGGTTTTATAAGGAAATTTTACCCTACTTCTCATATACAAATGATCTCAATTTTATGCAAATTTTTCCCAAGAAAAATAAACCAAAACAAACAGTATATTGTTGATATCAATATTTAACAAGGACAGTACAAGAAATGAGTTGCTCAATACCACTTACGAACAAAATTTTACTTATGCAAAATTTTCAAAGAACATCTTAGCAAAATATGGTAATTCTTACCTATCTGTGCCTTCCACATGTGAAAATCTGCCCTATTCCAGCCTTGCCCATGAGTAAGTGAAAAAGTCTGCCTAATTCTAAAGTTATAAATAAGCATAGTAGCTTGCTCCTATAAACTATCCTTTTTAACTTACCTTTAATAAAAAGATAGTATTTTGGCCTCCATCTTTACACCTTTAGTTATCAAAGGATACTTAACACCATCTGGGAAAGGAAGAAGGGTGCAATTTACTAAGGTGCTATTCGTGGGTGTTTAATATATGGCAAGAACTCACTTAAAAATTTCATACTTGTTAGCTTATTTAATTTTACAATGTCTCCATATGGTGCATTATTTGAATGCTGTGTAAACCGAGAAATGTTAGAAGTAACTTACCTAAGATCATAGTAAGGATGGAGTCAGGATTCCAATTCTGAGGAAGTAAATTAATTGACTTTACAGATCAATGGCAAAAGAAAGGCATGTTAACCAAATGCAGCTTTAATTTATGGAAAATATTTCTTAGTTTATAAAGCCCTCAACTCAATTCCAAAAGCATCAAAGCATTCAGCATAAGAGAACTCCAGAACTTTTAGAAAAAAATAAAAAACAAAACAAAAAAAAACAAACATGAGAATATATCTTTGTGGCAGGATAGAGAATATTCTCATACACATGAAGCAAAAGATAAAACTTATAAATTTTGCCATATTAAATTGAAAAATTCTGCACAGCAAAAGAGATCAGAAACAAAAATAACTCAGCATGAAAGAAGATACTCACAACCCATATAACAGATAAAGAATTAGCAACTGGAAAACACAATGAACATCTTCGAATCAATAGAAATAAAAATGACGCAAACCCAATAAAAACGATCCAAGAATGCAAGTGGAAAATTCACAGTTGATTAAATAAAAATGAATAATAAGTATTAAAGGTCCAATATCACTGGTAAAAAGTTAAATGCAAATGATAACAGTAAGAATCCCTCTCACATCCAGCTGACTGTCAAAATAATGAGGATGGGAACATAAGGTATTGATGAAAACATAACAGGGACTCTTGTTATTAGAAGATAAAACCATAGAGTAATTCTGGTTAGCAATTTGTTTAAAGGAGGCACATCTTATAACCCTGAATTTTACTCTAATTGGTTACCCTGGAGACAGTACCCCACATGTTCAAGGAGACATGTAGAAGAATGTTTCTGCAATATTAATCATAATACCAAAAACAAATAGGAAAAACTCTGAAATGTCTCTTGGAAAAAGAATAGAAAAATTAAATGGTGTTGATTAGTACAATGGAATATTTGACGGTAAAGTGAAACAGATTATATCTACATGCATCAGCATGAATAATCTCAAAATTAAAGTTGAGTGAACTACAAAGACTTTTAAAAATACAAAATGAACCCATGTGTGTAAAATATGAACACACACAGTTGAAGGGAGATTTAAAATGGAGTTAAATGAACCTTAAGTTTTGGCAGATTTCATTTGCGTAGGCCTCTTTCCAGGGAGGATTTTTTTTTTTTCCTGAGTATTAACACATGGTTAAATATAAAATTTCTAGTTTTAGGATATGGAAAGGTAGGCAATACAGAGAGAAATTATTAATGATGTGCATACTTGATAAGTAAAATATTTACATTTATTTCTCTTAACAAATGAAGAGGAAGTAAGATGGTGAAGCAGTAAGCATGCATTACCTTCTGGAGACAGGTCAGTCAGTCCCTCAGCAGAAGCTGCTGCTTTCCAGCGAAACTTATGGCCTCCACTAGCAAGGGTTCCTTCCTCCTGAATCCTCAGGTATATGGAGCAAAAATCTGTATCAGTATAATAACAAGGAAGCACATGTATGAAGTAGTAAGTTTAATACACTCCAGCTATCAATAATAAAAATAAATTTAGCTCATCCATGCCAGAAGGATAACAATTTTCTAATTGCTCTATAAAAATGATAAAAAAGTGTCACGGGAAGAGGTAATCAAGGACTAGGTGGTCACAGATGTCGAGATACATGTATTGTAGAGGTAGATCAGGCAATTTATTTTAAAATAGTATATTACTTTTGTGGATTGTGAAATACTTGTGATATTTATCAACTCTGTACATTTTTAAATATGGCATGATTTTTTTCTCCTTCTACACAAATACTTTCGCATCTGACTTTGTTTTGTAATTATGTATTTGTTTCTCAAATAAGGGCCCCAGGGTACACACACAAAACACTTATAATGCTTTTTATATACATGATGACATCACAGGAAAGATACACGACTCTAAAATATGGGTTACTGGTGGGGAGGAAAAAAAAAGGAGGGGTTAATGGAATCTGTATTATTTTTCACTTTCAAAGACAGATTCGATCTACATATGGCTAAATGTTAGCTTCTGTTTAATCTTGGTGGTGGGTACATAGGTGTCTGTATTACTTTTGTACTTTATGTATTTGAAATTGTACTTAATTTTTTTTAATTCATGCTATTAATAGGAAACTATTCACGTGAAAATTTTAAGCTACTGCTATAATAGGTCACATATTTGACAAAGTTATTTTATCTTGGGTAATTTATCCTAAGGTAAAAATAAAAAGAACACTTTACATGTATAAAATATTTACCATTTCTAATGACTATGATTTTAAACATATGACAAGGCAATGTGCTAAGCTCTAAAGGCATTTCTTTATTGCTATATTTCTTTTTTTGTAAATGTGCCATGCTTATATTACTGATGTTTTAAAGAAAAAAATTCTTTAGAATGTGACTGGTTGAATTTACAATTCAATGGGCTGTACAATTCATGCATGCATGCATGCATACATTCATTCATTCATTTAAATATCTACTGAGCCCTATGTTCTAATGCTCCTGCTGGGCATAAAGATCTAGCCCCAAATTTTGCAGATCTCACAGTTGACTGAAGAAGACAGACAATGAGTAAACCAGAATATAAATAAGTATTGATTATACATTATGATAAATGTTCTGAAAGGAAGAGCCTGTTGCTACAGTAAGTTGAGCAAGGGGGTGAGGAAGCTACTTTAGGAATACCTCTCTTTGGAGATGATATTTTAGCACAGACATAGAGGCTGACAAAAAATCCAGTGTTCACTGAATTTATCAATAATGAAAATAATGATCCCAAAATTTTGAAGCTGAAAAGATTGGAGATGTAAATGCCATTGGCAAAATGAAGGAGATCAATTATAGGAGCCATTGTGAAAAATCAGGGGATATTACAAATTCTATTATTAGTGTATTGATTTTGAGATGTTATTAGAAAATCACTCCTTGGAAACAATCTCAGTAGAGAAATGGTATAATCAGCCAATGGAAAAACAGATATAAGTTAAAATAAATTAACTGGATCTATATATAAAAAAATAGAAAAAATTAGGAACATAATATTAATTGAAAGAGCAAATTATGAAATATGATTTAGACAACGTGAAACAATTTATACAAAGTATACAAATACAAAATAGTACTACATATTAGGAGTTCATATATATAGTAAAAGCATAAAATATGCATGGAATACATGTATATTTTATAGGACATTGGTTATTTCTAATGACAGAAAAAGGAAGTGGGGTTGGGGAGGTATTTAAATATATCTGCAATATTTCAATTAAAGAACAAGATTTGAAGCAAATATATCCAAATGTCAATCTTAGAGTGGATACCCCAGGTCAGTTATATTATTTTTCATACTTTATGACCTTGAAATATTTCATAATTTTGAAGAGCAATAAACAAAAAAAAATTTTTTAAGATTTTTTATTTATTTGACAGAGAGAGACACAGCAACAGAGGGAACACAAGCAGAGGGAGTGGGAGAGGGAGAAGCAGGCTTCCAGCAGAGCAGGGAGCTGGATGTGGGGCTGGATCCCAGGACCCCTGGATCATGCCCGGAGCCAAAGGCAGACGCCTAATGACTAAGCTACCCAGGGGCCCCAACAAAAATTTTTAAAAAGCAATAAAAATTAATGAAGTAATAGCATGAGTCTGTATCTTACATTTTACTTTTGGTGGCCAGACAAGGAGGTAACTAAGTCAATGTCTCTGGTTTTAGCATGATTACATAATGTCAGGATTCAGGTGGAAATAATAGAAAGAAAGCTAGGTAGAGCTGACCCTTGAACACGGCAGGGGCCAGGGGTGCTGCTCCCCTCCACCCTATGCAGTCGAAAATCCCCATATAACTCTTGATTCCCCAAAAACTTAACTACTAATAGCTTACTGATGACTGAAAGCCTTATGGATACCATAGTCTATTAACACATATTTTGTATTTATTCTTACAGTAAAGTAAGCTAAAGAAAATGTTACTAAGAAATTCATATGAGAAAATATATTTACAGGACTGTACTGTAAAAAAATCCATGTAAAAGTGGACCTGCGCAATTCAAACTTGTGTTGTTCAAGGGTTGACTCTATTTTAAACAGAATGACATTTACTAAAGAGAATCAAATACTTACAAAATCACTGGAAGGCCGAGAAGCTAGTCTTCTAGGAATGAGACCACAACCACACTACAAAACTAGCTCACCGTAAGAGCTGCTATCTTGACTATAACAAATGTGAAAGTGGGAACTCACCCCCCAGGAATTACCAGCTCCACAAACATGCAACCTTAGCTTCCCTCCAGGAGTCAGGAAGTCAATATTTAACTACCTTACCCTGCCTCTTAATTCACACACCCGATGAGGCACAATGAAATGCTTGGAGGGTCTCAATGAGGAGACTATGACAACCATGCTCCCTTCCTTCTGTGTTTGTCAGTAGTGAGGAGACTAAGAAGCTTAAATCAACATTTCCAACATCTGATGAGCGTTCACTGAAACTTCCAACACCTGATGCTTCACAATGGCTCCTGGAATTGATCTCCAGCTAAAGTAACTGCAAAAAATTCCAGAGCCTTCCTGATCAAACTTTTCCAGCAGTCATAAACGTATGACTCTGCTTCCTCTCACATTCCAACCGAATCAGATAAACTAAATGAAATCATGAACCCTCACTGCAAAAGGGTTTGAGAAATGCAGATTTAAGCTTCTCAATCTCCACACTACTGACAAATACAGAAGGAAAGGAGAGTGGCTGCCATAGACCCCTCAAGACCCTCTAAGCACTTTATTGTATCTCGTAGAAAGACAAGGGAGCTTTTGACATTTCTATTACAGTCAGTCCTAAAGCCAGGTACAGTATAAATAGGGGATAATATCTGGAATGTTTAGAAAGAAGCATGTACTCCTTCCAAATTCAAATGTCAGCGATAAGACCAGGTGGCTGTAGAATAGCAAAGAGCAGCTGATCAGTGTTGGTTAGTAGCCAAGCGAATGCAGGGTATCTGGGAAATAAAGAAACAGATTTTGTTTCCACACTCATTAGGAAATTCCATTTGGAGATCTAGCAGCTGTTCATGGCGATAAGAAACCTCAAAATTGTTTTCTTTTAAAATCCATAATAAGCTGAATTTATACAATCTACCTAAAGATTTTCACTTGTTAAGCTTGGGTGCTGAATTTTAATTGTCCAGAGGTCTTATTTTCTGGCTCATTTCCTTTGTCATTTCATTTTCACTTTTATCTCCTTATAACATTCCTGGGTGCAAGAGAACATTACTCTATACTTGTCATTAAGTAATGTCAGTTAATCCTTCAAGTCATGAAGAAAAGAGCCAAATGAAACTTACCTCCTTCCAAATTCCTGCATGGACAGATAGGGAGAAGAGTATAGGCAATATTCATTCTGAAAGCACTAATAAGATCAAGAAATTCTTCTCCCATGTAGAATGTTAATGAGCAAATTATGTGCTACAAGATCCAGGAATCCTGTGAAAGCATGGACTATATCACCCTCCAGTGCCATAAAGTAGCTAAAATACAGCTCTGTGTGATATTAGTTGCAAAATGGCCCTCATTTTTCACCTTTCCCTGTATCTGTACTCTTTGCCACACAACTTTATAGTGCCCTTCTACTCCAATTCTAACCTTAGCCATGTGGCTTGCTTTGGTTAGCAGGAAGTCAGTAAATGTGACCAAAGTGAGTTTTGAAAGATGCTTTTTCAATTGGTCTTGCCTACTTTTGCACTTCTGCTATTGTTATAAGAACATGCCAGGCTGGACTGCTAGAGGATTAGGGATAATGGAGCAGTGCCAACTCATTGACTTCATGCCAGTCAAGGCCATCCTAGATCAGCCAGGAACCAGACAAGTCCCATATACATCTATCTATGAGCCCAGACAGTGGCAGCAGAGCTGCCTGGATGTGGATGCATGCGTGACCCTGGGCCAAATTAGCTAAATCATGCAACCATATGAGCTAATTAATGTCTCTAATGAATGGTCTGTTATGTAGCATTCATGTGGCAATCGATAATTAGTGCAATAACCAATGAGTATTAAATGATGGTGAACTGATGATTATACATAACATACAAGATATTTAAGTTTCATTTAATTTCCTGAAAATGAATTTAGGATACCAAGAAATCAGATCCATAAGAAAATGTTCAAATTACTCAGTCAGCAAAATGTTTCTTTCTTGCATTTCAAAAAAGTTCTATTAGTGACCCTCATCATGATCAGGAGATCTTTCCAAAGTTCTAATATTTGAAGAGAGCAGTTATATATGCAATTTTTTTTTTTTAGTTTTTTATTTAAATTCAATTTAAATAACATATACTGTATAATGAGGTTCAGAAGTAGAATTTAGTGATTTATCAGTTGCAGACAACACCTACTACTCATTATATCAAGTGTCCTCCTTAATGCCCATCACCCAATTACCCCACATCCCCACCGACCTCTCCTCAGCAAACCTGTTTATTTCCTGTAGTTAAGAATCTCTTATGATTTGCCTTCCTCTCTGTTTTTGTGTTATTTTTCCTTCCCTTCCCCATGTTCATCTGTTTTATTTCTTAAATTCCACATATGAGTGAAATCATATGGTATTTGTCTCTGACTGACTTATTTTGCTTAGCATAAATATCCTCTAGTTCCATCCACGTCGTTATGTGAAATTATTTTTTAACACATGCTTTGACTTCCTACATCATTTTAGGCAACCATATATTTGCCAAAATTCTTCCTAAGTGGAGGTAATAAGAAAATTTTAGTGTGGGGAAAACCCAAGATGTCCTGCAATACTGAGTTTTGAAGAGAAAGAATAAAAGTCCAGGCAAAATGGTTGGGTAGAGCTTATTTTCAGCTTTCTTTCATTTCACTTCTCCTCCCAGCACACAGGGAGGAGTGTCGTGCTCCTCCCTTCCTCACCAAAGAACACCACAGAAAATAATTTAATAGTATCCTGACAAAGGACACTCTCATTTTCTGTATCTGTCCTATTTCCTTGACTACCATCAAAACTTATAAGTCTTGTGTCTTCATAGCCATTCTTGGACTTTTAAACTTTGCCTGTGTATAGGATTTTTTAGAAACAAGACTCCAAGTATCGTGAAGCATTTTTTTTATGTTCAGTTAGCCAGCATATAGTATATCATAAGTTTTTGTTGTAATGTTTAACAATTCCTTAAGAAATGAAGACTTTACAAAAAAGCATGAAATTACAATAACATAATGGTAAAAAAAATAAGTGTGAAAAGAGAATGATGGCAATATAGTAAAATGGTATCAAAGTGTGCTGTGCACAGAAAGAAAAGACTTAGAGGTAAGTTTTATGCATAATAATTCAAAGTGGCAAGAAATTTGACAAAATATTGTTGACAAAATTTTGTTGACTGAACAAAAGAGAAATATCTTTTATAAGGTTAGCATGATCCATAAAATAAAAAAATGCTGGTTACTTAGAGTAAATAAACTTCCTGAAAATGATCTGGAACAAAAATCTTCCATGTATGTTTATTTGGGTGAGTGACCTCAAGTATATCCCTAAGATAGAGATTACAGTAAGACAGTTTTTTAAAAATTCCTACATGAATGCCACAGTAAAAGCAATGATATAAATGGTGAAAAATGTAGTGAAATTGTGCCACTTTCTGACTGTCAGATTGATCCAGAAACAAACTTGAGATTACCTAGAGAGATAAAGGAATCTCTTATCCTTCAGACATTCTGTTATAAATATAGCTTCTCACATCCTAACTCTTGGCTCATAGACATTTTAACGTTGTATTTTCAGATGCTGAAATAAGTTGAACTGGTAAGAAAATGTGATGTCACTTGCCTTACTGAAAAAGTAGCACTATCTACTTCTTAATTGTTTCTGAGTTTGCAGCAAAATGCATTTGTAGGTAATAAACAATTTTTTTAAGATTTTGTTTTTTAGTAATCTCTACACCCAATGTGTGGCTTGAACTTACAACCCTGAGATCAAGAGTCACATGTTCTGACTGAGCCAGCCAGGTACCCTTTAAAATAAATTTTTAAAAGTGAATAAAATTAGATGAAATAAGAGAAGGAGAAAAACCATAAGAGACTCTTTAAGAAACAAACTCAGGGTTGCTGGAGGGAAGAGGGGTATGCAGAGGGGGTAACTGGGTGACGGGCATTAAGGAGGGCAAGTGAGGGGCACCTGGGTGGCTCAGTGGGTTAAGCCTCTGCCTTTGGCTCAGGTCATGATCTCAGGGTCCTGGGACTGAGGCCCCGCATCAGGCTCTCTGCTTAGTGGGGAGCCTGTTTCCCCCCCCTCTCTCTGCCTCTCTGCCTATTTGTGATCCCTCTCTCTCTGTGTCAAATAAATAAATAAAATCTTAAAAAAAAAAGAAAAAAAGGAGGGCAAGTGATATGGTGAGCCCTGGATGTTGGATGCAACTGATGAATCACTGAACTCTACCTCTGAAATTAATGATATACTATATGTTAATTAATTGAACTTAAAGTAAAATTAAAAAAAAGAAAAAAGTGAATTAATACAATACAAACATGGTGACATTTAACAGTTTGATTCTATGATTCAATTTTGTACTTCGCTTGGTTCGATTGTCAATAGAGTGTTATGTGTACTCCCCAAAAGATCTGGTTCTAGACTAGCCCTTCCAATTATGAGTTGTGGGATAATAGTCCATTTACTTACTTCCTTAAAGCTAATTCTTTATTCAAAAATGGAGCAAAAAAATAATAACCAATTCAATAAGGTGTTACAAGAATTAAATAAGTTGTTATATTCAAAATGCCTCATACACAGTAAGCACTCAATACACATAATTAACAGTAGTGGTGGTCATTTGCATCAAGTTTGGTATCATCAATGCCACCACCACAACGACCATCTCCATCATCCTTGCCTTGAACTGCATTGCAGAAGGGAGACAATCCCTTAGAAAAGTATATGGTAGGTTTATGATTGCATTCAGAAACTTACCCGTTGAAAGACTTTATTTCCCTTTCATATAACTTTGAGCACTCACCCTGGCCATCTTACGATAAAGAAAATAGAGAGCAATTATAATGCAACTATTCCAAAATCACATTAGATAAAAAAATAAAATCTACCTCCGGAGAAATAGAATTCAATTGTAGATTGTTAAGTATCAATGGGCAAGATTAATGGGGAAAATATCTTATCAGGTAATGCCACCTTAATAACATTTTATTTATAGATTTTGTGTTTTGTATTACTTTGGAAAGTAAGATTTTTATTTTCTGGAGTAATAACTTCTTTTTCTAACTACTCTTCTCTAAAAGTGTTTGATCACCCATTCCTTTATTTATTCAAACATCTCTCAAGTGCCAAATTTATGTCAAGCAGGCACTAGGAATAAGAAAGCAAGGTAGATCTTGCCCACAAGGAATTCAGAAGGGGTGGGGAGGGGAGGGAGAGGGGCTGGGGAGATATGCTAGAGAACTGTACAGCTGGCCCTAAGAGAAAGCACACACTATAATAAAAGCACACTTGAAGTGCTATTAACAAAAAGAGCAAAGAGAGCAGTTTATTATGGAGAAGGGTTAAGAGGAGAAGTCAAAGAATTTTTAGGACTCTGCACAATTTCTTCTAAAATAATGTATAGATTCAATATCCATAATTAAATGGCTTCCTTTCTATATATTTGTAACTGTTTGTAATAGTAATTTGTAATTCATGAGCCTATTTTCCATCGATTAGATTTTTTTGTTTCCCAGAGATGATAAAATATAATAAAATTATAGAATTTTAAAGACAGGAATGACCCTAAAAAAGCTTTAGCCCATTATTACAGTTGATTTAAGACAAAACAAAGCAAAACTGTTCTCAGATAGTTGAAGATATGTCCAATTTGGGGACACATATTTGGGTGGGAGGAGAAGCAAGGCTACACCTTGTGTCTCCCACCTTAATCCCGGGTCAGGATTTGGTCTGTAGAAATGGCTCCTTTTTTTTTTTTAATCCTTAAATCTGCATTTCATTCAGTGCCTGGTAAAATGCTAACCTAACCGTCAGAGGTTGTTTACAAGAGATGCTTGTAAAATAATGGCTAGACTTCTTTTGGCCAAAACAGGACAAAATCCAGAGCAGCACCACACCACTTTATTAAAAATGTGTGGATATTTTGAAACTGTTAATATAGCTCCACAAATTCATACCTTATGCCTCCAGAGTAATTTATGCACTGCCAAACCTCGTGCAAATCTCATTTCACAAACCATGCTTAAGGAATACTGAAATTGGTGCTATTCACACAGCAGTATTAGCAAACATATTTGTCCTATGCTAAATATATCTTTGTCATCTTTATTATCTACTAGTGTGGTTTTGCTTATTACTGACAAGAAAGATTTATTTAACTATTTTCTTATGGCCTTCAGATCTACAGAAACCACAGAACAAATTTATCTTGTTTTCCATTAATTTATTCTCTACCTTGCTGTTATACTGTCAGTTCTATTACTATAGATTTTGGCAACTATCCCAAGATGTCCATTAGGCTTAGTTTAAAAAAGAGACGAAAAGGAATTGACAGAGGCCATGAATCCCCCAAAATTTCTTTTGTTTATAAGTGTCTTTTTAATAAAGAAAAGAGCTTTTAAATTTATTAGACATGCTTGATAAAAGCTATCATTCTGTGAACTATATACTTAGGCTACATTTTAATAGCCTTTTTGGGTAAGTTACTCAACTGATTTTTTAGCTTTAGTAAATAAGTATGATCCTACACACAAAGATTCACAAGCAAGTTGTTAATATTCACAAATGATACATAAACTTAACTTTGCTTCATTAGTTAAATGTCTGCACACTTGACATAAGCTTGAGAGTCAATCATCTTTCTATATCTTTTGATGAAAAAGAGCTACTTTCTCAATTGCTATATTGAAAGTATTACCAGACTCAATATTCTGTTTTCACACTTTGAAATAAGAAATTTCACTTATTATTAGGAAACTGTATCATATATGATCATTGCTTGAAAGTCACCAAGAAATTGTACCTACTATTTCTAAAAATCATAAGTCAAGGTTAATTTTAAGAACATTCATATAAATAATAAGTGTAAATACTATATATGATTTGAGAGAGCTCACTATTTTGTACATTGATCTGATAGTATTGCTGGAATTCTAGAGAGATTTTAAAGCTATTATTCTAAATGGAATCTGTTTTAATTGGGAACTATAAGTTTTTGAGTACATCTTTCTATCTCTATGACTCGTTCTTTAGGGTTTCAGCTTGTATAATATTTGCACATAAAGATGTTTATATTTCAGAGTTCTCATATCAACAATATAATCTTTTTCATGAAGCATTCAAAGAGCTTTATGAATATTTCACTACATATTCCTATCTCAAATTGCTATAATGAGAAACTCTCTTGGAACGTTTTGGTTGAAAACATAAATTCCACCCAACAATGTCTAGTTTCTGTCAAAAGTAAATTTGGAGTCATATACTACTGAAAATTCAGGATAGATTTGACTTAAGCTATGTTATATTCAGGGTACACAGTATGCCATCAGGCTTCAGTCTTCATTCCTGAGTGATCTTCATTCATAGGAATGTTTTTCCTTTGTTGTCAAATATGATCCCTGCAAGCACTAGGGTTACTAATATTTCCAGAGAAAAGAGCCCTATTTTTCTCTTAAGTCCAGTAAAACAGCTCCACGGGTCACTCTTACTGGCTCGCTTGGGTCACGGGCCCATTTTTGAATCAGTAACTGTGGCCAGGTTGTGAACTATTTTGCTGGACTGGTCTTGGGCCACATACCTTGCACAGAGGCCAGAAGGAGGAATCGGCCTTATCAGAGCCACACTAACTGAGAGGGGGTAAAGTAGTGATTTCTTAAAGTCAACTAGTACAGGAGCATATTACTTCAGCCTCATATAGCCACGAATGACATTTATAGCTTCATCTTTATCTCTGCTTTTGGAGATTTTAAAAAAGAAAATGTGATATCTCCAAGACATTCAATAAACCCATCGACACACCTAACAAGAACCATATTATGACATTTACAGCATTGTTGGAAATCTGTACTCCTTACCAGATTCTCTGAATCCTGCCAAATGCCAAATGCCTGAATTTCAGAGGTAGCATTTTCTATCTACTATCTATTGAAAGCTAAGACGAGTATAGAAGGAAACCTTGCATGAACTTTTTAACTCAGAGTTGGTTGCTACTTCTTTAGGTCATAGCTATACTTCCAGGAACTGAAGACTTCAATTAGGAAATGAAGACACATATAGCAGAAGACTGACTGTGGATATTCAACTTTTGAATAATGATTATCCATTTTACAGTCAACCTAAAGGGCATTCCACCACTCAATATCATAATGATTTCAATATATTTCTTTTCTCTCTCAAGGCAATAGCCAGAAGAGTGAACAGGATCTCAGGCAGTCATATCGGTTGGCCAAGGAACACATAATACTTGCAGAGAAAGAAACAAGAAAAGGATGCTCTTCTATTTAACAGTTACACACTGGTGCCTATTATGTGTTGTATTCTGGGAATAAATCAATTAAACAAACAAAACTCCTGTCCTTATGGAATTTGTATTCTAATGGGTCAAGACATATTGAGCCTATTGTTAACTTTCCTTTTCTCTTTTGAAGTGGGAGTTTGTTCTAAGTTTGTCTCTAACATTGCACATTAGGCATCTTGGCTTATTAAATTTATTAGTACTGATAGAAGTACTGCTTGAGATATGATCTGGGCATGATGCAGAGTAACTTGAGGAGGCCTTGACTTAAGCTATGATATCACACAGCAAGTCTGAACTCGGAGAAGAGGAACCCCATGCTATCCCACTCTCACCCTCTTGTTTGTCAGGCTTAGTATATTTTTATAAATAACAATTCTGTAAAAATCATAGTTAGCTGGATAGTGTTTAATATTTTTTCCTGATTGTAGAGGAGGAAGAGATTTTGTGGTTATATGTGGAATATTTAAAATACATTAATGGTGACATTTTGATAATCTATGTACAGAAAGAAAAGCAAGAAAGAATGTGTGTTGAGAATTGGTTGAAAGTAGATATGGGAGTATGCTATCCAGCCAAACAGAGGACTGTATAGACATAGGGTCCCCTCCTTCTGAAAAATGCCTTTCTCACCCCATCAACATGATTCCTACAAGAATCATGTTCTTGTATGACCCCACCCCAACTCTGGCCACAGACTATTGATTCAGACATATGTTTGCATGATCCAAACCAGGAAAATGGGTAAAATTCCTGGTGTTTTTAAATTTTTGATTAAAATAATCATTTCTTTCCCCTATGGCTAAAGACACCATATTTAGAAACTATTGGTTTCATGTTTTGAAACACAAAGAGAGAAGCTGCCTGAGAGATAAGGCCACCGCAAAGAGAAACAATAATGAGAGGAAGCAAGCTCTAATGGCATCTATCGCCCAATTTCAAGTACTTCAGATAAATTTCTCTTATTACTGCAGATGGTTCAAGTTGGTCTTCTATCATTGACAAATAAAATGTACCTAACTAATGCACAATTAAATGTCATTAGTGTCCTTAAACGTCCTTAGACTTTGTCCTTACAGATTTCTAGTTTCTTTTCTCTGTGTTTCACCTCTTGGTCTTTTTTAGCTCCTTCCTGTTTAGTTAGGAAGTCAATTAACCAATTCTGCCAAAATTGCATCTAGACTAGAGTTTCTAATTGCAGCTAAACTAAGATTCCTAATTGCATTGAAATTAAGTTTAAATGCACTTTGTGACAGTATGGACAGTTCTCTTCTGATCAGAATGCCTGAACATTGCTGAATAGACTTGTGACAGCTATTTTGATAGCTTGAGGTCTTTTCGCTTTCTTCTATAGAGCACATTTCACATATGTGCGGTTTATTAGTGTGATCAATTGTCCTGGTTTGCTTGAGACCAACGGGCAGGGTTTTCAGTGCTAAAACCAAAAGAAAAAAAAAAAAAATCCCAGGCAACCTGGAACAAGTTTGTCACACTGGTCTAGAAATAGTCACACTCCCATGAAAATGGGAGGCACCACTGTATGTATCCTTGAGGTAAGTACTTGGGCTCTGGAACTGGATCTCTGGGTGAAAATTTTGACTCTGCTATTTACTGTGTCACTTTTCTCAAATTACCTAATCTGTTTGTATGTCAGTTTTCTCCACCTATAAAATGCAAGTAATAATGATGCCTATTTCTTAAATATAATTTGAGCGTTAGATTAGTTAATCTATGTAGCCTGAATATAATGCAAGGACTCAATTTTGTCTGCTATTGTTGTTATTATTTTCTAGTTGCTATGGCTAAATCAATGACATACAATTTAAAGGAAGTTTCAAGATTGGACTGCCCACAAGTCTTGAGTAAAACATATATCCTAAAATACTTTAAGTCTTTACTACTATCCAAATTTTAGTTCTTAGATTAATTTTACGCAGTGTCAGAAGAGGGTTTTTTTTTTTTCCAATCTCACTTTCCCTAATCTGCATCATATCATTAGAGATTATTCTGTATTTAATTTAAAAATGAAGCACTTCATTTGCCCCAAAGAAATTCCCTACTCTTTCTTTTCCTGTGACCATACAAAAAGAAAATGAGGGAAAGGAACAAAAAGAGGAGGAAAAAGCAATCAAATAGTCATAAAATGTCCTAATGGTCATGTTCTAATTAGAAAAGAATTTGGTATTTGCTCTGAATCAAAATCCAATTTACACTGAATCTATATCTAATGACTTTCTATTTATCCTTTTCCTAAAAGAACCCTTTTAGAAGACCATTTCATACAACACAACAGTTTTAAAATATTAAAAAGAACATGACACTGTCTTTTTAAGTATAATAAAAGTTGATTTCACACACACAAAAATAATAACAATAATGGCTTTTACTTTTTAATGGGGGACTTGGTGAGTCCAAAGACTGGATTAAAAGTATTTTGGATCTCATGTTTGCCTTTATAGTACTTTATGACTTAGGTACTCTTCTTACCTCTTTATTTAAAAGATAGAACTCTGCAGATAATAATTAATTTCTTAAGTAATATAACTAGAATTTGAATATGTATTTTGCGTTATTTTGCTCAGGCTAAATTTGTAATTTGCTTATTCTATTACTTATAAAATGTTTGTCAAGTTCCAGTTCTAACATTCTTTCAGGGTTGCCATAATTAAGTTACTTTTGGACTACATGAGATGGCCCCTATTGGTATACCCAGTGTCACCTAGATTTGGGTAACAGTTCTTTCAATCAGAGTGGGGGGGGGGGGGTCTGAGAAGCTGTTTATCTGTCAGATATGCTCTGCTTATCTGTCTTACCACTGATTCTATTCTGAAATTTTATCGTGATTTCAGTAACTAACCCAATTTCCTGTGGCTCCAAACCGAAGTCCTCGCTAGCCACTCTACTTTGTCTTTGACAAGATCTATGCCTCGCCCCACCCTGCCCGACTCTTTCAGGTACTAGGTCAGCAAACTAAGACCAGCAGGTCAAATCTGGCTTACCACCTGTCTTTGTAAATAAAGTCGTACTGACACAGAGCCATGTCATTCATTTATATGCTATATTGACAGAGGTGGGTAAATGCAAAAGACACTATATGGACTGTAAAGCCTAATTATTTACCATCTAAATATAAAAGTTTGCCAGCTCTTGGTCAACTAAACTGTTGACCCCAAACCAGTTGGATTCCTCTGGTGCAGTTTTCCATTCACCAGGTTGATACTTACTGGGGGTTTTGCCTGTTAGTTGAGAAGCCTTCATGCTGGCACTTCTCCTCAAACCTCATAATTCCTTCCATAATTATCTCCTTGGTTTGTCTATACTCAATGTCATGGTCATTGCATCTGGGCTATAAAGCCTCATGTATAACATGTTTCAATGAAACAACTTTGTGTTATCCCTCACTAGTCTACTTGTTCTAATCGGCACAACAAGAAGGTGAGATAAAATGTGTTGGCATCCTACAAATGGGACAATGATGTCACAGATGGGTTGACTTAGGGAAATGGAGTCATTAATTCTTTTTTTCTCTCCCAACAACAAATACCATTTCCAACATATTTTCATGGTGCTTTTATTTCCTTATTTGGAAATGGTATTTAGGAAGGGGAAATATAGAAAAATTCTTTTATTTTTGACATGTTGTGACCTTTATTTTTAAAAAAGTAATAAGAGCAGAATTCTGAATAAGACTCCAATACACACATCTTTCCACAGGAGGCTAGGATTTCATCAGGCAGGAAAGCGATTAGAGCATAATCACTGTTATATCAAATTAAAGCATTTAAAAAAATCATAGCCACAGCTGTAGAACTCCCACTGAAAAAGAACTAAAATTAAAAATTCTCAGGTCCGTAACTGTGACTCCCTATTGGTGGGCTGCACTTCAAGATCCCCTGCCAACCCACTGAAGTTTGCATGACTGTTCTTTGAGGCAAGAAATTTCCCCTTATTTCTTAATCCTAACTGGGCTAGTTAGAACAGGGCAGGCTGCTGCTGATTAAGACAACTCCCTGGGGATTTGGAACCAAGCAATGAACTGTGCAACTGAGGTCTGGTGCTTAGGGCCAGGATATCTCAGGGATGTGGCTGTTTCTAGAATAAGCAGAAGGCCTGCAAATTCTTGGATAAAGACTGCTTCAGTGACTTCCTTATAAATAATACCTTCACTGGCACAGATTATAGGAAAAACAATGTTCCCACTTGAACTTATGGAGCTCTCTAGTCACTGTAAATTGGGAAAACAGGGGAAGTAGTTGCTTTATAATAAAGGATTTGTATTCCATGGTCACTGTTACCACAGAGAGCATGAACCACATTTTATTTCTGATATGATACAGAGCTCTCCTTGAGAAATTTGAAGCTGAGAACAGCACCTGTTGTACATTGGTGATTTTCCCCTTCTGGTAGATTCAAGTTGCTGGCTTGATCTTCTGATTACTGAAAGCTGTTTCTCATCCATCTGTCATAACATATAACAAGATATTTAAAAGAATGTCTGACAACCAATATGAAAAGCTATTTAGTTCCTAGTCTAGCTTTTCCAAATGGTAGTACATTGATCAGCCAGGCAGTTTAATGAATCTGCCGTCCTGCATCAGCAGTTCTTCTCTAAATTAAGTCATATTCCATATAAAAGCCTTATTGTTATTCACGGCGCTTCCCAGCCACAGCTGTAAGATTCGATTAACTCAATATGTTCCTATGAAGAACAGCTTGTTGGGGGAAGGCAATGTGAAAATGCACAGGGCAACAACACAAGAATGCAGGATTCTGTTTTACTAATAAAGTTTCAAGGTGTATTCTCATATTCTTGTAATGTCTCTTTTCAAAGGCTTTTCCTTTGGAGTCTAAAGTTTTATTGCCCTCAAATGATGTAGTTAAGAGTTCTTTTAAAGTGAGAAGACAAGTTACAGGAGACTGTTTTAGCTAAGAGTAGCGTGTTACACATATAAGGCCTGGAATAGTCAGTAAACTAAGCAAGTTACCCTCATTTATCCAATGACATTAATATAGAATGGAGTTACACCATCTTCGTTCTTGTTTCTGCATTTAAATTATGGATTCTGTCATTTTCATCCTGTCAAAATGTGTAGGTAAATTAAGAAGTGGTATAGAAATTGTTTGTAAAAAAGACCAACCTCTATTCAATTCCAGGCTCTCCTGTTCACCTTGTATATGAACTAAGCTATCACGAAACTCCTCTGTAAAATGAGTCACTACTTCCTTGTTCATTTCACAATGCTGTTATGTCTCTTACTCATTTTTGTATCTTCAGGAGCTAGACCAATGCCTGGCACATGGTGGGCAGTGAAAATTTTTGAGAAATGAATTAAGGTTCTGTAAATCCCTATAAAGCTTCATATGCTAGTATTATTAAAACATTTTAAACCACTGAATGTGACTGATTGGATTATTAGCCCATGTCCTTCAGCCTGCCCTTTTTCCTCACCCTTTGTCATGTGACTCTGCAGTTCTTCCCACCACTGACAGAATAGATCTCTTTATCCCCTTGATTTCTGGTTTGGACATGGAACAGATGTTGACAAATGGAAAATGGGTAAAAATGGCAGTGGTTCTAGTTAAGCCTGGATCATAAGAGGCATTGCATGTTCCAGCTTGCTCTTTTGCCCTTTGCCATTACCATCAAAACATGACTTGGGGTGCCTGGGTGGCTCAGTCATTAAGCATCTGCCTTTGGCTCAGGTCATGATCCCAGATTCCTGAGATAGAGCCCCTCATAAGGCTCCCTGAGCAGTGGGGAGCCTGATTCTCCCTCTCCCTCTGCCCCTGCTTGTGTTCCCTCTCTTGCTGTGTCCCTCTGTCAAATAAATAAATAAAATCTTAAAAAAAGAAAAGAAAGGAAAAAAAAAAGAAAGAAAAGAAAAGAAAAGAAAACATACTTAACTAACCCATTGATCCAAGATGGATGAGTGCCATGTGAAACATTTCCAAACTAAACCTGCAGGTGAACGCCTTTCAGTCAAGCTCAGACTGGAGTAGCTGAGTCTTTACTAAACTGCAAAATCATGAGCAAAATAAATGTTTATTGCCCTGTGCCCCAGAAGTTTTGTAGTTATTTGTTAAGGCAGCTATAGTTAACTAATACACTGTGCAATTTAAATACTTAGTGATTGTGCATTGTGTTGTAACATACTTGTAGGGAAGGAAAACTGAAAAGGACAAACATGGCATAGATATAGCCTGACTCTCAAAACACTTAAAGGTTATTGTGGATACAGAAAATACTTTTGACTACTGTAATACAACACCAGATAAAATATAAAAAATACACTACGAAATTAAAGATGGAAAAGTAGTGGTAATGTGGAGGTCAGGGAAGATTTGTTCATTTATTCAAAAAATGTTTATATTATATTTATTATGTGCTGGGTACTGGAGAAACAGTGGTTTGCAAAACAGATTCGATACCTTTATTTAAAAAAAATTATATTTATTTTTTGAGACAGAGAGAGTGAGAGAGCATGAGTAGGGGGAGGGGCAGAGGGAGAGGGAGAAGCAGGCTCTCCACTGAGCAAGGACCCTATGATCATGACCTGAGCTGAAGGCAGATGCTTAGCCAAATGAACCACCCAGGTGCCCCTCAATACCTATCTTTATAGTGTTTATCATCTAGTAAATGAAAAAGAAGAGATAATGTTTGAGCCTGGATAAAGAGAATAAACATTTTTCCCCATTGGCAAAGATGGAGGAATGATTACTCAAGCAAAATAGGCAACTTGTGTTCGGGTCTACAAAGTGGATGGAATGATTTGAGAAGGGAGGAAGCAGGTGTCTTTTCTGGAAGGTACAGTAGAAGATTTACGATCTCAGAATTCATTAATCAAATGCCAATTTTTCTTTGTATCATTGGCATCTCCCCAAGATGCTCACCAAATCTTCTAGATCTTTAAATATTTCTTTCTTCTAAATTTATAATCATGATTCCATACAATCTTCTGCCATTTGTATTTTATTTCTTAAGTGTTAACCTTGTTTTCTTCACTAGGTTTTACATTTGTTTCATTTATTAACTGATGTATTCATTCACTATAGTAATATATTTTTTGGCACTTACTATATGCCAGACACTGGTGATATAACAATCAACTAAATAGACAAAATTCCTGATCTCAAAGACCTTATATTGAAATGCTGTAAGAGGCTCACATGTGACCATAAAGCAAAAACCCATAATTGATACACAAAATATAAATAGAAAGGACTATAAGCATGCTACTAAAGAAAGTCATCAAACCACAAAGGAAGAGAGCAAGAAAAGAAGAAAAAAAACAGAAAGGAACTATTAAAACAGCCAGAAAAAATTTAACAAAATGGCAATAAGTACATTCCTATCAATAATTACTTTAAATGTAAATTCTTCAATCAAAAGACACTGAGTGACTGATGGATAAAATAATAAGACCCATCTATATGCTGTCTGTGAGAGACACACTTTATTTTTTTTTTTAAGATTTTACTTATTTATTTGACAGAGAAAGAGAGATCACACGTAGCCAGAGAGGCAGGCAGAGAGAGAGGGGGAAGCAGGCTCCCTGCCGAGCAGAGAGCCCGATGCGGGTCCCAATCCCAGGACCCTGAGATCATGACCTGAGCTGAAGGCAGAGGCTTTAACCCACTGAGCCACTCAAGCGCCCCAAGAGACACACTTTAGATGTTAAGAATACACACAGATTGAGAGTGAAGGGATGAAAAAAAGATATTGTATGCAGATAAAAAAAAAAAAGAAAGCTGGAGTAGCTATACTTATATCAGACAAAAATAGAAGAAACAAAGAAAAATAGAAGAAACAAAGAAAGGCATACAGTAATAATGAAAGGATCAATCCAACAAGAAGACATAACATTTGTGGATATTTAGGCACCCACCATAGGAGCACCTAAATATATAAAGCAAGTATTAACAGACCTAAAGGGACAAATAGATAGCAATACAATAATAGTAGGGGACTTCAACACACCATTTATATCAATGGTTAAGTTATTCAGACAGATAATAATTAAGAAAACATTGCCCTTAAATGACAAATAGAACTTAACAGATATTTATGGAGCATTCCATCCAAAAACAACAGAATATATTTTTCTCACATACACATGGCACATTTTCCATAAAAGATCATAAGTTAGACCTCCAAACAAATCTTAATAGATTTAAAAGGACTGAAATCATATAAAGCATCTTTTCACCACAACGGTATGAAACTAGAAATTAATTACATGAAGAAAACTGAAAAATTCACAACTATGCAAACATTAAACAATAGTCTACTGAACAATTGGTCAAATAAATGAAAATAGAAATAAAAAATTCTTGAGACAAATGAAAATGGAAATGTAATTTACTAAAACTTACAGGATACAATAAAAGCAATTCTAAGAGGGAATTTCATAGTGATAAATGCCTGTCTTAAGAAATAAGAAATACCTCAAATAAACAATTTAACTTTATATCTCAAGGAACTAGCAAAAGAAGAACAAATGAAGATCGAAGTTAGTAGAAGGAAGAAATAAAAAGATTAGGACAGAAATAAATGAAATAGAAACTAAAAAGACAGTAGAAAAAAATCAATAAAACTAAGAGCTGATTCTGTGATAAGATAAAATAAAATTGACAAACTTTTAACGAGACTCACCAAGAAAAAAAGAGGACTCAAATAAAATTAGAAATGAAAAGGAACATGTTATAATTGATACCACAAAAATACAAAAGATATGAGACTACTAAGAACAATTATATGCCAACATATTGGGCAACTTAGAAGACATAGATAAATTCCTAAAAACATACAACTACCAAGCAAGACTAAATCATGAGGACATAGAAAATCTGAACATATTGATTACTAATAAGGAGATTGAATCCTTAATCAAAAACATCCCTACAAATAAAAGTCCAGGACCAGATGGCTTTACTAGTGAATTCTATCAAACATTCAAAGAATAGTTATTACAAATTCTTCCCAAACCACTCTCACCCCAGCCAAAATACAAGAAAATAAAACTTTTCCAAACTCATTTTATGAGGCCAGCATTACCTTGATATTAAAACCAGATATGGATGCCACAAGAAAGAAAATCACAGACTAATACCCCTAATGACAATAGATGCAAAAGTTCTCAACAAAATATTAATAAAACAAATTCAACAATTGGACCTCAGGGCATTATGCTAAGTGAAATAAGACAAAGGAAGATAAATACCATATGGTCTCTCTTATATGTAGAATCTAAAATAAATAAATAGATAAAAATAAGTAAGTAAACAAATAAATAAACAGATTGATGGTTGCCAGAGGCAAGAAGGGGAGGGGTAGAGAAATGGGTGTACTGGTTTTGTTTAGTTTTAGTTTAAATAAATTGAATTTAAAAGTAAACAAGACAAATGAAAAAATAAGCCACCAAGTTGAGGGAGGAGAGGAAGAGACACGTTTCTTTCAAAGGAGAAATGATAACACTGATAACTCATCAATAAAAATGATAGAAATGAGAAGATGATGAATATCATTTTATTTTATTTTTTTAATTTTTTAAAATTTTTTTATTTATTTGAGAGAAAGAGCTTGAGCACAGGGAGGGGCAGAGGGAGAAAGAGAAACTCAAGTAGACTCCTTGCTGTGCCAGAGCCTGAAGAGGAGCTTGATCTCACAGCCCCGAGATCATGACCTGAGCCAAAATCAAGAGTAGAACATTCAACACACTGAGCCACCGAGGCACCCTGATGAATACCATTTTTAAACTGCTAAAAGAAAAGAAATGTCAACTCAGAATTCTATTTCCACAAAAATATCTTTTGAATAAATTTGAAATAGACATTTCTATTCAAAAACTGAGAAAAATCGGCTGCCAGCAGATCTGCACCAGAAGAAATACTACAAAGAGTTCTCAGATAGAAGAAAAGTGATCTCAGGGAGAATCATAAATATGCGGGAAAGAATAAAAAGCAAAGCAAATATTAAACATGTGGGTGAATAATAAATGAGTATTGACTGAACATAGTAATAATAGTAATATCTTGTTACATATAAAATATATGTGGAAATAAAATGACTAATATCAATAGCACAAAAAAATAAAATGGTGGTAAACAGAGCTTGTTCTAAGATCAGAGCATTGTCTGGGAAGTGATAAAAAGTAAAAATTGTATTAGACTATAATATATGTAAGTTGTAATCTCTAGAACCACTAAAAGAACTATAACAGACTATGTGAGGAGCAACAAATGGGTGTGGAAAGACAGAATAAATAGAAAATGAATCTAAAAAGAAGGCTACAAAGGAGAAAAACAAAATGTAGTGCAGTAAGATAGTAAAGAAAATCAATGAGTAAATTACATGATATGTTAGAAGGTGATAGGTCTTTTTTTTTAAAAAAGATTTTATTTATTTATTTGTCAGAGAGCAGAAGCACGGAGAACTGCAGGCAGAACAGGCAAAGCAGGCAGAGGGAGAAGCAGACTCCCCGCTGAGCAAGAAGCCCGATGTGGGGCTCGATCCCAGGACCCCAAGATCATGACCCGAGCTGAAGGCAGATGCTTAACCAACTGAGCCACCCAGGTATCCCAGAAGATGATAGGTCTTATAGAGAAAAATAAAGCAGCATATAGGAAGAGGAAATTCTAAAGGGGTATAATTTTAAATAGAGTGGTCAAAAAAACCCTCACTAAAATGTTGGTATTTCCTGAAAAAAATAAGGGAGTAGAACATGAGTATACCTAGGATGAAAGCATGCAGGCCGAGAGAACGGCAAGTGTAAAGAGAGGTGGGAATCACACTTAATTGCTCAAGGAACAGTCATGACACCAGCATGTCTAGTGCAAGATGAGGGAGTCATTGTGCCAGAGTGAACAGGAGCTAGATTGTGTGGGCGCTGTGTGGACTTGGACCTTTTTCCGAGTTAGAAGGAAAACCACTGGAGGGTTTTAGGAAGGGGGGTTCATGATCTGACTTCAATTTTAACAGGCTTCTGTATTGATAATAGACCACAGAGGCATAAGCACAGTTTGGAGGCTAAAATTCAAGGGATGAATGAGAGTGGCTTGAACTAACGTAGTAGCAAGAATGGAGTGAGAAGTAGTCAGCATTGAGTGCATTCCGAGAGTAAAGACAACAGGATTTGCTCAATGATTGAATGTAGCATATGAGAAAGTAAGAGTCAAGGATCAGTTTAACATGTCTGGTCTAGTAGTTGGAAATACAAAGTTTCCAACAGAGGTAGAGAAGACTGTAGGATGAGCTGCTTTCCTGGAGAGTATCAAGAATTTAATTTTAGAAATATTATGTTTGAGATTCTTATCTCTGAGTGGGAAGGTATTCAATTAAATTTATTAGTCTAGAATTCAGAGAAGAGATCTGTGCTACAGATATAAATTTGGGAGTTGTTGACATGTTAGCAGAATTTAGGACCTGAGACTAGGTGAGATCACCAGATATGTAAATGAAGTAGAACAGAGAAAATGTCTTAGGACAGAGCCGTGGGAAGTCCATATTTTAAAATTCACAGAGATTAGAAATAATCGACGAGAAAGACTAAGAAGGAGAGGCCTGTGAAGTTAGAGGAAAAACCAGTAGAATGTGGTGTTCTAAAGCCCAGAATCAGGCAATGATCAACTGAGTCAAATGCTGCTGTGAGACCAAAGTGAAATGGGACAGTGGCATCAAGGGAGATGAAAGGCGTTGTCGTGAAAAATAATGCTTACCACATGGGCATATAGGAAGAGGACATTTTGAAGTGGCATAATGCTTGTACAAAAAAATAACATGTTTTCTAAGTTGATGCAAAATACTTAGTAGAAAGAACAAAGAGAAAGCAGGAGAAGCAAAGGGTAAGTGCTAGGGCTATGTCCTTGAGAAGTCAAGAGGGGATGGGGCCTTGAGAGGTATTGCCTGTTGCCTGCATTCCATGGCCCAGAATGAGGCTAGTTGGACTTCAGAATACTTGTTGACAGATCGATTTCTCCCATGGATTAAAAAAATCAGGAAGATAATTGTTCAGGAAAGTCACTGAGAAGACCTGAATGCCACTTGACCCATAAACTGAACCTGGATGATCAGAGGCTTCTCGCCACACCCCTGCCCTTGGAATGTGGGTTTCATTTGCCTTTCCTGCTCCCAGAGCCTGCTCCAAGGACATAGCATAGAGATAGTGATGTGATATTGAGAACACTTGCACAGTAAACTTGACTGAACCCAGTTAAGCCCTCTCTATATGTAAACTTTTAAAACTCAGCAGGTGGTTATGGGCATTCCCTCATCTTGCTGCCCCCCAAACAAGCTTCCTATGTAAGTTCCCTTTGCTTATTAAAACTGTCACCTACCAATCTGGAGCGGCCTGCCTCTTTCCTGGATCTCTCCCTGCCCTCCAGATTAAGGGCCAGTTTCAGATTTCACTGAGGAATTCCTGAGAGGGTCTTGAGCCAACAGTTGGAGAGCCATCCAGTAGACCTAAGAAATAGGCCTTGGGAAAGGGGCATCTGTGGGGGAAACCCCAGCTTGGCCATCAACCCATCTGTGAAGAGCGATGTCAGATGCTTATGGACTGCCACATGAACATGGGGGCACCCTGAAAATGCTGGCTGCTGTGTTTTTCTACGCAGAAAAACTGCATGGCACGCTGTCACAAAGAAGAAAATGGATGGGCTGCTGCAGTGGGCTGGCCTCCCCTGTGGACAGTTCGCTAGCCACCAATGACCAATGAGACTAAAGCCCAAGGTACAGACTTAGAAGAAGAGCTGATATTAGAGAAGGACATGGGAATGTCCACTAATCTGCTAGCTTCAGAGCTAGCAGACAAAGTGGGAGAGCAGAATAATAAGTTAATAAGTTAATAATAATAATAAGTTGGAGATTTTTGCATGTTGCTGTGCAAAGCTAGAAGGGTGCAAGCTGCCACAGACTAAGGTCTAAGTGCTTACGACAAAGATGAAGGAAGGAATTAAGGAAGGAATCTCTGAAAAGATTTCTAATACAAAGAAAAATTGTAAATAGCAATTAACCCAAAACTTTTAGGAAAAATCTTACATTCTTTTTCTGTTCCAGCAAGTTGTAAATCTTATCATGTATTTCAAATGTAAACACCCAGGAGTAAACCAAAACAATGCCCACAGAGACTGATTTTTAAAAAAGGGAACTGGGGAGGCTTAAAAATAGACTGTGTGGTAGTTTCCTTGCCCCAAAATATAGTCCACAGCCTCCATAAGATCACAATTATCACTGACAAGCTTTAACCATATGAATGGATGTCTGATTCATGGCTAAGTTTTGGAATAAAACCTAAGTAGATATAAGAAGTTGTAGAAAGTTTATAAAGAAAAAATATTGAGTAAAAATTTATATAGTCAAACTAAGATTAAAATGGATTTTTATAAAAAGAGAGTTTTAGAGGTGCTTAGGTGGCTTAGTCAGTTAAGCATCTGCCTTTGGCTCAAGTTGTGATCCCAGGGTCTGGGGATCAAGTCCCACCTGGGGCTCCCTGCTCAGGGTGCGGGGGAGTCTGCTTCTCCCTCTGCCTGTTGCTCCCCCTGCTTGTGGTTTCTCTCTTAGTGTGCTCTCTCTCGAATCAATAAATAAAATCTTAAAAAAGAATAAAAAATAGAGTTTTAATATAAAAACTACACTGGTAAAAAATTAGAATTGTTTTTCTCTCTGTTAAAAACACAAAATTTTCTTAGATTATTGGTTTGCTCTTAATAAAAGGAATATATATAAACAAAGGTCTGCCTTTACCTTAAATGTAATCTACCTAGAAAACAAAAGAGTATGTGTTTTGTCTGTACTAGGTCTTTGATCACTTAAAAACTTAGTCTTCTTTGTGGAAAGAACTAAGTTTTTTAAAACGATGTAGTTTTTACATATGTTAAATTTCATAAAAAGCACTGTCAAAAATAATGCTGAACTTTCTTTAGGATATATTTACATAAAATTGCTAAAAATCTCATATGTCCTTGTATTATGTTACCAGTCATAATTTTAAAATGTATGTTACATAAATAACCAAATTCCCTTGTCAATTGCATTATAATGAATTTTCATCAGATCTTTAACCATGGCCATTTTTGAGTCTTGTCATTTGCAAGCAGTTATGGTTTTCTGCTGATGTTTTGGCAGGAAAAAAAAAAGCATTCCTGCAAAAGTGCTTTGTCTTGCTTTGTCTTCAAGGAGTTCATGGAAAAGACTTGACAAGTACAGGTTTCTGATAACTAAGATCACTGTGCCTTCATGTGGGAGGGACGATAGTGGTCCCCGTTCTGGAAGGGGGCAGAAGCGAATATACCCCCACACAGTAACAGTTTCTAGCGGAGTATATAGCACTCCTTCAGGTACAGCCTCTCACTGAGGAATAGCCCACTGTGGTAAGAACTTCCCTTCCTATCAAGGCGTGAGATAAAAACATGTTCTGTCGACTCACCTTTGTTATGGCTCAAACTCCCACTTTGACTACATGGCACGCCTATTTGCAGAAGAGGAGGATCCTGTCCACCAGCCCACTGTCTCTAAAAATACAAGTGCTACTAGACCCTAGAATATATAGATCATCCAGATGCCCCACCCTTATTCCTGTGGCAGTGCCTACAGCCTGCAAAGAGGGGGCAAAAAAAAAAAAAAATTCTCGCTGATGCCTGGTATACAGAAGTCCAGTTGAGAAAATCTATCCACATTGACTACAGTCACTATTCAGCCCAACACTGACACAATCTGCATGAAAACAAAAACTCACTATAGCAGCCAATGGACTAAAGTCAGAGAGGTTTGGCTGGTGATTATTCATAAATCCTGGCCATTAACTCTTTACACTAACAGGCTGTTCTAAGGAGATTAATCCTATGACTTGGAGAATGGGCAGCCATGAATAATCATAAATAAGCACTATGGGGACAAGATATATGAAAGACATTTGAGTCTGTCTGTAGGACCCTTAGCCAATCCTCACTGTTTTCCAGGTCTCAGTTTATAAGTCACTGACACCTGCTAGAAATCAGGAAGCTGATGCCCTAGCTCAGGTATGAACTCTAGCTACTGACCCTTCAGTAGATAGAGCAGATTGGGCGCACAGAAGGAATGTCCATCACAATGCCCAAGTAATATGGTATATCGCCAAGGATGCCAGATTGCCCTTAAAATGCAATTACTTGGTTAATGCTATAACAGTATGTCCTTTGTGTTCTAAAAAATGCCCAAGGCAACTGCCAAAAGAATCTGCAGCCATCCACCAGTGAGGGATTGGCAAATTGATTATATTGGCCCCTTCCCTCCTAATGAGGATTCTAAAGATGCCTTGATTTATATGAATACTGCATCTCACCTAACCCAAGTTTCCCTTGCTACCATGCAAAACAGGTTGCCACCATTAGGGGATTAAAATACTGAGTACCATTCATTGAATGAATAATGATTGGTTGTCACATTTCAAAGGTCATAATATGTAAGACTGGGCAGAAATACATGACATTGAATGGAGGTTCCATCTCCCCTATAACTCACAAGCAGAAAGATTGATAGAAAAAAATATGTATCTATCTATATATATATATACAACAAATTAAATCATCCTCAGCCATATAGACTAAAATACTGTTTCAGGCTTTAATATATTTAAATAACCAACCAGTAGGGTGTATTTTCCCATAAGCCAGACTGGGGATCCCTGCTGAGACACCCAAAACTGTAAAGGTATAGGAGACATGGGAGAAAGCTATTGCCCCAAATCTCACTGTGGATCAATGTGCTATGCTGCTGTGAACTCCAGACACCAACATATTATACCTGAAATAGAACATGTCCCATTGAAAGAGGCAAAAAAAAAAAAAAAAAAAAAATGGGATCCTGGTCTAGCATATTCCATCTCCAGTCCATCTCCTCATGCCTGAGAGTGGCCAACATGTATGATAGGTCAAGTTCTTAAACCTAGTAACTTCCCTCTCCTCAAAGCCTGATAGGCACTGTTCTCCACTGCTATGATCATTTGACCACCATTCTTGTTCCCTCCATTGGCCTAGAGGATATTATAGGATACATAGAAGCCCTTACTAAAATTCACCCAGAAAACCTTAAATGATAGTCAACAAAGGTCGTCTTTACTGAACACTGAAATGACTGTAAATGAGAAAAACTGTCCCCTAAAATAAAATGGCCTTAGATATTATTACTGCCTTGCAAGGAACCACCTATCCCATTATCCAAACAGAATGTTATATGTTCCTACCTGATAAGTCTGCTCATGTATCATTTTTATTAAATCACATAAGAACATCTCCCAGCTTAGGAGACTTAATAAGTGAATGGTTCAGATCATGGGCTCTTCTAAAAAAGCTGTCCCTAATTTTGGAAATTACTGTCTTAATCTTTATTTTCTCTTACATGCCTGTATTGCTGTGGCATTTGCCTCCAGTGCAGCCAGATAGCCACCAAAGGAGCTGCCTCAATGCTAATGAAATCTTCCTTGCTGACCACTCAGGGCCCATTGAAGAAAAGGGAGGTGTATGAGATTACAAAACTGGTCACAATAAAGGAAATGTTGGGGAAGGTCATCAAGAAGATGTGACTAACAGTTGACCCAGACCAGGACCTGGGAGATTACCCCTACCCCTGTCCTTGAAATATGGGTTCTGATTGCCTTTCCTGTTCCCAGAGGCTTCTCCAAAGACATAGCCTTGAGATAGTGAGATGAGAATACCCTTGAAAACACCTGCACAGTATATGTGGCTGAACTTAGTTAAGGGTTCTGTATAAACTCTTAAGATTTGGTGGCAGGCGTGGGGATCTACTCCTCTAGCTGCCATCTAAGACAGCCTCGTATGTAAGCTCCCTTTGCTTATTAAAACCTTCACCTACCAATTTGGAGTGGCCTGTCTCGTTTCTGAGTCTCTCCCTCCTTTCGCAGATGGAGGTTGGTTTCAGATTTCACTTGGGAAGCTCCTGAGAGGGTTGCAAACCAACAGTAAGACTAAAAAAAGATCTCTCTGGAAAATAATTCTTTATCCATTCGATTTTACTGAAGTGACTACTTACTAAGTACATGAACAGATATGTTCAGTATCCTTGAAATGTAGAGTTTTAAAACATCATTGCATTTTTTCAGTATCCAAACACAAATCCTCCTATGGAACATAATGTAATTCTAATGAAAATGATGCAATTCTCTAACTAGTTAATCATGATACTATAAATATCTAAAGCTAATCACCATTATGTTGAGGACTGTTATACAAGTTGATGAATATTAATTACTAATTAGTATGCATCTGGATTTCAGTGTTCACATGGAACATGCACATAAACGGATAAAATGAAAATGCATCCTAGGAATGGAATTAATGTTTTATTACCTAATTTCATCAAGCTCTAGCCCTACTATGATCCCTGTCTCAAATGCAGATTTTTTTCTTCATCTTATTCTTAGCTGAATGATCAGATTGAAATGAAAAAGAATGTTATTGCTCCTTAAATAGTAATATTTCCCAAGGTAATTATTTATCCCTAAATATATTCTTCTATACCTCTTTGGCATCTAGAAAAATGAGGTTTTCCTTTCAATATCTTGCCATCACTTAAATGATGACCAATTCTAATGGGATCTATAAAAACTTTTCAAGAGAAAAAGCACTACTAAGAATCTCTTACAGGTCTAGAGCACTTTGTACCTTTTAAAGTGTTTAAAGAATGTCCTTTCAGTTGATTAGATCGTTAAAACTCTCCTGCGTCTTAGGAACCAGCCAGAGAGTGTCTGAGCGCAAATGTCAGAGTTGGAGCCAAAGATTTACCAACAATGCCTGCTGGAGAATTATGCCCTGGGAGGTGGCACTGAAGTCATATGTTGTGGGATAGTTGTTATTTGCTAAAGCAACAGTCATACCAGAAGAAATGGGAGTAGGCTGTTGATATGAGTTGTCATAGACAGAGGATTTTCTGGAAAGGAAGAACCAGTGATGGACACAGGGAGGCTTGGGTCATGAAGAAAGAAGCTCAGATTCAGATTCCCCACCTAGATTTTTGAAAGTAGGATAGTCCTAGAACTAGCCTTAGAAGTTGCTTCTAATAGACGTGATAGGAGGGGATTGCTTTATTTTTAAAAGGAGATTCAAAGATGTTAAATCAAGAGTTTATCATGTTACTACTCAGCTATAATTAACATCAAACACTGTTTGGTCTCCTGCAATGTCCCTCCTGACATTCGGAGATAATTCTATGCTATGTTTTACCTATTTGATTTTGGAAATTTCAAGCAAAAAATTTTTTTGAATATTGATTAAAAACATTCAAAAGCTCTCATTTTTATTAAATTCAATTTTCATTTCTAAAGAAAATAAATAAAAATAAATAAATAAAATAAATAAAAGTCAGAAATAAAAGTGGTTAAATGATGTCTGTGAAACTATTCTATAACTTTAAAATGTCAGGCTTTTTTCAGGTTGTAAAGGAAGAACACTAGCATTTTGATTGCTCATCATTGACTCAAATAGAATACTATCTTTTTCAATGTATTATTTGAAGTGCTTGCAGATTTAGTTTCCCTCCCCCTACCCTTCTCTCTCAATGTATTCTAAGAATGATCTTGTATTCAAACCACCCTGGATACATCCTTCAAAAATATGGTTATATTGTAATACTACAGTAATAGGAAATGAAATGAATTTGGCTTAGAGCTGGATTGGCTTCACAGCTCTACCACTTTCTTGCACTCTGATTTGATCACATCTGAGTCTTCATTTATTCATCTATTAAGGAGTGTAATAATACTTCACTGGCCATGTGCCCATGAGTTTAATTTATAATGGTTTTAAAATTCTTAGCCTGGAAGCAGATATGTAGATACTCAATAACATGTTAGTTTTCTTCAAGCATAATTGGGTCACAAATCCACCTTCTCCTACAAATAGTCCAAGTGTTATAGTAACAGCTCAAACCAAGTTTTCAGAGGCCCTCTACCAACTGTACCTTTTGATGTCATAACATTCATGTTTTCAGTTCACTTCAAATACACCCATGTAATTCCTTGAACTTTGCCATTTCTCAAATTTAACAAAACTGCTACCACGATGTTTTTCCATTTCTTCCCTGAGAAACAGAACAAAAGAAAAGTGTTCAGGTTACTGAAAGTATTGTTCAGTATTAGGCAATCTTCTGTTAACATCTACCCTAAGAAAGCCCAGCAGATTGCAATCACTTAATTCACCTAATGACTCCAACACCTTGTTTGTAACTAAAATGTGTTCAGAGTTCTGTTTTCATCTTGACTATTTTCACTCAGGAAATGTTTTGTTTCATCTCTTAGAAATTAATTTGGGGACAGGTCCTACTAATATGTAATTTTATATTCTCCATAGTAGTTGGTAAATGCATTCCCCAAGATGAGTATTTAATAAATAGTCTTACTCTTAAATGATGCTACTCGGCACTTTTGAAACTTATCTGAAGATAAGAATCACCTGCTATCCTGACTAAAATGAAAATTCTTAGGTCCATGACCCAACCCAACAAATCCAAATTTCCAGGGAAGACAGCATCCTAAATGGTTCATCTCTTTAGGAAAGCTTGGAGAACTCTAAGTCATTATTGAAAACAGAGCTGAGCTGCTTCTACCAACCCCAAAAGAGCTGGCTTAAATTATAAGAAGAAAAATAAAATCTTCCTCTGGAATGCAGAAAGAAAGAAGTAGGAAAAAACACATGCTCTTATCAATCTGTGTGCTGGGGATATGGTAGGAAGTGGAGAATGTTAATGATTAAATGCTTGATGAACTTTATTTTATCTTAGAAATAGGAATTTGCAACCATCTACTGAGGGAAGAAGCAGGGGAGCCAGCAGGAGATTGAGAAGCATGGTGAAAGTTAGACATGTCTGAGGAGAATGAGAGACAGGACAGGGGAGAATCATGAACGGTTTGAAGTGACAATTCAGTACTCTTCTGACATAGGAATTCAAGAACTTGTGGAGATTATAGCAAATTAATGTTTATATTAGTAGTTATGATGCCTCCAAATAACCTAACTAGATGAGAAATTTCCTAAAGAGAGCTAACAGATATGGTAGGCAGCCTCTGAAATAACTTCCGATGACCTCAGCCTTCTGTGAATTATTCCTTTGGGTAATTTTGTCCCCTGGTTTATGAACTGGATTTATGGATTCATTTCTGGTGAATACAACATGGCAAAAGTAATGGGATATCACTTCTGAGATTATAAAAACGACTGTAACTTTCAACTGGAGTCCTTCCCTGACTCACTTTTGGATTGCTTACTCTGGGAGAAACCAGTTGCCAAGGAAGCCCTGTAGAGAGGCCACAGGGCTCTGAGCGAGATTAGAAATGGGTCATCTGAGGCCTGCCAACAGCCACTTGTGTGAGTTTAGAAGTGAATTTTTTTTGGCTTCTTTCAACAATGTCTTCATAGTCGTGGAAATGAATCTTAAGATGACTGAAGCTCTAGTTTACAGCTTGACTGCAACCATGTTAGAGATCTTGACCCAGAGTCACCCAGCTAAGTCCTACCTGGATTTCAAATATACCCACAAAAACTGAGACGTAATACATGTTTGTTGTTCTAAGACATTAGATTTTGAAGTAATTTGTTGCACAGTACTGGATCACTAATACAACAGGTATATAGAGAGAATTGGGCAGAAAACAAAGACATTATCTAGAAATTAATCCTTAAAATTTTTTGTCATTATAATTCTATTTCTTTAATTTTAGAAATATTTATATAATGAATACTATTTTCTTTTGTTCATTAAGTGCATAATTCAGTTTCTTATTTACAAAGCATGTGGTATATCATTCTTCTGATTTTTTTCTTTGGATGAAGAAATTCTGGCCTGCTGTGCCTACCACATGCTCATGCTCAGGTACCAGGGAAAAGAAACTGCCAAAAATAAAAACAGTGGATAAAGGAAATAATATATTTTTGGTATGTTGTAGGTCTTTAGTCCCTTATCCATAATGGAACACTAAAGACAATGTAGCACTTGGTAATGACTGTAATTATATAAATAGCATCTTTATAATATGCAGATTTATCAATTCTTAATATTTAGATTATCTCACACTCCCAAATATCTAACATAGAAATATTTATCACTTTGTATTTTAGCCAACCAGTTAATTAATTTATCTCAAAATGTATATGTAGTGATATTTATAACAATAACATCTATGTAAGAGGAGTATACTATATTTTATATATGTTATGGCCAATGAAATTAATAATTATCCTAGGAATTTAAAGTTAATAAGAGAAAGAAAGTTCAGGAATGGTATGACAGATTTATAGATACAGCTCTTCAATCTATCATGTACCTGATTTAGATAATGTGATTGAAATACTGATTAGATTCACTTGAGGAAAAAGCAGTCTTTATAGAATTATAAATATTTATTCTCTAGCTTTTTGTATTACCATAATGAACTTACTTATGCATGCCATGTGCTCATAGATCTTTGGAAATTATCCTTGACACTTGATTTATTAAATAATGAACACAGACTTCATAGGATATATTGTAACGGCACACACACACCCCCACACTCTTACACATTGTTTGGTATTCAAGAACCATCATTCCTCTCTTGTTACAAAAGAATACAGAGAAATATTTAAATATAATGGAGAATATGAAAAATGTATTTTTAAAATTTTAAGTATTAATCGTGTAAGCTACTAGAACTCTGAACAGCAGCAGTTTATTTCCCATGTAGTAATGGCCAAAAATAAAGCGGCAATTTCTGAAAATTAGAACCTCGACATTTTGAGCAACCAGCTAGAACAAGAAGATATAAATTTGTATTTAGAGTACAGTTTGATTAATCATTAAAGGTGGTAAAAATTAAATAAGACCCTTAATAAAATTCAGTGAAAATTATTAGTAAGTGGGAAAAACATCTATTCTAATTATATGAGCCTTCTCAAGGGTACTAAAGCTGGAATATCTGGTTTATTAAATATCTACTTGAAACATATCATCATAATTTTATTTTAGGTTAGGCATGCTCTACTCAGTTACATTTTAAACAGCATGCTGAGTCTTTAACATAGCTTCAAAAAATTTTTCATAATGGAATCACATCTTTATGGTTACCTTGCAACATCATTTAAGAATTTTAGATCTTAGCCAAGTTAATCATCTAATAACTAGATTGATCCTTGCATTTCATTTCAGGTAATTTTAGATTGGAAGAAAGAGATCACACATATACCTACATGTATACACACATGCATACATAGGCTGCGAACACACAAGCCACACATGTATTCATATGAGCACACATATGCAAACCACACATGCTCACACAAAAAGCAGGAGCAGATGACTGAAATGTTTAGCTCAGGGCATTATACAGCTGCAGGTGTTTGCACCAAATTGGAGAAACTCAGACTATGCTGGGACCAACTCTGTTGTTTCTCAGCCTTATACCACCTTAACAGAAGAACTTAGACTACCTATCTACTCACTGCCACATAAGGAAATGTTAATAACGATATAGCTTTTCTTTGAAACAAATTTAAGTCCACACTATGGGTGGGGAGGAGAGAAAAATAGTAGGCTGCGCTCTATCCTTTCAGGATCCCATAAAATCTCCTCTCAGTAACTCTTTTTATAGCACTAATATCTAGGTAATTTTAAAGAATTGCTTACAATATTTTTTACTTCTTCCCTTTCTACTCAATAATCTGTTTTGAAATTTGTATCTCATAGAGATAACTAAAAATTTGTTTTTGTTAATATTTCTCTAATGTGTAACGTCTACCCTAAATATAAGGTTTACATTTCTTCTCACTTTCTAGAACTATCCATCTGGAATCACCGTAAGAACAAATGGTACAAAAAGACTAAAACCAAGTGTATTACCTTTTTCCCCTGTTCCCAGTTGGTCCCTAAACCACCCTCTATTCCTCTTGCCTATATATGACCATTCTCAATCAGCAGCAATATCTTTGGGTCTTCACAGTTCTTTGAATCTGTGTTTTCTTCTCCAGCCTTGCTAATAATCTTTGTACATGACTATACTATTATTATATTGTATATTGTATTGTTTATTACCTCAGCTATTTTAATCACTCCTAAGTGGCCTCCTTTCCTTTACATCAGCCTCTTCTGCTTATACTGCATGTTACAAGATAGGATCATTTATTTCAAATACATATCAGAACATCACCCTCTTCTACTTGGAAAAGTCTCCAGTGGAGCATCGTTATTTTTCAGAATAAGATAAAATACAACAAATGATTAATTTATGATCTTATCCCTCTGCCTGCCCCCTAAATCTTGCCACAAAAACCAGTTGCTATTTTTTGCATGAAATATGTGCCCTCACAGAGCCCTGGATTCAGAGAGTGCTCCATTGTCTAGGTAACCACTCCCTTCCCCTCCCTTTTAGAAAATTCATATTTTTAGGACTCAGGAATCATTTCAACACTTCTCATTCCTGTTGGGCAAGTAGAATTATATGCATTTGTCTTTCAGCTCTTGAGAAGAATTATAAGATCTTGAGGCTATATCGCTTTTTAGTTAGCTCTTTCTACGTAATTGTCTTAAAAACAAGTAAATAATGGCAGAAATGTACTACTGTTCAAAACCGAACCATGGAAAGGACAAAAATTTAAACACCATTAAGTCTCATGCTTGCATTCATGTGTTCTCATTCTCATCTTTCTCTCTCCTGCTACACCTCAGAATATTCACTTTATTCTCTACTGCATGACAAGCTTTTGCCCATAGTGAGGAGAATAGAAACATGGTCTCACTATGTTAGACTGATAATACTATCAGCACATGAGATCTAAAAAGCAAGAGATTGTTTTTCTCTAGGTCTAATTAGAAAAATTCTTGGAGAAGACTCATGTTGGTTTTCTTGCACCCTGTGCTCACCTCTGAATCTGTCAGTGTGACCAGGAAGATTGAGTACTAGAAATGACAGTTTCTGATGTACATCCCTCTGGTGATTTAGGATGCCATCTGTGCCAGTTCCAGGTAGAAAAATACTTGGCCTTCCTAGGTTACATACCTACCACGTGATTAGAGTAAGGGCAAGGACATTCGGTTCTGTCACCAGAATGTGAGTTGTGTTGGAAAATCCCAGGTCAACAAAAACAAGAGTCGCAATTGCCTCTAAACTCCTACTTTCTATATCAGCCTGATTTAGAATAAGTAGAGGCAGAGTAATCATCTTAAAGCACAATTTTTTTCATGTTAACCATTCACATTCGTTTTTCAATTCTTCCAGATATGCTGTTAAGTAAAAGTCACATCCCTAGTAAGTCATTTAACCTACCCTTGCAACAGGTCCAGGTTGAAATGGATGATGATTATCAGTAACATTTTTTCTTCTGAAGCATTCATTTGATTTCTCTAAACAAAGTAGGAAAACGTTTTGTTACCGAAGAAAAGAATCCTTGATCTTCAAAGATAATACTGCTCCTAATACGTATCTTCTCACATCCTAAATTTAGTGAAATGTTATAAACCCACATTCAATCCTATGAAATTTTGAATATTATCTTTCTGGAGGGACAACAAAGGAGTCTGTCACACATTAGCAGTGCTTCTGTCTTGACAAATTGCTGTTTATGTTTCCTTTATTTTATGTAAAATCTTATCTATTCAAGCCTATAAAGGTGATGAGGTATTAACAAGGTTGACACTTGTTTTTGAAATTTAAAGTGAGAACTACTTCTTTTAATCCTAGATATGATCTCAAAACCAACAATTGTGTTGTTATATGTGCATCCAAGTGTCAAGGAAACAGTAAGTATTCCCAACAGTGAAAGACAATCTTTCTCTGGTAATACCACTTATAAATAGAACAATTGTATGAAGAATCAACTAGAACTACACAAAGAAAGATTTATAAAAAAGAGGCAGCATGTAAAGACTTTTTATAAGTCTTTATCCAGATCTGAAATATTTATACTAAATGTATAATTATTCACCGTCTGGTGCTTTTAGAAAAGACCTGAGCTGCCTAAGGGAAGGGAATATCAAAATGAGGGTGAGTTCTCAATTTTAGGTAATAGATTTGTTGTTTTTCTACCTCAAAGTATTAGGATGTGTTTATATTAGTGGACAGATTCAGCAAGGCAGCAATGATTGAGTAAGAGTTTAGTTCTCAGAGTAAGAGTTACCTGGTTTCAACTCCAAATCCAACATAAAATCCTGGTTTGTCAATCATAGTCAAAGGATGTGTTGCCAGTGACACTGCCCTCTACTTATAAAAGGATTCTTGGTACATTTTATCTTTCTGGGTTCAGTTGCTTTTTAGGGTTTGATTTCCCCCAGTAAACTGTAGCAGATTAACCTGACAACTTTCATCTCAGATGAGGACGTTTCCCACATATTCCCCTGACGTTTGTCTCCACTCTATGATCCAGTCAATAACCAATATTCTTACTTCAACCTAGACATTTCCATGAGAGTAGATACATCTAGTAGCTAAGACCTTTTATTTTAAGGCCATAGTGTGACTCTCTGTTCCCAGCACTAGAAGGGAACATCACTTTCCCATCCCTCATATTACTTGTACTTTGAACCTAGTTCCAATCACTGCTCCCTAGAGAAGGAGGAGTGATTTTCTAATAGGAAAAATACTTTACTTATATGGTTCCACACTCTCTTCCCTGCCTGTGTGTGTATGTGAGAGAAAGAGAGAGAGAGAGACACATCACAGTTGCCTGCGTCAAAGGTGCAGCCTAGTCTACTCTTTCCAAACTGGATTAACTTTATTGGATCAGGCTCTGCCTGTGTGGGAAAGTCTTGGATCTTTTTTCTCTTGAGGGTGTGTGTGTGGTGGGGGTGGAATATGTAAACCACATTTCTCAATATGGCTAATATCAGCAATAATTTCACGTTTTTATCTCTATCTGCTAAATTCTTGTGCCTCTTAAATAGTTCACAATTCAGACGCAGAACAAACACAAGTTGTATTTAGTAGAACTTCTAAGATATAAAAGATATAAAAGGCATACTGGCTGGAAATTTTTAGAAAAGATACAGAGTAGAATAGGAGTAAAGCCAAATAACTAGTACGACCTGGGACAATGGCTTTAGGCATTAGCTTAAGTGAGATCAGTATTGCATGATTTTCACCTTAGTAATTTTCAGTGGCTCTATTGTCCCAGGTAGCTGATTTTTATGATTGTGGAGATGATTTCTTTCTTGTACAGACTGAAAAGAAATGTAGGAATTTGACTCTGCTAAATATGATTTATGTGAAATTTTGAAGTTGGCAGAGTCCTACATTTTTGACAGTGTGGATCATAGGCTACTGGTTGTTTGTATCTGGAATGGGGCCCCACAAGTTCAGGCTATAGCACAGAACTCCATAGGACTGAGATGCAGGAGTCTTGACATGCAGTCCCTGCAGCTTGACCTTGACTTCTTCAGGCACCAGTGCCATCAGCACAGTGGCTATAAGGATTATTAGCAAAGAGACTCTTATAGTCCTATGGAAAGCTCACTTTGAAAAAGTGAATTCTCAATTACTGTTTTATTGGGGTTTTTGGTCAGATATGTATCAGGAAACTAGGACTTCAAAATGCAAAGGTGTCTAAAATCTAAAAGTGCTATAGAACATTAGAAGTTGAGGCTTAGATTATTTTTATCCAATAGAGATAAGTAATGCTAGATGACCTGATTTGAATTCCATTCCTCTTTAATGTTTTTAATTACCTTCAAGGCCAAGAGAAAGAACTGCTTTTCCTCCAGGTTCTTAAGGGCAATGTTGAAGCAGACAGCCTCAAATATGTTAATTAAACTCAGAACTTGCCATGCTTTTATATTTAAGGGACTAGAAATTAAGGCTTCTATCAATGGAAGGTTAAGGAGAGAAATAACTCAATAAAAATATTCGAGGGGAGTGACATCACCAAGATTGTTAATAGAAAGTCCTAGACTCTCTTTCTCCCCAGAGACACACCAGTTAATTCAATGGGAACAAATGGATTAGTTCCTTTTGTGAAAAATCCAGAAAGTAGCTAAGGGGCTCCTGCACCCCAGACAAGTGTGACAGTAACAACATAGAAACAACATAGAAACATAAAAGCAGAGACACCCTCTCACCAAAATCCCTGCCCCTATCACAGTGGTCCATGACTGGAAAGGAGCCCCCAGTCCCCATCTTCTTCCTCAGGACTGCATATCTAGCATCCCAACTTTGTCTGGATGATTTCTACAGGACTGACTTCTATCTTTCCTTCTTGGAGAACTGATGGAGGCAGGTATATACTAGTTCCGGGGGCTACAGAGAACAAAGTGGCAGTTAGAACTAGCATGTGAGCACTCACTACAGTTCTTCTTTCTGGGTCATGATCGAGTGAGTGGTAATACATTCCAGCTCCCAGCTTCCCTATGAGGAGCAAAGGAGTTGAACTACAAATATAATGCCACAACTTTTCCAGGTGGAATCTGAGGACTATCTCTACCTTGCTTGTCTCAGAGAGTTGACAGGCTCAGCTTATGTTAGTTCCCTGGGGACTACAGAGAGCAAAGTGGTGATTTGAACTAGTAGGCAGGCACTTGCCTCAGTTCCTCTCCTCAGTTTAGCACAATAATGAGTAAGCAATAAAGTCCATCACCTGGCTTCTCTTTGAGGAAGGAAAGAGTTGGACTACACACCCAGATTCCAACTTCTCTGGGAGCTACTTGAAATGCTGGCTTCTGTCTTGCCCGTCTCAGAGCAATGGTGGAACCTGGCATACGTTAGACACCTGGGGGCAGCAAAGAAGAAAGATGGCAATTTGGACTAGCACAAAGTTTTAAGAGGCTCACGAAAGCACAAGGCACATTAACTGAGGACTTTTGCCTATATGAGGCCAATTTGGGAAGACTAGGAGAAGTGGCAGTTTCTTGAATGTGTAGATACCAACCAAGAGTCAAGAAAAATGAAGGCATATTCCTCCCCAAAAAGTAACAAGTAAAACAAAGAAACAAACTCTAATGACTCTGGGATATATTTTACTGGGTAGAGAATTCAAATTACATAAAAATGATCAATGACCTCAAAAGAGCAATGACTAAAGGGAGATTTTAACAGAGAGGAAATTTTGAAAAGAATCAAAGAAAAATTCTGGAACTGTAGAACATAATAAGTTAACTAGAAAAATCAACAGAGAGGTTTAACAGCAGAATAAAGCAAACAGAAGAAAGAACCAGTGAATTCAAAGATAGGTCATTTGAAATAATCCAGTCAGAGAAACAAAATAAAAAAGAGTGAAGATAGCTTTAGGGGATTTTTGAGACTCCATCAAGTAGATTGTTAACATACTATAGGAGTCCCAGAAGAAAAAGGGAGAGAGAAAGGACTGTAAAGCTTATTCAAGGAATTAATGGCTGAAAAATTCCCAAATCTGGAAGAGAAAATGTACATCCAAATCCAGAAAACTTCAAAGATTCCAAATAAGATGAACTAAAGAAATCCACACTGAGAACCATTATAATAAAATTGTGAAAAGTCAAAGACAGATCATTTAAAAGTCAAAGAGAGCAAGAGAAAAGTGATTTGCCACTTATAAGGAAACCCCATAAGACCTCCAATGGGTTTTTCTGACACTTTTGAGAATAGAAAGAAGTGTGATATAGTCAGTGTGCTGAGAGGGGGAATAAAATCTCTCAACGAAGAATACCCTACCTGGCAAAACTGATTTTCAAAAATGAAGGAAAGATAAAGACTACCCCAGACACACAAAAGCTGAAGGAATTCATCATCACCAAAACACTTTACAAAAAAAACACTAAAAAGAGGTCTTCAATTTGAAATAAAAAGACGATAACATAAAAAACATAAAACTCATTGATAAAGATAAATATATTGACAAAGACAAAATACCATGTTACTGTAATAGTGGTGGGTAAATTACTTTTAGTTCTGGCATAAAAGTTAAAAGAAAAAGTCTTAAAAATAACTATAAGTAAAATATATGTTAATGGGTACACAATATAAATATGTGTAAATTGTGAAGTCAATAATCAAGTTATTGATGGGAGTAAGAGCATAGAGATTTTGAATGCAATAGAAGTTATCACTTTAAAATAGACTGCTCTAATTATAGAATATTTCATTAAGCCTCATGGCTATTGGCTTTAAGTCATAGGAGATGAAGAACATTAGATAATAATAAAAGTGTCAATCTACCAAGGAGATATGTTAATTATAAATATAGATGTGCCCACCATAACAGCACCTAAATATATAAAGCAAACATTAACAGAACTGAAGGGAAAACCAGGCAGTAATATGATGTTAGGAGACTTCAATAACCCAATATCAATAATGGATAGGACAACCAGAGAGGAAATAAATGAACAGTGGGTTTTAATACTATAGATAAAATGGACCTAACAGAAATACAGAACATTCTGCTAATAGCAGCAGAAAATACATTCTTCACAAGCACACAAAGAACATTATGCAGGATAAATCACATTAATTCACAAAACAAATCTTAGTGAATTTTAAAGATTGAAATTATACCAAGTATCTTCTCTGACCACAATGGAATGAAACTAGAAATCAAGAGCAGAAGGAAAAGTGGAAAATTCACAAATATGTGAAAATAAAACTACACACTTTTGAATAACAAGTGGATCATAAAAGATATAAAAATAGAAATTAGAGAATATCTTGATATAAATGAAAATACAACATACCAAAACTTACAGATTTTGGCAAAAGCAGTTCTAAGAGGGAAGTTTATAGCAATAAATGCCTACATTAAAAAATAAGATAGATCTCAAATAAATAATCCAACTTCACATCCTAAGGAACTAATAAAGATTAGAGCGGAAATAAATTAGAGGATAGAAAAACAATTTTTAAAAAATAAATAAAACTAAGGGGGTTTTTTTGAAAGGATAAATAAAATTGACAAAACTTAAGCTAGAAAAAAAGAGGGATTACTCAAATAAAATCATAACTAGAGACATCACAACTGATGCCACAAAAATAAAAAAAATCATAAGAGAATACTATGAACAATTCACGTGAGAAAATGGAATAACTAGAAGAACGGATACATTCCTAGAAACCTACAACCGTCAAAGATTGAATCATGAAATAATAGAAACTCCGAACAGATCCATGACCAGAATGGAGACTTTATAAGCAATGAAAAAAATCTCCTGACAAAGAAAAGTCCAGGATCAGATGGTTTCACAGGTAAATTTGACCAAACATCTAAAGAAGAATTAAGGCTGATGCTTCTCAAACTCTTCCAAAAAAAGTGAGGAGGAGAGAACACTTTCAAACATTTCCATTTTATGAGTCCAACATTACCTTGATACCAAAGCCAACCAAAGACACTACAAGAAAAGAAAACCATTGACCAATATTCCTGATAAATACATGTGTAAAAATTCTCAACAAAATACTAGCAAATTAAATTTAACAGCACATTTAAAAGATCATAAGAATAATCAAGTGGGATTTATCCTTTGGATGCAAGGATGGTTGCACATATGCAAATTAATGTGATATACCATATAACAGACTAGAATAAAAATCATATCATCATCTTGATGGATGCAGAAAAAGCATCTGATAAAATATCTTTTTATATAAAAATTCTCAACAATTCAGGAGTAGAGGGGAAATTAAGTCAACATAATAAAGGCCATATATGAAAGCCTGTTGGTAACATACTCAACAATAAAAGGCTGAAATCTTTTCCACTAATATCAAGAAAAAGACAAGGATATCCACTCTCACCACTTCTATTCAAAATAGTACTGGAAGTTCTAGCCAGAGGAATTAGGCAAGAAAAAGAACCAAAAGCATCCTAAACAGAAAAGAAGAAATCAAATTGTTTGGTTTCAGGTGACATGATCTTATATGGAGTAAACCCTAAGGACTTCAAAAAAAAAAAAAAACCATTAAAACTGATAATTCAGTAAAGTTCAGGATACAATATCTGATAAGAGGCTAATTTCCAAAATGTATAAAGAACAACAACTCAGTAACAATATACAAACAACACAATTATAAAGTGTGCTAAGGACTTGAATAGACATTTCTTCAAAGACACACAAATAGCCAGCAGGTATATGAAAAGATGTTCAGTCATTAATCAGTATAGAAATGCAAATCAAAGTCACAATGAGATAACACCTCACATCTATTAGCATGGCTATTATCAATTAAAAAAAATACGTGGGTGAAGATGTAGGGAAAAGGGAACACTAGTACACTGTTGGTAACAATGCAAAATAATTCTGCTGCTATTGAAAATAGTATGAAGGTTCCTCAAAAAATTAAAAATAGAACTGCATATGATCCAGCAGTCCCCCTTCTGGCTATTTATGCAAAAGAACTGAAATCAGGACCTCAAAGACATATTAACACTCTCATGTTCATTACAGCACTATTCACAAAAGCCAAAATGTGGAAACAACGTAAATGTCCATTGACATATGAACGGGTTAAGAAATGTGGTATATGCGTATGATTAAATATTATTCAGCCTTAAAAAAGAAGGAATTCCTGTGATATGCCACAACATGAATAAACCTGGAGGACATTATGCTAAGGGAAATATGCCAGTCACAGAGGAAAAAAATATATGATTCTACTTTCAAGATATCTAAAATAGTCACTCATAGAAGCAAACCATAGAATTGTGAGGCTGGGGGCAAGGGTAATGTCAACAGGTGTAAAATTTCAGTTATGTAAGATGAATAGGTTCTAGAGATCTGGTGTACAACACTGTGCATAGATGTCAATACTATGTTGTATATTTAATTGGTTAAGTGGGTAGATCTCACATTAAGTGATCTTACCACAACAATTTTTTCTAAAAATGCCAAAAAAAATTAAAATGTTGCAGATAAAAAAGTTAAGAAAGTCAATTTAAAGGCTGTGTCTCTAAGAATCAAATACCTGCCCAGAGAAATAAGGAGAGGCTGGAGTTTGGGGGAAAATATACTTTATTGTTACTATTAGAAAAGAAACAATAGAAAAATGCAAGTACAATAAAGGAAGACAGGCTCTTGGAGCTGGAAAAAGAGAAATTTCCATAAGAAAAACTATTGACATAGAGGACAGACAAGGGATGAAGTGGAAAACAAGAACTTGAATGTCTATACACACAGAAAACAAAAAAGAATTTGTGCCAGATCGCTGTATCTATCTTGGATTGATTTAGGACTCCAGCCTGGATGAAAAAGGAGTTATAGTTTATTGAATAGCTCTACCCTTTCACATCAAAACATTAGTTTCTGCCTACAAATATTTTTATAAATATAGGTGTCCTCCTATTTTCTACCCAAAATCCTTAGAAGTGAACTCAAAGTCCTTCCCAATCAGGATCTAACCTGTCCTCTTAATCATATCTCCTCATTTGTTCATACATTCATTTATTTAATAACATTTATTTGGGACTTACCAGTTGCCAAGCACTATGGCACTACACAGGATACAATTTTAACAAGACATATGCAGTCTCCTGCAACATAAACCATCTTGATGGCAAGTTAAATATTGCAGACAATTTTCAAAGTTTGTTTTTAGTTGGAATTTTAATGAGAAAAGGAGACATACAACTGCCTCAAAGTTATATAGCCAAAATACTTAAGTCTTCCATGTCAAAGAAGTGCCCTGAGGAAATGAAGGTTAGGCTCAGCTCTAAAGATGAGAAGGTATTAGAGGGAATGAAATCATTCTAAGCAAAAGAGAAAAACAAGTGAGGACATCTTAAGGTAATAAGGAGCTGACTCAGTCCCTTGAGTCTAAATATGCTTACTGCCTTGCAGTTAGAGCCCTAAAGAATCCTCAATTGCCAAGTCAGGATGAAAAACAACTATAGAAAGGCAATTCATCATACCTGTGTAGAGATAGGTAAAAAGCTGGAGATTAGCAGTGAGACCATAGGGGTTCTGTACCAATGAAAGTCAAAATATGCAGTGGTTTAAAGCATGTTACTAGGGATTCTAATATAAGTGGAAATAAGAGATGAGGCTGGAAGGGTTAGTCATATAGGTGTGGGGGCAGTTTAAGGCTTTGTTGAATCTTTATCAATCTTTATTGAGAGCAATTGGAAACCATTGAAGGTTTCTAAGATGGGGAAGGAAAGGATCATATTTGCATTTTTTCTGAAAGAGTAGCATGGCTACAATGTGAAGAATGGTGTCCAGAGATATTAGTGGATAAAGAGCAGGTGGAGACTGCTGCTCCCATTTACCATTTCCTGAATGTACCACGAGACTTCTCAACCCTGCATTGTTGCTCACTTTCTTCCTTTTGAAACTTGTTGCCTCTGCCAACCCCTGTTCCTATCTCAACATATCGAAATTCCGTATGTCCTTCATTGCCCAGCCACAATGCTGCTCCTTCATAAGTCTAACCACCAATTAAACTCAAGATGTTTCTGAGAGATCATCTTCACCTCCAGCAATTAATTCCTCTACTTTCACTTGATCCATTCCCACCTAAAACATTTTTGCACCACTCTATCATACTTCAGTCTACCTTCATTCTGTTTTAGCTGCAAAGATTTTTCTCATCCTCAAAATTTTTGAGGACATTTATGATTTCTTATGTATCTACATGTATCCTTCTAACATCTAGGATAGTGATTTATAAATACCAGATGGCAATTTTTTTTTTAATTGCAGCCATCTATCACACAGAGATCCTTAATGCATGATTTTGAAGGAGATTGGGGCACTTAACAGAGAAATCCAGATGGGGAGTTCAGCAGAGAACCAGAACTGATTTCTGCAGAGATTGTTTCATTATTCCCTTTCTGGGCTGCCAGTAATCACCTAATCCACACAGAAAGACCTGGTTTCTAGAGATTTCTTCAATTAGTGTTTGCCTCTCTGATTAAGAAATAAATGCAAACTTTTAAATGTTTTACTGCCAGAGTTAATAAATGCTGTTTCTATGGTTGATGGATGTGATTAATAAAATCCATTAGGACAAAAGGAATATAAATAATTGCTTTGTGAAATGGAAAATGCTAATTGCTAGAGACAATCAACAAGAATCGTTGTACTTGGATAGGCAGCACCAAACTATGTAATTGCTTAGTGCTCTTCCTTTGTTTTTACAGAAGTGACAACCAGTGATTTCTTGTTAGTCCACAGTTTTATTTGTACCTTACACCTGCTGTTTTTGAATATAATAATTAATAGTTCAATTTACAATTCTACACCTTCTTTAAAGCCATCATAACTCCGCTTCATTAAAAAGAATAAAAATGACAGCTTACAAAGTGCCTGTTTTAGGCTGTGCTATTTAGTCGCTGAGATAAGTCTTTAAACTACCACATGTAAAAAACATCTTATTTCCCTTAACTACTTCTCAGAAGGGCAGCGCCTTTACATACTTGTATCCTTTTCTCTAAACTGTGTTATCTGACACCAACGCAAGTTTCACATTTCCAAGTAAAGTCCGACATCTCTCCAGGTTTGTTGGCATGTTTCCAATTCTGTGAGTGTCTCCCAGGCAACAGAATTCTAGGAGGACTAAACACAGTACATGAAAAACAGATGGAAATTGAGATGTTGATCAAGTGAACACCAAAAACATTGAAAACTAGAAAAATGACAGGACTGACATTGGTGCTTATATCCTAATGATACTGCAAGAACCAAGTAATGAAAATTGACAGCAGATACCTGTAATAGGCAGAGCTAGAGGTAAACTAGTGACGGGCTTGACCGATGTGGCAGGCAGAATCATGGTCCTAAGTCCCCAAATAGGGGTAATTCCCAGAACCTGTAAATATGTTAGGTGATGTAAAAAAGGGGAATTAAGGTTCCTGACCAGCTGGTTTTAGAATAAGATTATCCTGGATTATCTGGGTGTGCCCAGTGTCATCCCAAGGTTCCTTACAGTGGCAGACGGAAGGGGACGAGTCAGAGAGAACTGTGACTACAAATGGACAGTCAGAGAGAAATGTAACATTGATGGCTTTGAAGATGGGGGAAATGGTCTAAGGGCTTAGGAAGGCTAGTGGCCTCTAAGAAGCTTGAAGAAGTAAGAAAATAAGTTCTTCTCTAGAACCTCCAGAAAGAAATGCAGACTTACCAGCACCTTACTTTTAGCCCAGTGAGACCCAATATGGGCTTCTGATCTCCAGCAATATAAGATAACAAATTTGTATTATTTCCAACTATGAAGTTTGTGTTAATTAGACAGCAACAATAAGGAATTAATACAACTGACATTATTCATCTTTTCTTCACTGTTATGGGACATGGAAGTCAAGGGATTCCTTAAAATAAGCACTAAAAAGATGGGTCACTATATTTATGCAGAGCCATAATAGAAAATGGAAATATACTAAGAAGTCCAGAGAGTTTCTAGACCAAGTGAGAACAAATACATGTAGTGGTTTGGGCTGACACAAAAATAAGAGTCACAGAATCAGTATTGCCCCCTCTTCACGATGTTCTCCTCAAGTAGGGTAAGGCCAGTATTTCCCTGAAGCATCTAAGTGGAGGGCTCTAACATACACAAGTAAGTATCTAAGGCCAAGAAACATTTCTCATGACTCACTCCTTCAAGCCATTCCCTTTCTGTTAACCAGACACTACCACTGTCTTTGAAACTATCGATATTTTAGCACTTCCTCTATGTCACACATGAGTTCTTGTCCTGAGGATTGAGACAGGTTGCTCTGGCACAAGGTAGAACATGGGGGTCTTGATGAGTGAAGCAGAGCGTGAAATTGTGAACCATGAAAAGGATCTGCAAGATCCATTCCAAAGGGTGAGCCAGAGTCAGCGACCCACAGTACTGACAACTCCACAACCAAATGTCAGTCCTCAGGTAGGATTTTCTGTCTTCTGGCTTAGATATATTGTCTCTATATCCTAGGGCAACTTCAGACTTCATATCCCACTCAGAATTTCTCCCTTAAGATACATTGTTTCTGGAAGTTCTTTCGAGTGCTCTATGGTTCTTTCAGATACTGGCCATTAGGTATAAAACTGAGATGGAACCTGGAGTTGAAGGATATATTTCATTTGGAAGAACAGCACTTATCATTATAGGCAAGATCTGCTATGAGGAGAACAGTGGGTCAGTTATGCTGTAGTAAGAGATACAGTAAAAGTACTCTTCTATCATGCAAATAATGCAGTTTCATTAGGCTATGGGCAGGGGGACATGTAGGCATAGTCCCAGAGAAGGGTGGGCATGAATATAAAGGGCATAGATTATAACCATCTAAAATTAGAATACAAACAAGTGTCTGAAGGTAGATATCCAGGTGCTTGGAAGTCCAAGGAAAGATCTTGTTCACACTCAAACACATAAACACACACACACACACAAAGAGGTGTCTGGAGAAAAAGAATATAGGATGACATTACACATAACATTGTCATAACTGTGTCTACACCAACCATGGGTATAGTTGTGGAAAATGGTAAAATCAGGGATTTGGGCTCTAACAGATCTTTGTGTCACTAAGATTTGTGTACCAGATCCAGGTGTGTGCTCTAGACTACTAAAATTGCATTTATATAGGATTCAATGTTTTAAAATAGAGAAAAATAGGCAGGTAAGATGCTGTGCATTTGGGTTAAAATGAGGGTTGTTGTTGCTATTTAGTTTGTTGTTGTTTTAATTACTTGCCACTCATATCCAGAGACCAAGAGAGAGTTGATATTGAGTCTTGTGTTGCCTATCTCCTCTCCAAATCATGAGGTTCCCAGTGGAAATATACACATAAAATACATAAAGAATGAGAAGTAAATCTACCCCCTTATTATTAGCTGAGTTTCCTGTATTATTTCTCACGATAGGACTCTGGTAAAGTTTAACTTGAAAACTTAATTCAATTTTTCTTCATGATTATTGTTTTATTTCCTTAAAAACTTTATGTGGAGGGGCGCCTGGGTGGCTTAGTCATTAAGCAGCTGCCTTCAGCTCAGGTAGTGACCCTGGGGTCCTGGGATCGAGCCCCACATCGGACTGCCTGCTCAATGGGGAGACTGGTTCTCCCTCTTCCACTCCTCCTGCTTGTGTTCCCTCTCTTGCTGTGTCTCTCTCTGTCAAATGAATAAATAAAATCTTTAAAAAAAAAAAAAAAAAACTTTATGTGGAGATGGCCAGTGGGTAGAGGCAATGTGATTTGGCCCTAGACCCCAGAATTTCCTAGGGAAGGTATTTGTTTATTCGCATGTTTTCCCTCTGTCTCTCTCTCTCTCTCAGCTCTCTCTCTCCTCTCTCCTCCCCACTCTTCTTTCCTCTCCTTCTTTTTTTCTCTCCCCTCCCCCCTCCTTTCTGAAACCTATGTGCCCCTTTATAGAGAAGGTATTGTTACTTAACTCTTACATGCTTTTGTTCCCCCATCGATAAACTGGGCCTGAAAATAAGTTCTAGATTACTGTGAGAATTAAATAAGACACTCTATAGTGATGCACTCAGCAAAGTATTTAGCACATGGTAAGTGATCCAAAAATCAGCAATAACAATGGTGAAGCTTGTCAAAGAAAAATTGCACCACAGAGAGTTAAAGCAAGAAACACTACTCAAGACTATTGCAGTAAGGTTGGAAGATTGAACTCAGCTCCACTGAAACAAAAACCTGGGGTGGTTTTTAAGCACTGGAGTGAGCTAGTAGCAAAGTCCTGGAGACTATCTGGGAAGTACATGGTCAACGTGATTGGCCATGGATGTTTGCTAATTAACAGAAGTTAAGCTACTACCCTCCCACAGAGGCAGGGAGATAGGAGTGATATCTTCTTTGGTGATTACATTTGAAAGGCGTGGCTCTCATGGCCTTGAGAAAGACTTTCTGGGTTATAAAACTGCAAAAGGCTGAGAGAAGATTTATATCTCAAAGGAGCAGAGAAAGAATTTACAACTAAAAGTGCCCTACAGTAAATGCTCTAAGAAAAGGGAGGTCGGGAGCCTAGAGTCAGGAAGAAGCCTATCTGAAGTTGAGTCAAGCTAGGGGGAACAGGAAGGTCTCTTGCTCATGATATTCAGGATAAAGGTAAAAGTAACTGCAAATGCACATGGACTTTGGAGATAAGGAATTAACAGTAAAATGATGTGTATTTCAGTTTTATTTTCTTTCAGATAAACGTAGTGTAATTCAAGCACAAAATCTGCAGAATCCTAACGGTCTTGTTAAGAGCATTTGTGGCGTGTTAATCACATTGGTTGAAAGCCTCTTCAATAAATCATATTTCTATTCTTTTAAATTTCTAAATTTAGAGATTTAATATCGAGGTCAGCTAAATGGGATATATACTATGAGAATTGAAAGAGAATATATAAGCCATTAGTGCCACACACCTGGGTTAAAATATTAGTACATTAAAAAATAAATCCTCTTTATTCACCTCTAAGTTTTTGTATGAATGTGTATTAGAATACCTTCAATATTAACCCTGCTTTATATAGTCTCGGGCATGTTGAGAAGACTCTCACAATAACTACTCATTGTTTAAAAGCTTGACAAGATTTGCGTCTGAAAGTATTTTTTTATGCTCTGTAAAATTTCCTTTCTTGAAATGTGTTGAAGCTGAAGTTAATTCTAATTATGGGTAGGAAAGGCCACCCATTTTCAGCAACCAGGCGAAGAGGAATATGTAGATGAATTGGATATGCTGGCAAAATCAGATAGAAAAATGCAAATACCCTGGCAATTAGGTATGTAAGTCAAAGAAAAATATGCAAATGACCTAGTTTTCACACTAGAAACTTTTATTAAAATTCTGCTTTTGAATTTAGGAATCTGTTAATTATTTCTTTCATAGTTAAGATGTAAATGAGTTTCTTTCCCCTGTAATTATAGTCATGATAATTGTTATTAAAATTTATCCAATAGACAACAATAGACAACATTTAGTATTGAGACTGGGACAGTGTAGGTTCATAAACAATTTCATTTTCTAGGCATGTGACCTTTGACAAATCTCTTAATCTTTCTGGACCTCCATTTTTCACCTGTAAAATAAGGATAAATGGTGCCTGTTTGTTATCATCACACGAGTCTTTAGGAGAATTAGTGCAGGTGACATTACATTTGAAAATGGGTTTTAAATTTCAAAGGAGTGAAAATATTTTGCTCTGGTCATTGATTATTGGGTGTCACATGAAACACACTTGAACTATAGGTATATCTCATCTTGATTTGGCTGTGAAACTCATAGGTAAAATCTAGGTCCTATCCAAATGAGATTGACTTCAACTCTAATTCATACCTGGAGGGAACTGTGAGTCCTTTTAAAGACTTTTGCAGATGGGTGGTGAGCTTACATTCTCCTGGTTATCTGCTTCTTACTCCTCCTTCTGTCCGCGCTTTTCTTATTCGTCATTTAGTATTTCTGATGTGAAATGGATCCTTCTTCGTTGTTTTCCACAAATTGACAAAAACCAAAGAAGCATACACACAGGAAAATATTTTGAATCAATTTTTACAGAAGATTTTGAGTCCCATAATTTAAATCGTATATAAGACGTGTCAGTTCTTTGTCACATTAGCCCCACCGCCACTGGAGGTTTCTTCCTGACTTTCATTTCCTATAGTCAAGCATCTAACCATCTTGTTGCTTTTCCTCCTTCTCCCCTATCTATTCTCTTCTCTTAGGAGCCTCCGGCAATATCAAGAAACAAATACAAAAATCCTGTCTTTTTATTATATAAAAAAGCCTAAATTTTCTTTTTATTACTTTGGCTCTAGTTGAAACACAAGCCTTTAGGGTTTCACATTGCATTGTGATATTTATCAAATAGCACCTGACTTTTTTCCAAAAAAAAAAAGAAAGAAAGAAAAACAAAACAAAACAAAAAAAAAACCCAAACGACAAAAAAGACAAAAATAATAACAACAACAATAAAAATGTTCAGGTGCCAGGTGCTATAATTAAAGGGTTGTTTCACCTTCATACCCAAGGAAGAGTTGTAATAGTTAAAACAATTTTGGGGAAATGTAATAAACTTATCTTTTTCTAATGGGGATAATGGACTGAAGTGTCATTTTAGATACTTGTAGATTCGGCACCTGGGTGGCTCAGTGGGTTAAAGCCTCTGCCTTCGGCTCAGGTCATGATCTCAGGGTCTCTGGGATTGAGCCCCGCATCGGGCTCTCTGCTCAGCGGCAAGCCTGCTTCCTCCTCTCTGCCTGCCTCTCTGCCTACTTGTGATCTCTCTCTGTCAAATAAATAAAATTAAAAAAAAAAAGATACTTGTAGATTGATCAGGAGTTCAGAGCTCTTTTAGTGTCCCATGTGAGATGGTTTTCTTGGGGTCAGTTCTGAGTATGTATAGGTAGTTCATTTCCATAACACTGTTCTATAATCCTCAGCTTTGTAGAAGCCTTTCTTAGTATAGCTAGAGATCCTATTGGAGATAGTAATTTTCTCATAGAAGTAATTATGGAATGATTTACTAAGTTATATATAAGACCCATAAGGGCAGGAACCTTGTCCTGTCTTATTTTCTCTTTTATTCTCAAAAGCCAAGTTCAGTGTCTAGTACCGGGTAAGAATTCAATAAAAATATGTCAAATGATGATAGAACAAACAAAGTAAGAAGTGAAATGCAGAAACAGAAACATAGAGTTTCAGGAGCCCTAATGTCAGTATTCCCTTTTGGGAATTTTGACCTCCCTGCCTCTAGTAATATTGCTTGACATTCTTTTTGTGAGTTTCTCTTATTGTAATTTTATATCCCCTTAATGGCCAACCCAGTTAATCCCTTTCTGCCAAGCTCTTTTCTTTTTCTTGCTCCCCTTTTTTCACCCTTTTGCTTGTGAGGCAAATATCAGAAATGCTGATCCAATCTCCTGGAAGAATGAAAGGATCTCCTTGAACCCAAATGAACTGTCTGAGGGCTTCTATTAAAAATGTGCCTCACTGTTCGGTACCAATAACCATACACATTAATGAGGGCATTTGCTGGTATGAAAATGTGCAAGGGGAATGGAAACACTGCTGTGTGAAAGGGTATATCCACCTCACTCTGTCTTGTCTCTGGAAGAGCTCTTTACTGCAGATTCAGCATGAAATTATGCCAAGTCTAATAGGCTTTCATTAAAATTTTCAGCTAACATAGTCAGAACATTTGTTTTTGATAGATTCATAATGAAAACAACACAGGCAGGACAACTAAGAATCAATGTTTTCAGATGAAAGGAAAAAGGGTCCATGAAACAAGAACAGCTAATAGCTCATCATTCTGATTTTTGACAGCATAAACACATGTACAATGTAATTACCAAGAAATGAAATGGATTGTTTTGCAAAGAAACCATATATTTGGAAGAGAAATTATGCATGTTGTTTTTTATGGAAATGATCTTCACAAATTGTTTTTTGGGATGGTTTTCTTTGGTCCAACAATTCTGTTGATGATCAAGGATCATTTTCCTTTTCAGAAGGACATTGTCAAGGTGATCAAGACTGTATAAAGATCTTTTCTGCAATTATCGATCTTGGATTAGAGATGTCTATATGGAATTTATGTTTGCTACAAAAGAGGGAAAAAAGACGTTATCTCTAGGTAATGGTGAGCAATTAGTGATAAAAGGAAGATGAGGAAGTGATTGTTATATTTGACAAGTGGGAGGCGGGCTGCAAAAGAGTATAGCAAAAGCATCCTATGCCTATTAATAGACTAGACAATCCCTGTTTATCTGGCTTGTCCCTCAGCAAGGACCCATGCTCTGGTGTCCAGGGCCACAAAAGAAATTGTCAGAAGGAGAAAGTACTCGAGAACATTAGAGCCCTAATGTAAATAAATTTCTATTGCAGCCACTTACACAAATATAAATCAGAACCCCAAATAGCAAATTGAAGAAGAGTGAAAAATATGTCCCAGGGAGTGAAAAATTGTGTCTAGGCAATTAAGCTTTTGGCAGCTGCTACTTGAGTTGGTAGCAAATAACATCTCCTGACACGTCAGTTCCCTGCGGGTAAGACTGAATCTGTACAAATATGTGCTATTTTTCTAACATTTTTTTCCTAAAAAAGTTAATAATACTGATGTTAGAATTTTCATTTAGTTTTTGGTAGGAGTAACTATCTGGAGTTTGATTTAACAGAGATTCTTAGATGTCAAGATGAAGATTTATAGAACTGGATAGTAAAAATTCAAGAAGTAATAATTCATATCTCTAGCTAATTACTTTGTAAAATGGAATTAAATAAATCATTATATGATTAACTAATTATGCTCTTTGACAATAATTGAAAGGTAGCATCTTGTAATTGAAAGGTAGCATCTTGTACTGGTTAAGAACATGAGAGACAAAATCAGTATGAACCCAGATTAATGTGTACAAATCTGGACATATTCCATAGTCTTTTTCTGCCCCAGTTCACTCAACTATAAAGTTGAGATTAATAATAATACCTACTGTTAGAGTCTTTGAGAGGGAAAATCTAATAAATAGCACCTCCCTTCCCCACCTAAGTTCTGAACTTCTGAACCAATTGAGAAATAAGACAAAAGAGTCAGCAGAGAACCCAAATATCATAAAGTCTTAGTAGGAAAAATCAGTTAAAGGTGAGCAACTACATTAAATTTTTCCTGCCTTTCCACTCAGGCTAGATCTTTGGATAGGGCATGGGAGAGGAAATTAAGTCTGTAGAACAGTCTCACTTAGAAAAATTGCTTCATCCTACTGACTCATAAAGAGACAAAACATCAGAAATTAAATCCCCTGTTCAGGAATTTTGAAAGACAAGCTACATATTTTTGAGTACATGGACCAGTGGCTATAGCCCAAGGGCAGGTAAGTTATTCCACTTTCATGAAAAGAACAAGGGAGTGGAGAGGTAGAATTATTTAGTAAAAATCACTTCTCATGGAAATACCCCACTAATATTCCCTACATTTTTATTTCCATAGCCCATTAGGATTAACTTTTCAGATTATGCTCATGCAGGAGTACACCTAGTCTCTTGGAGAGACTCCTATCTTCTTAAGGTCACTCCATTAAGTCCTACCACTCTCCAATGGGTATTCTCCTAGGACTGCCGCTGAGCAGTGCAGATTTTGCCTCCAGACACTCAGGAATGGATCAGAACAGAGCATTACTCAAACCTACTCCCGTCCCAGATCATACCAAACTATATTTTCCATATGCAAGAAGATTAAATAAGAAGATTAATGAATAATAAATTCGATGAAAATTGCATTAATGAATAATAAATTACATGAAGATCCTCTAACTACAAAATTCCAACAACGCAGAGACACCTTAAATTTATATAAATCTCATCCTATAATAAAATACTCAAGCTGAAGTTAGGTCCAAAAATTAAATGCCTGGATTTGGACTGCATTTCCTAGATTCTCCAAGAAAGTACAGATTTCAAGTATCTCATGTCATTCATAGAAGATGTGCTGTGGTTTTTTTGTTTGAAGAATATGATCATTTTGCACAGAGATCCAATAGATGTTTACGGCTCATGTTCCCGGCTAGACTCACTCTCTGGGGGCAAGCTGGGGCCAGAGACTGCACTGGCAGGGTCTCTTAGTCTTCGCGTAATTTGAGTAAAAGCAATTTGGGAATGTTCTTCACACCTTTCCTTTCCCAGCTAGTTAAACTAACTAAGGACAAACACAAAGACCAAAAATGAATCAGAAATGCAGTGTCAACATTAGTCCTAGCAAAGCAGAACTCCAGGTGATGGCAGGGCCACCTCTTCCCTTCCTCGCACTGTGGTGCCTGCATGGCCCTGTCCCACTCAGTCAGCTGATACTTGGTACTGAAATTACATTGTGTTAAGAATCACATGCTCATCAAAAACCAAACGTGTAAGTCTACGAATCTGGGTTTGTTTTTTTCCTAACATGTTGAGAATGATGTACAATAGGCATTTTGGAAAACATTTCTTAAAGCATGGCTACATTTGGGCTCAAGGGACTTCTGTCTTTAAATTTCTAATTCGTTTTCAACTGATTTTGTCTGTTCCATGAATTATTTAAATATATTGGAAATATTAAATATTAAAGTAACAAAAGATGACTTCTATAAATGCTAAATATTTCATACAATCTCATGCAACCATGGAAAACATTATAAAGAACAATTCTGATAAAATGTTTACAAATGCCTAAAATTAAATAGCATATTTTTGACTTTTAATGACACCCATAATATATAGTTAAGAAACAGAAAAGCATGTTACCTCATAATATGTACAACTTGACTTCTCTAAAAAAAAAAATATTACCTGTGCGTGCATGTATCATACCCTTGGGAAAGCTGACAAATGCTAAAAATAAAGGGAAAAATACTTAGAATCTTATACTTCAAGCTATTAATAATGGCTGACTGAGTAGATGGGATGTATATATATATATTTTTCTCCTGCTTTTTCTGTAATGATTTTGTTATGAGAAAAATAATTTTAAAATAATATAAAAATAAAAATCAGAACTATTTGTAGTTTTAAAGATATATTCTTAATTTCTTCATAATTTCTAATTTACTATTAGACAATTATGACTACTACATTTGTTTTCACAATCATTTTACAAGTTTTAACCCATATAATTATTTAGTACTATAGAAAAGACAATATTATAAAAGTACATTTTTTTATTGTGAGATGAATAGTATATATACATTCATATATAAAATATAGATACAGATATAACAAATGTGTGTATATATTTTTAAAGGAAATCAAATATAAATTTCACAAAGCAAAAATTTTGGGGAGAACGAGCTCCCTAAAAATCCTTATTTAAAGGCAATGTGAAGTTTGCTATAGTATATCTCAATTTCCATGATATCCCAATATCATCAATATGCAAATGATCAATGTCTGATCAGTGATCATTTGATTATTTCAAGGAATTTTTACACAGTCATCTACATTTCCTGTAACTTTTAGAGTGCAAATGACAAAATAGAGTTTGAGACTGCATGAAATCCTTAAGCCCTGTGGATGATTCTGGACCATTTTTATACTAAACCCCCCTTGTCTGATACGAAGTGCTATTTCTGTAGGAGCTGACTCCTGCACCCTGTGTGTGTGTGTGTGCACGCACGCACGTGCACATGCATGTGTGTTTTGATGAGTGAGAGAGATTTTGCATTAATAGTCCAGTCACCTTCCTTCACCTCATTCTGCCTCGTGACCCTCGCATGTTTGTGAGATGACCAGCTGCATATGGAAAATTCAGAAACTAAAACCATTGGGGGTTAGCAAAGGACACAACAGGCAACTGTTGAGGCAGGAGAAGGCTGAAGTGCATGGTGGAGCATGGCCGTTGACCTACAGCCTCCCCAAGGACTGGTGCCCCAGCTGGTTTTTCTGCTGATCAGAGCACTCAGATTTTATACCCTTAGTTTTGTTTTGTTTTTTATCTTTTTAGAATTAGCCTGTATAATCTGGAGTGAACTTTTTTTATGTTAAGTATTTCTACTCTATTTAATCCTTTTGTTGCATCTTAGATGCCTAACCAGGGTATGTTTTTCTGGATGCAAAGCAGTTACTGTCCTGGTAGGCCCAAGGTACAAGATACTGATGTCTTCAAATCTTGCAAAAAAGAGTAAAATCAATTGAAATTCAATCTTGAAATTTATATTCATTCATTCTTTCATTTACTCATTTAGTAAAAGTCAAATGCCTACACTACAAGGTTTTGTCTAGGTGCTATCAATAAAATAGGAAACAAGACAGACAAGCTCTCTGCCTTCATAAAAGTTACAATTGAGTAGGATACACTGAATATTAGTAAACGAGTGACTGTATAATAGGGTTTCATGTGATGAGAAATGCCATCAAGAAAAATAATGTAGGAAAAGTGGATAGAGATTGATGGATGATAAGGGAAGGTCCCCCTGGGGAGGAGACATGACTAAGAGAGCATAGAGCAAAGGACTGTAGAAAGAGATTTCCTACTGGAGGTAAATAGCAAGTCTAAAGGCCCTGAGGCAGGAATGAACTCATTGTGTCTAGGCATCTGAAAAGCAAGAAGATGGCCAGTGTGGCTGGAGAGGAGTAGGTACCAGCTGAGTGATAGGAAATGAGGACTGAGATGTCCTCAGAGACCAGATCCATGGGGTCTGGTAGGCCATGGGAAGGATTTTGGATCTTTAACCGTGATCTGAAGATACGGAGGAAAGAGTTTTGAGCCACGGCATCTGATCTATGTATTTAAAATAGAACTCTGGTTGCTGAGTGGAGACTCTTCTGGGCAGGCAAGCATGTAGGGAGATCTGTAAGAAGGTGACCACAGCTGGCCAGTCACAATATGATAGTGGCTTGGATCAGAGTGGTAGGTAGCACGAAGGGGCTGAGATGTGGCTGTATGGATTTGACTTGAGAGGGAAAAGGTCAAATTTATTTTGACGCTAGGGTTTTGGGGCTGAGGAAAAGGGTATACGGTTGTGGCATTTGCTGAGGTGCAAGCGACGAAGTAGCTGGCTTAAGTGACTGTTAATAAATTGATAAATATAAGAGCTATTCAGATTCTGTGGAACTATTCAGTCATATTAAGTTTCGTATATATTTAGGATAAGATAACTGAAATTCAACATTGATCTATTTTTTAATCCTCCATAAACCCATTAGCCACACTACTGACAAGTGAAAAGTTCTGGCATATGACTCATTTATTTGTGAAATCACTTCCTCAGTACATACAGATGGTGTTTGCAGTGATGGTAATAGGGGACGGCCTGTGGGAGGAGCAGGAATCCTCCGAGTCATATGGGATCATTTCACCTATGGGGGAGAATGTGGGTATGCTTGTGTTTACACCCCTGCAAGTCAAAGCCAAATTGCAAGCCTTTTACTGTCCTTTTCTCTAGTCTAACATTTACTGTTTTTGCTGCCTTTTTTTCTTCTCTATATAGCTTTCTGTAACTGTTGTCATAGCAACAAGATAGTCTTTGCTTAGGAGAAATGGCTTGGACAAAACCAAATTATAAATCAACATCATCAGTAATATGGCTCTTTTTACACTATTTTTATGAACCCAGGTAATATTGAGTAGTCATACTTTTATTGAGATTTAAAGACATAGGACCCACTTTGTCTAATGCAAAGGTCAGCAAACTTTTATGTAAAAAGGCCAAGTAGTAAATATTTTAGGCTTTGAGGTCCATACAGTCTCTATCAAAACCACACCTCTGCCCTTGTCACATGATACTTTTCTAGACAATACATGAATGAATTGGGTGTGGCCATGTCCCCATACATCTTTATTTATTTATTTTTATTAATTTTTATTCTTTATGTATTTTATTTATATAAAAACAGCCAACAGACTGGATTTAGTCCACAGACCATAGATTGTCAATCCCTGATCTAATGGGTTCCTTCCTCTCACTTTTTAAGATAGTGCTTAAAGTATATTTACTCTGTAAATATACTTTACACAGGAGAATTCCAAGGCCTTCCCTCCAACCCACCAAATTCGTATTTCTTTTATTATGAATTTGTAACATGCTCCACTCCCAAGTGATGCCCAATCAAGTGAGTTCAAATACTGAGGATTATCAAACCTCTATAAAAGCTTCCCTAAATAGAGTGGGGTACAAATTACCACAAAGCCCCTGCATTCTAAAATCAATATCCATCCATTACAAGTGAAGCAACATATGAGTAGCATAAACAGTATTTTTCTAAGGAGAAAGAAATCTGACAACATTTTAAAGTCAAAAGATTTAACTTGAAAATATGGATTTCTGGTTCCTCTTATAAATCATAAAATCTGGCAACACAGAGCCCACATTCTTACATAACAAAATCCTACTAGCATCAAGTCATGAGCATCTGATTCAGAGAAAACATATATACTGACTTAGACCACACTCCCCACTATTCTCTACCATCATTTATGGTGTTCCGATTTACCCATTTCAGTTACACATCTGCCTTCTGTGGTCATGTCATTTTACAATCAATGATTTAATAAATGGACTCTGACTACTTATCAATCATGGTTTATCATTGGCTAATGTAGCCATCTTTCTTATATCAGAACATGAGGGCATGCGTCGTAAGCTATACATATGCAAATGTTTAGGTTACCCGTTTGTTTTTTTTTTTTAAGATTTTATTTATTTATTTGAGAGAGACAGCGCACGCACACAAGGAAGGGAAGCAGCACAGGGAGAGAGACAAGCAGGCCCTTCACTGAACAAGGAGCCCAACTCGGGGCTCAATTGATCCCAGGACCCTGGGATCATGACCTGAGCTGAAGGCAGACACTTAACCGACTGAGCCACCCAGACACCCTGTACGCAGTCCATTTGAATAGAACGCCTCTAGAATGGAAAAAATAAAACCCTTTTATGTTTCCTGCTGTAATACCTATGAGTTTGTAGTCTCTGTGAGGCATGACAGAAGGGATCCTGAACGATAAGTGACAAGTCAAATGCATGTATTTTTATCATTGTCAAAATATTTCAATGAGACAGGAAGGATCAAGCTTCAATCTTGGTTTAATAAATTAACATCTGTTCCAGCACCCCATATTTAAAGGGAGAATGTGTTCTTTGGCCGGCTGCTCCCTTGTGCTACTAATGGGACACTTTCAGATGAAGCCTGGAAGAGGGCATAAAGACAGAGTGTGACTGGAAATGTAAGCATTTCTGGCTTGCCAAAGCAAATGTCACTTCTCACCTTTTGTACTTGCTGACAGGAAGTGAAGTCTAACTTTTACTGGTTGACATTTCCTTTTATTCTGTGTCCTCACACTTTCTGCACTCTGTACTCTGAGCCCCTGGTGGGGGGAGGCAGGTGAATATGGGGGGGGAAAGGAAGAATCATGCAAAGATAGAACTCCTTTCTAAGAAAGATGTTTCTATACAAAGAAATTTAATGTGAAAAAGAAAAAAAAAATCACTTGGAAAGTATTTACTGCTAGTTCCTTGTGAGAGGAAAGGCATTTATATCCACTCACAATTGTCTTCATGTTTGAATGTACCACTGATACCAGGAAAGGATAACAAATATTTAGGATGTTAGATAGCAGATTTGGTGTCAGACAAAGATAGATTCAAATGCCAGCTACGTAACTTTTAAGATTTTGAGTAGTTATTTCTTTTTTCTAAGTGTCAGCTTGCTCATCTGCAAAATGGAAAGGAAAATCCTTTGTCTCATAAAAGTGTTATGAAGACTAAATGCATATGAAGGATTTAATGAAGGTCCAGGCATTTAGTAAATGTTTCTTTTATCTAGTAAATATTTTATTTAGGAAACATTTCTGCCTAATTATAAATTTTATCTGTAAAATGTGGATAATAATAGAATCTAGCTCATTGGGTTATTATAAGGATTTACTCAAATCATACCCATAAAACATTTTTCAGAGCGCCTTACACATGGTAAGCCCTTGACATATGCCACTTGATGCTATTAAAATTTTACTATAACAATTATTGTTAATAACAATAATTGCAATCAATTGGAAAAAAAATTCATTGTGAAAGAGATGGCTAATAGTTATCTAATTTTTCAAACTACAATCCAGATCATACTATTAAAAAAAAAAATCCTTGGTTTTCTTGACAGAACATAGGATAATGTATTGGAAAAAAAAAATAGGCTTTAGAATCAGGCAGAACTGAGTCTTGTCGACACCCCTCTAGTTACTAGTTGGGTGAAGACATCAGGTTTGTCATCTCCCTGCTTGAGTTATCTTTGAGCCATAGGAACTTGAATTAGAGTAAAAAATAGTTCAAGCAGATTTATCAAGATTCAGTGAGCTGAGTGTGACCTTGATGCAAGGTCTCGGCAATCTGCCTTGGGTTCCCAGCAGTGCTTTAGTTTAGATGCTTCTCAGTACAGGTTTGCTTTCCACATGCTGTTGCTCATGTTTGTATATGTTTTTAAGTTGTTAGAAAAGACTCCGTACAGACTCTTATCATCCAACACAGTGGTTCTCCCAGGGAGCAACTTTTCTTCCAGAGGATAGTTGGCAATGTTGACAGACATTTTCTATTGTCTTGACTGGGCCCTGGGAAGGGGCGGTGGCAAGGAGAAAGAATTCTCCTGGCATTTAATAAGTAGAGGCCAGAGATGCTCCTAAACATCCTGCAAATACACAGGGCAGTTCCCAACAGCAAGAACGTCAAACAGTCCAGACCCAAATGTCAATAGTACTGAAGCTGAGAAACTCTGATCTCATACATTGATCTTTGCACTTCCTTCGACTTTATGGAGTTGAGAAGCTTAAAGGAGACACTAGCAATTCCAAAACTGGTCTTAAAACTGTCAGTGTGAATGATAGGATTCTCAGGAAAACTGAAGAGATTTTCCTGTACTAAAATTCTCCCTTTACTCATCTCCACAATTATAGGTTCATTCCTTTGATTATATTTAATTGGTTCCTAAATAACAAA
>CM052899.1:150406752-150494112 GCA_028534135.1 Potos flavus | reverse complement strand
TTGTAATGGCCCAGGTGCTGGCACCAGAGGTAAGGAGTTGACAAAGACAAGTGTGAATGGATTGATAAGTAGCCTTGGGCACATACACTTCTCTCTTCTCCAACTCTAAGCACCCAAAGAGAAGCATTCTGCAAATAGTTTCCCTAAGAATCTCAAGGTGAGTAGACTGGCCATAGACTGTGGGATCTAGCACTTTTTTCTCAGGGTTTATCCCTTCTTTTTCCTTAGAATTACCAGGAGGAGTACAGTATTTACCTGGATTTCAGCCTTTGTCCAACACACATTATCAGACAGAGAAGCTGACTTGAGGACTACAACTACTATAAATGAAGAACAACAATACATGCTACATGGTTCATCATTAATGGAATTTTCAGTCAACAATTTAGAATAAGTCCTATCCAATATAGGCAAAAATATAAGGCATATTAATGATACGAAACAGATATGAGACAATAAAAGAAGAAACAAGAGGAAATATTTGATCTGAAAAACTGAATAGTTGAAAAAGTTAATTTGGAGTAAAACAGTATAGCCACTATGGAAAGCAATATGGCAGCATCTCAAAAATTATAAACAGAACTCCATACACTCCAGTAATTCTAATTCTGCGCATATACTCAAAAGAATTAAAAACAGGGTCTTGAAAAGCTGTTTATATACCTATGTTTATAGCAGCATTATTCACAATAGCCAAAAAGTGGAAGCAACTCAAGAATCCATCAGCACATGAATAGATAAACAAAATGTGGTGTATATAAATAATGGAATATTATTTAGTCTTAAAGAGGAAAGAATACCTGTAGCTTTGTAGTAATTTTTAAAATCAGGGAGTTTTAGACCTCTAACTTTGTTCCTCTTTTCCTTTTTCTTTTTAAGATTTATTTATTTGTTTGAGAAAGAGAGAAAGAGAGCAGAGGAAGGGGCAGAGGGAGAGGGAGAGAGAGAATCTCAAGCAGACTCCCCACTGAACATGGAGCCCAACGCAGGACTTGGTCCCACGACCCTGAGATCATTACCTGAGATGAAACCAAGAGTCAGATGCTTAACCGACTGAGCCACCCAGAAAACCCTCTTCCTCTTTTTCACGATTGTAATAATTTTGACTATTTGGAGTCCTTTGAGAACCAATATGAATTTTAGGATATATTTTTCTAGTTCCATACACCAAAAAATGCTACTAGGATTTTGATAGGGACTGCATTAAATCTATAAACAACACAGGCATTTTTAAGGCAAAACAATCTTGATTCTAAACCTTCATAAGTTATTGCAAGACAGGAGAATTATAATTCTATTTTGTTCGTGAATGTAGATGTAAATATTGAAATTAGTAAAAAAATATTAAATATTAAAAGAATATTAACTAATAAAATTCAATAGCATGAAAAAATTAATATTAGCAGAATTTATGTTCTAAATATAAGGAAATAATATTAGAATATATAAGAATTTTTTTCACATTAATAAGCAATAAGATAGGAAACCAATAGAAAATAAGGCAAAGTCTATAAACAGGCAGGTTCAAGAAATGGAATCTTCAAAAAGCTAGCAAGCATACAAAGAGATGCTCAAACACATAAGTAAAAAAAATAAATGAAAAAAATGAACAAAAATGAGATATCATCCACCAATATGACGGAAAACTAGAAAGCTGGATAATGACAAGTGTTAGTAGAGATGTGGCTACATAGGATCCCATGCACTGCTTATAGATGTGTGGCCTGGAGACTATTCTGTGGAAGAAACTAGTAGCACTCATTCAAATTAAGTATGCCTAAATACCATGACCCAGCATATCCACTCCTGGGTATGTAGCTCAAAGCAATTCTCATATGGACTCATAAGGGGCCACATGTGAGGATATACATGGTAACACTGTTTGCAGCAATGTGGAATGGAAACCAATCTCTGTGTCCACCTAATGTGGTGCAATTAGAAAAAAAAATGGATGATATGCACATATAGCAACATGAATACATTAAAACATAATACACCTTAAAAAAATGAAATAAAATTTGAAGGCATAATACAATTGTGCAAATTATAATACATTCTATACACACAAAACATCATTACATATTTTATAAAAACACCAAAAACCTTAAAAAATGCATTTGTGAGACATTAGTCAAACCATTAAAAATCATTAAAATCAAATCATTAGTCAAATCGTTAAAATGATTGCCCATGAAAAGGAGGAATGGGAGTGGGGAATGGGGAAAACAGGAATACGGAACAAACAAACCAGTAAATCAGACCATTGATGATTGTGTACTAAGAACTATGCCTTATGTTTAACAAAACTTCCTGTAACTCAGAACGAGAGCAGCAACAAAGTCACAAATGGAGGCAAATAGAGGGCCTTATGCTCATGTTTTAAGATGTTAATAAAGAGAATAATAACTAAAGAGAAGAATCCAGAGAAGACTTTTTTTTTTTTCACATTAGCAGGTACTTGTAAACATTTGAATGTAAAAAGGAACAATTCATTGAAGAAGCAAAATGAAAACTATCAGACAAGGAAATTATATATTTGGGGGAAAAATGTTCCATGAAGTTTGGTAATGCTGGGTCAATGGTAAAGATGAACAATTACCTTTTGGGGCAGAGAGATGCCCATCATCATGAGACTGAGGAAGATGGCAGTACCATGGAGGCAAATGGACATGACGGAGTCTATGCCAGTTGGTCTTGTTCTGAGTGGTGGAGGAAGTGTGTCAGCATTGACTAAGGAGTGAGCATTGAAGGATGGATGGTGATTGAGAGGAAATAGAAGAGCAGGAGGTTCTTTTTCTCAGGCCTTGATTTGCAGCCTCTCTCTAATTCTCCCAGTTTCCCCCATTTCCACAAATGTTTACTTTCTACCCTAATGCTCAAGACAAAACACCTGAGAATCAACTTTCATTTCTCTCTTCCCTTCTTCAACCTGTTAATGAGTCCTATTGGAACTGCCTCCAAAATATATCCCAAATCCCTGCATGCTTTTCCATCTTTACTAAAACTATCTTTTCCCAAATTGTATCATCTCTCGGATTGATCATCTCAATAGTCCCTTTTTTCCTGCTTACCCTCTGGTCATCCAGATCCATTCCTAATCCTTAGACAAAGTGATCTTTTGAAATGAAAATCAAATCACACCATTCCTCCATTAAGATCCTCTAAAAACTTTCCATTATTCTTACAATAAAACCCAAATTTCTACTATGGTCTCAAGGATCTGCCTACTATTCCAACTAAATATTTTACTACTCCCTCTACGTTTTCCCACCTTCCAGCCACACTGGCTTTCTGTCTGTCTTTCAGACACCCTAGCCTCATTTATACTAAAAAATTTTTGCATATTCTGTCTTTCTGTTTGGAGTACTCTTCCTATATTATTTGTCTTACTGGTTCCTTTCTACCTTAAGGAGCCAGTTCCAAACCCATCTCTTCAAAGAGGTCTCCCATGCACACATTTTCTAAAGGCATTCCTCCCCCAAATACTCTCTTCACATCATCTTATTTTATAGTCTTCATAGCAATGCTATGATAATTTTTGGACCTTATTTTATAAATGTGCTTGTTTGTTTTATTTTCCCCACACTAAACTGTAAGTCCCACAATAATTGGGTTCTTTTCTTCTCTCATTGCTCTATCCCTGGGTCCAGTCTCCCTACTCTATCCCTGGGGCTTTGCACAGAGTAAACACCCAGAAACATTTATTGTTGCTGAATGAACAACGTTGGAATTACAAATTTAAGGACCCAGTTGAATTTGAACACATTTAGCAAAAAAGAAAGAAGTTGGATGCTGGGAAAGATTAAGGTGGGCCTATTTGTGTGGGAGATACAGCTGAGAAGCCTTTATGGTGATAAAGACAACACAAAAGTTTTGGTTTTCTCGTCAATGTAGTAGAGAGGGCGTCAAGAATAAAAGAGAACAAGGCATTCAAAGCACTTAACACAAACCCTGATCCCAGTAAAAGTTAGCATTATTATTATTACTATTATATCTAAGCTTTACTTAATAGACTGTATATAGTTGGATATACACAGTCTATTGAATTTCCTCTCATCTATAGTATTTTGTGATTCTTTGCTTATGTTCTGAAGGGATCATCTTTATGTCTATAATACTAAGGATCAGTCAGACCTTGCCCAGAATCTTATTTCTAGAGGCTCAAAAGATTTATATTTAACATCGTATTGAATGAAATGCACCAGTAATTCCCACTGAAAATAAAAGCTCACCTTTGTAACATTCTCCCTCTCTTCCTCACTCTTACAACTTCAACTAACCATAGTTTTGCTTCACATTCTTTTACCCTTACTCCCCTGGCAGCAAATATGGTTTGTTCATGCTTTTTCATTTCATGTAGTTTCTTTTCTTTAGAATTTACTTTTCTCTGGTTTCTATTCTTATATTTTTCTTGGTTTCTTGTCTTGTGAAATTGCAACAAACATAATCACTGCCTTCATGGTGAGAACATTATTTGTTAACAGATGGTAGGTTTTCAAAATCTGAATCATTTAAACTTGGAGACACTGAAAAAGGTAGTCAAAAGTGGGCTCTGCCTAAGACTGAAAAAAAAAGGTCATTTTTTTTTCAAGATAAATTAAACTCTTATAAACAAAGTTACTGACTACTAGCAGCATTAAGGAAAGCATGTAGAAAGGCATGGGAATTCATTTGTCTCTCTCAATTACTTAATGGATTTTGAACATTAGTCATTAGATTTCTCTATTTTAATTAATTTAAGTAATTTATGTAATGAAATTTCTGTACATAAAATATTCCTAATAAGCATTTCATCATGTATCCCAGAAGGATTTCAAGTAAATTGGTTCACATAATTCAGCTCTCCTTCAGGAAGGAGGTAGTGGGAGTTAGAAGCTGTGAGGCAGTACACTGAGAGAGCAAAGCAAGAAAGTGCCAGAAGGGGAATCTAGCAGAAGTCCCTCTGATGGTTACAATTTGCCACACAAAGGACTGGACACCAAATGAGCAAGTTTATGAAACATTTAGTTTATACTAAATCCATCTTTGTCACTGTACAAAGTGACTAGAGGATAATTACCAGGAGACTTTGCCTGGTAATTATCCTCTAGTAACTTCCCATAGGTATGTTTTCTAAAGTAATTATAAGATGCTTGAAATCAGACACCATTTTTTTCACTATCTCATTAATCTTTATTATTAGAAGTTATCGCGATGCCTATAAGGACACGCCCTGAATGAAAGGTATGGCTACCTCTAGCAATGGAACTAGAATGTGGGTCATTTCCACTTTTTCTGTATTTTTTATTGTGTTTAACTTTTCATTTTGAGTTCATTTAGACTTACAGTAGGGTACAGAGAGTTCCTGAATGCCCTTCATTCATCTTCCCGTAATGTTAACATCTTATTTGATAATATCACAATTATCAAAACTAAGGTAACATTAGCATAATACTATTAGATGAACTGCAGACTTTATTCAGATTTCACTTTTATTTATTTTTTTGCTAATTCTGTTCCAAGATCTAATCTAGGATCCCACATTGTATTTAGTAGTCATGTCTCCTTAATCACCCTCAAATTGTGATGATTTTTTAGTTTTTAATTGTCTTCAGTGACCTTGAATTTGAAAAATATAGGCCACTTATTTTATAGACTATCTTTCAATTTGGATTTGTCTAATATGTTTCTCATGATTAGACACGGGTTATATATAATTGGGAAGAATGTGACGGATGTAATGTGTCCTACACAGTGCATCTTATCAAAGGACACATGATGTCAATACCTCTTATTACTGGCAATTTTAACCTTGATCTCTTGGTCAAGTGGAGTCTGCTGAGTTTCTCCACTATAAAGTTACTATATTATCCTTTGAAATTAATAAATATTTTTGGACAATTTCTTTGAAAGTATGCAACCCAAATTTACCCACTAATCTTAGTTATCATTGGTGGATCTTGCTTGCAACAATTATTACTGTGATGTTCTAATTAATATCACAGTAATTTCAGAACTTTTTTTTTAATTCCCTGTCTTTTTACATTTATTAATTAGAATTATTTCAAAAAAATTAGAATTATTTCTCTGTAAAGAAGAGTTATCCCTTTTCTCCCCCTATGAATGTATGTAGTATGCTTTTATTTAGAATGAGATGTATGCGTTTATATCATATAAACTCAAAGAATTATTTTATCATTTGGGTTAATATCATTATTAGTAGTAGTAGTATCTGCTCAAACTCTGCCAGCTTGGCTCCCATGCCCTTTGATATGTTTTCTTTTTCGTTCTGTCTTTTTCTTTTTTTTTTTTAAGCACAACCTTATTTTTTGGCACTACAATATGTTGTAGGTTCATCTTATATTTTTTATGCCCTGGCCCTGGAATCTACCTCTCTTCCAAGGAGCCCCAATTCCTTTTATTAAATCATGGTTTATAGAAACCAATATTTGAGCAGTAAGGGTGCTCACTGCTACTGAGGTTTCATATATTCTAGCCTCTCTTACTAAACAGAACTAGGAGATATGTATATATGTATATAAAACATGCACATAGACACATCTATGTTTATAAGTAGTTCATACTGGCATCTCCTACTCCAATTCAACACCATTCTAATCTTCCTTCCTTATTTTTAACTTCTTTCTCTAAGAGAAATATTACTCTCATTTTCTAAAATATGTTTATTTATTTGATCAGCCCTAGTAAACATATAGTTTCAAAAAAAATTTTTTTTAAGATTTACTTATTTATTTGACAGAGAGAGAGCATGTGGGGTGGAGGGGCAGAGGGAGAGAGAGGGAGAGAATCTTGAGCAGACTCTCCACTGAGTGCAGAGCCCAACAAGGGCTCCATCTCAGACCCTGAGATCATGACCTGAGCTGAAATCAAGAATCAGATGATTAACCTACTGAGCCACCCAGGTGCCCTGGTAGTTTCAAAATTGTTAACTCATATCCATCTGAGAACCAAATTTGTCAATTAGGATACAGTGTTTGTGTACATACAGTTTGATGTAGCCTTATTGTACCAAGTCAAAACATTATTAGAAAGCATTCTTTTTAATTTATAAAGTTTTCTTTGTTTTCTGTTATAGCTCTAGGTAGAAAACCAAAGATTTGTGGGTCAATAATTAATAAAGCTATACAAAACCCACTGACTCGTTTGGTCCATGCTAACATAATCCTAACGGTCTTAGTCTACAATTTTCCACTTTAGGGCAGATCTGAAGTAGCTGCTCTCTTCTTCAATTCCCTGAAGGAATCTGAATCTGTCACAGATTAGTTCTAGAACAGTCTCCTTCCCTTAGAAATGAAAAATGTTCTTATTTAGAACAAGATTTGTCTGACATAGGTCGAAATGAACAAAACAGCCAACTTTTCATTTATGGCAGTGGTTCTCAAAGTGTGGACCCTGGATCAAGAGGATTAACATTACTTGGACACTTGTTCGAAATGCAAATTCTCAGGCTCCATACTCCACGTACTACATCAGAAACTTTGGAGGTAGATTTACATTCCGCGTTATAACAAATCCTCCAGGGTATTCTGATGCATGCTGAATTCTTAAGAAATTTTGTCTACCCACTAATCCAATCTCTTTAGGATACTTTGGGCTTATGAGGATTTGGGGCCAGTTTAGAGCTAGAGTCAATTTCTGATCCCCTTGGGTCGTTACCATCTAGATATCCTATTGGAAAACAGCAATTCAAAAGTATTCGAAACTTGAAACAAAATCACGAACTCTCTCAGTGGTAGCTATAGTGTAGATTTGTGCTTCTTAGACTAAAGTGAGAATGCATCACCCATAGGTCTTGTCAAAAGGTGATTCTGATTCACCAGGTTTAGGATAGTGCCTGAGGCTCTATCTGACAGTCCCTCATGTGATGCCAATGCTGTGGGTCTCTTCATAGCTGTGCTTCTGGTATTTTAATCTCTCAGCAGTATCTTCAGAAATTAGATTATTGTGATGATGTTTTTGATACCTTCAGCTTATTTTATCTTTGAAAAGCTCTGGTCATTATTTATTGCTCCTGTGATGCCACATCTCACACCCAAATTTCTCAAAATTCTCATTTCACATTTATCTTAGGACTTTAACCATCAAGAGTCAGATGAAATGTTATAGAAGATTGAAAGTATATCAAAATTTGGAATGCCTGGGTGGCTCAGTTGTTTAAGTGTCCGATTTGGCTCAGGTCATGATCTCAGGGTCCTAAGATAGAACCCAGGTTCTGTGCTCAGTGGGGAGTCTGCTTCTCCCTCTCCCTCTGACCCTCTCCCATTCATGCTCACTCTCTCTCTTTCTCTCAAATAAATAAATAAAATCTTTAAAAAAAAGAAAGTATATCAAAATTAGTTGAAAGCAGTTACTCTACTTAAAATTACTAAGGCTGACCAGTGGGGTGAAATTTTAATGTAAAATTTCTAGAAGGTATTCCCCTAATTAGGAATTGTATATTGAAAGATTACAGGCACTGGTAGGCAGGCCAGGAACACCTATGAAGACAAAGATTTATAGCGTTAATCCATCCAAAACCAAGAATTCCTCAGAACTACCAGAGACAGTTACAAATGCATCAAAAACCAAATTGAGCATTGTTACTTGGCAGTTATGTGGTTAGATTGGTAAAAGATGACTTGACATTCAAGACCAAATTCAGCCTCAACAATGTATTCCTAATTATCTCCATTCCACCCGGTATTGATCATGCATTCTTTTACATAACACTGTGCATCAGAATTCACCTCCGTTTATAAAACACAACTATGAGCTCCTTAAGATCTTAAAACTCCAACTATGGTTTACAGACCAGCAGCAGTAGCTGCCAGCTTGTTAGAAATGCAGAATCTCACATTCTACCCTATATCAACTGAGTTAAAATTTGAATTTTAATAGAATTCTTTAGGTAGTTAAAATATCCGTTAGAATATGAAAAGCACTGCTTAAAGAGAAAAGGAAAGTGACTTACTCATTTTAATATCCTCACTTTAGACTTTGACAAAGAGTAGGCCCCTTCGGAGCAATTCTTGAAGGATGTGGAATGAGTTGACCAATATCATTTAAATTTCTATAAATGATTAAATCTGTTTAAAATTAATGGCAAGCTCGAAGTTAGGGACCAGGTATTCAAACTAAGAGTATTAATGGGGCAACACAGACACATTCAAACACAATTTTCTAAAAATTCTGTGAGGTGCAAAAAACACAGCCACAGCATGTGGATCATAAACTTTCAAACTCTGCTTTGCAAATGACCCTATCATAGTAGATAAGTAAGCGACAATATTTCATGATTGATCTATGTACTATAGAACAGTTATCAGCCCAAAGATATTTGCAAAAGTCTAATGTGTTCTTTTAACAGAATAACATGAGATCACAATAATTTTTAAAATAATAATTATAATCAGGTGCCTGGGTGGCTCAGTGGGTTAAAGCCTCTACCTTCTGCTCAGGTCATGATCTCAGGGTCCTGGGATAGAGCCCCACATAGGGCTCTCTGCCCAGCAGGGAGCCTGCTTTCCCCTCTCTCTCTGCCTGCCTCTCTGCCTACTTGTGATCTCTGTCTCTGTCAAATAAATAAATAAAATCTTTAAAAAATAAAAATAAATAAATAAATAAATAAATATATAAAATAAATAATAATTATAATCATGATGTTTACAGAAATGTATTGGGTACTCACTGTGTTTTATTATTTAATTAAATTATTAATTATTTTATTATTTAACTTTTACAGTCCTATTATGAAGTAGGTACTACTGTCCTTATTTTACAGATAGAAAACAGATTTATAGAAGCTCACTTATTGAAGAGCCACTAGCTGAACTCACTTTTGACTGATTTCACAGATTCCGTTCTTTACCATAACACGCAAATGTTAGTTGAGAAAACATGACGTCTTTGTAACTACATGTGCATTAAGAAGAAGGAACATGGACTCTGACATGCAATAAACCTCCTTTCGAGCCCCAACATATGCACCAGCAGTGTGGGCATGGGCAAATTATTTAACCTGTCTCAATTTCTTCAACTAGGGCTAATAACACATACTGACCTGTAGAGTTTTTGTTAAAGATTAATCACTTGTAATAGAGGTTGAATTAGGGAAAACTATTTTTGTTATTTCTTCTTATTAATAATATCACAGTAAATAGCTGTATCTTCAAGTCAAAGTTAAAGGCCATGAAGTGAAAAGATGATAGGAGAGGACTAATGTGATGAGAAATCCAGCCAGATGAGAAGACTTTCAGGGGAGCTCTTGGTCACTCCTCATTTCTACCTGTAGTAACATAAGAAAGCAAAAGTAATGCACTAAATAAGCAAACCCAGCTGCTATTTATAACCGAAAAGCATTTCAGCAAGCAACATATTCCTTCAGCTCAATCCCCTCTCCTTAACCCCCAATCATAATGACCTGCAGTGCCATATTTTACAGAAGGATGCAGTTCATAAAAAGTAATATAAGCCATATTTATAGTGACCTGGACCTTACCAAAAATAAACAACTAACTCTGATGAATTAACATATTTCCTTTTTTGTTCTAAAGTATACATTGGAAAAGCCAGGGCTATTCCCATTGAGTTAAATAGAGGATTATAAAATGGGTGACTTTTTGAGCCTTGACTTGTTTAATATATTATACATTAAAAACTTCTGAAGTCAAAGGTTGCCATATGTAGGACTCAGCAAGTGTACAAAATTGTTTGTTGGTTTGTTTAGCTGCCCTTTAGACGTGCTGTTCAGATTTATAATGTATTAAAAGGACAAAGAACAGAAAGTAGACTACATGGTAAAATTAATTGCCAGCTGAGCTAGCAAGCTCAGTTGAATACTGGTATTTTGTTCTAGGATATTATGCATATAAAAAGTGTGCCAGAATGGGAAATGGAGGCAGAAGAATAGGAAAAATCAGTGGTGCCAAAAACTATACAGCAAAGAGAACAAAACAAATTTAATGTGATCTTTTTCTTTTGTCACTGGAAAATACAGTCATTTTTAATAGGGTTGTGTGGCCTGTACTAATACCATCTTGAACAAATCTTCCCCGATGACTACCCTATGACCTAAAACCTTCTAGAGTACAGCCCCAAACCCCAATTCTTTCTTCGTTTAACCACATCCTTAAGTATCCCCTTGGGGCATAAATAACATCCTTGATCTGCCCTCAAGCTACCATTAAGATTCTCAAAGATTAAAAAAAATAATAATAATAAAAATAAAAAATAAAAAAAAGATTCTCAAAGATTTCCCCCTGGTGGTCTCTCAGCAGCACCTCCAGCCTCTAGGGTTATAAAAGCAGGTATAAGGGAAGTGGGGTTGCAGACATTTACTCCTCTGGAAGCTGCCAAAGACACACTCTGTCCATAAGTTCTCTTAATGCTAGTTCTTGCCTAGCTAGACTTGTCAGCCTTTTTCTTGGGTCTTACCGTTCCTTTGGCCTTTGGAGATTGTTTTGCATAGACCCCTCTTGCATGGAACAATGGTCAATTCTGGAGCCAGACTGCCTGATCTCAGTGCCTGATCTGTTTACTCTCTAGCTGTGTGACCTGTGGGGGTGGAAAAAGTCAGATTCCTTATCTATAAAATGAGGCTTCCTGATACCTACTGCAATAGGGCTTAGCTGTTTATATCTTTTCTTTTTTTTAATTTATATTCAATTAGCCAACATATAGCCCATTGTTAGCTTCAGATGTAGAGTTCAGTAGCTCATCAGTTGCATATAACACCCAGGGCTCATCATATCACGTGCCCTCCTTAATTCCCATCACCTAATTACCCAATCCACCCAAACACCTACCCTCCAGCAGCCCTCAGTTTGTTTCCTACAGTAAGAGCCTCTCATGGTTTTTCTCCCTCTCTGATGATTTTCCATTCTGTTTTCCCTCCCTTCCCCTACGGTGCTCTGCCCTGTTTCTTATGTTCCAAATACGGCAAGAGGGAAATACAAATCAAAACCACAAGAAGATACCACCTCACACCAGTCAGAATGGCTAAAATAAACAAGTCAGGAAACAACAAATATTAGCAAGGATGCAGAGAAAGGGGAATCATCCTACAGTCTTGGTGGGAATGCAAGCTTGTACGATCACTCTGGAAGACAGTATGGCGGTTCCTCAAGAAGTTAAAAATAGAGCTACCCTATGAACTAGCAATTGCACTTCTAGGTATTGACCCCAAAGATACAAATGCAGTGATCCGAACGGGCAATTGCACACCAGTGTTCATAGCAACAATGTCCACAATAGCCAAACTGTGGGGAGAGCCGAGATGTCCCTTGACAGATGAATGGATAAAGAAAACATGGTTCAAATATACAATGAAATATTACTCAGCCATCAGATAGGATGAATGTTTACAATTTACACTGACATGGATGGAACTAGAGGATATTACGCTGAGGGCTTAACTATTTAAATGACACTTCTTCAAAGAAGCCTTTCTGATTCCCTTGATGAATATAGTACTTGAGCATTACTCTCTGCGCTGCCTTAGTTTTTCCTTCACTACCTGACACTTAACTACTACCTGATACTACATTAAATAAGCAATATTTGTTTTAATTATTTTCTCTCTCAAATGCAAGCCAAATGAGGGCAGAGATATTTTTCCTCCCTTCTATACACTCAGCGCCTAACAAATGACCTGGCACATAAAAAGCACACAATAAATATTCATAATTAATTGTTACTAAAGACAAATGGATTTACTTGTAAAAATTTTTGCTTATATTTTACAACTCACAAAACATTTGTTCATTCATTAAAAACTATCTTTCACCTTAAAAATTTAATTCATTATTTTGAATTGACGAAGAATGAAAAGAAAGCTATCAACTTTTAAATTGAATTATGTTCTGAACTGATCGTCCTCTCTTACCTGTATGGTATTTTCATTTTAGCAGTAAACATATCTAAGGCATAAATGGAACTGGTTCAAACAAAATGCCAAAGACAGCCTTCCCCAAGTTTTCGTTGAGGTTCATTTGGTTATAAGCAATAACAAAAAACCTACGATGGCTTATCTAAGAATAAAGATAAAAGAGTGTAGGCTGTTCATTGGAAGGAGACTGGAATATCTCCCAGAATCCTAATAATAGCTACCACTTGTAGGTGTCCATTATGTTCCAGGCACCATTCTAAGTTCTTTATGTAATTACCTTATTGCACTCTCCCATAGTCTCTGTAAGGTATTTACAGCTATAATATGCCTTATATAGATCAAGAAACTGTTACATAAGTCTCTCAAGGTCACACGTTAGTAAGTGACAGTTCTGGGATTCAAACCTAGACAGCCCAACTCTTGGCCCTGTGCCCTTATCTACTCTGCCATACTGCATCCCAGATGCTCATGAATAGTGCATGGCCAGGCTTCAGGAAGGGCATGTACTTAAGTAGCTCCAGGGATCTCATGTTATTTCTAGGGTCCTGACATGAAGATGACTCATTCTAGTGATTGTCAGTTTCAAATTCTTAGGAAAAGGAAATAATTGCCTTAGATGTCTGCCCTGCATTAATAAACTAAAGCCATTGGTTTAGGGACATGAAATACAGACATAGCATTTCAGGGTTAACTCTTGTGGTATGAAGACTTTCTGAGGCAAAAGATAATTATTGTAAACTCCAAGAATTATTTAATATATAACATGAGAAATATGAGGGATGTAGTCTATGGATTTAGACAAATAGAAACATTAATAAGCAGAGGAGAAAAATAAATTCTGCTCAATTTGTGTGACAACCTTAACTGCTATATATTATAACTCCCATTTCATAGGTGAGAAAACTGAGAGCAGGTTAATTCATACCCAAAGCTAAAGAGCTAATAAAGGACAAAGCCAGGCTTTTACACCTATCTGTTTGTTGTAGGATTGCAGGGTTCTTATCACAGAGTCGAAGAATGGATCTGGTGGACACAAAAGGGTGAAGTGTAGGGAAAGTTTATTAAGTGAAGGTGAGAACAGAAAGGAAAGAAAAAAAGCTCTCTAGAGTAAGAGGGATCCCAAACTGGTTGCCACTGTGGGCTTTCATTGGTAGCCTTTTATTGAAAACTGCCTGGGGAACTTAAATCTTCTGGACATCTCTACCACTGATAGTGCTGTGTTTACTTTTTCTGTGAAGTTTGGTAATTTCCAGTGGTCCAGCTGTATCTGTTATAGGGATATCTCCTCTCTGACATTTAAGACAAACGAGGTAGTCTCAATAGTCTCATTATATTTCCTTATCTCTGGTTTTATACACCTCAACATTCTTCTACATTTGGGATTTCTGTGAGCCTGAATACATAGCCCCCTGTGTGAGCCTAGTCATGCAGCCCCCTACTTATCTCTCCCTATCTAGCCCCACCTGTCCCTTACTCATATTGACTCCAAAGTCCATGCTTTCTCTATTACACTATACTCCCTCCTTTTCAGTTAGCTAAAAATTGACTCATTTATGCTCATGCATAAAGACGAGCATATATAAGAAAATTTTAATAATCTTCCTTTGTGGCCCATATGACAATACACAGGAGGTATGTAATAATTTTAAGAGTTTTCCTCTCATTTTTCTAAAAGATTCAAAATACTCATCAAACAAAATTATATAATTTTCAAGCTCCACATTAATTCGATTCAAGTCTATTCCATAACTCTATAGCCAGTTAATAAAGTAAGAACTGACTCAAGATAGTATGGAAGAAGGAAGATACTATGAAAGGTATTGAAATAAATGACTAGCGGGAAAAGCTCAAGAGACCATAGAACACATACTGTTCGTAAATTGTATTTCTATTTGAGATACCAGAATGATAAATCATCACTGCTAAACTTGGCTGTATCAAAATCTTGTTGATTTCCTAATTTGAAATAGAAGCATAATCTGTTAAGAAACTTGTTTTAATGAGAGATAGCGGGGGAGGGGGGGAGTTAATTCTCTACCTTTCTCTTTCTCCAAGTATTAAAGCAATTAAAGATAGACATTAGAAAAAGTTAAGGATCAAACTCCCAGTTGTATTGTCAGTGAAACTGAGTTACATATAACAAAGTCAACCTGAGGTGGAAAATGGCCTCTCTACTTCCTACCACTTTAGTAGAAATTATTCATCCAGTCCCAGGCAGTTGCTGGACATGAATACCCCCAAACCTCCATCTCCCTCTCTAAAAAACCTGCAAAGAAAGCTTACACCTGGGCTTTACAAGAAAAAACAAACAGAGGATCCCTGTGCCACCTGCTGACAATGACATTTCCTATTTCCCTTGATGACATTCCCCTATATCCCTTGATAAAATTATCAAGAGCTCTTTCCACCAGGATACAGCTCATTAAAGAGGGGACAAAATGGTTGGAACATTTATCATCACTGGTTTGAGGTGAAGAGAAGTTACTACTGACTTATATTCCATCGAGATAATTCGGTAATGTTTCTAGTCAGTCATCTATCCATCTACCCATGTACATATCTATGTAGCTACAGATACATCTATATACCTAGAAATCTATGTATCTAGAAATCTCTATCTATGTGTCTATCGTCTATTTATCATAAAAAACTCTCTAGTCCTAAAAACAGTGCATGGATGATTTTATTTTTAAGATATACAGCTATTATGACCAAATATTAAGAATACTAACTAGAAAGATGTGCGTGGAGACAAATATATTAAGTAAAAATTTTAGGCCTGGATTTCAGGGACTTCAAGCCTCCATTTGCTGAATATAAAATTCTGTAGTCATTCAGAGCAGGTGTGAAGTATTCCAGGTACTACCCCTTTCAAATGTTTAGTAATTTACAAATTTCATTTAGAAGTGAAAATCATCTACCCTGGGAAAAAGGAAGTGCATGACAAAGTAATTAGTATGAAATTGACCTCCTAGGGTCCCCAACTCATTTCAAATGAATATTTTGATATCACACTAAATAATAAGCACAACACTTTACAAATTTAAAAATACATGAAGCACTCATAAGATGGGATAGATGCTTTTTGCTAAGAGTTACTGAACAACACATCTATGTGTTGAAAAGATAAGATGCTATAAGCATTCGAAGCTTCATTTCAAAGACCAAAGCTGAGAGTCTCCTAAACTCATAAACAATACCTCATAATTTTCCTTAAACTGGGCATCGAAGTATAGATGAAGGGCAAAAGGTGCTTAAAGAGAACTGATTAGACTTTATATCATTGTTACTGTTGCTTAAGACACACTATATGCTCTCTCTGTGGTGATTCTTTCTCTCTTTCTCTCTCCCTCCCAGCCTTCCTGCACTCAAAGTTTCTTTGTTGAATCTATAATATTCGAGACTATTTCTGGACTCCTGAAATTTTATCATAAGATTGCAGGGGGAAATCCTTGTTTATCTTGCTCCTCAGTAAACAAAATAGCAGAAAGATTATACTCATTTATTATTTTATTCTTAATTTTTTTAAACCACCCCCCTATGTGACAGCATAGTTATATTCCAGGCTCTCTCTGAGATGTGTAGTCAGGAATTTACCACCCCTTAGCACAGCAATATAGGCAGAGAAAACTAGTGTTTTTTGCAGACCTGAATAAGTTCTGGAGATCTGCTACACAGCATTATGCCTTAAGTTAGCAGTAGTGTATTGTACACTTAAAAGTCTGTTAAGGATAGATCTCATGTTAAATGTTCTTACTAAATAAAATATAATAATAATAATAATAAGGAGGAGGAGGAGGAGGAGGGGAAACGTTATTTATCAGTTCTTCCAGAATGGTGCTTCTTAGCTGAGGATGGTTTCAGATTTCTCTGAGAAATTGTTTAAAGTACACGTGATATATGCCCAAGCATAGTACCTGGACTTCTGTTTATAAACTGAGGTCTGAGGTCTTAGGTCTGTGGTGGGAAAGCTATTCTTAATTTGGAAAAAGCTACCCGGCGAGATCACCAGCTTACCTCTGGCTGGAAATGCCTCTTCTATAAAGCATAAAATTCACCTCTGAAATAAAACCAGACCATCAGTGAGAAACCCATGGGACTATATGCATTGCAGCTATCTTTCCTCCCCATATTCCTCGGCCACAAATCATGCCATTGACTTTGTTTGGGTAAACTCTTTCCTGTCCCTTGTTTATTTGCTTAACTTCCAGGCTTCTTTCCTCTGTTCTTCAGTTAGAGATACTTTCAGCATCATTATCAAAGTGCATGTTGATCTTTCCTGCTGAGCATTCTAAGAATGCACTTTTTAAAATAGATCTTTCATTGAGTATTTTCAAAGTCTTGGATTGGCTTGCTTTTAACTGCCTCCATCTGTTGCTGTTCCCTAGATAGAACGACCTGTGTCACTTCATAGTGAGATCCATATGTCCGGAGGGCATTTTCTCCTTCCACCCCATTCCTTCAGATTACAAAGTAGAATCCATGATTTCTTCCTTAAATGTTTGTTAAAGAAGTGCCATTTGGTGTGAAATCCTTCTTCATTATGCTAGACTCTCTTTCTCAGTGCAGCATGGGTTACAAGGTCTCAGAACAATGCTCTTGGAAGTGGGGTCCCAGGACAAGCAGTATCAATATTAGCTGGGAACTTATTAGGAATGCAAATTCTTGGACCCAAGTCCAGACCACAGAATCAGAAGCTTGAGATGTTCAGCACTTTTCAATCTGTCAAAGCCTCCAGGTGATTTTGAGACATATGAAGTTGGAGTATCACTGTCTCAGAACATAGTCTTTCTGAACCAGAAGTACAAGTCAGAAATTTGCCTTGCCTGCCTTCATCCACTAGTCATTTGTCAATGTAAAAATAAAAACATTTCTACGTATTTGTAAAGTCCTTTAATGGGGCAGCATCACTCAAATTCAGAACCATTTTCCATGAATCAAAGGGACTCAGACACTCCCTAAAATCTCCTTCACGTTATCCTAGAGGTCTCAGAGATACCCATTGGAAGAGCATTCCACAAAAGTTCTGGTACTATTTAATACATTTGATATTTAAATTCTCTAAGAGCATAGAATAAGATATATGCAAGTGATAAACACTTGTCAACATGCTTTCTGTTCTAACATTAAGAACTTCCTCAAAGGAGTTCGCTTTAGGTAAAAATCTTTACCACATAGTAATAAAATCCTATCAAGAATTTTTTAAGCTGAAAAAGTTATAAAACATAGAAATTGGAAATAAATGACTAATCCTAAAAATAATCTATTTTTCAGGGGGGCTTGGCTGGCTCAGTTGGTTAAGCAACTGCCTTCAGTCCTGGGTCCTGGGATCTCATGGGTCCTGGGATCAAGCCCCACATGGAACTCTCTGCTCAGCCAGGAGTCTGTTTCTCCCTCTCCATCTGTGCTCTCTCTCTCTCTCTCTCTCTCTCTTAAATAAATAAATAATTTTTTTTTAAATTTAAAAAAAACTTATTTTTAAAACACCATTTAGAAAATAAGGAAACATTTAAGTAACCATTATGTATAACACCCAGGCACTTGTGCTAGCATATGTATTATATTGGCCATGCTCTCAAAGCTTTGCCTGGGTGCCTATCACAGCTCTGCTGTGAAGCAATTCTTCAATTTCTACGTTGTAATTTCAATGTGAAACTCCTGAAAGAGAATGTAGTTAAGTGGCTGATGCAGGCCTCTGAGTTGGCTTTGTCACAGACAGCAAGTCAGAATGAGCAACTGTTTCTTTATCCAAGACGGAAAGACAACGGCATGCTGGGATCATGTCCATTCCATGAGAAAGAGACCATTTTGCATTATTTAAAGTCCTCCTGGTGTCATCTTTTTTTTTTTTTTTTTTTAAGATTTTACTTATTTATTTGACAGAGAGAGAGAGATCACAAGTAGGCAGACAGGCAGGCAGAGAGAGAGGGGGGACGCAGGCTCCCCGCTGAGCAGAGAGCCCGATGTGGGGCTCGATTCCAGGACCCTGAGACCATGACCTGAGCCGAAGGCAGAGGTTTTAACCCACTGAGCCACCCAGGCGCCCCCTCCTGGTGTCATCTTGAAGTGCCAGGAAAAGAACTGGTATGAGAATAAGAGCACTCTTACTTCTGATTCCCAAACCTTGGGCTAGTCATTGAATACCAATGCAGTTGCTACAAAACTATTCCTCAGTTTCAAATTATCACCTCTACCCACCCAAGGAAACTTTTTAGAAATTTTTCCAGGCTCCACCTCCTACCACCTTAATCAGACTCTTTAGAGCTAAGTATGGTCTCAGCAGGTACATTTCCCTAAAAATTCTGTAGGGGTATCTATTTTGTACCCCTGCTTCAGACAGACTATATTCTAAGACAGTGGTACTCCAACTTCACATGCCTCAGAATCACCCAGAGGCTTTGACAGGTTGAAAATTGCTGAACATCTCAAGCGTCTGATTCTGTGGTCTGGACTAGGGTCCAAGAATTTGCATTCCTAATAAGTTCCCAGCTAATACTGATACTGCTTGTCCTAGGACCCCACTTCCAAGAGCATTGTTCTGAGACCCTGTAACTCAAAGTGCCATCACCTGGCAGCTTTGTTAGAAAGATATTATCTAGGAGATTGTTAAGATGCAGAATCACAGGCTCTACCCTAAACAAACTATAGTATAATCTACTTTTTAACAAGATCCCCAAGTGATTCATATGCACACTAAAATTTGAAAAGAACTGGTCTAAGCTGTTTTGAAATTTCTATGATTTGAATTTTGATAATGAGCTGTTGGCCTGCTCAGTAATGGCATATATTACAAAAGCAACAATCAGCTTAGTTTTTTTTTAAAGCACTTAAAATCAAAATTAACATCTATTAAAATATCATTAAATATTGCCATCTTTTTACTTTTTTTTAACTACCAACATTTCCTGATCTAATATTTGAACGTAATTTAGCTTCATCTTGAAGTCCTTAAAAGCAGTTTCTTTCACAACTTAGTTCTTGGCACATATAAGATTCTGCTTAAATGACTCATTCATTCACGTCGTTCCTGCTGTTCCTTACAGAGCATTCATATTTTATGTTGGTGCTTTTATCCTTTCTCCGTCTACTTCCTGCTGGGGCGTTTAGGGAGATTAGTTCATAAAATTAGTATATATAAGATATTACCAAGAAATCCTCCTACAGCAAATATTTTACAACAGTTATCTCTCTTCTGCCTTCCACCTCCTACCTTAAGAACATGTGATGAGCACTGAGTGTTATAACTAACTGATGAGTCATTGAACATTATATCAAAAACCAATGATGCACTATACCTTAGCTAATTGAATTTAAATTAAAAAAATTCAAAAGAACATAATTTTCTAAATTTCCCTAAAAACAGGTGTCTATAGTGCTATGTAAAACTTCATATTTCCTATTTTATCTAACTAGCTATCATTCTCAGTGAAGTTCCTACAGTACTTGTAATTTTGGCATTGGATATCAGTGGAACTGAATTATCACAAATGTATATATAATAGTGTAGTAAATTTATAACCAAAGTTCTTGTCTCTTCTGCAATATCACTTTCATGCTTCATTTTCAAGCATTGTATCTCCTGCAGAGCTGGACCAGGATGAGTGAGGAACTTGCACAGCCTGGAGCATTAAGTACCTCCTTAAAATCTATGTCCTGGATTCCTCACTTACCTCACCTCTTATCCTGCCTCAATCTCCAGTATTAGTTATCTGTCGCTGTGTAACAAGTTATCCCAAATCTTAATGGTTTTAAAACAACCAACATTTTATTCCACAGGTTCTGGGGACCAAGAATTCAGATGCAGCTTACCTGGGTCCTCCGTTGCAAGGTTGTTTTTTTGTTTTGTTTTGTTTTGTTTTTATCAGATTTGGATCAAGGTGTCGACCAGGAACTATAGTTATCTTAAGGCTTGAAAAGGAGAAAATGTGCTCCCAGTCTCATTCATGTGGTTGTTGGCAGGATTTGTTTCCTCATGGGCTGATGAACTGAGGGCTGCAGTCCCTTGCTGGCTGTCAGCAGTAGACCTTCCTCAGTTCCTTGCTATGGGGGACTCTCCACACAGAAGTTTACAACATGGTAGCTTTCTTCTTCAGAGAGAGAGAAAGAGAGACCAATATATTAACAATGATATCTTATCATTTTTGTCGTGTTCTGTCCATTAGAAGCAAGTCATGGGGGCTAGCACATATTCAAGGAGAGGGGATTACAGAAGAATATGAATATCAGGAGTCAGGGATTATCAGGGTCATCACAGAACCCTTCTCACCAACTCTCTTACACTCTTTAGAAAGCTATCCCTTATTCTTTTTTTGTCTACTTCACTTCCTCCTTCTCCCCCACCTCTTCCTCCTCCTCCCTTTCTCTTACTTCTCCTTTTTCTTCTTCTAATCCAACATATATCATCATGTCTGGCAAAATGGAATACGTTGTGCCTATTGGTAAATGGATTGACTTGGAGTTTCATTATTTTACAATTTATTTGAAACACTTTTTTAGTCTTTATTTTATTATTTTCATCATGATAAGTGTTCTTTTTAATCCCCATCCCCTACTTTCCCCATCCCTCCACCCACCTCCCCTCTGGTAACCATCAGTTTCGTCTCTGTAGTTAAGGGTCTGTTTCTTGGTTTCTTTATCTCTCTCTCTTTTTTTCTTTTGCTCATTTGTTTTGTTTCTTAAATTCTACATTGAGTGAAATCATATCATATTTGTCTTTCTCTGACTGATTTATTTCACGTAGCATAATACTCTCTAGCTCCATCCATGTCTTTGCAAATGGCAAGATTTCATTCTTATTTATGACTAAGTAATATCCCACTGTGTATATATACCACTTCTTCTTTATCCATTCATCTATCAGTGGACACGGGCTTCTTCCATAGTTTGACTCTTGTAAATAATGCTTCTATAAACATAGGGGTGCATGTGTCACTTTGAATTATTGGTGGTTTTTTTTTTAATTATTATGTTTAATTTGAAATATTTTTAAGTTATCTAATATGGTCTAAAAAATAGGAAAATAGCCCTGCTGCTTTACCAATAGGTAAATGACCTGGCATTACCAGATAGGCCTTGGTGTCACTAGATCACCTGGGACTCAGAGTTAGCTCACAATGTTCTTCTGTTAAATGTAAACATTTCACAAGACATCATCATTTAAGGCCATTCAGTGACTCTAATGAAGCCAGACAAAAAGACCACTGTCTAAATGGCAAAAATGACCACTCATTTCCTTATTCTGACTGATTATAGTGACTGAGACTTCATTACCAGTTGTAGCATTAGCCTTACTTTGTCTTCTCACTTTCTAAATGAGAGTTATTAAGAAACACAATGATAGAATTACCCTAACTTCCTGACAGCATCCAACCCACTGCAAAGCCTTATTACCTTGAACTCTCCTCAAAATCACGTAACCCAAGCCCAAGGCCTGCCATAAGCCCTTTCTTCTTCTTTTTCTTCTTCTTCTTCTTCTTCTTCTTCTTCTTCTTTTTTTTTTTTTTTTGAAAGATTTTATTTATTTGATAGAGAGAGAGAGAGTAAAGCAGGGGGAGTGGCGGGCAGAGGGAGGGGGAGTGGCAGGCAGAGGGAGAGGGAGAAGCAGGCTCTGCTCTGAGCAGGGAGCCTGATGCAGGGTTGGAGCCTGATGCAGGGTTTGATCCCAGGACACTGGGATCATGACCCGATTTGAAGGCAGACGCTTCACCAACTGTGCCACCCAGGCATCCCTGGAATAAGCCCTTTCTAACATACTCTAATGGAGACACTCCATGGCTCTCCACATTTAGCTTTCACACTCATGATGACAAATCACAAAATTAACACTCTTCAACTACAGCTGGTCTTTGGCTATAGGGCATTGGTCGTTTCAATCATTTGTCTTCAAAGTGATATGAATTACCCATCATGTACTATTTGGGAAGGATTCGTTTGCGATTATATAACAGCCTTTGTTTCTTTTATCACTTTTTTCACAACTTGATTTATGAAAACAAAATAAAGAAAGTAGCATTCTGTTTCATTTGCTATGAATTGCACAAGATCTTTGATGATGGGTCATCTGGTTCTGAATAGTCATTAAGCCAATACTATATTCAGAGAGGAAAAACTAGCCTCATTCTCTTTTGAATCTACCCTTTCAATTACTCCTGTTTCCAAGTGCACATATGTAACACTGAACACAGTGCTGATCGCCTAGCAAGAACTGAAATATACTTCCCAAGGAAGTCTCCACAATATTGTTCTAACCATTGTAAATTTGGCCTATTTTCTCCAAAAGCACCCTGCAAGTGACAGCCCCTGATGAAGCAGGAAATAGGTACATTGGAGTTTAATTTCCCCAGGCTTTAAGTCCGTCCCTGACAGAAGGTCAGCATTTAGAGAAGTATATTACCTCCGTTGTAGTTCTAGGGTATTTTTGAATGTAAAACTTGCATAAAAAAACTAAATACTATTAAACTAAATTCCATACCTATAATTAAATTTTTCCGAGCTTTAGATCAGTCATATGTAAAGAAATAAAAGTTGGCATAACAAAGTACTTACATTGATGCAAGGCAGCCAGCTTTCATTAATGGTGGACAGAATATAAACTGACCTCACTATCTTTAGGCATATAGATAATTACAGAAAGTATAACAATGCCATTGTTTGATGACACCTCTGATTTAGTCATTTCCAATTGCATTAAATTGTGTTAGTATATTTTTTAAAAGATTATTGTTAAGTAAGCAGTCAGAATATGAATAGGTGATTCCTGTGACTTGTCTTGGTAACAAAAGTGAATTGGATACATGACTCAATCATTTTATAGTTGGTCAGTCATTATAAATGTATTTTTTATTAAGTTTATTCTAACTTAAATTTCTTAGATTGTAATGGGAATGAACCTACACCTTATAACTATTCCTTGTATTTTCTTTTTCTTTCTGAATGAGAAGTAGATAGTTAAGAAGTCATAGAAATTCTACAAAACCAAGTGAAACAGAAGAAAAAGAACAACATATGCCTTCAATATACAACAACAACAAACACCATTTTTGTACAGAGACAACAGTGATGTTCTGTAAAGAAGAGTAATTTTTTTTTTTAAATGGGGAGTGAGAATTGTTTGCTTTTTGTTTTGTTTTCTGTTTTTGCATTTTAAAATCCAGACATAAACTTCCTTGGACCATAGTATTGAAAGATTAAATCACCATGTAAAATATTAACCAAAAAGAGTGATCAAAAGTGTTGGCCATATTGTTTCAGGACACATTAGCTGGTGGAGGAAAAGCACATTAAATTTGCCTACTACAGTTTAAGAAGAATGCTTTCTACAGTGTTCCAATCAAAAGGAGGCATGTTTCTAGGATTTGAAAATAGAAGAGGATCAAAAGAGCTCTAAAACATAAATCTGATAGATGTTGGTAAGTGATACCAATGAAGAAAAAAGAGTGGATCTGATATCTTAAAAATCATCAATAAGGTGGCTCTACAGGACCAAATTTAATAAAAATCAAGAAAAAGTAAATGGAGAAAAAAGCACATAATTTAGGATGAATATAGGAGAGGCACAGATGTCTCAGAATTGTTTCTAGAAATAGAAATCCTAGAATAACCTGAGGCTTGTGAAAAAAGGTAAAGGCAAGAAAACGGTATTTTTTCCCTTATGTTTGGAGGTATAAGAAAAGGAAGAGATACAGTCATTGCTTAGCACAGATGATGTAACATGATCGATGAAAAAATGAGAAGCTTCTCAAATTTTGTTTTCATCATCTTCTCTATTCATGCTTATATAGATGATCTTCAGACAAAAAGTTTAGAATGAACTTTGGAATACGAGAAAAGGTGCTGAAAATTAGTAGTGGGAGCTTTAGTATTCCTATAGCTAGAGGTAAATCCTAAAAAGTCTTTGGAAGTGTATTTTATCACTTCATGTGGTGCGTTATACTTAAAATATTTTCCCTAATAATTTGATGCTGGTAGTTTTATTACCAGAGCAAAAATCTCTCTGTTTTATAGCCACATTCCAGTGCTAGTTGCACATATTTTTTGCGTCTACTGTAATTAGGTACTTTATCAATTTAAGGATATTGCCTGTCTATGACATGAGTTGTTTGTTTGTTTGTTTTTCCCACATCTGAAAAATCATTTGCTACTCTACCTTTTATTGTAACTGGTAATTACTTAATCAATCCACTTTGGGCTTCTTATAGATCAGTTTTATGAGACAGTATAATCCACACATACCTTCTCTTAAATAAATACTGTCTAAATGGAACGTCATGTTTGGGTTTTAATATATAATGATACTTCAGTAGACTGAATCAGATTTACTTTTGTTATAGTTTTGGTTCCTGCGTATAAATTGAAATTGGGATATTATGCATCAAAATGTGTTTCATCCTTTCCATTCTATGCAACAGAGGTAAATGGTGATGCAGAGACCATGAGACAACTTCTTCTTTGAAAAAGTCTTAATCTGATTAGCAGTGAAGAGAGCAAGGGAATGAAAATGGGGCTGCAAGAGGCAAAGAATGCTTGATTACAGTGATGACAGAGTGGGTGGGAAAGGTGAGTAGCCGGAAATGGGCATTGGGGAAAGACCATAACCAGGGTCATGGGACAAGTGAGAAATGCTTGCAGAGAGTCTCCTGCTGAGCAAGGGTAAGGCAGACGCCTGCTACCAGGAGGTATTGCCAGAAAGGGAAGGAAAAGTCAACTAAGGATGTGAGGAAGGAGCCCAGAAGAAAGAGCTTCATGTAGTGGCTTAACTAAGCAGAGCTCATGATAGAACCACAGGCAAATCACACATGGCTTCAAAGCCAGCTCAGACTATTTTCTAAAAGGAGGACTATACTCTTTGGTGACATAGACATGAAATGTGGATGTATAATTTCCAGTACATGAGGGTGAAGGAATTCCAAGATGGTCATTATTAAAGCCACCTTGTGTTACCACATTGTCTCCAATGTGGTGAGGAGTGAGGAGACACTGTGGGACATTGTCCTCACTGTGGCCTTCCTGAGGCCAGGGACTGGCAGTCTTCATCACTGCATGACACAGAGTATCCTTCATAGAATGAGTATTCAATATGTATGGGACTGAATCTTAAATCTACTTTGGCCAGAATAGAAAATTTTGGAAATATGGAAATGCCTAAAGAAGAAAAAGAAACTCACACTTGAACATTTCTATGTAGTAATAAGTTTAGTTACATTTTCAGTGCAATTCTTACAGTTTTTCTTTTTTCTATGCACTTGTATAATTTTACATTTTTTGACAGCTTGGGGAATTGCAGAAAACAGCAAATACATTTTCACTAAGTATATTGTGAACATTTATTAGCCATTTAGTCTTTCTCGAAAGCATGAATTTAATACAATGACTACATATTAGTTCATAAACTAATAATCATAATCATACGAGCAGTGTTATAAGTGGCATTTGTGGTCATAGAAGGAAGAATAGTAGTAATAAAAGCTGTAGTTGTCAACAAATCCAAATATATTACATACTTATGGTATGCAGAGCAAATTTCTAAAGTACTCCGTATATATTATTTTAATCCTCTAAACGACACTATAATATGGGTATTATATATCATCCAATTTATAAATGTGGGAACAGGCTTTTAGAGGCCAACTAATTTGTAAGCTCAAATGTGAACCAGCGTTCGATTCTAGCCTAGACCTATCAAATGAGAAAGTGTGGAGTCAGTTCCAGGAACTATATTTAAGAAGCTCAGTGGATGACTCTAAAATGGCCTATTTGGGAAAACACTTTGGCAATGTCTTTACAAGGTTGGCACTGTTTTTACAAATATTTAAACCTGATCTGATGCCAAAGTCCTTAGCACTATACTGCATCTCAACGTGTAGATTACCATGATTTAACTAGTCTCATTTTGGTGTATTTAGGTTGTTTATATGTTTATTATAACTAATGCTGAGATGAGAACCTCATACATTAGAATTTTTTCTGATTATCATTTAGTATCAAATTCTGTAACAAAAAATAATAATAATAAACATTACAATTTAGCTATTTGACATAGTAATCAGAGAAAATATCAGGAAGTCACTGTAGATTCTACTGATAGTAACAAATTTAAAAATTACAGTGATGACAGAGGGAGAGGGAGAGAGAGAGAGACAGATTTAGTTCAAATAGGAATTAGATCCCCCAAAACAGTGTTAGGTCATTTATGTGCATTTTATTATACTCTGAGTCCTCATTCTTAAAGTAACTTTTTCCCCCATTTTTATGAATGAAAAGTCCCTCAAGACTTTTTAAGCTTTACATTTTTTTATCACATCATTTAAAGCTGGCAACATTTTTAACATTAAAGATAAGATGCATGATAAAACTAAGAGAATACCTACAAATAAAGTAGGTAGCTTATTTTTTGGCTTTCTGAACATATAAATTGGCAAAGGACAAAAATCATATGACATATTAAGTCTAATAGGGGCCTCTTTGAATAACTAGAATAGAGCCACCCTATAAAAGAGAATAGAAACAGAAAATTATTTGTAAGGTATTTATGATATAAAATTTATAATAAAAGCTATTTTATAAAAAATGTATAAAATAAAATCAGGAAAAGGTAATAATGGCATTCCTCTCTACATTTATTTTTTGTCTGTCTTTTTAAAATAAACTGTAAATTATTTTGGATACTTTCTTGGCTCTTATTATTTGCTGTCTATACTACAAAAGTTGAATTAAAACATACCTTAAATTTTATCCACTTCCAATCTGGGAGCAGTTCTGTTACTCTGTAGAATATATTGTTTATATCTGTCCAGAATACTTTAAATGAAATCTCAACATGTCGTTACAAACAATGACACGAATTTGCTTGACCTCTTCCAATGCTGGCACGATTTCAGACTTATGATGTAGCTACACTATATACTGATCCTTTCTTTAGTTAAAACAAAGAATCTAGGCTCAAATAGAGATCAATTCCTTCCTTTATTTCCTCTTGTATAAATTTAAGTAAATAAAATTCCTCATTTAAATTGTTTCCCGGGGAAATAGTTGGCTTTCTTTTGTAAAACCGAAGTTTTCAAATATAATAATATAAATGTAAAACCAGAAAATATTCATGTTTGACAAATCTAGCAAATATTTATTGAGTACTTACTGCATGCCAGAAACTCTTCTAGGCTTTAGAGCTCCTTCAGTAAGTTTTAAAAGGAGCATCTAGGAATTTCTGCTGGATTAGATGTGGTGGAAGAAAGAGAGAGGAATCAAGGATGGTTCCTAAACTTCACTTAAGTAGGTAGGTGAATATTCCTGCTCATTTATAAGATGGGGAAATCTCAGAGAAAAGATTTGTGGAAAAAAACAATTGATCTAATTTAGACACATCATTTCTGAATGTCTGTTATAGCCAAATAGTCATAACTAGTGCATGATGGTCTTCTAGTCATAAATTTAGGGGAAAGTTCAAGGCTGGAGAAATTAGAGAGTTCTTGGTATTAGAACCCTTAGTCTCATTAGACTTCTTACTATCTGAAGTCACTAAGAAGGTAGCATAGAGAACAAAGAGAAGAAAACCAATTATTGAGCCCTAGAAGTCAAACAAGGTGTGGGGACCTCAACAAGTGAACCTGAGACGGAGTGACCAAGGAGAGAGAAGAAAATCAGGAGATCGTTATTTCACAGGAACAAAGATAAGGAAGCATAAAAGACAGACTAGTTCTTTTGAACACCATTGAGGTTAAGAAAAATTCAGACCCAGTGTGAACACTGAATTAGGTAACGTGGAGGTCATTGGTGATATTTACAAGAGTAGCTATAAGGTTGGAAATAGAGTTTGAAAAGAATATGGGAGATCAGGAAGTGGCGAAAGACATAGGAAACCCTAAAATTAATGTTTCAAGAAGAGAGGAATAATTAAATTCATATAGACACCTACTTTGTGTTTAACATTTACTTGCTCTTATACTTTACAGGTATTACATTTTCTTTCAAAGGTAAAATATTTCCCTTTGAAAAGAGAATCTTAGGAAACCTTCATCACTTTATGTTTGTCTAATATATTTATATCATATAAAGTCTTTCAAATTTGATTTGGAAACTGTGAGAAAGACAATGTTTTCTCTTTTCTCTGTAAGATCTGTGAGCCAAAGGAGGTTCATGTTACTCTCAGGCTCTATTGTAATAATGCTGCTCTGTGATTTTAAAGGCCAAAATACATACGTCCAATTGAATTATTTAAGTTCAGGATTGTTTTTTAAAAGCACTATATCCATTTTGAAAACATATATCTTTATACAAAAGATTTCTAAATGAAATCTTACTGCAATCTTTAATTAAAGCAGTTTTGTCCCAAATCTTTGAAAGGTAATATTTTTAAGAGTAATATTTGTAATAAAGTAATATTTGCAAGAAATGAGAGTGGAATAAGAGTATGCATATATTTTATGAATGCCATTTATACAGAATGCTATAAACTTTTTTTTACTGAATGGGCTTTTTAAAAGTGATACCATTGGTGAGTGTTGAGCAGAAAAGTAACATGATCCAAAGCATATTTTTAAAGGATCTACCTGGTCCTCTATTGAGTGTATACTGTAGCAAAAAAAGACGGTGCAAAGACTCAGTAAACATAAGCAATTATTACTGATTTTATTATCTCATAGTATCTTTTGTAGAACTACCATGGAACTTATCATGAACTTTTAGAGTCACTTGGGAGAGGAGCAGAAAAAGTTCAAAGGTGTCTTCTAGATTCCTTTTTTAACATAAGGTCTAATATTAGTCTTGGACGTGGGCAGGAACATGTCAGGGTGTCAGCCTGAAGAGGTGAGATGGGGGTGGTGGAGGCAAGATGTAAATTGCTTATTTTCTGAGGCCGGAATGGAGGCTTATCAGATGGGAACTTGCTATGCACTCGGACAAAAGTGATCCAACTGGGGTTTTAGGCTCTGTCTGTAATACTTTGGAAAAATCTCTGGTTTTGGATCTACCTTTGTTTCCTTTCTATAACTTTGTATTATATATGCCACAAATACAGATCAGTGTATGAAACATAAATAAACATCCATTCAACTATTCTAATATGAATAAATAGTAGTACTCAAAAGCCCTATCAGGGACCCTTTCTTAATTACCTAGCCTAATCACCTCCCAATCCCTAACTTTTAATCACTCTCCCTCAGAATGACTTCTACTCTAAATTTTGTGATAATCATACCTTTGTTTTCATTATATTTTAGTTTTACCACCTATGCATAAATCCCTAAACAAGAAATGTGTTTCTCTCTTCATTTATCAATTTATTCAATAAATATTCATTAGTTCTACGTATTTTCTTCTGTGATTTACTGTGTTTTACTCTATTTCATGTTTATGAAATTCATTTATGTTAATGGAGGTAGTTATAGCTGATTTATTTTCACTGTGTATAATATTATGTGGCAAGAATATACAATAACGTTTTGTATAATTACACACTTATGGCCATTTGGGTTGTTTTCAGAATTTTTTGCTATGACCCTTTTTGTACATACATCCTACAGAAAACATTTTGGAATGGAATTTCCAGGTCATGACTACTAGATGTCAAACCACTTTCTAAGTTTTTTCTGAAACGTTTTCCAAAAACACAAATTTACTCTCCCAATGCAGACTGTAAAGTTCTCTTTGTTTAGCATGCATACCAGCACTCAGCATGTCAGAAATTTTATTTTTTGCCAAAATGAACTTCGTATTTTTATTTCTCACTGTTTCAATTTATATTTCTCTAATTTCTATTAAAATAAAATGTTTTTATATAGGTATTGATCAATCAGATGTTCTCTTTTATAAAGTTCTGTTCTGTCTTCTGTCCTTTTCTTTTTCATTTGTTTTACTATATCTTATGATTCTTTGAAAATAAATACAAACGTAAAACTAAACTTAAACACTGCTTAGTCCATTCAGACTGCTGTAACAAACTGCCATAGAATGGGCTGCTTGTAGACAACAGAAATTTATTTCTCACAGCTCTGGAGGCTCAGAGATCAAGGCTATGGCAGAGTCAGTGTCACTTTCCGGTTTATTGGCTGCTTTCTCACCTGGTGGAAGTGTAACAAGGGATCTCTCCAAGTGTCTGTTGTAGAGCACTAATCCCATTCATTCAGGCTCCACCCTCTTGACCTTATCACCTCCAAAAGGCCCTACCTCCTACTACCATCACATTGGGGGTTAGGATTCAATATATGAATTGGGGAGAGACACAAGTATTCAGTCTGTAGCAAATAGAAATAATATAAATTAAACACGCATACATATATACACATTCTAGATAATAGTCCTTTGTCAGCTATATATATAGCAAATATCTTCTCTCACTCCATAAAATTATCTTTTTATCATCTTTAACTTCTACGTAAACAGGATTTATAATTTTAAGTAGTCATATTTACCAACTCTATGTTATGTCTTTTTTTTAAGATTTTATTTATTTATTTGAGACAGAGCAGGAGCAGGGAGAAGGAGCAGAGGGAGAGGGAGAAGCAGAGAGCAGGGAGCCTAACATGGGGCTTGATCCCAGTACCTGGAGATCATGACCTGAACCTAAAGCAGACACATAACCAACTGAGCCACCCAGGTGGCCCTATGTTATGTCTTGCTTAAGAGTTCCTTCCTTTTCCAAAGTGATGAAAGATAATATTTTTCCGTATTATCTTTTTAAAGCTTTGAAGTTGGATTTTCATTTTTTTTAGACTACCTGTGACCGATTTTATAGTATGATGTGATGTAGGGGTCCAATTTTATTTTTTCCGTACAGATAACTAATCAACCTAACACCATTTATCAATTAAGTTATTATTCCCCATCTTTACTACCAAATCTCCTTTAAAATTAGTTCTTGACATTAGGTAGAATACCTACTCAACTTGATTTTTTTCAAGAGTATATTGGCTATTGTCAACATAATTCACTTCAATAAATATTTTATTTTCATGTTTTTAAGCCCATCAAAAATGTAGAGACATGTTCAGAATTACAACAAATCTACAAATGAATTCAGTGAAAATTGATATCCTAATATTGAGTGTTCAAAACTATGCACATGATTTTTTTCAAGATACTTTTAAGATTTTATTGCCTAACTTTTTATTCTTATACAGGAAACAATATATTTCGTATTTTTTATCTAGTACCTTGCTGAACTCTCCTATGAATTCTACTATTGCTATGGATTCCCTTTGGCATTCTCTATGTACAAAATCTATAAGTAATAGCTTTTTAAAAAAAAATTTTAATCTTCGTATCTTTAGTTTCTTTCTTTCTCTCTTACAGCAGTAGCCACAAACTCCAATGCAATACCAGGAAAATTTATATTATCAGGCTTCTTTGTTTCAGATCTCAAATACAATGCTTCCAACATTTCACTGTTAAGTGGGATGTTTAGTATATGTTTTTGCAGACACTCTTTATCTGGTTAAGAGAATTCCATTCTCCACTCATACTGCTACATGTTCTCAATCATAAATGAATTCTGACTTATATCAAACTTTACTACATCTATTTTGATGGACAAACAATTTTTTCTATTTTCATCTATGAATTCATCTAGCATTCTTTGGATAAATCCACCTTGATAATGATGAATAATCTCTTAAAATTTATTATTGAGGTGAGTGTATTAATATTATACTTGAGAGTTTTTATCTTTTTCATGAAACATTTTAGCCTATAATTTTTCTGTTTTCTTTTTTAGGGCTGATCTTGCCAGGTTGTTATCAGGGTTGTGCTAGCCTCATAAAATGAGTTGTATGTTAGTGTCTTTAACCAAAAGAAATCATGTATAGTGATATTAATAGCTTCATAAAATAAAGAGCTGAATATGTCCACTCTTTTATACTCTTTTAGCCAATAATTCAACAACTGTTTATTGAGAATCTACTATATGTGAGGTAGTCTCCTAGACACTGGAGACCTAGTGGGGAGCAATATAGTCCAAATTTCAAGGAACTTATATTCTAGGAATTTGAGATGGAAAATAAACAAGTAAGTAAAATACATAATTTGGCAGATGATGATAAAGATACAAATAAAAAAGATACAAATAAATACAATGCAGAAACAAAGGGAAATGGGAAATACTGGGGAGGGACAGGGATCACAATTTTAAATTGGTATTAACATATGATACCTCTGTAAAGGTAACTTTTGTCAAAAGACTGGAAGGAAGTGAGGGTGGAGAGTTAGAGATTTCCATGAGACAGTTTATCTTCCCACCCTTCCACAATATTCTTACCCTTTATGTAAAATCCCTGATACTTTCCCTACCCTGCCTCACTAGAATCTCCTTCCTGCATCCCATACACACATTGAATCTTAGTATTTCTCTGGAGCTCAGTAAAGTTTTCCCTACCTAACTTGTACAGTAGCCAAATAAATTATTTGAAATCTTTCAGGGGCACCCGTGTGGCTCAGTCAGTTAAGCGTCTGACTCTCTTGATTTCAGCTCAGGTCATGATCTCTGGGGTTGTGAGATCAAGCCCTGCATCGGGCTCTGCACTGAGCATGGAGCCTGTTCAAGATTCTCTCTCTCCCCATCTCTCTCCCTGCCCCTCCCTGCTCTCTCTCTCAAAATAAATAAACACATTACTTGAAATCTTTCATAATAGCCTTTCTAAAAACAAACAAACAAACAAACAAAAAAACCAAACATGAGTTTCTTCCTTGGTTGAAATAAGATTTAACATAAGATAAAATGAGACACACTATGTTATTATCAGCTATAGATTTTGGTGTATTGTTCTTATGGTCTTTTTTTTCTTTTTTTTTTTTTAAAGATTTTATTGATTTATTTGACAGAGAGAGAGATCACAAGTAGGCAGAGAGGCAGGCAGAGAGAGAGGGGGAAGCAGGCTCCCCGCCGAGCAGAGAGCCCAATGCGGGGCTCAATCCCAGGACCTTGAGACCATGACCTGAGCCGAAGACAGAGGCTTTAACCCGCTGAGCCACCCAGGCGCCCCTATTCTTATGGTCTTAAAGAAGGAGATCAAATATATTTCCTTTTCTCTGGAGTCAGCCTTAATGAAGCACTGACTTTTAATTACTGTGCCAAATAGTCTGGGTAAGTGAGACATTAGGATGAGCTGGGGCCCATACAGCCATTTATGCATTATCAGTTACTCAAAATATGTCTCTGGGCATAAAATTGTCCTGAATGCTTAAAATTCTATTACTTCAACACTCCTTGCTATGACTTTTTAAATGTTAAGGGGGTGGGGGAGGGAAACATAAGGAATGCATAATATATGTGCACTTTAAGATCTTGAAAATAACTGTTTTAGTTTTGTTCTTTTACGAGATTATAATTTTTTTTTTTTAGAATTTTCTCAGTTTCAGGCTAGATGGCCAAGCGCATTTGCCATTTCCTATTTTAATCCTGAGAGAGAAATGTTCATCTGAGTGTGTATCTTCTATGATGAATTTTTAGGGCATCTGTCTGGGATCAGAGATTTACAAACACATTATAAGACTGCCTTCTGAACCGTGTTGGGGAATTTTTTTTCTCTTCTTAAATATGTTTGAAAAGGGATCTTGAGTGGAAAATCCCCGTGCATGCAAAAGCCTTTATTAAAATTAATAGGATCTGCTTACAATGTTTCAATAGTGTCAGAGTAAAGGCAAATAACAAAACTAAAATTTTTTCTTGCTACATTAATTCTCTTACTTGGAAAGCATAGCTCTGAGGGTCTTATAGTACAATACAATCAATGAGAATAAATGGGATTTGGAAAAAACACCCGAAGCTTATATCCTACCTCCCCCCATTATTACCTGTGTGACCTTGAGCAAGTTGCATGTACCTCTTTGAGTTTTGATTTTCTTCTTCTATAAATAGGTTTAATAACACTTACCTTTAATAACACTGCAGTGCTGCAGTGAGGACCAGAATTAAGGAAGGCATACATTTAACACAAGTAGGTAATCAATCACAGGTAACAACTACATTTGACAAAGAAGAATGAAATAAGCCTTTTGGAAAATAGATATTATAAAATAATTACTTTGCCTTCCAAAAGAAGATTTCACTTTGGTAAAAGTTTTATTTTTCAACAGTAAAATTGGCATAATAATTCCACGACCCCAGGATTTTGTAAGAATTTAGTGGGATAATGGATATAAAGTGTTTATAACAGTTTCTGGTAAAGAGCATATACTCAGTAAATGGTTGCTGTTATTAACGTTATTATTAGTAATACTATTATTATGAACAGACTTCTTTTTCAACAAGAAACTCATTCCTAAACAGCAGATAAATTCTGGTTATAAATTATTGCACAGAGAGTCTTATAGGCAAGGTTGCTTAAAGTTCTGGGGCAACGTTCAGCCATCGCCATGAAATGAAAAATACAGTTTAAGGCAGATCGATGCATGAAATTATACGTGATTTGTAAACAACTTAACTCAAATTTCCAGGGATAAAACATTTATGAAAACTAGAAGTATAAACCAGTGACTGGAAGATATTGCCCAATGCTGAGAAGAGGGTGATGAGATGAGAGGTAGAAGTCGAACTTTTTTTTTTTTCATTTTTAATAATAGATGCCTTAGAGAAATAACAACAACAAAAAGAATGTTAATCGTTGCTAATGTTAAAGTTCTTTTAACAAAATGTTAACAGTTGCTAATTTAGTATAGAGGTGAATAATAAGATGGGGATTTTTTGGCATTGTTCTCTGTATTTTAAATTTCTTAAGATTAATTTCTAAAGGGACACCTGGGTGGCTCTCTTGGTTAAGCGGCTGCCTTTGGCTCAGGTCATGATTCCAGGGTCCTGGGATCGAGTCCTACATTAGGCTCCTTGCTCGGCAGGGAGCCTGCTTCTCCCTCTGCCTCTGCCTGCCAGTCTGCCTGCTTGTGCTCTCTCTGTCTCTCTGACAAATAAATAAATAAAATCTTTTAAAAAAAGAAAAGATAAATTTGTAAAAATGTTAAAAATTTCAAAGAAGAAAAGCCAGGTGTGGGGATGGGTGTGTCCAAGACTGAAATCACCATGTTAGAATGCTCTTGAGCTGGAGACAAAGATCTGAATGTTGGGAAGATAGCATTCCAAAAGAGTAGCAGGCTGGCTCAGCTGTGAAAAGGAAGATTGCGAGTTTTCAAAACTTGCCTGCTTCAAGCAGCTGACAAAATCTGCTCAGAAGCCATGCCCTTGGGTATCATTTGCAGAATTGTTTTAAATACATCCATCATTACGGAACCAGTTCACAGAGGTGACAGCATCAGGGAAATCATCTCTCTCTGCTCTCATGTCCTGGATCTTTTCAAATAGAAGAGGTCAGCTTCAGGTCCCTTTGATGACAGCCCCACTGCTTCATCAGATACAAGCTGCATTCCTAAATGCTGAGGGGACAATAAAGTGTCCATCTGCCAAGTGTGACCCTGACCTTTCCTCTGAGGAGATTTCTTTGGACAGTACCCAGCTCTGCAGTTTGCCTTGAATTTGACATAAACAAGGTGTTGAATGGCTGTCCAAAAATAATAATAATAATATGTGGCAGCCCAAGCACATTCTACATATTTCTTTCCCTGGGAGTTTTCATGTTTTTCTTAAATGCTGTATTGATTCCCCTTCATTTTAGCAAATGAAATCCATATAATCACACTGTTTCATTTTCTAGTAACTAATATAGATTTTGTGCTATAACAAAATCCTACCATATCCCATTTATTTTTCATTTTGGAGTGGAATTAGTTGATTTCTAGTAATTGCTTCAATAAAATGGCTCCAGCCCATCTGTCGATTCTTTCTGTTGCCTTCCTAGGTGTTTAGAGAGGAAATTTGTAAGTTAGGCATTCAAAGTTTTATCAGCAGCTTGGTGAGATTTGCTGCCAAAGCTTTACCTTCCCCTCTTACAGATGAGAGAGGGCTGATAGATAATTCCTTTTAGCATATGAACAGAGACTTTGTACATGTGTGTTGTTTAAGGAAACTCAACATATAAAACGATTTACTCAACATAAATATTTAATAGTGCTTGCCTATAGTTTCTTGAGGAAATCATGGTAAGAGTCCTAAGTAGGTAAGCAGTTAGGTAGTCAGGTAGGTAGATAGTGTAGAGATAATAAATATACAGATAAGATGATAAATACATAAATAACATCTAGATAGATAATGAACCAATACATAGATGATGATAGATAGATAGATAGATAGATAGATAGATAGATAGATAGATAGATAGATAGATCCAAACAGAGTAAAACTCCTTATCACTTAAAAATACCGGTTGAGGGGCGCCTGGGTGGCTCAGTGGGTTAAAGCCTCTGCCTTCGGCTCAGGTCATGATCTCAGGGTCCTGGGATTGAGCCCTGCATCGGGCTCTCTGCTCAGCGGGGAGCCTGCTTCCCCCTCTCTTTCTGCCTGCCTCTCTGCCTACTTGTGATCTCTCTCTCTGTCAAATAAATAAATAAAATCTTTAAAAAAAAAAAATACCGGTTGATAAAATTTGATTAGATTTGTTCTATGAAAACATCTACCTCACAAAGCAAGGAAGACATGTGTACCAAATACATTTTCTGCTGTAGTTGCTCTTAAGTGTTCAGCAGGAAGCATTCCTACAGAGAACCAAGACTTTATTTCAGGGACGGCCTTTTAGGAATATTAACAAGTTAGGACATGACGCTCCAACAAAGATAATTAACACCTCCATTCAACTCTGAAATTGTTCTGTAGAAGCTGAAAAATAACATGATAGTGTGTGAGTTGTTAGAATTTAATTCCAAAATGGTGCTGAGTTTGTTCAGAAAGATTTGACTTCACTGAAAACTCTTTTTCATTGTTTTTTGTCACATTCATCTAGTACTCTAAATGGGTTGATTTATTGTAATACTCAGACAAATCCTAATCACTCCATACATTCCCTCCTTTCCCAGTGTTAAATATAACAGATTCTAAAATTCTTACATATTATATCTTGATTTTTGTAATTCTCTCTTCTACATATTGTTTAATAAGATCGCTGATCATATTCGCTTCTAACACTAATTCCTTAGCTTGTATTTTTGTTGATTGCTTTTCAATAACAAGAAAAGCACTGAATAACCTCCAAATAAATTTCTCTGAGACTATGTTAGATATTCCCCATCAATTCATCAAATTCATCCTCGATTTTACAATGAAGATATTGATACTGAAAGAAATGCCCTTATCAATATTTCCCACATTACAATCTCATTTGAGATTGTATTATATTGTAATATTATATTGTAATATAATTGAGATTATATTGACATTGGTGTAAATAGAAGAACAGAAAAATTAAGTAAGCAAGACACTCGAAGGCAGGGAAGTTGGAAAGGAGGCTCACCTGGTCTTATATTTTTGCAATTGTGTAGGTATAAGATTGGCAAAGAGAGGTATGAGATACCCTTAGAGAAATTCAGAAGATAAGATGACAAATTACCAATGGTAGGATTAAAAAATCAGGTGGAGGATAAAGCAGCAACAAAATAGAAAAATATGCATTATCAAGCATAGTCAATTCAGTTCCTAAACATGCAGGTTATTCAAGATTGCTTTGCCAGTCTTTTGTACATTCATTTCTTCCTTCATCATTTATTCATTTGAACATTAGCTGTGAGTATACTATATACAAACATATGTCTGAGGAAACGTTAGAAATATTAACAGGGCAACACCTTTCTTTCTATATTAATCTCTTCATTGCAAAATCAACAATGAATTTAGTGAACTGGTGGGAAATACGAGCCTTAGCTACTCTAAATTTTGATGGGGAAAAATAGACTTGAGCCAAAAAACTGACCCTTAGTAATACCCTTAGTAATATCATAGATAGTTAATTACCTGTATTCTCTGGTGAGATTCCATATAATATGAAAGGGACCCAAGAGAAAATATCTCAGGGATATGTTGCCGGTCTAATTGTGCTACCTTGGAATACCCTCCACTGTTTATGAGCAGAGCATGTGTTGATGTGTTTGGCTAAACTTTCATTTTGAAGTTTATTCCTTCCCAAAGCACGTGATAGGCAATCTTAGGGAGGAAGTACTAGTGTGCCATGGAATGGAGGGAGAAATAAAGACTTTCTCCGAGATCTGAAGTCAATTGTGAATAAGGGAGACTACTGGATGCTGTTACATCCTGAGTCTTTTGAGCATTACTAAAGAATGGGATGCCTGTTACTTCCTATTGATTTTGGGGAAACGGAATCCAGCTATTTGCCAGCATGTCCTGGACAGAGTTCTTCCCAGAGGCAGAGGTCTGGATTGCAAGACCTTTCAAGGTCCCTCCCAAATCTGTAATCCGACGTCATGAACTAAAACTTGGTGTTCTATTCCAAGACAAGGAATTAAATATTTATAGGTAAGTTTTTCATCTAACGATCTTGTTTCCTTTTATATTTAATTCTAGCAGTTGGTTTGAGAAAGCCTAAAGGTTCTATTCAAAATTTTATGAATCCCCAGGCCCACCAGGTTGTTAATTGGATGGTGTATTACTATAAAGGAAGCGAGAAATTCCTGGCATAATTGTGTAACGTTTGTTTTCTCTGCTCTGTGGGAATTCTCAGGGGTTTCATTAGCAGATGGTTACTGAAAGCCAGGATCCTGGAGTCTGGACTGGTGAATATCATTCTTCTTAATTATTCAACAACTAGTCTGCACAGGTCAGGTCTAAAACACAGATATTAAATTCAGAGCATCCTCAAGATAAATTGCATCCTCTAGATAAATTGCTTTATCTAGATTTAGATTTTTATTCTCTTCAATTAAGTAATGCTAAGGGTGAGAAACACTAATTCATCAGAGACGTTGAGTATTATTTACTTGTGAGTCACTATTAGGTTAGACTTATAAACTGGATCTTATTCAAAAGCCATTTAGTCACCATTCATATACTTAATTCAGCAAATATACTAAAAAGCCAAACTAAGCCATTTCTCCAAAAACAACTTTTAGAGACAGACTCTTCCCTTAGGGTTGATGAAGCAATTGATTGAATAAGATAAAGCAGCAAGTAAATAGTAACTATCATAATAAGCTTGTTGGTAATATTCCAAGCCCTAGAGTTCACGTGAATTGGTGGGTTTGCTAGGCCTCCATTTGTATCCCAACCTGATCAAGACCATTATGCCTCTTGCTGCATTCTAGTTCTGATTCTTTCCAAGTTAGAAAAGGATACAATAATTCTGTAAAAAATATTGGTCATGTGTTGGTCAATGTTGAAACTTGGTGACAGTTACTTAAGATTTCATTATTCTGTTTTTTTTTTTAAGTTTCCTATCATAAGAAAAAAAGATTTAAAATTTATAAATAGCTGTGCTTTGATAATATAAAATGCAAAATAATAAATGTGGTAAAAAGTAGTAAATATTTGTTGTAAATGTCAAATATCTAATCCAAGACTTAGCTGTCATGCTAGATAATGTTAACTTAATAATGATCTGTCCCTGAAGCTTTATCGCATTCATGCTGAAGTTGATGTGGATTTCCAGCTGGTGTAGCATACTGTAACCCCAAACTCCTGAGCTCAAGGGATCCAGCTCTCCCAGTCTCTACTACAGCAAGCAAATGTTCTACAACCAATTTTATCTCACTGTACCAACTCTCCTCTTAATACAAAGAAGCAATGAGCCTGGTGATGCATCTTACATTGGCTCTTCCTTCTCCCCTTCCTCCACTTGTCTCTACTCATACCCGTTGGGACTGACCTTCTAATAAAGACTAGCATACAGGCTTTGCCTTAGGCCCTTAGCTCCATTCATAGCTCCACTGGAAAATTAAACAGGTGGAGGTACCAAATAAAATTAAATGTTAAAATATGTTTTATTGGTATTTTGGGGGAATATCTTGGCAATATGTGTCCTTATCACACATCTGTAGAAAGAGAAATAATGAATGTGAAAAGAAAAAAAAGATTACATCTCATTGAAGAATGAAGATACTGTCTCAGAGTTGTCTTGCTGGTATAGTACATAAATTGTTATGATGACAACAATCTAGCAGTATTTTCCAAAATAGGATCCTGGATATGCACCAAGACAGACCATATTCTGGGCTATAAAAACACCTTAAAGAATTTAAAGAATAGAAATTATACAACATATGCTGTCAGACTATAAAAGAATTATACTAATGTATGCTCTTAGACATTATTAGAATTAAACTAGAAATAAATAACGGAAATATAACTGGAAAATCCCAAAATACTTGGACATTAAAGAGCACACTTCAAAATAACACATTCATCAAATAAGAAACCTCAAGAGGAATGAAAAAATATTTGAACTCAATAAAAATGAAAATATAACTTATCAAAATTGTGGTATGCAGTGAAAGTAGTGCTTAGAGGAGAGTTTATAGCATTGAGTGAATATATTTAAAAAGAATAAAGATTTAAAATCAATAATCTAAGTTCCAATCTTAGGGAACTAAGAAAAGAAGAGCAAATGAAAGTCAAAGCAGAAAAAAAGAAAGAGTAGAAATAGATGAAATTGAAAACAGGAAATCAACAACAAAAACCTATGAAACCAAAAGCTCTTCTTTGAAAAAAAACAAGAACAAAATTGGTAAGCCTCTAGCTAAGAAAAAAAGAGATAGGACAGAGATTAGTAATATCAGAAATGAAAAAAGGAACATTTCCATTGATACCATGGAAATTAAAAGGATAATAAAGGAATACAATTGGCAGTTCAATGCCCACGAAGTTGAAAGCCTAAATGAAATGGACCAATTTCTTGAAAATGACAATCTGTCCAAACTCACAATCTTCTAAAACAAAAAGCAACAGACTCATAAGATCTCAATGGTGAATTCTACAAAACATTTAAGGAAGAAGTTATAACAATTCTCTAGTCTTTTTAAGAAGATAAAAACAGAGGAAATAGTTCCTAACTCATTCTATGAGGCCAGCATTACCCTAATACCAAAACTAGACAAAAGTATTAGAAGAAAAAAAAAGACCAACATCTCTCATGAATATAGATGTCAAACTCCTCAACAAAATATTAGCAAGTGGAATTCAAAAACGTATAAAAATAATTATATACCATGCCCAAGTGGGATTTATCCAAGGTACACAAGGCCAGTTCAACATCTGAAAATCAATTAATGTAATCCATCACATCTACAAGTGAAATAAGAAAAGTCACATGATTATATCAGTAGATGCAGAAAAGCATCAGACAAAATCCAATACCCATTCTTAGACAAGAACTAAAAATAGAGGGGAACCTCCTCAAATGAATAAATAACATCTACAAAGAATCTAAGCTAACATTACAGTTAATAGTTAAAAACTTGAGGCTTCCTTGCTACTCCCAGGAGTAAGGCAAGGATGTTCCCTTTCACTACATCTTTTCAACATCGTATTAGAAGTCCTAGCTAATTCAATAAGATCAGAAAAGGAAATAAAAAGGCATAGAGTTTGGGAATAAGAAATAAAATTGTCTTTTTGCAGATGACATGATTGCCTATGCGGAAATTTGAAATATTAGACCAAAAAAAAAAAAAAAAAAAACCAACCCAAAAACCTAAAACCAAACCAAAACAAAAAACCTCCTGGAATTAATAACTGATTATACCAAAGTTTCAGGATGCAAGTTTAACATACAAAAGTCAATTATTTTGCTACATACCATCAGTGCACAAATAGAATTAGAAATGACAAACAAAATACCATTTATGTTAGCACCTCCCAAAATGAAATGTTCATGCATAAATTGAACAAAATATGTACAAGACCTATATGAAGAGAACTACAAAACTTTGATAAGTCAAAGAAGACACCCAAGATCCAAGGTGGTTCACATCTGAGTTGTACAAGACTCCTACATGAAAGATAAATGAAACAGGAGGCCATATCCTCTATTGAAAAGAAGTATTAATAAGACTTTCTTCATCCCAATTAGAATCCAGCAACCCTATCATAAAACAAAAAGATTAACCCCAGAATATTAAAGCTTATTATTGTTCTTTCTTGGAGTCCAAAATACTCTATAATTCTATAATTTACATTTTAAAAAAAGAAATCAAGAAAGAACTAAATAATTGAGTGATATTCCATGTTCACAGATAGCAGGACTCACAGGCAAGATGTCAGTTGTTCCCAATTTGATCTACAGATTCAACACAATCCTAATCAAAATGTCACCAGCTTATTTCCTGGATATGGATAAACTTATTCTAAAGTTTACATGATCTATTTTGAGGGACAAAAGACCATAACATCCAACACAATATTAAAGGAGAAGAACAAAGTTAGAAGGCTGACACAACCTGATTTTAAGAATCACTACAAACCTACAGTAATCAAGACAGTGTGGTATTGACAAAAGAATGGACAAATAAATCAATGGAGCAGGCTAGAGAGCCCAGAAATAAACTCATATAAATACAAACAAATGGATCATCCACAAAAATTAACTCAAAGTGAAACACAAAACTAAATGTAAATTGCAAAACAATAAAACTCCCAGAAGGTAACATAAGAGAAGATCTAGAAGACGTCAGATATGTCGATGACTTTTTATATACAACATTAAAGGTAGGATTCATGAAAGAAATAATCAATAAGCTGGACTTCATTAAAATTAAAAATTTTTAGTCTACAGAAGATACCGTCGAGGGAATAAAAAGATAAGCTACAGACTAGGAGAAAATATTTGCAAAAGATATATATGATAAAGAAATTTTAATTATAGGGGTACCTGGGTGGCCCAGTTGGTTGAGCATCTGAGGTCTGGCTTGATTTTGGCTCAGGTCATGATCTCAGGGTTGTGAGATTGGGCCTGGATCAGGCTTCTCACTCAGCAGGGACTCTGCTTGAGATTCTCTCTCTCCCTCTGCCCCCTCCCCATTCATGCACACATGCTTTCTCTTTCTCTCTCTCTAAAATAAATAAATAAATATTTTTTAAAAACCTTAATTGTCAACAATGAGAAAAACAACAACAACTTGATTTAAAAATGTACCAAAGGTGGGGTGCCTGAATGTATATCATTAAGTGAAAGAAGCCAATCTGAAAAGCCTACATAGTGTATGATTCCAACTATATGAAATTCTGGAAAAGGCAAAACTGTGAATAAATAAAAAGTTAAAAGAACAGTGTTTTCCAGATTAGAAGAGAAGGGGAAAAGAATAAGTAAAGCACAGAGGATTGGGGGGCATTGAAACTTTTCTATATTATACTATAATGAAGAATACATACCATTAACACTAGTAAAAACCCATAGACTGTACGACACCAATAGTATACCCTAATGTAAATTTTGGACTTTGGGTTATAAGGTCTAAATATAACATCATTACTATTATAATGATAGCAGGTTCATCAATTGTAACAAACACTATAATTCTGTTGCAGGATGTTGACAGGGGAGAGACTGTAAATTGTATGGGGACTGAGGGTATATGGAAAATTTCTGTACCTTCTGCTCAATTTTGCTTTGAACTTAAAACTACTCTAAAAAATACATTATATTTAAAAGAAAAAATTTATAAAAATAAAAAAATAAAAATATATGATCCTCATTTTAAAAAAATCACTTAGATTGATTCTCAGACACATTAAACACTCAGAACCACTGACTTTTATTTTGGAATGAAATCACAAAATAAATTTTATGCCAACTTTTTCAAAGTATAAGAAGCCAAGGGTGCAAGTCAGTCTCAAAAATGTTCCTTTTTAAAAAAGAGTGTAATTCACAAGTCCACAGGCATTGCCAACTTTTTTGGCCCTACCCCTAAAAGATAAGCCAATGATCTAAACCTGTATCCCAGCCTCGCTAGGATATGAATGGAAAATAGTTGGATGAATTAATTAATTAATAAACACCTCCTCCCACTTAGAGACCATTTCTAAAATTTCAGCTGTGCTACTTAGGAAAAAATAATCCACAGCTGTGGGCGCTAGATTTCTAATTTCAAATTTGTTAAAATTCTTAATAGGATCACTTTATTCTATTTATGCCCACTGCATTAGTCACCTCATGGAAAAATATTTCATAAGCTCCTAACACGCCTTTAACAAGCTACCATAAATTAAAATTATTTTAGTTTCTGAGATTTTTTATTTGTGTTAGAATTAAATTTGCTATAAGGATATTCTTATTTTAGTGGAAGATGATACTTTGGATATTGGAATTTTCTTTGAAATTTTGCAAAGTAAAATATGAGTTTTTAAGATACATACACTTAGTTTTGGACAATGAATTCTTTCCACAAGACTTGAATGGAATTGTCACTTTCTGATTTGAATTAATTGTTCTCTCTCCATTTCCAAGAGCCAACACATATCACTAAAGAGAAATTCACCCTACTATGGAAAAGAGGTCCATCGTGAAGTTTCATGTATCATGACAAATAGTAAATTTGCACATTTGGACCTAATTTTAGATTAACAAGTTCTGCCTTGGTCAAGGAAATTTAGTAAGGGTGTGCTCCTGATACATATAGGAACAAAGAGGGTTTAGGGTAAAAGAATATGACATTAACCCAAACTGTCTTTAGGGACCTCCTGAGCTTATCTATCATGCCTCACAGACTGTTCACATAAAAGGGATGTGGTCTCAAGGTGAGCATGTAATGAAAAAGGCTCAGAACACCTGTTCTAATATAAAATCAGCCATGGGAAGTATTCATTTGACAGCTCCCCCCAGGAGAGTAATTCACAAGATGCAGAGTGCATAATACATGAAAATTAACTTTACTGTATAACTAAGGCAGATGAGCGAACAAAAAGAGAACAGTGTATGGATATATTAAGTTAAGCCAAGAGCAAAATTAAAAGAGTCATACTGAGAGTTTGTGTGTTTGTATATGCATGTATACCCACATGTGTATATACTTTTATGTATACATATGCAGGTTTTATTTGTTGTGCATACATATATATTATATATTATATATAGTACATCATATATTAGTAAGTATATGTAATCATATAATGGTATAATGTATATATTAAATGATTTTACTAAAATCCTAAGGCTGAGAGGATATCTAAATTTCAATATAGCAATCCTTCAATAAAGGAAGGCTAAAGGAACAGATAATTCACAAAAAAGAAAAAAGAAAAAAAACTGAATAGTTAATAGAGAAGATGCTGAACATCATTAATAATCAAAAATGGGAATTTTGATTTTGTCAAAAATGTAAATGAAAATGAGAATCACTTTACTGATAGTATTGGTAAAAAGAAAAAATATGATAGCAATAGTAGTAAAACTTGCAGACAAACTGGCATTCCCACAAATGCTGCTGGGAATAGTAATGGACTGAACCACTATGGAAAGCAGTTTGGAAGAAGTAGTAACTATACCCCTAATCTAGAAATTGTATTTATAAACTCCCTGGAGAAACATTACTTGGAGTTCCAAAGAGGGTTGTTTACTGCTGAATTATGTTTAATGTTAAAGAATCTACATTCCATCAACGAACAAGATAAAAATAAAGATTTTTTAATGCCAGACTTCTGATTCAGGTCTATTTAAATGTCTATTATTAGTAGATGTCAAAAACATAATGTTAAGTGAAAAAAAAACAAGTTGCAGGATATGTACACTATATACAATTATATGTAGGTTTTAAAAAAAATTTACAAAGCAATATTTCCTCTGTGTGTGCATGGATGATGAACAGATATATTTAGTGTGTGTGTGTGTGTGTGTGTGTGTGATGAAGAGATACATTTAGTATATATCTAAACATATGCTAAATTCATGGTAGTAGAGAACACTCTGGGTTGATGGAGAAAGGGAATAGGAATGTTACTGAGATGAGAGACATGATCTTCTTTTGTAATGCTTTGATTATTTTATTTTAAGAGAGACAAATCAAATAAACAATATTAGCAAGAGTTAATTCTGGAGAGTAGTTACATGGGCTTTGATTACTTTATACATTATGCTCTGTCTTTTTAAATATCTTTCAGAAGTAAGTTACATTGGGGAAATATAGCAGCAAAGATGGTACATGAATGAACTCATGGGCTCACCTAAGGATCTATTTATCTCATAATTATTTCTATTATTAGAATATTATCTCAAAATTGAATTTTTGATCAGAACTATAAATACGAAGAACAAATTGATGGTTGCCAGAGGGGGAGTGGAGGGCTGGGCAAAATGGGAGAAGGGGAGTGGGAGATACAGGCTTCTAGTTATGGAATGAGTAAGTCACAGGAATAAAAGGCAGAACATAAGAAATACAGTCAATGATATTGTAATAGTGACGTAGTGGAACAGATAGTAACAATACTCGTGGTGAACATAGTATAATGTATAAACTTGTCAAATCAGTAAGCTGTAAACCTGAAACTAATATAACACTGTGTCCACTATAACCATAAAATGAATTTTTGTCTCAAAATATGAATTTCTATATCAGTGCTATGGATAATTCTCTTTAATTTCCTTGGAAGAAAGCATCTTATATGTTAGTAAATTTATATTACTACAACACTGCTAATATTAGACTATAGCTGTAATTAATCTTTGTATTAATTGAGAGAAAGTGTGTCCAGCCCTGTGCAGCATATAATTACGAAAAAAAAAAAAAAAACAAGAAGAAAAACAAAAAGAAGAGGAAGAAGGTGGCAGCTAGTGTAATAGAGTGTATAATCAGAGAAATACTACCTAGGTTCAACTTAGGGAATTATAGAATAAGGTTTTAATTCTGTCCCTACTCTCCTAAGCTATTAATTATGCTATTAATTAAGGCAATCACTTTCTTTTTTTTTTTAACTTTGTGCACCTAATCAGTTAAAAAGTAAACTAAAAAGCATATACTTCCTGGGTCTTAGTCTGTTTGGGCTGATATAACAAAATACCATAGTTTATGAGAAGCTTGTAAATAACAGAAATTTCTTTATTTATTTCTTGCAGTTCTGGAGTCTAGGAAGTCCGAGACCAAGATGCTAGCAGATTCAGTCTCTGGTAAGAGCCTGTTTTTTGGTTCATGGGTGACATCTTTTTACTGTATTTTCACATGGCAGGAAGGATTTGGGATTTCTTTAGGGTTTCTTTTATAAGGGCACGAATCCCACTCATAAGAGGTCCAGCGTCATGACCTAATCACCTCCCAATGGTCACACCTCCAAATACCACCACCTTGGGGATTAAAATTTCAACATATGAATTTAGGGGTGGGGTAGATATAAACATCCACTCCATTGTACCCATTTATATATTTACTTAATTATTTGCTTATTTATGCATTTATTCATTTATGTATAATTTATATACATGTACTATTTATTAGATGTATTTTTATTAATACAATTTATATTAAATGTCAGAAAAAGATTAATTTCTTTCTTTTTTAAAAAAGATTTTATTTATTTTTTTGAGAGAGTATGAGTGGTGGGAGGAGCAGAGGGACAAGCAGACTCCCTGCTCAGTAAGGAGCCTGACTTGGGGCTTGATCCCAGAACCCTAAGATCATGACTGAGCTGAAGTCAGATGCTTAACCAACTGAGCCAACCAGGGGCCCCAAGATTCTTTCTTATCTTTATGTATAGCAGTTCAAGTAATCTTATCCTGAACATGCCAATGAAACATCTCCCCCTCTATTTTGGAGACAAGAAGACTATACAACTATGGAATGAAGTATAAATCTACTTTGGTCTGATTGCTCTCCAACCTGTGTCTATGAAAATTGTTAAACTGTGTTTCTTTTTTCCTCCTTTTTTTTTTTTTAAGATTTTATTTATTTATTTATTTGTGAGAGAGAGATTGAGAACACAAGCATGGGGAGAGAGGCAGAGGGAGAGGGAGAAATAGGCTCTCCACTAAGCAGGGAGCCCCATGTGGGACTCCATCCCAGGATGCTGAGATCATGACCTGAGCCAAAGTCAGAGGCTTAACTGACAGAACCACCCAGGTGCCCCTCTCCTCCTATTTCTATTGCACTAATATTGAAATAATAAGACTGGGTGACTGATGGTATTCCCCACAGCTGTTTTGTTTGCCTGCTCCCAACCCAACTAATCAATCAGAATATTTTCTTGCTTGCCACAGTAAGTAGTTCAGGGATAGACAGCTGATTTAAGCCAAGCAAGGAAGATGCAATCAAAACTTGGCACTTTTGCCAGATATTTTGGGAGACAGACTCTGTCCGCCAAGATATAGACCTAGAGTTCCCTGTGGCCCTCTTACCACCACCTGAGGAAAAATGTAGCTTAGAGCAAAGGGCAGAGGAAGGAAAATCAGAGCCAAAAATTACAAAGGGTCAGGTGTCTGACATCACTTAAGCATCTGATCAACCATGCCAGAAGTGAAATAGACCACTGGAGTTTTCAGTTACATTATCCAATAAATCCTTTTTTTTTTTTTTTGCTTAAGCTATTTTGAGTTGGGCTTCTGTCACGTGTAACCAAGACCTGAAATATATACCACCTACTCTGCCTAGAGATCAAAGGGGCCACTTAAAGATTCCCAACTGCCAAGAAGCCTAGAGTTTTTTAACCGAAGATCATCTTGCTTAAGTTTCCCTAGGAATAGCCTCCTATCCCACTCTATCAAAGTTCCTCCCATAGGATGGGGAGAGGATGGGGGGCAACATCCCGAAATGATTACATGTGAGGAGATAGTGAAATATTTGAGCCTCCCCTGAATCATCATGGGTAGAAAAGATAGAAGAATAGAGTATGTGTATTAATAGCGAAAAAAAATGTCTTGAGGACACTCAACTCCAAATGAATCTTGTCTTCTTGTCAGATAACTAACACTTACGGAGAGCTTATCATTTGTCAAACATTGTTTGAATTCAGTTAATCCTGTTAAATTAATCAAACAGGGAGACCATTAGACTGATATAGCTCTAATATTTTGGCAACCTCTGTAAGCAAACTGAAATCTAAGCCTGTAAACACCTCAAAATTATGAAATTAAAACACTGAAGACAACCAATTACAGCCAATCATAATCATAAACTTTAAGCTATGGCCAAATAATTTCCTTTCTTTGCTTCCAAACTTTCTGTTTTGTAGTCTTTCCCCCGGTTCCTGTGTGCTGCCTGATTCAAATCGATTTTTGCTCAAATAAACTCTTGAAAATTTAATACAACTCATTTTATCTTTTAACAATCCTCATACAAATCCTTTGAGGTAGGTACTATTATTATCCTCAATTGGCTGATGAGCAAATTAAGGGCTTAAGTAACTTGTTTAACATCATGCAGCCAGTAAATTGGCAGAGCCGTGAGTTGAATCCAGTATTGCTTCTGAGTAAGAATGTTCTCTTGCCCTGTCTACTAGAATTAATTGTTAAAAACATAGGAGAGGTCCAAACCTTATTATTAAGTGAAGGAAAGGAATGAGTCTCAGTATCTGCACACACACAAAAGAAATTCTAAAATAATTATAACGAACTCATGTCATTGAGCTGATATATGCAGAAAAAGGACCTATTGAATGAAATTATTTTGCTTTATAATGGAAGTATTCGCCTTTTCCAAAGGCTCCCGAAAAAAGATGTCTGCAATTTCACTAACTTTTACAAGTTTAAATTGGATATACTTATTGGCCTTACCTCACCTCTTTTTCTCCTCCTGCCAGCTAGAATTTGGAAATTATGGCTAAGCCCACTCTGATCACATGGATGGTGAAAGTGAAACAGTAGAGAAGGAATCTGGTCCTTAAATGACCTCAGGAAGTAAAGTAACTTACCTTCCTTGGACCACCAGCCTTCCTTGCATTTAGGGTCCTTTTTTTTTTTTTTTTTTAATTTTATTTATTTATTTGACAGAGAGAGAAAGAGATCACAAGTAGGCAGAAAGGCAGGCAGAAACAGAGGGGGAAGCAGGCTCCCTGCTGAGCAGAGAGCCTGATGCAGGGCTCGAACCCAGGACCCTGAGATCACGACCCAAGCCGAAGGCAGAGGCCTAACCCACTGAGCCACCCAGGTGCCCTTGGGGGGTCCTTTTTTTTTTTTTTTTACCAAATCTTATCTAGTATCCTAATGTAGACCCTCATCTAAGTTAGCTTTATTTGCCATGGAGAAGAGAAGAATGATTTTTGAGGAAATTGAAATAATAAGACTGGGTGACTGATGGATTCTGTCAGTAAAGGGAGATGAGGGAATGGAAAATATGCCTGAGGATTTTCACTTAGAGGACAGGGATGAGGATAATGCCATTAATCAAGTGAGAGATGTTATGTCAGGAAGGAAGGGTGGAATAATGAATCATGTTATGCATACGTTAAGATGGAGCTGCCTCTGTGACCTCAGGGTGAAGATTTCCAATAAATGTTCTATTCCCTGCTACAAGTGGATCTGTGATTTATACATTGGCTTTCAGCATAAGATTTCATGGTTCTGTGCCTCAACATAAATGTTTAGTTCACAGGAAAGGTGGAAAACTTTCTCATGCAATCAGAAATATAAGATCATAGATAGAGATAAACAGACACGTATGCATCTTATATTTCTATACAAATAAGCAATTGATATATCTACACTATTTGCAAACTATGTATCATGCCTTTTTCTTAGAGTAGGTATTCATATTAATTTACCATATAACTTGAATAAGAACATAAATAATATATAAATGCACATTTTAGGAGCTGCAACCAATTTGAAATGTTACTTAATATCCATCATTCTAATTACAGGGAATATATATGTTTCCAAAGAAGTTTCTAAAAATAAGTATCTCTTCAAACTTTGCTAGAGAAATAGATTAACACTTATTCAAATGTTAGACTAGGTCTAAATAAATTTTTATAAAAAGTAGAAAAGTTTGTCCTTAAGATAGCCTTTTATAATACATAACATGTGAAATATTTCTTGCTTCATAAATTTCACCTCTAAACGTATGCACTTTCATATATTTGTGCACGCACACACACATAAAAGCACACACAATATTCCCTGACTTAAGATCAGTAGTATCAGAAACTTCAGCCTGAAAGTGTCATTAACAAGAGAATAAAGATCTTTTGGGGGTGGGGGAGTGTTTCCATAGTTCTCAGAAGTGTTATAATTTAGCATAAGTTAGCTGAGTTGATTGTGGTCCATCAGGCAAGGAACTTAATGAGTGAACCTTGTGGATTAATGGTCAAGGTCTTTTGTCTGCTACTCATCTCCTGTTAAAGACAAGAATGAAATAGTGAAGGAGAAGCAAGCACCGTGAAGTAAGGAAAGTCAGAGCAGAGTAAACTTCCCCAGACTACCAAGATAATCACAGCTGAAAAATAGAATCTTTATTTCACATATGGGAAATAGATTGTCAACAACTAAGTCACACTAGAGTCTCTGAAGAGGGGGTTACTTTTCACCTTTAAAATGGAGCACAGGAATGCTATAAAAGCCTTAGAGGAGTCCAAGAACTGTAATTTGCTTTCATTGTTGAAAAGGGTGGAGGAGTGTGAAAGAGATTATAGCATTTCTTCTTTTATTGCTCTTGTTATGTTTTCCAATAAAAATGAAATTGAGATAAGGGTGAAGAAGCTTCACTGTCTTAAGGTGATTTTCCAAAGAAATTCAAGAGTAGCACTCAAACATGGGTCATTATTCTCAAGATCTACTGCCTGCTTTTGGAAATTGTTTCGATAAAGCACAAATGAATTTTTGATGCCTGACCTATCACAAGCAATGCTCACAAGAGAAATTTTCTTCCCTATCATTTTATTCCATCAATAAATTGCTTCACTCACTCTTTCAAATGTAGAAATCTTTTCATTCACCATTTTTATATCATATACTACTTGACTGCCTCTTCTCAATTATATCTTCCTGGAAAACTAGCTCATTGAGGTATGCTGAGTTTGAGATTTCAAATGTAGAAATAATCAATTTTAAATACAAGTACTTTCCCCTTTAAGATATATTATGAAGTATTTATATGTATTCAAAATTTAGAATATACAAGAGGTACTCCTATGATGATCTCATTAGTTATAAAAGAAAACAGGTGTGTATACATATGTACAGCCTTTATGTTTTAGGAAATCCAATGGCTAAAGTTGTAAATGTATCTTCATTTTAAAACAAAATACACAGGAAATAGTGATGAATAAAAAGATCTCTTACTCCTTTTCAAGCTTAATTCAAAATTTAGCATTAATCCGTCAGTACTTACTCATTGAGAATTTCACAACCACGATGTTGACAAATGTCAATGGTATGTTGAAACTGACATTGACATCGATTCCAGCCCAGTAAATGTATCAAATGTTAGTTACTTAACAGTTATGCAAGGAAGTCAGCACTATCAGTAAACGTGGTAAATACTTTCCATCCTCAAGTGGAATATACGCATTCAGGTCCCTCGCAAAAGGCTTACACAATAGTGGACACACATATTTGCGAGTTAAGAGTGATCTCAGAGCTGCTGGTTGTTCAGTTGTTCAGTTCTGAGTCCATATGGACATATGTGAGGTGGGAGCATTTCTGCACACAGGTTAGTCTGAATATGTTGGGGACCAGCTCATTTGGGCCAGTCCTTCTCATCTATTTTTAGGAATATACAATACACAATATGAATTCAGAGTAGGGTACATTCTGGTGTAGAGTCAGCTCTCTTTTATCATCCTCAGTCTTCCCTGGCTTACAAATTTCCTACAAGGACTTATCTGAGCTAAATGCTGCAGCATTATAGTGTAAGTCACTTATGAGATTCTCTGGAAGCTGTGAAGCCCTTCGATCAGCATGAGGGACAATCTTGTAAGAATTCCAGGTACTACACATAGGATACTACATGGATAGTTTTGTACAATGAGAAAAGCATGAATTTAGGAGCCGGGTCCAAATCTTGGGCTCACTACTTATTTACTTGTGTGGCTTAGGGAAACTTTCTTAAGTTTATGTAGCTCAATTTTATCATTTGCTAAGGGTTATAATAGTATTTACTACTCAGTGTTGTGGGAATGAAATCATTTAATCTATGGGGAAAACCTGGCCAGGAATAAAGTAAGTCTGCCAAAAATGTTTGCTCCTTTCTTCCTCCATGTCCTCACATAAATTAAGGTGCACTCACCACATTTGTTCTCAAAATACTTAGTGTCTAAATGTGGGGAAAAGAGCTTTATTCTAATAATGATGTTAACTTTAGTTGATACCATATGTAGGAGGTTGCTATATGCGAAGCACTGACCTGAACGTGACATATAGAATCTCTCATTTAATTTTCACAAAATGTAAGAGGCAGGTACTTTTGTTGTCTCAATGTTGATTTAAAAGCATTCCAGTTGTTCTTAAACTTCTGTTGAACTCTCATGCTATTGGCAAAACAAATCTTAACAGTCAATCTTGACAATAAGTCAGAGAAATATACTCCACATACAGGGAAAATACGGCAAAGTCACGTTGTTACAGGTAGAGAGATTTGTAGTGTACCACGAGGTTAAATATAGCCTAAGTCTAAAACTACACTCCAATAAGTAAAAATACCAATGTAGAGTCTTACCTAATAATTCTAAGCATCACATGACTGGTGAGAAAGTAGTCCTGGAGACAAGAATTGATAGACAAAAAAGCAATTGGACAAGAGCTTTGCCAGTTACTTGACTTCCTTCTTAAACGTCAAGGGACAGGAATAGGTAATTTTATTTGTACTAGAACATCGTGAAAGGGAGTTATGGGACATATATGCAGAAAGAAAAGCTGAGCCTGATTTGCAAAGGTTAGAAATCTAACCTGAGTGATTATTCTACGTCCTATATTCTCTGATTAGACTATGTTAGACTATTCCTATGAGGAATGTTTCATATTAGAGGGGTTTTATTAACATCATTCTGTATCTGTCTGTCACTAGATATGCTTCAATGACAATAGCTGGAGGGAAGGCATTGTGGTAATCCTTCGAGACACGTGGAAGAAAGAAAATCTTTGTAGCAGAGGACTGCCTTTATTAGGGTTATTCAGAGATGCTAAATTTCAGCCATTCACCTAACTATGTAAGAGTTACCTCTCTTAATGATCCTTGGTAGGTATATATATGGTCATTCCCCCTTTTTGAGAGAAACATCAGTTGTATTAATCATTAAAGTTTGTTTTCCTTATAATTTCAAAAGCCTCAATAAATTCTAATTCTTCAACTCTGGTATGCAGTTGTAAAATTCATATGTATTCCATTTTATTTAAACAAATCATTTTAATTAATTGGGGCTGATGAGAAAGGTCAACATTGATTACTTTCAGCTGAAACAGAAACATATTTAAGAGACAATTGGGGTGAGAACGCCTGAGGTTTTATACATAGAAACATCCTTTCAACCTTAACACAGGTAAGGTGTAGACGCTGTAGTTACTACTCTAGTCCTTCTCAGGAAAGAAGATTCAATTACAGTAATCCCCACCTCTCCATGGGGAGAAAGCCCCCCAGTGGACGCCTGAAATTGCAAATAGTACTAAACTCTGTATGTGCTTGGTGTTTACCTATTCACACATACCTATGATAGAGTTTAATTTACAAATTAGGCACAGTAAGAGTTTAACAACAGTAACATAAAACAGAACAATTACAACAAAATGCTATAATAAAAGTTACGTGAGTGTGGTTTCTGTTTCTCAAAGTGTCCACTGGACTGTACGCTCCCTTCCTCTTGTGATGATATGAGATGATAAAATGCCTAAGTGATGAGATGAAGCGCAATTAGTGACGAAGGCGCCGCGACCTACAGTTTGGCTACTGGCGACCTGTGGATTCATTAGGAGGATCACATGTCTCCAGACCATGGTTGACTGTGAGTAACTGAAACCATGGAAAGAGAAACTGCAAATAAGGGCGTGGGGGCAGGGGAAGAACATTGTAAATATTTGTTCATATCGATTCGGGAAACAATTGGTATGTAACGGGCTAAAACTCAAAATCTCTGATGCCTGTGCCATTACCCTGATAAATATGACAAGTCCAAACTGCCGTTAGTAGTCAGTCACTTTATTTGGATAAAGTTTGCACTATTGCTCTATGCTCCACACAAATTCTGTATCCTGAATATTCTGTATCCTTATAACAAACAGGAAATAAGCTGTTATAGTGAGAGCTTGAGACTTTGGGTTCTAAAATCAGTCCAATCGGCGATTCAGCCACAGTTCCTTAATTTTGTAGCTCAGCGGGTAACTAAGCCTCAGTGTCTCATTTGTAACATGGAATATTAAGAGTATCCCTTTCACAGAATTTTGCAGCTTTAAATAAAGTAATGCATTTTCCCATAGCAACAAGTTCTAATAAAAGCTTCCCTAACCACATATTTTTAAATAACCATATATTTTATTCCTACCGAGTAAATTTATAATTTGGATAAGGACAATAGGATAAGGACAATATTGTCCCAAAGATAAGGACAATAGGTGGAACCCTTTTCCCCCTTCATTCAAAAACCATAGACTGACCCCAAATGTGTGTGAGACAGCTGCCACAGAGAAGGGGCTAAAGCACATTTGATCCCTGCCCTCAGAGATTTTCAGTGACGTGGAACTTACAGGCTGAACTCCATCCCAGTATATCGGGAGGAGATTTCATGAGCCATAACCAAGTTTCTTTAGTTAGCTTCTTAACTTGGGAAATTTCCTTTTCCTCACAGAACCTTTCTTCACAGCTCAGCTCTTGATTATACACTTTCATACTAGATTCACAAGTCTTCATGGACTTTGCTATTTTTTTGAAGTTTTCACGTGACTCAAATGGTGCCAAAGTAATTAGTGGATACGCAGAAACCTCCCCTATTTATCTATACATGGAAGAGCAGTCTAGTCCCACTGCTCTTGCTGTATCATTATCAGTATTTCTAAGGTTCTACCCCTTCTAAGCTTCAAACACACAACATTCAATCCATTATATTCACTCATTGGTTTTCTCATGTGAGTGTTGAACAAATAGTTATTGAATATCTCTTTTATGCCAGGCCTTGTTCCAGACATTGGAAATAAAAGAGTGTGCAATACTCAGAAGCTTCCTGACCTTGAAGAGTTTATATTCTATTAAGGAAGATACAATAAAAAAAAAAAAGCAAAGTAAAAAGTTAACCATAAGGACTTGGAAGATAACAAAGAATTCTACGATAGAAAATAGAACATGGCAGGGTGGGATAATAATTATAGAGGATAGGGGGAAAAAAGTCTTTCTGAGGAAAAGGCAATTTTCAGTTGATACCCAGAAATGAGAAGGAGCCATTCATGTGAAGAACCTTCCAGGTAGGCAGATTGACAGATCTAGGAGTCTGAGATGGGAGATAGATTAGTGTGTCTGGGATCATGAAGACAACTGGGATTACTGATTAGAATAAACTAAGGAAGAGTAGCATGAGATGAGTTGAGGGTAGGCAGGAGCTTGGTATTCAGGGCCATATGAGGCATGGTAAGGAACTGGGATGGTATATTCTAAGGGTCTTGGGAAATCACTGAAATGTTCAAAGTAGTGAAGTCACATGCTTACTTTTACAGCTGGATAAATAATAGCTAACATGTATATGGCACTTACCGGAATTATTCTAAATCCCTTTGCATCTGTTATTAGTTCATTTAATCTTCATGACAACCCTTGAAGTAGGTACTATTATCATTCCATTTTATGGAACAGAATGTTTATTATGAGACTAAATATCTTGCCCAAGATTGCAAAGCTAATAGGTAGCAGGACTGAGATTCAAACCCAGGCAATTTAGCTCCAGAATCTGTGTTCTGTATCTTACCATGTGGCATTAGTTTGTAGGTCTTGTCAACAAACACCAAATCAAAGATGTTCAGCAAATATCCTGTGTGCTGGGATCAGTGGAAATAGCACACTTATTTGTACTTATGGCAACACATTATAGTGTAGCTTCTAAAATCATAGAATTGTACAATTTAAGGAGACATGAAAGATTGTTATGTGATATTTATAATGACACTCTAAGAAGATAAGCAACTCATCTCAAATTGCACAGCTAGTTACGTAGGCATCATAAAACTACTGGGAGTTTTGTTAAGACAGACATAAATAATTTAAGCAATGAACACTCGACTATATTTCAACATTCTTATGAAAATCAGTTTGGGGCTATGTAAATTAATCATAATCACATGAGATCCTTTTACTAAGAGATGGTTTAAATTATTTCATAATAAAGCATGGTTTCAAACTGGGAAAAACAAAATTCTCTTGAATACTGTACTACATAAACTTGCAAACATGAAAATTCTGAAACTGATTGAATAGATTAAATAAATGTTAGAGAAAATGCAAACAAAGATAAATTTTACCTCATTTCTTCTAAGATCTATACATTCATAATAGGGAAAATGGTTGCTATAGTAGCAAAGGTACTATGACATCGGAGAAGATAACAAGTCTAATAAAGTTAACTGTTAAGATATTGTGAAGCATTTAAAACATAATAGAAGATAATTTCTAATCATAAAAATATAACAATAGATGAAGCATTGGTTAGACAGAACATGCATTTACTGAATCCCAAACATTAAATGAGCACTCACTCTGAGCCAAGTGGTCTTGCAAAATGTATGTAAAGGGGCTGCTGGGTGGCTCAGTCCATTAAGCATCTGCCTTTGGTTCAGGTCATGATTCCAGGGTCCTGGGATCGAGCCCCACATTGGGCTCCCTGCTTGTGGCAAAACTGCTTCTTCCTCTACTCCCTGCTTGTGCTCTCTCATGACATCTCTTTCTCTCTCTCTCAAATAAACAAATAAAATCTTTAAATATATATATATATATATATATATATATATATATATATATATATATATGTAAAGTTCCTATCCTTATGGAGCTTATGTCCCAGCCAGGGGAATCAGCCAAACAAAAAAATCAAATAACAATACATCAAAAGACTACTAAGATAAATAAAAGTTGTAAATTTATAAGTACAAAAATCAACACAAATTTTGCCAGTAAAGAAAGCAAATCAGTCCTACTCAGGCATTTTGAGAATAAATAACGTCATGGCTACTAATCTGAGGCAGCTAAACATGGAGTCAATATAAACAATTCGTCTGTAACTCACTTCAGGAAGCATATGGCACACCAAAGATGCATTCATCTGCCACATTTCAAAACCCGTTTTCATTATCATTGAGGGTCTAGTAAGCACCTCTCTCAATATGAGGACAGGCTAGGCCTCCATCAGACTGGAGTGCTAGGATCCCAGTCCTCAAGAGATTTACGTAAGTGACATGAAAAACAGAAAATTAAAAGCTCAGTGAAATATGTAACAGAAAATTGATCAAGTGGAAAATAAAGAATGTGTTTGATAAAAGCGTTCACAAAATAGGCTAAAGAAAGCAGAGTCACTCCACCTCACCCCTCCCGCACCTCACCAGATATCTATTGGGGAAAAAAGAAGAGAGAAGATGGGAAGAAAACTTTGAAGCACAGGCTCAGTGTTGTGTTGTTAGAGTATCTCCCTCTCTGCTTTGAACATCAGTCAGATACACCAGAATAACGCCTTATGGTATTTTGCTATACTTTATTCAATTGACAGTCATATTTATTAATTGCGTAATTGAATTAAAACTTCAGCGAGACTCTAGTAAAACTTTTACTCAGCTAAACCATATTTTAAAATAGGGCAAAAATTCTATCTTGGCTCTTAGTTGATGTCATGTTGAGTCCCACTCTAGTCTTGAACATAGGTTGAGGAGGTGATTTAGCTGGGTCTTAACCCCCACGCTCACTCTCCTATACTCTGCACTGATGAGGTAGACATCTGTCAACTACATTCCCTATGATCTGTTGCTAGCTGGTTTCTATTAGGTTTATGTTGTGCCAGTAGAAGACTTGTGAGAGATCAAAACACTGAAAGAAAGTAAAGCTTTCTACTTCTGGCTCCAATAGTATGGCGCTTGGTGGCAGTTGATGGGAATTGTGGTGTCTACAGCAAAGGTAGGATGATTTTTGGTTCAGCAACATGGACAGAGTCAAGAGCTTAACCAACTGAGCCAGTAGTTCCAGCCATGGTCAAAACATTCCCCATTTAGCAGATCCAGAACTGGCCAAGATGGTGTATCCAACAACTCAGCTGCGGGTGCTTGGATTCTAGTCCGCGGTTACAATCAGCTTTGGAGTTTACATTATCAAGTTTTTTCTTCTGCAGCCTCCTTCCCTTTCTCTTTTACAATTTTGGGCCTTCAAATACCTTTGTAACCAATTCCTTGTTTTTAATTCCCTCTGATTAACATTCCTAGAATGGTTTCCTTATTTCTGATATATGTGTGTCTTAATTCATAGACATTCAAGAGAAGGAGTAGTGGAGTAGCTGGAACAGAGTGCTGGGATTGACCTGCCAGTGGAGGCAAAGAGCTTTGTGGCTGATATATATTAACTGACAAAGAGAAGTTCTAATTGCACTTACGCAAGGTTAAATTTGAAGTGAAAAAGTGTTGATTTAATGATACCATTTAGTAGACTGTTGACCTTCCCTTATTGATCTGTCATCAATAAAGTGGAATTAATTTGGCTATTCATAACAAAATGAACATTTTCCCCACATATATGTAGGAATATCTACCCTCACTTGTATCCAGGCCTTTGGACATAGGACTTTAATCTCTTCCTTCTTCCTCTATGCCTCAAAGATTCATAAGCACATCATCTGTGAAGCCTTCTTTGACATACTTCCTCTATGCTTAATAAGCACTTCGTCTGTCAAACCTTCTTTGACATACCTCTCCGCCTCTAACTGTGTTGTGGACCTATGCTGTGAGCTTTCCTAGTACACCATATTTTCCTATCAGGACATTTATCTGGCTTTATGATCTTTGCTTAATTGTTTTTTAGGTGAGTTCCATGAGAGCAAAACAACTCCTTCAGCTTCCTACAATGCCACAGTCATATTCCCCATTGCTTCTTTGGAACATGGCCCATCTATGTGTTGCAAGAATAGTTGTTGAGTGATGGGAGTACTCCAAATATCCATCAAGCTACACTGCCTCCTATCTTCAACAGTACAGGAAACACAAAAAGCATAAAAGATGTTTCTAAGCGCTAAAGAACTGACAGCTGCTTGTGAGGTTGAGGCATATAGAAAGGAAACTGAGAAACAGCTGTTGTGTGAGTTGTAGGAGGACGTGTGCCACAAATCACAGTCCTTCACTGACCCCAGACATTTCTGTCATAAGTAATCCTTCTGGACTTTTCCTTTCCATAGAGACTTGAAAGTAGGATGCCAGGTCCCATATGGACAAACTTACCTGCAGCTTTTTCTTTATTGCTTTAAATTCAGAATGTCCCCAAGAGAAGTTTATGCAAATATGCCAGAAGTATTTTGTCACCATTGACATTTGCATGACAATCTCCCAAGTGGTAAATTTCTACTTTCACATACAGAAGGACTAATTACCATTAATTTATCCTTTCCCAACTTAATACATGCTGTCACAACAGCACTTTGGTCTGGCTATGACTTACAGAAGCTTGTAACATTTGACTTTCTTTTTTTAAAATACGGAACAATGGTTGGGAAGCTTTCTACCATAAGGCAAGAGTGCAGAATGTCTTTCTTTTACAATCTTTATGTCTAGTGACAAGAACATTTGCCAGAAGCTGTTCCAAAAAAGCCAACTCCCACTAGATGTAGTAAAAGTATAAATATAGACTGATTTTATTTGGAAATTGACTCATGCTTTTTACATAATTGCAACTGGATGAAATTGAAGCTTTAGAGATTTGAAATTCCAATCAATCTGATCTGAAATGAATGTAAATCCTGCAATAAGTGAATAAATTTCACATTTGCAAAATGATAAATGGCAGTTATCGAATTTGACTAAGCAATATTAACCAATAAACTTTAAACACATTGAGAAAGGGGAAAATTACATTTGATTGCCTATCAGCAAATCCTGGGGGGGAGGGGGGTATTTTTTTAAAAGGTGATGGAAATTGCACAGCAGGCACATTAAGTTATCATGGATGGAAATGTGTTCCTTACTTGAGTATTTGGTTACTCTGACTTCTTGTTCATGTCAAACTAAATTCCAGCTTAAAGTTGTAATGTACTAAATTCCATCTCCGCTAAATTTATATGACAGGCTTGTCACTTCTGATGACAGTTGTTCAGAAATGAGCCTTTTTACCAGCTTTGGACATATGACTGTAAAAATTTACGTGAAATTTAAATCTTTGTGCTGTGAATTTTTTTTTTAAAAACAGGCTTTTATTCACTGGAGAAATTCTTGAAAATGAAAAAATGAACCCTGGGAAATTCTTTAAGTTAGAATATTCCTCCTTGATGCAAATACTTCTTGGTTACAAATATTGCTCAGTAACACAGTGGATTGATCTACAATAGTTTTACTATGCATTATCTTGGCCAAGGTCATACTTTTGGAATGTATATTTTATGAACAAAAAGATTTGGATTATTGCTCCTATAAGACTAAAGGAATAAATAGAAATGATAATTCAACATGTTTGATTATAAGTATCCATTCAATGTGTATTTGTCAGACACTCCTTCATGTAAGTCTGTTTCAGACTTTAACTGGATAAAGATGAACGAAACACAATCCTTAAAGAATTTATAGTTTATTAGGAAGATCAGACAGGTTTGCAAATAATTTCAACTCAGGAAAGAACTTGACAATCACTTAGGTGAAATAAAGATGAGGCCATAGGAGAATTCGGGTGATAAAAATAAAACTTTCAGCTGAAGAATGAAGGAAAACACCTACAGCAGGTTAAATTCTGTCTCTGAAAAAGGTATGTCCAAAGCTTAACTCTTGGTACTCGTGAATGTGGCCTAATTTGGGAATTTTGTCTTTGTAGATGTAATTAAGTAAAAAGATCTGTAGATAATTTTGAAGTTAAGGTGGGCCATAATACAATGACTGGCATCCTTATAGGAGAAAAGAGAGAAAAAGAGAGAGAAAAGAGAGAAAGAGACTTGAGACACAGAAACACAAGGGAGAAGGTCATGGGAAGACAAAGGCTTAGATTAAAATTATGCTGCCATAAACCAAGAAAGTCTGGAGCCCCAGAAACTGAAAGAAGTAAATGAGAATTCTCCCCTAGAGCCTTCAGAGAGAGATTGGGGCCCTGCCAACATTTTGATTTTTGTATTCTGGCCTCCAAAATTGTGAGAGACAATTTCTATTATTTTAAGCTATGAAGCTTGCAGTAATTTGTTACAACAGCCCTAGGAAATGAATATAACACCATCACGGAGATAACATTTGAGTTGGATCACGAAGGATGGATTATATTTGGACATTTGGGGCCTATTACATACCAGGATGCATGGCATCCCTTGCAGAGGGAATTCTTGTGTAAAGACTTGGAATTGGGAAAGCTTCAAGAAAGGGAAAGTGAGGTCTTTAACATCCTAGAATAATAAATGAATGATGTGGGGAAATAGAAGAGACCAGAAAAGAATGGGAGTGGGGGCATGGGAAGAGAAAGAGAAGGAATTTTAAGAAGAAACAAAAAGGTTGAAACCAGCATGGAAGCCACTGGAGAAGGAAATGGACCAGAATGATGAAAAATACTACTCCAGTGGCTGAGGAGCATGAGACCTAGAGAATGAGATTCCTGGTCACTGTTGTCCCTCCTAAGTACAGACATGTGTAGGAGAATATTTTTGAGAGAGAACAGCCAGCCACTATATTTGCATGCATAGGTATTCTAATAATGTTAAGAAATAGATTAATCTTATTCCAAGTTTTTACATAATTTTAAAATCAGAAAGTGTGATTTCTCCAGCTTTATTCTTCTTGCTCAAGATTGCTTTGGTTATTTGAGGTTTTGTGGTGCCATATGAATTTTAGGATTATTTATTACATTTCTTTAAAGAATGTTGTTGGGACTTTGATAGAGATGGCATTGACTGTATAGATCACTTTAAGTAATATGGAGATTTTCTAACATTAATTCTTCTAATCCATGAACACAGGATGTCTTTCTATTTATCTGTGTCTTCTTAATTTCCTCTATCAATGTTTTATCATTTTCAATGTACAGTCTTTCACTTCTTTGGTTACATTTACTCCTAAGTATTTTATTATTTTTGTTGCTATTGTGAATGTGATTCTTTTCTTAACTTCCTTTTCAAATAGTTTGTTGTTTGTGTACAGAAATGTAAATATTTGTCAATAAACAGATAATTCAATCTTAAAAATAAGGAAATTCTGCCATTTGCAACAACATGAATGAACCTGGAGGACATTATTGATGGGGTTTTGGAATATAGGTGAGGTTCGGTGGGGTGGACTCCAGAGCCAATGACCAAGAAAGAATTCTTGAGAGATCTTTGGTGCAAAATAGTGGTTTATTAAAGCACAGGAACAGGAGCCCTGGGCAGAAAGAGCTGCTGCATAGGGGTTGTAAGGGGTGACTGATTATATACTTGGGAGTTGAGGGAGGTAAAGAAAAGGGATGTTTCAAAAGGATTTTCATATGTTAAAGATGACTTACAGGATACCAGAGGCCTTGCTATTGTCAAGTTAAGGTTGTTTTTCCCCTATAGCAAGGCATTCACATGAAGCTAGTTCAGAGCTTCCTGGAGGAACATTACACGCTGCCTGCTTCAAGTATCTGTCAATGGGCTACAGGTTATAAGGATATTTAACTATATCTACATTTCCTTCTGGAAGCAAGGTTATTGATAAAAATGCTTTATTCTTGTAGATTGCTAAAACATTTATAAGCTGAGGGAGACTCACGTCTTGCAGGATTGTGATCTCTATAAGTTAACTATTTGTTTTTCCTCTCCTTAGCTTTAGGGCAGCTAGGAATACAGGAGGAATGTCACATATATCCCATCTGGGTTTTGGGGGGGAGGGTTGTGGGGTGTCAGCTTCTGCTTTGTCTTCAGCCAGCCTCTGTTCCCTCATCATTATGCTAAGTGAAATAAGCCAGACACAGAAAGACAAACTGCATAATCTCATTTATATGTGGAATCTAAAATAGTCAAACTGATTGAAGTAGAGAGTAGAATGGTGGTTGCCAGGAGCTGAGGGAAGGGGATCTGGAAAGCTATTGATTAACGGATACAAAGTTTCAGCTCTGCAAGATCAATAAGTTTTGGAGATCTAATGTACAGCGATATGACTATAGTTAAGGATACCATATTGTATACTTGAAGTTTGCTAAAAGGGTAGATCTTGAGTGTTTTCACCATACACACACACAAATGATGACTGTGTGAGGTGATGGACATATTAATTAGCTTGATTATGGTGATATTTTACAATGTATATCAAACATCAAGTTGTACACCTTAAACATATACAATTTTTTGTCAATTATACCTCAAAAAAAGCTGGAAAATATGTCTTGACATAATTTAAAAGTTTTAGTAGAAAGAACTGTTTTTCCAATAATTAGTTTCCTGACCAACTTCCTTTCCGTTTAGGATTTACTATTTTATGCTTTCTTCTCTGCTAACATTAATTCATTTACCTTTTTTTTAATATTTTATTTATTTATTTGACAAAGAGACATAGCCAGAGAGGGAACACAAGCAGAGGGATTGGGAGAGGGAGAAGCAGGCTCCCCACTGAGCAGGGAGCCTGATGCAGGGCTTGATCCCAAGACCCTGGGACCATGACCTGAGCAGAAGGCAGTTGCTTAATGACTGAGCCACCCAGGTGCCTCTCATTTACCTTTTTTATCCCATGTGGATTTGTTTTAATTGTTTCATGTCTTCCAAGAGAGATAAATGTATTACTTTGCTTTCTTATCTTTCCACTGATATTCCTTCAGTGATAAACTTTTTTAGTTTCAAATTGTTTTTCATTAGACTTTTTAAAAATAAAATCAGACATTTTGAATTATAGATTAAATAATAATTAAGAAACATGTGACACAATTCAATGCTAAGTCTCTTTGGCTCATGACTTTGATTTTTAAGCATAAAGTTTTGAAGATTGCAAAACACTTTTACATACATTATCTTGTTTGCTCATTTGCTCTTTATAATAGTGAGCAGTGGTATACTAAAAAACTGGCTCTTAAAAAAAAAGAAAACTCCCAGGGGCGCTTGGGTGGCTCAGTGGGTTAAGCCTCTGCCTTCTTTGACTCAGGCCATGATCTCAGGGTCCTGGGATCAGGCCCTGCATCGGGCTCTCTGCTCAGCAGGGAGCCTGCTTTCCCCCTCTCTCTCTGCCTGCCTCTCTGCCTACTTGTGATCTCTCTCTCTCTCTGTCAAATAAATAAATGAAATCTTTAAAAAAAAAAAAGCCCTGATTTATAATGCATGACAATTTCTGTGGCATAAACACTCTCACCATGGCCAATTTCAACCTACCAAAGATTTAAAAGTGGGCTTGTAAAATTCATGAATATTTAACAATCAGCTCTTGCCAGTCAATCAGCTCTAGCACATTATTGAATGTTGGGACTTATATCCCCATTTTATCAAAGAAACACAGGAGCTAAGACAGACTTTTGAGTAACTTTCTCAAAATCACACAGGTAGTGTGGAGCTCAGGCCATCCCATTCCATGCAACATGATTTTTATATCATGACTCTAACTTCTTATTCATTAACAATAGCAAGTTTTCATCGATTGCGTTATTGTAGATCTCCTGCCTATTCATTAAATAATTTAAAGTATATACAGATTAAAACACATCTTCAAAAGAGTAAAAGGCATTTATAGATAAAACTAAATGATTGCTTTTAAATGAAACAAGGCAGCCAACAGCAAAGAGTATAGATATTCATTTATACCAACATTTTATTCCAGAAATGTGTCATGAGGACTATTGTTTGGAGAACATTTAATGAGAGCAAAGTGTAGCCCTTTAGCTATGGTTTTATAAAATATGCAAACCAAATGCTTTCTTATAGATATTCAAAGGCATCATCTTACATTTATACAAAACTCCTGGAGGCAGTTGTGTCAAGAATGAGATATAAGAGATTAATAGAAAAAACCTTCAACTGAGAGAAGTAACCCTTCTCTCAGATTAGCCTCAAATATGACATGTCTTAAAAGCAATTTTTATCCGAAACAAATTGACAATCTAACCCTTTTATAGGCCTATGAGGTCACTAGTCTATATTTCTCAATAAAATGATAGGGAAAAGCTTCAATACAAGACATAAAATGCAGGGGTCATTTCATATTTGGAAAGTTGAACAGCAGGAATATATGTTCAGAAGATGATCAGAGCACTTTAACTGAGAAATAAGTAACAGATTATCACAATGAGGAAAGACTGTTATTTTCTGAAATAAGCCTGGAGTTTTCTCTTTCCCACCTACCTCCCCAAACAAATCATCATTCCATTTGTCTTTCACTTATTTATCCATTCATTCAATAAATACTACGTGACCACCTACTATAGTACGAGGTATCCTGTTGGCAGCTGATGATAACATTTGCAGTCTAATCATAACATCCTTGTAAGAAGGAAGTATTTTCCACTCGAAAGAGGAACATATCATTTTAAAAACTGTGTGTGGGGGGATAGTTATCTGATTGGATTACAATTTAAATAAATGTTTCAAATCAATGTTTACCAAATAAATTTAGAACCGAATTTAAACCCAGTGTTGCACCTTATGCTGCTCTCCTCATTTGATCATTCCTGTCACCCCAGCTCTACCACCCATCAGATTAACAGGCACTAGGAGTCTGTCAGCTTAGATATTTTGCCCCCTACCACTTTCACAAATCAAAATGGAAATGAGAACAGCTCCTTGGCCATGGTGCTTAGTCTGTCTGGCTTTTCTATCTGGAGTCACACTAACAAGGTCAGTTTCCTCCCTCAGTCACCCCATCTTAAGAATGTCAAGCTTAATACTTGTTGCCTGGAAGCCAGAATGCTTTGCACTTAAGCCAGCCTGAACTATGACTGTCTCTACTTGAGGAGTTCATTCTCTTTTATAATTAAGTTTGGTCTTTGGGTGTGCTATTGAATGCCTTGTTGCTTTGGGGTCCAGCTGTGCTACTTTTGATTAATAACACATCTAGATTGTATTATGAAAACCTGCTGTGATCAGGATTACTTTGTAAGTACACAGAAACTGATGGAAAATTAATCAACTAATTGCATAACATCTAAAAAAATTAATTGTGGTTTTGCTTTTAAAAAATAAAAAGACCAAATGTATACAGAATCATTACAAATAATATCAAAGAAAATCAAATTAACTCAGTGTATAGGAGGTTCATTTAAATAATCATGATAAGATCCAATGCTTTACAAAATCAATGGTACACATGAAACACTTTTTAAATGGTGGGTCTAATGACCTACAAACCAATTATGACAAGGCAAGATGCCTTCTCTAAGCACAAACTGCCATAATGGGGAGTTATCAGTCCAAGGGTAGAGACCAGGGAATACTTCTATGTGCTGAATCTTCAGCATGAAGTAATATATTTATTTGACACTGTTTTCTTGAGAAAGATTTTTATCTAGAAGGAAACAAAACAGCTCTGAAAATAACATGCCAGGATGTTACTGCTGTGACACAAAAGCTGTGTAACTTTGGGCAAGTTACTATAATGTTCCTATGCCTCAGTTTTTTAAAATTTTTAAATGTGAATACATATAGACCATGCTTCATAGGTTATGTGAGGACTAAATGAGTTGACTCTTATAAATTACTTAGAGCAGTGTTCATCATGTTCTAAGGAAAAAATAAATGTTAGCTATCATTACTATTAACGAAGAGTTGTTCCCAGAGCCAGTTTCACAGGTGTGTGAAGTTACCCATGCTCTGAAGGGCCCATGCTTAGTTTAATGCTCCATTGTAGCTGCCTTAAAATTCTTAATACTATTTAAACAAGGAGCCCCACATTTTCATTTTGCCCTCACTGCCCAAATCCTGGTCCCTGCCAGGATTTGGATAATTATCAAAGTGATCTTATTCTCTGATACCATTTTTTTCTTTCCTATCACTAATCTCTCACTTTCTAGAATCCAAGGAAGAAGGACTAGTAAATGAACTTTTGCAGATTATAAAATGATACATATACAAGTCCAACCTTATTATTCCCTCCCATCTTATTTTCTTGTCTTTGCCTGCAGTTAGGCATAATACAAGCCATTCTGGTAGACACATCTGATTGCACAACATTGCTTTATCACCTAAAAGAAAAGAACATTCAAGGCAAAAGAGCATTTTTAACATAAGTTGTTTGAAGAACAGATGTATTTTTCACATTTTACTTAAACTAAGAAATAGGTTGCAGTGTTAACCAGTCTTTACGTTTGGAAGATCTAAATATGGTTCTAATATAGTTCTAAGTATGTAGCATTATGCATTGGTGAATGCTGAGTCATGATGACAATAGATGACCAATGTTCTTTCAGTGTCATTCAAGTTATTTGTGTGTGTGTGTGGTATGTGTGTGGGAGGTGTTGAAGTGTATATATGTAAGAAGGGTTAGGGGAGAAAGGCACAACCGAATTACCGGAAAAAAAAAAAAAAAGAAAAGAAAAAGAAAAGAAAGAAAGAAAGACCATTAGCTGATCATCCTCTAAATTTAGAATGTTCTTTTTAAAGCAAAATCATTCAATATATGTTTGTTGTCAAGCCATCTGGAGTGATATTGTCACCATACATGGCCAGTTGTTAAGGCTTTCTGTCCTTATATATGCATCATAAAACAATCTATTTTCATTAAAATAAGCTCTGTGCAAAATATCAACATAAATTTTAATCAACTATCTACAAGAAAACTGTAAGAAACTAAGTTACAAATACAAATAAGAAGAAAAGAGGAAAAACTTTCCTTTACAAAGTAATTGAATGAAAGCCCTGGTTTAAGAGTGACTATAACCTACCAACCACTGTATTCTGTGCAAGAGACCCTCTTACTATGTTCCTGTTTTGTTGGTATTATTGCAGCTCTTGAACACTCACCATATTCCAGGCACTATACTATCCAAAAAAATTTATGGTCTCACAGTTCCGGAAGCTACAAGTCTGTAACAAACGTTCAGCAGGATTGGTTCCTTCTGAGGGCTGTGACAAAAGAATCTATTCCAGGCCTCTCTCTTTGGCTTATAGATGGCAGTCTTCCCCTTGTGTTTTTCTCTCACTGTCTTTGCTCTATGAAGGTCTACTTTGGCTTTTCTTTTTGCAATGCAAATTCCTGACTTAAGCTTTGATTTTTGAAGCACCCACTTCAAATATGGCTACCTCCAATAAACACATTGGCAGCCATACTTTAGAGAAGGAGCCAGGCTGTCTCTGCCCCCAGATTCCTTTGTTTTAGAAATCTTGGTTGATTTTGCACTTTAATGCACTTTAAATTTCTGCCTTTATGTTTTAATTTCTCCAATAAAGAGTGAGCTCACCCATAAGTCCCCACCCTTGACCCCAATTAAAAGCAGAACCCCAGGCTTGTGCTCTCTCTCTCTCTCTCTTTCTACCCCAGACCTTACTGTGTAGCCTCAGCTGGATCATGTAATTTCCAGGAATTGTAAATAATAAACTATTCTTTTAAAAGTGTTCTTATAGTTATTGCTGAGGATATCTTGCAGTCAAAATAAGACCACATGTCCAGTCCAGCCACAACATTGGTTAACAATAGGCTGAGACTGTCACAAAATAATGCCTGTGTCCAAATTTCCCCATTTTATAAGGATATTAGTCCTATTGGATGAGGGGCCCACGTTACTCCAGCATTGATTGACCTCATCTTAACTAATTACATCTGCAACATTCCAAACAAGGTCACATTCTGAGTTCCTAGGGGTTAGGATTTCAATGTATTAATTGTGGGTACACAGGATACAATTAAATGGAAGGAAGGAAGGAAGGTAGGTAGGAAGGAAGAAAGGAAGGAAAGAAGGATTTAATTCCCAACAAGTCTATGAGTTTTAAGGAGTTTAAATGTCATGCTCAACAGCATGCAGCTACTAATGGTAGATCAGAGGAAGCTCCATATTTAAACCTTATGCTATAATCTATTAATTCATTCAACAATTATTTAATGGGTACCTACAAGTACCAAGCACATTGTTATTTGCATGTTTTCAAAATTATGTTTCAAAATAGTAGCATATATATATACATACATACATATATACACATAGACATATAATATTATTCAGTCATAAAAAAGGGTAAGATCCTGCCATTTGCAACAACATGGATGGACCTAGAGGGAATAATGCTAAGTGAAAAAAGTCAGTTAGAGAAAGGCAAATACCATATGATTTCACTCATATGTGGAATTTAAGAAACAAAAGAACAAAGGAAAAAAATAGGCCAAAAAAAAAAAAAAAAGCCAGATTCTTAAATACAGAAAACAAGCTGGTGGTTGCTAGAGAGGAGATGGGTGGGATATGGGTAAAATAGATAAAGGGGATTAATAGTACACTTATTTTGATGAGCACTGAGAAATGTGTAGAATTGTTGAATCACTATCTTGTACATGTGAAACTAATATAACACTGTCTGTTAATTATACTTCAATAAAAAATAAATAAATAAATAAATAAATAAATAAATAAATAAAAAGATAGTTTCTGATTAGAAAGACTCTTTATTGGATAAGCATAACTCAAACCTGAACTCTGTGTGATGACAAAGACGTGATCAAAGTAGGATAGGGGTATGAAAGACTGAGCAATTTATTGTTCTTCCTGGAAGATGTAGAGAAGAGTTGTTCACAGGAAAGGTGACATGTGAGGTGGGTCTTAGAAAATGCACAGAAGATTGCCCACAGGAGAATTCAGGAAAGAATATTCTAGGCAAGCCTGGAGCATGAACAAACCCAACAAACCATGAGGGTATACCCCATGGATAAGGCTTAATTATGTTGGCTTTTGTTAATTTAGTAGGTAATACGAAAGAACTGTGATGGAATGTCACTCTCTCTTCTAGGGCTACCTCCCCAGACTCCAAAGCACAAAGCCACTATTAAACAGATTTGTTCTAGGTCCCCTTTGGGAAATATGCTCTCTAACCCCAAATAAGAAATGGTGATCACTCTGTAAATTAGATTATCAACTATTAGTTTTGAATTCATTTTCTCTGCTTTCTATGTGATGCTTTCACTTCAGAGAAGTCTAACCATGATCTCTGTTAAGTCTCCAATTCTGTGGACATTGTCTTGGAATTTATTGTCAGATAATCTTGGAATGATATCTTCACAATAGAATCATGTGGCAATGTTTTTAAGATTGTAAATATCAAAAGAGAAAATCATATTACATAGTGGATGCTGTTGGTGCCACACCAAAATACCTTTTACAAAGCCAAGTCCAAGTAGATGATGGCTTACAGCTGCCCCCACTTCTTTTCCGACAAATGACCACATGCAAAAGGAATCCTCTACACCCACATAGAGCTGACTTCAGTCCATGACTGACTGGCACAGGGGTTCAAACAGTGTGCCCTTTGCTTCGAGGTAGAACAAAGTCTATGCTACAAGTTGTGATCTTGAGTGTCCCTACTATCAGTCCAAAGCTAACCTCTTTCAAAACTACTTTCTGCCTTAATTTTCTTTCTCTGCTCTATCCTCATACCTCATTTCCTTCCCCTAAGAACACTTGAACAAGAATCTCTGTCTCAGGCTCTGCTTCTAGACATTAACTTGGTGCATGGCATGCTTTTTTGAGAAATTTTTGAACTGAAATCCAAAGCTTAGCAATTATTAAAATTACTAGTCTTAACAAAAATCCATCTATACGAAGAGGCATATTTTTTTTTGTGGTTCTCCTATGATTATTTTATAAATAATCTGATTTGCATTAAAATTAACTGTGGTTAATGATCTTTCCACACTTAACTGAAATAATTTGTCAAAACACAATGAGAAAATAATTCACCTTCCCCTCCCCCCCAACAAAATAGTATACTATACATTGCCAGGAAGAATAGTGTTTGATGCATGTTTAAGCATACTGTTTCTACCTCCTAAAACATTTACTCTGTACTGATGGGTCAATAGAAGGTCAATACCTTAATTTATAATAAAATTAATTGAATTGATCTTTTTGTAGTAAAAATAATCATTACAATCAACTGAAACAACTAAAAAAGAAATAAAATACAATTGGATTCTGTGCAAATCTTATTAATTTTCAAAAATGAAATAGAGCTCAATTTTATTATTAGACTTTATTATGGAAGAGATATCAGTAGAATAACACATTCTGAAATTTAATTGTACCAAAATCCTCAGTAACTTTTGAAAAAGAAAATGGTAAAACAGAAAGCCTTGAAAAATCAAGATTACCCATTGTTTAATTATATTCCTCAATGAAAGTTCTTAGTACAATATTAGCATCATGTTGAGCAATTTTTATTGTATAGAACTAAGTCAAGGACAAAAGTAGGGAAGGTGATGAAGAACTGTTCCTTTATTTATCTGAACATTCTTTCAAAACCTAATCTGAATATAACATTTAGCACTTATATGTATATGGATTATGTATATCAATCTTTGTGTAAGTGAATAAGATAAATTCTTCACGCACACACACACACACACACACACACACACACATGGTTTCTCACACCAGAGACTTCTTATGCCTTTTGGTAATTCATTCTTGATGTTCTTTTATAAACAAACAGGTAAGTCATTGAGCCATCTTGTTCTAGATGCTTACACTTCATGAAATTCCATGTTCTCATCTGTAAAATGGGCATGACATAAGCCATGTCTCTACCCAGAGTTATACACATAAAAACTCACGGTCAATTCTAAAGTAAAAACAAGTTACTACTCTCATCACTTGCTCTTCTCCATTAACATTATCAGATAGCTTCTCTTTTTAATCTGGAAAAAGATTTATATTTTATTGGATTCTCCCTCTTTTTGTTGCTTACACATTCTATGCCAGAGTCTTTCCATAGAGCTTCCTAAAAAAACACATGCTTTTTTGGAGCCAATAGATAATTTATATTATGATGTCTAAATTACCATGACTTTTTCATTTTAACTCCAAGAAAAAAAATGGAGGTATTCAACCTCCAAACTTCAATAATCTCTGAAGATTTTACCCAAATTCTGACATCATTAGAACACATGTGTGTGGGTGACTTTACCAACTGGTTTACCAAAAGGCTAGATTTATTATATACTCTCTAAGGCATAAATTAATACCATGAAAGTTACCTACATTTGGATAATTTCAATCTCAATCATGTTGTATAGAACCACAATAGAAACATTAGAGTGAATATAACAACTGATATCTCATATCCTAGAATATCCCTTTAAATCAAGTCAACACGAATGAGGTGTGACTATAAAATGAAGCTTCACTTTTTTTATTGAACGTAACAGAATGTATACATCTGAATAAATATCATTCTACTTATTAAAGTTTGTGAGAGTATTTTCTTAATTATATAAAACAACGGCTTTAATATTTTTGTTTTTTTTTAAGATTTTATTTATTTATTTGACAGAGAGAGAGAGATCACAAGTAGACAGAGAGGCAGGCAGAGAGAGAGGGGGAAGCAGGCTCCCTGCTGAGCAGGGAGCCGGATGTGGGACTCGATCCCAGGACCCTGGAATCACTACCTGAGCTGAAGGCAGAGGCTTTAACCCACTGAGCCACCCAGGTGCCCCAACAACTTAATATTATTATAAATATGTAACCTTTTATTCTAGATATAGAATATATCTTCAATGATAGTAAGATTTGCTCAAACCATTTAAAAAATTCACCTGTGAGAACTGTCTTTTTTTAAAGTGCTGCTCCTTTATCATATGAGACATTTTTGCAATTTTAAAAATACCAAAAATGCATATGTTTAGCTTAATAATATAAAGCTAACACCCATGTAACTCCCATATTTTCATCAGCAAAATGATGATACTATAATCTAGGTTAAGAAATAAGATATTATCGACCCTTCCTAAGGTCCTATATGTGCTTGTTAAGATCTCAAGATCCTGCAATCCCCATAAAGGCAACTACTCTCTAGCATATTGTTATAATTGATTCCTCATCTTTAAACAGTTTTGTTAGGTAGAATCTAGATAAGAGCAGTGGAAGGAATGCCCTGAGGCAGTGTTCCAGGTCCTTGAGGGAGGAATGATAAAGTAGGCAGTTAGTTAGATAGGAACTGGAGGCAAGGACAGTGATAAATAGGTTATACATTAGAAGCCCAGGGGTTTCTAATTCTAATTCTAATTCTGACCTTGTGGCTTCCAAAACCCTGGGGCTAACAGACCAAGAGCCACAGGCGCAGACATGCACTCTCCTCTTCCATTTCTGCCCCAGAGTAACCCTTAGATTCATTATAATGTATTTGCATTGGGGTTATAGCCCCTCCACCATGGGAAAATGCTGCGATGAGTGTTCTGGTACAAACCTTATAGGGTCAAAAACTTCCTTTCCCAACCTGTGGGAGGAGTCCCCCAAATGATTGGAAATGGCCACCATTAGAGACCCCCCTACTGAAGGGTCACAGCTCATCCTAGTCCAGAAAGACCCAACAAATATCCAGTCCCAAAACAACCTAGGGTCCAGTTCCACCTCAAAGAACCTGCCAGCTCTCCCACCTTGAGAATATACACTGCTCTGTGCTTGCTACTTTCCTTCTAGCTATCTTTATTTGAGCTCAGATCCTCACGTAAATCTTTTTGTGGGAAATCCAAGAACCAACACCTCCATTCACACATGCAGACTCTCCCACTTGTAACAGTTTCACCATCTATGTATTCATATCAAAGTAATATGACTTATTTTAAAACCTGTAAATTGATCATATACTGTATAAACTCTTTTGAGTTTTGATTCCTTAGCTCATCCAAATATTTGTGAGATTTATCTTTGTGCTCTAGTTTTGTTTTGGTTTTCTCATTGTCACTGAAATGTAACCATACCACAATTTGTTTATTCATTTTAGTGTTAATGGACATTTGGATTATTCCCAATTTTTAGCTACTATAAGCAACATTTCTATAAATATTCTGTTTATATCTTGGTACACATATGCAAGAGTTTCTTTAGGGTATATATGTAGGAGTTATAATTGCCGGTATCATAGAAAATGTATTTCTACTAGAGAATGACAAACTGGTTTCTAAATTGGTTGTTCCAATGTATAAAACCATTAACACATTGCTTCACACCAGCACTTGGAATAGTCATTGCAATTAACACTTGCAATTGTCATTGCAACTTTTTCATTGTTGCTAATCTGTTATATGTGGAATGTCATCTCTTCGTATTCTTAATTTATACAAACCCAAGGCACTCATAAAATATGAAATCTAATAGGGGATATCTTCCCTGAGTGAAAAATCCACACCCAGATAATACAGCTTTTGTGCCCATTGCACCGTACAATAGTTATACAATGTTAAGTAGAAGTAGCTAGAGTAGACATCCTTGCCTTGTTCCCCATCTTAGGGGGAAGGAACTTATTTTTTCACCATTAAGAATAATGCTAGCTGTGTTTTTTGTTTGTTTGCTGGTTTGGGTTTCATATTTGGTAGATAATCTTTATCAGATTGGAGAAGTTCCCTACTATTCTTAGTTTGGTCAGAGTTTTTATTGGAAACAGGTGCTGAATTTTGTCAAATACTTGCATTGTATCTATTGACTGAATCATGTGGGTTTTGTTCTTTAATCTATTAAAATGGTCTATTTCATTAATTTATTTTTATATATTAAAGCAACCTTGCATTCCTGGGATAAATCCCAGTGTTTAATTCTTTTCTAGATTTGATTCGCTAACATTTTGTTAAGAATATTTGCATCTATGATCATGAGGGATACTGGTATTGGTTTATAGTTTTCTTTTCTTATACTGTCTTTGGCTTTGTTACCAGTACATTATTGGCATTATAAAATGTGAAAATAACTCCCCTTGGGTGGCTTAGTTGGTTAAGCAGCTGCATTTGGCTCAGATCATGATCCCAGAGTCCCACAATCAAGCCCTGCATCAAGCACCCCACTCAGTAGAAAGTCTGCTTCTCCTTCTGACCCTCCCCCCTCTCATGCTCTCTCCCTCAAATAAATAAATAAAATCTTTTTTAAAATACCCCTCCACACACACACCACATACGCTATATTTTCTGAAAGAGTTTTGTAAAGGAATGGTGATATTTCTTCAAATATTTTCTAGAATTCACTATAAATGTCAACTGGGCTGGGATTTCTTTGGGGGAAGAATTTAAACTTTAATTCTTTCACTTGTTTTAAGTCTACTCAGATTCTCTATTTTTTTCTTAAGTCAATTTTGGCAATTTGCATCTTTCTAGAATTTTTCCATTTTACTTGAGATATTTAATTTGTTGACTTAAAATTTTTATAATATACCCTTATAATCCTTTCCATTTCAATAGGGTGTAGTAATGTTCCCTCTTTCACTTTTAATTTGGTATTTTGTGACTACTTTCTTTTTTTTATTTGTCTGTATGATTAAAGGTTTGTCAATTTTGTTGATCTTTCTGAAGAGTTAACTCTAAGTTTTAATGATTTTCTATGGTTTTCTGTTTTATCTTTCAATAATTTCTTCTGTAATCAATACTATTTCATTCTTCTTTCTTTCTTTAGATTTCTCTTTCTCTTTTTTCTGGTTTCTTAATATGGAAGCATAGGTTATTAATTTGAGACTTTTTTTCTTTTCTAATATAGGTGTTAGAATCCATAAATTTCCCTCTAATTATGTTCTAGTCACGTCCCATAAATTTTGATACATTGTGTTTCACTTTTATTGAATTCAAATTCCTTTCCAATTTCTTCTTTAACCCATCTAGTGATGTTTCTTGACTGAAAATTTATTTTGTCAGATATTAAAATAACCACTCCAGCTTTCTTTTGGTTACTGTTTACATGATATATTTTTTGGCACTCTTTTACTTTCAATCTATTTATGTCTTTGAATTTAGGGTGTGTGTCTTGTAGACTTCGTAGAGTTGGATGTTGCTTTTTATATCCATTTTGAAAATCTCTTTTGTTGGGATATTGAGAAAAATTATATTTAATATGATTATTGATAGAGTCAGCTTTATATTTGTCACTTTATTATGTTTTCTATATTACTTCAGTCTTTTCTCATCTTCTTTCTTTCCTCCATTCTTTGATGTTAAATATTCTTTAGTGTACCATTTAAATTCACTTTTTTAAAACTATGCTTTATGCGTTATGCATTATCTTCCAAGTGTTTAGGTATTGTACTATGAATCTTAACTGTCACAATCTACTTCAAATTAATACTAGTTAGTTTCAGCAAAATTTAGAACTTTGCTCCTGTGTAGCTTTCTCCCCCTCCCTTGTGCTATTACTATTGTATATATTATAGTTATATGTATATTTTAAATCCAACAATATAATTTTATAATTATGGCTTTAAACAAGCTTTTGTCTTTTAAGGAGCTTAAAAGAAAATACAAAATATTCTGTAGAGTCTTTTATGTTAGCACACATAGTTACCGTTCCTGATGATCTTCATTTCTTCCTCTGGAATTGAGTTACCACCTGGAATTATTTCCTATCAGCCTTAAGGATTTCCTTTACTATTTCCTATAAGGCAGGTCTGCTAGCCATACATCCTTTCAGTTTTTTTTGTTTATTTGTTTCGTTTTGTTTTTTTTAGTAGGCTCCACATTGGGATGTGAGGAGCTTGAACTCATGACCCTGAGATCAAGACCTGAGCTGAGATTAAGAGTCACTTAACCAACTGAGCCACCCAGTCACCCCAAATTTTTCAGTCATTATTTAAGGTTCTAAGTACTTTCTAAAATCTGTGGCTTAGTGTCCTTCATCACTGTTGAGAAAATTCTCAATCACTGTAATCAGATGTTTATGCATTTTACAATTACTCACTAAAACAGTATTTTAAAAAATGCAATGTAGTATATATGCCTGGTCAATATATTCTTTCTCCTCCAGATTTTTGGCAACATAGTTTTACCTTCTATGTTGGAAATTTCTTGCCCAATCGGGGAAAAGTATATGGTGTATAATATAGTTCTTTATCCTGTGTGGTCAACTGAGCTACTACACACAGAGATTAAAAAGTATAGCAAACTAAAACCTCAAGCTAGAGAAAACCATATATCTTTTAGAGCTGAAAAAAAACCCTCAACTCTGAAAATTTTGTCTAAAGAGAGAAACCCATTAAATAAAGATATAATAAGGATGGGGTATGACATATGACATAATAAACACATACTTTTTAAACATTTGTTTAAACAGGGGCAGGGGTTTTATTTTTGACATTGTTTAAATAAGTTTAAAATGTAAATCTTTCCTTTTATGTTTCAGAGAACATAACAAAATCCATCATCAAGCATTTTTTTCTGTATTTCCTTGGTTTCACCATTAAGAATGTTTTGTTAAAGGCCAGGTTCTATAGCTTTTCAGTAAGCAGAATTCCCACTGACCTCTACTGTTGGCTGCATAGACATTTATCTCTATAAAGCTCACAGGGCCAAGCGCACCAATATTCATTAGGGAAATTACTTCCAGTACAGAGAAGTCAGCAAAATTTTAATGATCATTTAGGTGCATGATAATTCTAAGTCACAAAGGAAGATAATCAAAAGTCCAGTTTTAAGGAACAGTACCCAAAATTATTTTATGTTATCTTGCACATGGCCTAGTAAACCTATCCACTTGTATTTTTTTTTTTTTAATACCCTATATATTACAGCACATGCAACTTCCTGTGTGCCTTTAATCATGTCATTCTGCCTGCCTGGAATGCCCTCTCTATTTGCTACCATTTATCAAAATGCTTTCTGCTCTTCAAGGCCTTCTCAAGTCCCATCCCTTTCATGGAGCCTCCTACAGTCCATTCCACACCTAGCAACAGGATTCCTCCCCACCACCCCCTCCCCAACTCCCACTGCACCTATCATATCAGTATCATTTGGTTATCATTGTTTTACATATTTGTTTTATTTCCCTTAATTACAATAATCTATTATGTTTACATAGTACTTTATAAAGCATTTTATATCTCTTTTTTTATTTAATTCTCAGAATGAAGTGGTGGACAACAGAAGTCTTTGATTTAATATTCTGATTCTTAAGAACTTTGGAACTTTAGGAAATGTATTTAGTCTCTTTTAGTCTCAGTTTTCTTCTCTGTAAAGTGGGGACATACAATGCATTTTTAACTGTGTTGTGAAGATTAAATGTGAGTATGTAGCTAGATAACCTAGGAAAGGCCTGGATCCCAGTAAGCACTCAACAGACATTAGTTTCTGTGCTCTCAACAATTCTATGGTAATGTTATTATCAAAATGTATTATCACATGCTATGTTTATAGCATTCCAAAGTATATCCACATTTGCTATTAATAGTAGTTTAAAATTTTACAGATGAAGAAATTGAGACACAAAGGATTGAAGTGGCCACACAAGATCTGAAAGTTTGATTAATTCCAAATCTGGTTTCTTCCCACCTCCACATACTTATCAATCTCTCCTGAACATAATTTGATCCCCAAATCCAGCACAGTAACAAGCATATAAAACTCACAAAAGCAGTAATTGATATCGACACAGGTCAGTGTTAAACTGAGCGCTGCTGGCTACCACAGCTTCCAGAGAACCTGAGTGCACGTCCCAGGGCGCTTCCTTATCTGGAGCCTGCAGCCCCACCCAGGAAGCAAAAAGTCACCAGGGCAATTAAACTGGACCATGATGATGTTGCCTAACACAGTTATGGAGGGCATCCTATTATTGTTAGCTCATCCTATTATCTTCCACCCTCATCCATCTCCACATGTTCGCTCCTTGCCTTTTCTCACTCTGTTTTGTATCTCCTCCCTTCTACACTTCTCCTGGCTCAATAATTTCAACAATTACTCATTCATTCAGTCGTCCAGTACAACTAAAGCACTTTCAGAATTGCTTTACCATATCACCACAAGACAAACACACTCAAAAGAATTCAGGTGTGTTTGCTCTTTTTTTCCCAGACTACAAGATTGAGAGTATATAGTCAAATTCTGTGCAAAAAGCTACTTGAATCAGTCCATTTATACATTTTCCTTCTTTTAGTATGATTTGTGTTCTTCACTTGAAAAAAAATGGAGTTTACTTTTTAAATTTACCTTCTTGATTTTTTTCCCATCCTTATGATTTAAAGTTCTTTTTTGAATATGTAGAACATGAACATGCTTCCTACGTCAACAGTACACAAAAGCTACATTCAGAAATGTGTCGCTTCCTTGCCTCTCTCTGCACCTTGTCCTTCATTCCCTGAATGCAACCAGCTTCACTGTTCTCTTCGGTATCATCTTGGGTTAAATTTTTGTGAAGATATCATTTCTTATTTACCCATCGTTCTCAAACACAAGGCAGCATATGATATTTACTTCTTTGTACTTTGCTTTTTTCACTTTAACAATTGCTGTTGAGGGGCGCCTGGGTGGCTCAGTCAGTTAAGCAGCTGCCTTCGGCTCAGGTCATGATCTCAGGGTCCTGGGTCCTCAGCAGGGAGCCTGCTTCTCCCTCTCCCTCTGCCTGCCGCTCTGCCTACTTGTGCTCTGTCTCTCTGTCAAATAAATAAATAATATCTTTAAAAAAAAAATTGCTATCTAATATCTCCTCGAAGTGATTCTGAATCAGGACATAGACAAAACCCTTATTTATGTCTACAGCTGCCTTGTACTCCATAGTGTGCAAGGACAATAGTTTACACAACACATCTCTAGTGCTTGGAAATTCAGGGAGCAACTACTATTTTGCTATAATAAATACATACATACATACATACTTGTATGTAAACATATAAATACACACCTATTTCTAGGATAAATTCCCAGAAGTAGTACTTCTGAAACAAAGGTAGACTGTAGACTTTATCGACTTCTTATTCTCACCACCATGTGTGTCAGTGCTTATTTTCCCAAAGCATTCACAACAAAGCTGTTTTTAAGATTTAGAATCTGTACCAATGTGCTGAGTAAGAAATAGTGTCTCCTTGTAATTTTAACTTGTATTTCTTTATTGTGATCATTGGATATGTTTTCATATGTTTAAGGATGCTTTTATATCCCTTTTTGCTCATTATTCACTAAAATGTTGGTGTTTTCCCCTATACTTTTATAAGTTCTTTGTCAAATGGTTTGTAATATATGTTGCAAATATTTTCTCCCACCTTGTCATTACCTTTAGATTTTCTTAAATAATTTTTTTCATACAAAAGTTCTTTGTAAGTTATATAGCCAAATTTCTATGTCTTCTTTTTTATGGCCTCTGGATATTGAATCTAGAAAAACATTCTTATCCCCATGTTTTCTTATAGTATTTGTATACTTTCATTTTCTTAACATTTAGCTCCTTTTTTTACAGCTTTTACATTCACATTTACAGTTTTTACATTTAGGTGTCCTTGGACTTTATTCTTTTTAATGGTGTAGGAAATGGATTTAATTTTATCTTTCTCAAAATAACACTATAGTTTTCCCAGCATCATTTAGTAAAAATCTCATTTTTCCTAGTGATTTGATATTCTGCCTTTCTGATATTCTAGTATTCCAAATTAATTTGTATCCTTTCTGTCTATTTCATTGGTCAGTCTGTCTATTCTTAAAAAAGTACATATTGTTTGAATTATAGAGGCATTTCCGTTTGTTCTTCTACCTGCAGAGTTCATTTCTAACCAATACAATATTCTGCAAGATGATATGTACATGTAGAAAGATCAATTCTCAGGAAGAAAGAATATTATAATTTTTCATCTTTTATGAATAAGGTATTTCTGCTACTTTGTACTCACCAAACTTTATCATTCAATCTATTATTATCAGCACTCTAAAATAGAATTTTAAAGACTACCACTTGCCACTTACAATTATAGCTGAAAAGGCATTTTTTGAAAGAAAGAAGCTAAATATTGGAGACATAAAAGTAGCTTTTTCACAATTTGCTATTATCTGTCCACATTACAATTAAGAGTCTAAAGGTAGGTATGAGGATCTTGGTATAGAGCTTTGGGGTGGCAATCCAGTTGGAAAGAACAATTAGGGGTCTGGCATTCTGTGTGTATAGTTATCATACTGTTTTAGTTCACTTTTTGAATTTTCACATAGGCCATTTGTTAATGTGCAGCGTAGAGACCCTAATAGAGATCATGGGGTGGTTGAGATTGCTGGGAAGAGGGCTTCAATTTCATTCTCCTCACCCCACACACATAACCTGAGAACCACCACTAAAACTTGGGGGTGCATTTGAAACTTTGGACCCTAGGAATCAAGGTGAAACAACGCTAGTGCCATAGGTAACACCTCATTGCAATACCACTATTGTTTTCAGTCACAAGCGAAAATACATGTACTGCTCAACTTGGTCACTTCAGGACAATTTTGTCATCCAGCTGTATTTTTTTACTAGACTATAAACTCTTGGAAGGCTATATTCATTAGGACACTTTGGATTACTAGTGACAGAAAGCCAATTCAAAGTAGCTTAAGCTAAAAGGAAATTTATTGCCAAATATTCCTGGGAATTCTAGGAGTGAACACTCTAACAATGAAATTCTTGACTTGAATTCATTTTGCATAAAGTCAAGTTGGCAGGCAGGATGGTGTCAGCAGCTGTAGGCTCACATAATCTCAGTTTAACAGCCACAGCAGAAAATAGTTTTCTTTCCATGTGAATCACTAAGACTTTGACCTTGCTTGGCTTATATGCCTATCCTCAGCTCTAGCCATGGTCATATGTTCACTCTGTATCCTGAACAAGGATTTCCCCAAGGAGAAGAGGCTGCCAGACACAAACAACAGGTCTACTTCAAAAACTGAATCAAAATATAAGTCATCTTTGTGTCCTCCACAGGCCTTTGACCTACCAGATTTTCAATCACTGGATGCTAGGAGAGGAAGGTACTGTGATAAGAAGAAAGAGGTAAAGTGGAGGCAGAGCCGATTGGCAGGTAAGAAAGTGGATATGAAAAGAAGAGAAAAATATACAAGAAGTAGAAAATAAGGTGAAATTTGTCTTTGCTTTGTTTTACATATTTGTATAGAGTTAAGGAAAGCTATCATAGCTTTCATTATGAGACAAAGATTTTTTTTGAACATGAATAATCATTGGCATCCTTTTTAGAGAGCCTTTATAAGATGCCAGCGAGTTTATCCAATTCCTCTCTTGATTTGGTTGCTGTTAGCTGAGGCATGGCTGTTACACTGTTATGTAAGCACAGATACCTCGATGGGCAATTCCAGTGGGTTTTGTAAGCATCTGCTAACTCTAATTACTAGTGTTATACATATGAAGACCCCGAAGATAATTAAACTGGAATGCCAAGGTTATTTAACAGTTATGGACTTGAATTGGTAGCCTAGCCTTTCACCAGCAATTTTATCACCCAGTGCCAAAATTCTATCATTCTTATCAAAGAAAACACGAAATCAACACTAAGGATGTCACATACAGATGGCATCCACACAGTTCTCTACCTAAATCAATGATTTTTAGTCCCATATCTTTCAAGAGATGGAATACAGGGTACATACAAACACATGCACTCACATTCATACATCCCCTAAAACAAAGCATCACCAAACAATAGAGTTTACTGCTGATTTAGAAATTAAAAGGGTTGTCACATTGCATTATATCCCTAAAGTCTGGGCACTATCCCTTACATGCCCTGTGGCTTGGGTCTACCACCAAGAAGCTTATCAAAAATATTTCAGCAAAAGTGAAACTTTTGCTACAAGATGTTCTAATACGCAAGACAATGGAATACAACTTTTACAGATAATAATAAATAATAATCTCCTATATTTATTGAATCAACCACATTTATGGTCAACCACTGTACTAAGTACTTTATAGGCTTATTACATTTGATTCTTAGACTACTCTTTTGATGTTGGTATTATCGTTATCTTTTTTCTCAGTTGCCTAAGGTCACACATTAAATGACATAAATGCAATTTCAACTACAGCGTGCTATAAATCTAGTGCCCTGGGTTTTTTGTCCAAAGCAGAGTACTTTTTGATATACTGACATACAGTAATTGCTATTTACAAACCTTAATTTTATATGAAAAATCAGTTTCCCTATGCAGCTCATTTGAGTCCCTGGAATATTTTGGTTAAAGTAAATAAATGGTAAGAGACTTAACTTCTTAATGTCTTAATAATAAAGATAAAAATGGTCACAATACTTTTTACATATATCGGTTCACTTAATTATCACCATACACTTGTAAAGAAGGCATTTTGTAGTGCATTTTACTGGACAATAAGTAAGAGAGCCAGATCCTCTGACTTCCAAATCCAAGCTCATCTCATTCTGCCACAGGGGCTAAACTACCTGAAGTTACCCACTGAAATTGAGAGACAGGTATAAAAATTCATCTGAGGGTTGCGCTCATTGGTCCCTGTTGTCATCTAGAGGATTTCTATATCTCCCTCAATTGGATCAAAAGAACCTAGGAGAGAAAAGACTAGAGGATGAGCCAATACAAAGTAGCACTTCTCAAGAACCGTGAGGGGCAGAAAAAAACAATCTCTATTTCTTTTAGCATGTTTAAACTTCCCATTTCAAATCCTTGTCTCTCCTGTATAATTTATGTGGATGAGGAGACATAAATTTGCTAAAGCAACCAACTACTTTTCCAATCTCTTTTCCTACCTTGGGTTACTTTTCTAAGAGTCAGAAATTCATTCTTCGTGACTAAAGAAACAAAAACAAAAGGGCTTTGATACTGTTATTACTGTTCTGGGAAACATTCTTTATTCTAGGTAAGAAGCCTCTTTTGTGTATGTCCTTTTTTTTTTTAAGATTTTATTTATTTATTTGACAGAGAGAGAGATCACAAGTAGGCAGAGAGGCAGGCAGAGAGAAATGGGAAAGCAGGCTCCCTGCTGAGCAGAGAGCCTGATGCGGGGGCTCGATCCCAGGACCCTGAGATCATGACCTGAGCCGAAGGCAGAGGCTTCAACCCACTGAACCACCCAGGCGCCCCCTGCGTATGTCCTTTTTAAATTTTGAGCATATCTTAGAGTTCACTGTGCAACACTAATTGTTTAATATAACTCAAACCCTTCCTTTTTGCCTAGATCATTATCAAATAGAAATTAAAAGTCTCTGAGTACTAAAAATATTTGGTGAAGCATCAGCCAGTTATCTGTAGTGTTATAGGCTGTAGAGAATGGGACCAAATATGGGCAGGGATCAAACTTTATTTAAGGAAAAAACACTGAAAAATATGACAAGTAATATTGAGCAGTAAAGTGAATATTATTGCCATCAATTAGGAGTCAAAAGCCTGAGTTCAAATTCAGGTTTAGTGCTTAATATCTATCTGATTTTGCTAAGTGGCTAAATTCTCTCATGCTCATTTTTTCCCTCTGTGCAATGGAATTAACAGTAGCACCTATCTTCAGAAGTCTTATGAGGATTACATAAACTAATATATATGAGACACTTAGAACAATACCTGGCATGTATTAAGAGTACAATAAAAAGAATCAGGTATGTGAATGTAAATATTTGTAGTTGATTGGATCAGAATCATAGATGATAAAAGATCTCTACAAAGAAGTTACCTGCATGTCACTCAACCCAAGGGATAATTCTAGGGAGGTTCTCCTGGCAACTAGGTTAGACATTTAATGCTAAAGTCTAGATCCTGTATGTATTTGGTTTGCTCTCATGGTCTCTGGATGCAATATAAAATTTTCTATTTTCTCTTGAGAAAGACAGAATTCTTGTGTAGAACTGGAACATAAGAGAGGCAGAGAATAAATCCCATTTGCCCCGGCAAATAGAAGATGTTAAGGGACCTGTTATGAAGAAGCAGAGATAAGAAGAATAGTGGCTATTTGAAAACCTTCCTCGAAACAACTCAGATTCAACCTACAGCCCACTACTCCTCAGGATCCCAGGAGAGAGTTACATAAAACTCCATTTAAAGAGAATTCTGTTTTAAAACCTTTCTAGAAGGGAGGTAAAACATGAATTTTAACATTTCCTTAAGCTGGCGAGCATAAAAGATGTGTTTATAATATTCCTTCTCTAGAATAAGGTCTGACGAATTGAGTGGAAGCTCCTCCCTGGCTTGAATGCCCTGACACAGTACTTCTCACACTGATAATTTTAAATTTTTTGCATGATTATTTTACCACTGCCTACATCCCCCACTCAACAAAAAGTACCATGAGAGCAGAGACCTCTGTCTGGTTTTGTTTACCATTTTATCTCCAGTACCTAACATGGCTGCCTGACACTTACTAGATGTTCAGTAAATATTTGCTGAATGAGTTAATGAACTACAAAAAGAATATCTCATTCTTTCTCATCTATGATCCCCAGAAGAAATTAGTCTGACAATTGTGCATATCAACAAATGTGGATTTCAGCTGATAACTACTGAAATGATAATATCATATCAAAATCTTAACTTTTTAAGAAATTGGAATATTGTGTTACCATAAGTCCATCTTCCTGCATGGCAGCCATCTACTCAAGCAGAGTAGCTGTCATCCTTTTTCAACAGAAGGTGATATGTTCTCTATGTCCCTGAGGTCCCCTCCACTTCTCATTGTCTCACCAAGGTTAAGTTTCAGTTGCAATATGAAAAACTAAAAAAATAATACTATTGAAATATCAGAACCATTATACTCGATGAACTCATTCATTTACCACCGTATTCCCTATAGGCATTTGAATTTATGACCTTGAGTTTATATCAGAAGAAAAATATATTAATGAGTCAGACAGTTTCTGACCAAAC
>CM052899.1:150365388-150406252 GCA_028534135.1 Potos flavus | reverse complement strand
ACACCTCTCACAACAAACACCTAACCTGGTTGTCCTCTGCCAGGCTTTGAGCAGTTCACTTGGCCTTTCCAGATGTAAAAGCCATTTGCACACTGAGCTCATAGTGGCTGGATATTTTTTTATAGGAGGAGGATTAGAAAGAATGGAGTAAAGTCATTCTGGGAATTTAGAGTCATAATTTTAGCATCTGAAGAAATTTAAATCAGTGATCAAAGTTTCTATCTAGAAAGCCAAGAAAATAAAAGTATCTATTCTCTCAACATTGTACTGGAAATCCTGGTCAGTACAATAATGCAAGAAAAAGAAATAAAAGGCACAAATATTAGAAAGAGAAAAATAAAGCAGCCCTTATTCTCAAGTGACATGATTGCATACATAGAAAATTCAAAATTCTATAAAATATTAGATTTAGTAATATGGTATGGTGGTCAATAGATGCAAAATTCAATGGCATTTCTGTATTCCACGAAGAGAGAATCAGAAAAATGAAAATTAAACAACTGCTATGTATAAGAGCATCCCCAAAAATCAAGTCACAGATCTTTAAAAGAACTATGTCAGATATTTCCATACATAAAACTGTAAGACACTGCTGAGTGAAATAAAAAGAGAATTAAATGGAGAGTTGCACCATGTTTATGGATTGGAAAACTTGATATTTAGATATCTATTATTCTGATATTAATCACTACATTCTCATTGTCAAGATGCAAAACAGTCAAAACAAAATCACAGCAAGGCATTTTGTAAAAATTCATATCCTGACTCCAAAATGCATATAAAAGTACAGTGAACCTAGAGTAGGCAACATGATCATGAAGAACAATCAGCGGACAGATATTACTTTGAGACTTCAAGACATACTCTGAAATGCCAGTAATTAAGATAGGATAATATTGGTATAAAAATTAACAGAGAACACAGACTAGAATTCATGGAGAGTACAGGAAAGTCTGAAGGTTTTGCTGTACAGTACAAATTATACTGTATGGGAGGTCACTGATTTGCCACAAATTCAATGAGGAAACAAGTCAATTATACATTTATTGAATACCTGCTATGTATAATGTGGAGTAAATGCATAAGGAAGTTAAATAAGTCACAATCCCTGATCTCAAGGAATTTATATTTTGTATATATTTGAAATTATCTATGACATGATAGAATAATATAGCAAGGCATATAACAGATATACTAATTTTATCTAAAGGGAACCCTGGTAGACATAAGAGAGATAATTTTGAAATGGTGAATAATATTTTATCAACAGAGAAACTTATCTCCTATATGAGTACAAGCAAATAGAAATCAAGTCTGTTATTACTTGGTATTGGTCCTGAATAATATTCATTTTAGGAGTATGTGTTTTAGAAAATGTGATTTAGAAATCAAACACTTAAGTATGCGCACAACGAAAATACATACTGCCAAGGGTAGGCAACTCAATTTGCTAAAATTAAAATATGAAGTTTACTATAATAATCATTATAGTAAATAATTTTCATTTAATAAACTTCTTGCCCTTTTTCATTCAGGCTTGAGCTTGATATGTCCTGATTGCGTTCATATTACCTTTTGGGAAGTACGATGTTAGATGACTCAACCAGAAAAGAGTAACAGATGGTATCAGTGGTATTGAAAGCTATTGCCAAAGTCATAAATTGTATACTAGCAAGATGCGGAAGGTAGAGTAATGAGTCATTACTCTGCTGTTTTAAAGTTCCCAGAGGCTGGTTTGAAATGAGTTTGCCTAAGTAGTCCCAGTGAAAATTAAATTTCCCAGTGAATTTTTACCAAAACATTCTCCCTATTTCTAAGCAAAAATAAATCCAGCACATTTTATTCAGCATATCCTCTTGAGGCCAAATTTCCTTTGATGAATGCCAAAAAAAAGAGCATCATGTATCCTTAAGGATTCAGGATCCAAAAGAACCTATTTTAACCATGTTTCCTTATCTGTAAAATAGAGCAACCTAACTCTGTGACCCTTAAGGTCATATAGTTTCTAAGTTTCTTCCAACCCTAGCCTCAACCCTTTCAATCTGTTTATATTTCTGTGAAAGGAAAAAAGAGAATAACACAAATCAATTTTTAATCAGCTATGTAGGATAATATAAGGTATCAGAAGAGGAGATCATTTTATTTAAGATAGACATGGATTGAAATTTAGACTCCAGGCAAGTCATAGAAACAGAAATGAGCTTGGATGTGAAAGAAGGGGGAAAAACTGTCTCCATTCTGTGGCAGATTCATGTTAAAAATATTCTGAGAATTTCAGTTAAATAAAATAGAGTCATTAAGAAAAGATTTTTTAGGGGTACCTGGGTGGCTCAGTCAGTTAAGCATCTGCCTTCGGCTCAGGTCATGATCCCAGGGTCCTACGATCACATACGGTGCTGTGAAACTAGGCATAGAACTAAGATAATGAATTCCTGAGAAAGAGTGTACCATCCAGAAAGTTGTGTTTGGGGAGCCAAGCACTTCAGAATTTATTTATGTACTAGTTGCATGTCTGTTCCCTTAAAGATTTATTTATTTATTTATTTATTTATTTATTTATTTATTTGAGAGAGAGAGAGAGAGTAAGCAGGGGGAGGGGCAAAGGAAATGGGAGAGAGAGAACACCAAGCAAACTCCACACTGAACACAGAGCCTGATGTGGGGCTTGATTTCATGACCCATGAGATCATGACCCGAGCCAAAACCAAGTCAGACACTGAACAAACTGAGCCACCTGGGTGCCCCAGTTTGTGCCCTTAAACATCTCCCCATTCTCCCAACCCATCCCCAGCAACTGGTAACCATAATTCTACTCTTTTGTTATTATGAGTTCAGTTTTTTAAAATTCTACATTTAAATACAAATATCATACAGTATTTATCTTTTTTCTGTCTGACTTATCTCACTTAACATAATGCTTTCGAGGGCTATCAATGTTGTCACAAATAGCAGGATTTCCTTCTTTCTCATTGCTGAACTATATTCAACTGTATACACATACCACAGTTGATTGATTCTAGTCAACAATACTGTATTATAAACTTTAAAGTTGCTAAGAGATTAGATCTTAATTATTTTCACCACAAAGAAGAAATAATTATGTGACATGATAGAGGTGTTAGCTAACTCTACAGTGATAATTATACTGCAATATATAAACGTATCAAATCAACACATTGTACACTTTAGACTTAGACAATGTTATATGTCAAATATATTTCAATAAAAATAATAAAGAAGTCAATTAAATTTAAAAAAATAGCCGTAGGACCCCTGGGTGGTGTAGTCACTTCCAGTTTCGGCTCCGGTCATGATCTTGGGGTCCTGGGATGGAGCCCTGTGCCAGAATCCACACACTTAGTGTGAAATCTGCTTGAGATTCACACTCTCTCTCTCTCTCCCTCTGCCCCTCCCACTCGTTCTCTCTCTTAGTCCCTCTCTAAGGGAATAAATAAATACATAAATCTTAAAAAAAATTTTAAAATATAGCCCTTTAATATTGTGGGCTGCAAGGATAAGTAAATAAACTAACTGAGCTTTTTGCCTCAGGCTTGGGCTAGCAAGTTCTTAGACCATGTGGGGACAGTGCAGAATTAAAAGAATTGTCACAGGAAAAAATGTGGAGAGTATAATGATATATTTTACATACTAACAGCAAAAGTAGAAAAGAGAAGGGCATTTTATAAAGGGAGATAAAAAGCAAGGACAAATTTGTTACATTTAAAATGACTGCAGATTATCCCAGTAGAGGTGTCCTGTAAATCAGATTGGAAACTAATGAAATAAAGTTTAACAGTGTAGATAGAGAAAGCAGACAGAAAGGAGTTCAGCTCTCATCTGGGCCATTCTAGTTGTGTGTCCTTGGGCAACTTTTATTATAAACATAACTGAGTTACAATGAGGGCTGAAGATATTTACTGGTAAGGAAACAGTGTGAGACCAACAAAGGAGATCAGGAAAGTGAGCTGGCAGGTGAGGCAGAGGTATGGGTTCAATGACTGAAATTTTAAGGATGTTCAGGAAATGAAAGCACAAAAAGCAAATACATAAGAGAGATGAGCTCAAAGATTTGGGAGTATATAGACTTAGGGAAGGGAGTGAATCTAGAGGGAAGAGTGAAAATGGTACCATGAGATTCAGGACGGTAAGAACCCACTCAACAGCTAAAATATTATCATGAGCATTTCGATAGATTTGTGGCAGAAGAGACTATATAATTCTCGGTTAAAATGTAGTAAATGATAGAGACATGGAAAATAAGCCAACAGTGTTGATATTAAGAGGTCAGGTCAATAGCATAAGCTTACAATCTTGGAAATTACAAGCATTTAAAAGCCACCTAACATTTTCACTGTGGTCGCATTGCTTGTATCATTATATTCTAGATTTAAGAAAGTCGATGTTACTTCATGCTTGCTTTAATTTAGAACACATGATATATACAAGAATTATAAAACTTTGTCCTAAAGGAGACAAAAGAATAAGGAAAACACAGTTTTCTCATGCTTTCTCTCTCTCTTTTTTAAAGATTTTATTTATTTATTTGAGAAAGAGAGAGAGTGAGAATTGGGGGGAAGAAGGAGAGGGAGAAGCAGATGCCCCACCGAGCAGGTAGCCGGATGAGGGGCTTCATCCCAGGACCCTGAGATTATGACCCAAGCTGAAGGCAGACATTTAACTATGTGCTTACTTTATCTCTTGTATGGTACTAATGGCAGTTGGCTTTATGAAGTACCACTGCTCATGGCTGATAAATCAGAGGGCCTGGATTTGAAATCTGATTCTGCAATCTTCCAGATGCATGAGCCTGAAAACGTCAATGCAATGTTTCCATTTTCTCATCTATAGAATGAGAGTAACAACACTGCTTACTTTGTAGGATGTCCTGAACATCCTATAAGCAAGTTAATACATGTTGAACACTTAGAAATGTATGTTGTACATAATAAGATCTCAATCAATGTTAACTATTATTGTCAGATAATTTATTTCTTGTAGTAATCTCTGTCTTCTGGCTTTTCTCAATATGACTTATTTAAAATATTGAGTCCATGTATCATATAAAAACACTCGTTTGTAGATTTGGAAGTGATTCTCTGGAATTTAAGTCACTGAATTGGTTTGTCTGAATTTTGGCTAAAATACACCTAAATATACCATAATAACCATTATATGTACTATAATTTTGAATCATATTAGTCGTAATGATAACGCTAGCCTGTGGCTAGATGTTTCCCAAGATAAATGAATTCTCCACTGCCTCTACTTCTTTGTGCCACTAGCTCCATGGGTAGCCACAACTGACTAGGCTAACCTGTCCTTTATACAGCCTATACTTTAGCTCCCTAAAATGCTAGAAAAACTAGTAGAGAGGAATCAAGCTCTTCCTCAATGAAGGAAAGAAGTCATATCCTGGGTAACATATGGAAATGTCCATTAGAACTTTCTGACACGGAGTTAATTTTGTTGAAGATACATAGAAAAGGAATGTTGACCTAAGTGAAATGGACTTTGTCAGAGACAAATGTGACCATGAGAATGTATATCCTCCTGGGAATCTGTGGAAATCTGGGACAGGACTTTGTAGACATCCAAGTAACAGAATCGAGGCTTCAGAGTAATTCCCTTGATAGCAAGTTGCAGAGAGCACCTCATTTATATTTGGTATGCATATAGACATAAGCCACAGGTTTCACAACAGCCAGAATCTGTAAGGTGCAAGCAAAGGGTAACTTTATTCACTTGCATATCCTCCTATGGGGATCTGTCCTTTGTATGAATTTCAAGATTTCCATTGCTTTCCCACTAACTCTCAAGTAATAAAGGATCTCATCCAGTCTAATAGCAAATCTTCCTACTTGCATCCAATATGAAATGCCTTTATTTACTCAGCTTAGACCTGCCTTGAAGGAAAAGTGAAGGAAACCTGTTATGGGGGGAAAGGACTAGGGAGGGTTTCTTTCCTACCTCTTTACTCTATCTCCTTCCTGTCAGTAGCTACTGACATAGGTCCATCTAGCATAGGAGCAGACAGAGGATGGAGTAAGAAAAATCATAAACTAAGTCTTACCTTCTGAGTTATAATCTCAGAGTAGTGCCATCTGAGTGTAATATATTTTCAATCTCGGTTCTTTCACATAAGGGATATCATTGTGGGTCCTTTAGGGATATTTATCCTCAACCATATGCATCTGATCCCTTTGGTGCTTTCTCTTTTTGGACCCCTGAGAGCCCCAACAGAGGTGGTTTCACTCCTTAAAAAAGGCCTGGTCAGGCAAGGTCTTTTCCAAGACAACTTGTAGCTGGTTCACTTTTGTGAGGTCTGCATATGACGCATTTCCCTGCAGTCTAAACCTAACCACTTAGACTTTTCTAGGGATGAATCAGGTACCAGTCCCTATGTCTCACGAGCTACAGATACCTGTTTCTCAGCCAGGTTCCTTAAACCAAAGCTTGAAGTGGAGTTGAGAACATGTAATTGATTCAGGAAGACTCTTAGAAGAAAGGGAGTAAAAGTGAAGCAGGATAGTGTAAGAACAGATGTAATCATAACTGAAGTTTCATTTCAGTGGATCCCATGAGAGCCTCTGGAGCAAGAACAGAACAGGTATCAATGTAAAGCAAAGGAGCCCTCACGCCCTTTGTTCCAGTTATTGTCAGCTGCAGGCAGCCTCAGCTGGGGGCTGAGCCTTACATGGCCAGTTAGGGGGCCCTGGGCAGGATGCTAACAGCACCTACGACACTCATCGAGGTTTTACTAAATTTCTGTAATTAGACTCAAAGTTGTGGGAAAGTACTCTCATCCTCTCTCCCCATGTGGAAGGGCTAAGAATGAACAATACACTACTTTCCAAAGAAATTCATATTCTTGCCCTCCTGAATGTTTTGTTGTTGTTGTTGTTGTTGTTGTTATAAATTATTTTTAAAGATTTTATTTATTTATTTGACAGAGAGAGAGAGAGATCACAAGTAGGCAGAGAGGCAGGCAGAGAGAGAGGGGGAAGCAGGCTCCCTGCTGAGCAGAGAGCCTGATGCGGGGCTCAATCCCAGGACCCTGAGATCACGACCTGAGCCAAAGGCAGAGGCTTTAACCCACTGAGCCAACCAGGCGCCCCGCCCTCCTGAATGTTTTAATGAATCTCTAGTCTTCCCTTGGAGTAGCCTTGAGGTGGCTGATGAGTCAATACTGATAGAACTCATTTCACACCTGCTAGCATGGTCCACTTTGATATTCAGGCACCTTTGCCATGAGATCTAGAATTCTTGTAACCTGTTGTATTGTTCTTGGCTTTCATTGAAACTGAAAAAAGAGGTAAAATCACATTTATCCTCATTTTAACACCAACCTCTCAGAAATAAGGGATGGTAAAATCTGCTGCACGTGGCATTAGGGTGGCAAAGGGAAGCATATAATGGTCTGTGGCCCAAGAAATTCTGGATGTTTCCAATAGACCTGTGCTGTTACATAAACCGGAGAGCCTTGTGTTCCAATATTGATGTCTGCATCCTTTGGATATTTCTGGAGTTATGTAGAGCAGTGAAATTTAGTTAGAATTAACTCAGCTCATTCTGTAACAATTAAAGGTTTTCTTCTGAAAGACATCATTTCTTTCTGCTTTCCATGGCAACTGAGCTGAACACCCTTCTCTTCTTTAGGGGCAGGTGACCACGACATTATGATCTTAGCATGGGCACAAGCATGGTCGGTACTCAATAATCCACATTTGGCACCGAAGAATTTCTTCTCATCCTACCCTTGCCTTCTCCGAACAATCTCTCTGACTATAATAGCATAAAAAATCTTGCTTAAAATTTTGTTTGCAGTTGACGATTAGGAATGGCAAGGGATGCGTTTGCACCACTCAGCTTAGTAACCCTCAGGAATCTCTGTGCCAGGCTTAGAACTAGAACTGACCATGGCTTGCTACCAAAGAGAGACAGTGACCTTTTTGTAAGAGAGAAAGTCACTTAAGGCAATTTCCACTTTAAAGGCAGCTATTGAAGAATAATTTGCTGATGCATTTTTAATAGCATTAATCTATTTTCACCTCTTTAGTTTTTGCTATTAGCGGCCAATAGCTAATGCATTTCAGAACAGTCCCAGTTTGTGAAACACATATATTGGTTTTCGATGAAAATATGACAGGCAGAAAGATTGCCTGAACACTGAAATCATTCATAACTAAGTAGCTAGATCTCTCTGGAAAGTGGAGCATAATTTGTTGAAAATGTGGATAAGTAAATTCGAATTTGCAACTACAAGATGGATAAGTTCTGAAGATCTAACACACCGCAGTGTGATTAGAGTGACCAATACTGTAATACATACTTCAAAGTTGCTAAGAGACTAGATCTTAAATGTTCTCGACACAAAAAAGAAATAATAATTATAGGACATGATAGAAGTATTAGCTAATGCTATGGTGGTAATCATATTGCAATATATAAATTTATTAAATCAACATTTTGAACACCTTGAGTTCACAGAAGTATAGGTCAATTATATCTCAATTATATATAATATAATATTTATACATAAATTATTATAATATATATTCAAAGAAGAATCATTGCCAAACCCTGAAATTTTCAAACCTGTATATGTTATTTCATTCACCAATAAAAAGATTTTCTTGAAAATTATTAACTCTTATACTTTCATTTAGATTTTTTCAGTTCTTAAGTGAGTGAATAGTATAGGCAATCTGGAATTGAAATCCCCATGTAATTGCACAAATATAAAGTTAAGAGAAAAATTACTATCCTAAAAGGATTTCTAATTAAAAACTAGCTAAAAGGAAAATGTCTTCCTCAAGTTTTCTTTCTGTTCTATAAGGCGAGCAAAGAGGCATTTTCACAACTGTTCCTTTATTTCAGAACATACAGGAAAATTATAGAAGCAGGATATTGGCAATGAATATCAGCTCATAAAGGGCAGCTGGGAAGGAGAGCATATATAGCAACAGAAAAATCTTTTTGTGAAGGAATTTAACCAAGGCTAGATATTGTCTTCCAGTTAATAGTAATAAAATAAACATATCATTTCTTTCTTATGGCTAAGAATATTGTTGAGGGGAACACTGAAAAATATAGGAAGAGAGTTTCTAATTAAAGTTTCATTATAATAAATGAATTGTATCGCACAAGTTAAAAACTACCTGCACCAAAACTTAGACCTAATTTTTAGATGCTTCATAGAGCCTTGGAAGGACCCTGAGTATATGTTTAAAATCTCTGAATTAGCACGGAGATTGAATACCAAGGCTGATGCCATAACGGGCTATGGTGATTGAAGTGAAACTATAGATATTCATATAATCTTTCTAACTTTCATTGGATTTTCAGTAGGCAAGATAAAATACAGTGTTTTTTAAATACCAGATCTCAGTTAACATGCCCAGCAAGGGACAAGGAGTGATAAGTAAGAAATTTAGAATTGGGTCAATGGTTTGTATCTTGTTTTCTGAAGGAGGATGACCCCTCCCAGGTAAAAATGATTGATAATTCCTAACACACAGCAGGTATACAAGGGGCTATGAGGGCCTCTGAGTGGGGTAGCATGGTAGAAGAGAAAAGTGTGCCAACAGGCTACAAGTAAGAATTGCTAAGAGTTTTTTCTCGATCAGAAGCTCAAGGACTGACAGGTATGGCAAAAAGGCCATGTACCTAGCAGTATACAGAGAACATGTTCGTGGTGAGAGGCAAAGGAAAGTAGACCAACTTGGGACCTAAGACCTTTAAAGATACTAATCAAATCACTTGCAAAATCAGTTGCATTTGTCTTCCTATCGAACCTGGGACGAATTATCTTTGCTCTAAAAATGATCAATCTCTTTGCTTGAGAGGAAGAAAAAGAGCTTGAGCCAATTATGAGGCAAGAATAAGACCTCAAGGATAAAAATAAAGGACGTCATACCAACAACAACAAAAATAATTGCTTAGGAGCAAAATAAAATTAGAACCAGTAAGAGAACATGTCACTGGAGATTTAAATAACAGAAGATAACTCTATCCTGATCTTACTATGTCAGACTTGATCTCCGAAAGAGGCCCCCACAAAATAAAAAGAAGGATTCACAGGAAGAAATTTGGGCCCAGCCTTTGGAGCCATATATGTGGGGTGATGGTTACTGACATGCTTTGCAGCCAAGGAAAGTCTGTTTCTAACTGGTGGTGCAGGGTCTTCCTAAAGCAACACTGTCCAAAATAAATTTATTGTAAGATACACATGCAATTTGAATTTTTCTAACAGCCACATTAAAAAGAAAAAGGCAAAACTAATTTTCATAAAACAATTTATTCAACCCAATCTAAAATGATTCCATTTCAATATGTATTCAATAAAAAATTATTGAAGATATTTTTAAAAATTGTGTATTTTATAATTTCAGTGCATTTCATTTGGGACCAGCCACTTCTCAAGGGCTCAAGAGCTACATGTGGCTAATAGCTACCGTATGGGACTGTTCATTCGTAGAGTGTGAATTTAAAATATGGCGGTAAGCCAAACAAGTCTTGTCAGGCTGGATAATGATTTTTTAAGTTTTAGCTTCTCATTCCCAACTCATTCTTCCTCCTCAGCAACCTCACTCAATCAAATAGTTCCTCTCTCACATTTATATACAATCATCTACCCTCTGCTAGCTCTTCTTTCTTGGTCTAGAAAAGCACCCAATCTCTCTCATGGTTAAATGTAAAGCAAACACTTAAATTCTTCATTCCCCTCTCTTTGGTTTCCTCTAAGCGATAATGTTCATCCTTTCCATTTCCTCAAATCTCCCTCATGCTTCAATCCTGAACTGGGGCACTGTTCAAGGCATGGTCTTCATCCCTAAAGAAAACCATAGAAGAGGTTCTCCTAGTACTTGTTATTCACACCATTGAAATTTTCCTTCTACCCACAACGACTTCACAGAAACAACTTGCCTTTAGTACACAAGACAATGACACATTTTAGTCTTCCCTTGCCCTAATTGTAGCAGTATCTGCCCTCCTCTCTGGGTTTCCCTAATATCAACATGACTTGGTCTAAGTCCTCCCTCTCTTGCCATTTCTTCTTGATCTCTTTTCAGGCTTACAGTTTTGGACTCATCCTTTACATGCTAGTGTTTCTTAGGGCCTATATTTATCCCACTCCTATTCTCACATTGAAAACTTGTATGAACACTTTTATTCACTCTCATGTCATCAGCCAGGAACTATTCTTCCAAACCTGTATCTTTACCCTGGATTTCAGCTTCTGAACAACAAACCATATAGCTAACTTCTTAATTTACATGTCTGCGTAGATATCGCTCAGGAATTTCAAATTTGACTTGTCTAAAACATAGTCTATCTTCTCCATCAGTAATTCCAGAATTCTCTGTCTAATCAAGAGCATGCCTCCTCAGTCACTAGAATCAGTCACTTATCACCACTATTTTTTCTTAAAGCTTCTTTAACTCCACAGTTATTCGGCCATAGTGCCCTATTATTTTACTGATTTTGTATATCCATTCCTCTTGTTGCTACTTTATTTTGACCACTGTCAAAGAGACACGATGGACGAAGCATCTAGCTTTGAAATGTTTCCTAATCTTGGTGAATATCAGTTCCTTCATATCATGCATGTGAAAAATACATAAAATAATATATAATGGATATTCAATATTCCACTACTAAAAATTCCTCAAAGGACTCTCTAGTCTTCACAATAAATACAAATCCCGTAGCATGGCCCACAAAAGTGTTTATGATCTGGTTCCCAGTTTCAAAATTTTCATTTTAAAATCATTTCTTTCTTAATACAAGCTAACTTAGTTTTTTCTAGAAGCATCTATGTGTCTCTATCATCTTGTCCCCTCTCATTGGACATGTTTCATTGCAGTAATTCCTACCTGATGGCTGCCTAATAACTTTTATCTATTTATCTATTTCTAGACTTTGCTGAGATATGAATTCCCACAAGATTCTTATCTTGATACCACTCACACCCTCAGTTTTTACATATTTAATCATGACACTCAGTTAATAGAAGTATATGTTCAATTATTTGTCTCAGAGGCCTCATCTTAATGATTACCAAGCCTCTCCGATGTATAGACTTGAGATATAAGAAAAAGTGAATGAACGAATGCCTTAAGGTAAACATTTTGTGTGTGACACTCAAGAGTTTAGGAATTAGAACTGAAATAACATTAAAAGTTAAGAAGGAATGAGAAGGAAAACATTGTTATATTGATAACATGAAAAGATAGGATTTTTGTTTCTTAACCAAGATATGTTATAGCACAATGATGAGCAGACTCCTGGCAAGTATCTAAGAGGTCCTCTGGAGAACTGGAAGTACATATTTGACAAGTACTTATAAAGAGAAGTTCAAACCAAAGTTTAAAGGAAAGACTGACTTGGGGATATTTGGGAAAACAGTAAAAACCAACAGACTAATTGCTATTGTTGGCAAAGCTATATAATGATTATCTGGAGAAAGTAATAGGCATAATGTTACTTATACGTAGTTATGCGCTCAAAAAATCAGTGTAATAAATTGATTAAGTTTGAAATTAATTCTTGGTCTTTCATTTGGAGGTTCTATTCATTCATCAAATTAGACTAGACTTAGAAATTTCTATTAAAGCAAGAGAGGATTAGTATAGATAATCTGAAAATGTAATTCTCCAAATATAAAAGAATATAGATTTGTAACCATCAATAAATATCAAGATATCACACAATGCAGAAAAAATTTATAATGAGGAGAGAAGATGGACATAAAGAGCAAAAATGTTGTTGAGTCTATGAAGAAATTTGGGGAATACAGACAGAGCGACCTCTATCTCTCTTTTTTGAGTAGAGTCCAGAAGGGTGGCAAGATTCCAAAAGATTATTGTTTACATAGTTCAAGAATAAAAGATATATACTTGAGATTCTAAGAATATGGATTTAGGTCAGTATCATAAAGGACCTGTCTTATGAGCAAGACTCATGGAAGATTGAAATTTTTTCTTCTTCCAGAGAGGCAATGCCCCAGAGATCTAGGGTGTTTGAAGGCCACTTGCAGTTGAAATTAAGAGGATGTAACATTGACATTCAAGGACCAAACACTCCACAGGAATATAAAGGTATCTTTGGGCATCAGTGTGGGCTGCCCAACTCTCAGAGCCTTCACAATACCCCTCGGAACATGGAGAAACCAGTGAGGATGCTAAACTGATTGAGTTAGTTTCTGCCACTTGAGAGTTTGTGGTAGAAATTTAGTTCAGTTAAAGAAAAATAAAGGAACTTATTTTTTTTGCCCACCAGAATTATACAGTGACAGATTCTTTTTAATTTAAAAAAAAAACAGTTATATCAATGAGAGTCTTTTAACAATGTCATGACTTCTTTATTGACATAGTAAGCTCTAGTGTTGGGGCCTGGAAGACAACCAATATGCAGTGCTACAGAAGCAGGTCATCAGTTTGACAAGAAAACGGTCCACATGCTTTCTGATCCACTCTGACGATGGCATCGATTTTCACAGTATTATCAGAGCTTCAGCGCATTGAAGTAGGGACAGGTAGTCTGAATGGGAAAGTAAAAGGGTGTCAAAACAACAAGGGTTTTAACCTGCATCTTAACAAAATTTTAACCATAAAAGGACTTGGAGAAGTATGTGGCAACACTTACAAGCTTAGCAAGTGTTGTCTGAATGGTTGTGCCTTTTATGCTTTGTTGAAGCCTTTATCCTACTCTGAGACTAATCGATGATAAGACGCTGCCAAGGACAATACTGGCTCTGTCACACACTGGCAGTAATAAGATTCAAAATTATATGAATGCTTCTTGTGGGGAAAATAGTGACAAGAGAAATTCAGTATGCACATTGGAAGAAAGTTTTGTGAAAAGAAAAATTGTCATCCTCGCTATGCTTTTCTAACTGTGCTACAGACATGCAGGTGACAGAGTTGTAACTGAAAAGTTTATTCTTTTGCATCTTATCAGCTTTTGACAATGGATGATTAGGTGCTTAGCTAATCAGGTGAGAGAGTTTCTATATGATTTTTTTCACTTAAGAACTGTTAATTTGGTAGTTGCATCATTCTATGGGGTATTTGATTTAAAAGTGTTTTAAAACTGCTGAGACATTCATGAGTAACATTCAGTTATTCATAATTTTGTGTATTTAGGCATTATTTTACACTCTATCCTATGGACACTGACTGGAGTAATCACTGAAATAATTACTTCTACAATATCGAATAGCAGGCACCATTAATCGAAAATTGTTGATGTAGAACAGCATCAATATTAGATCTACCAGTAGGAAACCTGATATACTCAATTAAAATAATTAATAACAAAAAACACAAACTAACAAGTATAAATAGGGATAGAGATGTTAACAATCTTCATTTATCACATTTTAATTTATTAAAATTCCTGACCACAAAGTTCATTCTTTATATATAGTTTACTTTGATAGATGAAAACAAGACATAATTAAACAAATTATTGGTGGAGGCTTTCAGCCAGTCATTTGCAGAATTTAACTCCATGACTCAGTACCACAAAATTGGTGTCACTGATAGAGTTATATTTCAAGTGACATCAATAATTTCTTATAAATTTGCCTATGTTTTTATTTTATGTTTTATATTAAATTATTCTTAAGCCATACACCATCATAGACACCCAATATTGCTAATGATTGCAAATGGAAATAGCATAGTAGCTATGTAGAATTATATAGAATTCTACAGCTACATGGAATTACATGGTAATTCCAGAAAGCTGTCTTTCAATGTATTTTTATTATAGACTTGTTATACCTTTCCCTGTGCTATACTATACCATATATGCTATATACTATATATACTGTGCTATACTATACTATACCATATATGCTATATGCTATGTATACTGTGCTATATTATACTATATCATATATAGCATATATATGCTATATAGGTAAACTGTGCTATGCTATACAATATACACTATATATACTCTGCTATACTATACCACATATGCTATATGCGGCCCTGCTAATAAACAATTTTTAAAAAGATGCTGAAATAAGACTTTCCCTTATCCCACTTTTGGCTGAATCCCCAAAGCTGAGAATATTTACTTAATGCCTGAACATTCTAGAAAGAAAACAGTGCACTATCCTTAGAGAATTCATTTAGCGATAACCACTAAAATTCAGGTTGATGACCTCTAAGCTATCACTGACCTTGAAGATATTTAAAGAAAGTCTTGAATATTGAATAGGAAAATAAGATTTCTTTAGAATGAAAAGTTCTTTTAGAATGTAGTGTCTTGGGGCGCCTGGGTGGCTCAGTGGGTTAAAGCCTCTGCCTTTGGCTCAGGTCATGATCTCAGGGTCCTGGGATCGAGCCCCGCATCAGGCTCTCTGCTCAGCAGGGAGCCTACTTCCTCCTCTCTCTCTGCCTGCCTCTCTGCCTGCTTGTGATCTCTCTCTGTCAAATAAATAAATAAAATCTTTAAAAAAAGAAAAAAGAATATAGTGTCTTTCCCTTTCCTAATACATAGTATGGTATGATTATTTCCCTCAATGTAATCTTGGAATGTCAATCGTTTTTTTGCCACCATAAAATTTAGTGGCTTAAAATAAGCATTCATTATCAATCAACATGATACATCACATCAATAAGAGAAAATTTAGGAACTATATGATCATTTTGATACAGAAAAAACATATGACAAAGTACAGCATCCATTCATGATAAAAATCCTCAACAAAGTAGGGTTCAGAGGCAATATACCTCAACATAAAAAAGGCCACATATGAAAAACCCAACACTAACATCATCCTCAATGCAGAAAACTTGAGAGCCTTTCCCCTAAGATCAGGAAAAAGACAAGGATGTCCACTCTCACCACTTTTTATTCAACATAGTATGGAAGTCCTAGCCACGGCAATCAGAAAATGAAAAGAAATAAAAGCCATCTAAATTGGTAAGGAAGAAGTAAAATTTTCATGATTTGCAGATGACATGATAATATATATAGAAAACCCAAAAGACACCACCAAGAACCTGCTAGAACTGATATACAAATTCAGTAAGTTGCAGGATACAAAATCCATGTACAGAAAACTGTTGCATATCTAAAAACTAAAAATGAAGTAGTAGAAAAATTAAAAAAAACAATCCCATTTACAATTTCACCAAATATACAATGAGATACCTAGGAATAAACCTAACCAAGGAGGTAAAACACCTGTACTCTGAAAACTATAAAATATTGATAGAAGAAATGGAGGATGACATAAAGAAATGGAAAGACATACCATGCTCGTGGGTAGAAGAATAAATATTGTTAAAATGTCTATACTACCCAAAACAATCTACACATTTAATGCAATACCTATCAAAATACCAACAGCATTTTTCAAAGAACTAGAACAAGCAATCCAAAATTCATAGAAGCCACAAAGGTCCCGAATAGTCAAAGCAATCTTAGAAAAGACAAGCAAAGCAGGAGGTATCACAATTCTGGACTTCAAGTTATATTACAAAGTGGTAGTCATCAAAACAGTGTGGTACTGGCACAAAAATAAATACATAGATCAACAGAAGAGAATAGAAAATCCAGGGGCACCTGGGTGGCTCAGTGGGTTAAAGCCTCTGCCTTAGGCTCAGGTCATGATCTCAGGGTCCTGGGATTGAGCCCCACATCAGGCTGTCTGCTCACCAGGGAGCCTGCTTCCCCCTCTCTCTGCCTGCCTCTCTGCCTACTTGTGATCTCTCTCTCTCTGTGTCAAATAAATAAATAAAATCTTTAAAAAAAAATAGAAAATCCAGAAATAAACCCACAATTATGTGACCAATTAATCTTCAACAAAGCAGGACAGAATATGCAATGAAAAAAAGACGGTCTCTTCAACAAACGATCTCTTTCCCAGTGTTGGGAAAACTGGACATCAACATGCAAAAGAATGAAACTGGGCCACTTTCTTACACCAGACACACAAAAAATTCAAAGTATATTAAAAAATCTAAATGTGAGACCTGAAACCATAAACATCCTAGAAAAGAGCACAGGTAATTTCTCTGACATCATCAGTAACAACTTTTTTCCTAGATATGTTCCCTGAGGCGAGGGAATGCAAAAATATACTACTAGGACTACATCAAGATAAAAAGCTTCTACACAGCAAAGGAAACAACCAACAAAACTAAAAGGCAACCTACAGAATGGGAGAAGATATTTGCAAATGACATATCTAATAAAGGGTTAGCATCCAAAATATATAAAGAACTTATAAACTCAACAACTTTTAATCCAAAATGGGGAGAAGGGGCGCCTGGGTGGCTCAGTCATTAAGCATCTGCCTTCAGCTCAGGTCATGATCCCAGGGTCCTGGGATCAAGCCCTGCATCGGGCTCTCTGCTCGGCAAGAAGCCCACTTCTCCCCTGCCCACCCTCCTCCTGTGTTCCCTCTCTCACTGTGTCTCTTTCTTCAAATAAATAAATAAAATCTTTAAAAAAATAAAAAATGAATAAATAAAAATAAAAACGGGAGAAGACAGGAACAGACATTTCTCCAAAGAAGACATCCAGATGGCCAATAGATACATGAAAAGACACCAGTGAGAATGGCTAAAATCAAAGCACAAGAAACAACAGGTGTTGGCGAGGATGTGGAGAAAGGGGAACTCTCTTACACTGTTGGTGGGAATGCAAACTGGTGCAGCTATTCTGGAAAATAGTATAGAGTTTCTTCAAAAAGTTAAAAATAGAACTACCCTCCAATCCAGTAATTGCACTACTGGGTATTTACCCAAAGAATACAAAAACACTAAATCAAAGGGATAGATGCAACCTTTGTTTATTGCAGCATTATTTACAATAGCAAAGATATGGAAGCAGCCCGAGTGCCCATTAACTGATGAATGGATGAAGAAGATGTGACATATATATACAGTGTAATATTACTAAACCATGAAAAAGAATGAAATTTTGCCACTTGTAACGACGTGGATGGAGCTAGAGAGTATAATGCTAAGTGAAATAAGTCAGAGAAAGACAAATACTATATGATTTCACTCATGTGGAATTTAAGAAACAAAACAAATGAGCGAAGGGAAAAAAGAGTGAGGCAAACCAAGAAACAGACAACTATAGAGAAAAAACTGATGGTTACCAGAGGAAGGATGGGGGGTGGGGGGAGAGATGGGTAAAATAGGTGATGGGGATTAAGGAGTGAACTTGTCATGATGAGCAACAGGTGATTAAAATAAAAACTTAAAATAAATAGATTATTGATAAAACAAACAAATAAGCAAAAACAACCACTGATTTAGCTCACGGTTCTGCAGCTCAACTATTAGTACTGCACTCAAGTGGGCAGTCTCCTGGTCTTGGCTGGGCTCATGCTTCTGCATTCAGCTGTCTGGTCAGAGGCAGATGGCTGATTTATCTGAAGTGGGACTTCAGCTGAGATGGCTCATTTAGGTTCCATGTGGCCTCTCATCTTTCAGCAGGTCAGCCCATGCTTGTACACATGGCAGAGGAGGAAAAGGGTCCCAAATGGAAGAGTACAAATGTGCAAGGTCTTTTGAGTCAGAGCTTTGGGACAGGCCCAGTATTGCTTTTACCAACTCAGCTTAAGTCTGCAATTAAGAGTGGAGAAGTGGACTCCACCCCTTGATGAGAGGAGCTACAGTCACATTGCAAGGATGTGAGTACAGGAATAAATGGAGAATTGGGGGGCACTTTGGACTTTACCCTACCAAGTGATGCATACTCTGAGAGAACTGCCTGAAGAGTTTGTCCTATATCTTTTGAAATTTCATCAGTTCAGAGCCTGGCATATGACTTATAGATGACAAGATTAAAATCAAGGCTACAGGAAGAGAAAGAGAGAGGGCTATAGAGGAAGAAAGCTGTACTGTGATACGTGTGGGAGAAATATCCATGTTTCCTGAGGGATCTGTGTAAACCCTGCAGAGTTAGGCTGAGTTACATTAAATGTCTCTATCCAAAAGACCTCTTTCAGGCAAGTCTGTTGTGGAGCGGATTGCTGGAAAATAGGAACCGAGGGGAAAATATAAGTAGTGATAGCAGAAGTTTTTAGCCCCACTGGAAAACTATAGTTGGAGGAACCTAATACTTGGATCTTGAAAGAGTAACTATCAAACGAATAAAAATCCCCAATATAGAATATGAGCCTTGATATCTGTCACCCACAGAGCACAGCACACCAGATCACATTTCCAGCAGTCAAGTAACATTTTTCTGACTCTTCTGTATCTTTTATCCCTTTGCTTCAATCCTTGAGGATCTGAAGCAGTGAAATGATTGAGGATGAGGAATAGAATAGATGAGCAAAGATAAGTATTGAAGAAAACCAGTGACATCAGTGAGCAGCTATATGACACTTTGCATCCGGAATATGACCATTTCTTAACACCTCTCCCACCACTGCCCGGCTCCAGGCCTCCATGAACAGTTATGGATTATTGCACAAACTTCCTCCCTGCTTGTATCCTTGCCCACTGTTGTCTAGTCTCAACACAACCAAGGTGACTCTTTTTGAAATTAAATCAAATCATGTATTCCTCTGCTCAGAGCTCCTTTCTTTTCCACTGAAAATCAAAACCAAACAATGACCTACAGGCCTGGAATGGACATGAGTGTGTGCTGCTCAGAACTTCCTTCGGAAAATAAGTGGACATCCAGGTGCTCAGAGGACAGTTAGATGATGGCTTCTAGTTATAGCATCCTACTGTCTACTGCAGCATTTGTGGACCCAGCAGAGAGAGGGTCCTAGACGCACCTATTCCAGCCAATGTAAGAATTCTCTTCTAGGAAATCTTTGCTCTGAACCATTGGTTTGGCTGAGACTATAACAAATATGAATCACAGTTAAGATAGTCCCTACCAAATTCTCTCTTTTCCTCTTGCCTTCCACAGATAATAAAAATAGAAGACAAAAAACAAAAAGACTACAGAGTCAAAAGATTTGGATTGAAACCCTGTCAGAGATGACTGGTTGAGTGACCTAAACTGAGTCAGCTCCTCTCTGACAGATTTCACATCTGTTAAATGGGGATATTCACACTTAATTCATAGGGGTTTTGTGTGGCCCCGATTTACTCAAAGTAAATAAACATAAAAGTGATCTGGAAACTATACAAATTGCTATGTAGTTGTAATTGGAATCCAAAAAGAAGTGCTGTTTTTTCCATGATTATTCCCTGACAAACATTTTGGCTAATTCAAATCCAGAGCATGACAATTCACTAAAAATCACATAGTCGGTATATAGAAAAGAAAAAGTGATAGAAATAGAAATACTCTCCCTTATTGGAAATATGTTTTCCTCCTATATCACCTTCTTCATTCCTTGCAAGTGACTCCTATCTGTCTTAAAGATGACAATGGAAAATGAAGGGGAAAAAATCTTATGCCTTTAGAGGGAATCGACTCAAAACTCTGAATACTCATTCAAGCAGAAATTTTGAAGGGCACATGATCTATATTTTTTTTCCAAAAGGTTAAGAATCTAAAGACAATTGATCAGTGATGTGTTATTTGGAAGACAATAATAAGGAAAATGAGTTTCCCAAACATATAACTCATCACCGCTATTTACAAGATGTTTTAATTAAAGGTAAACTGCAAATTAAAGTAGGACCTGTATGGGTTGAAGATAAATAGAAACTTTGATAAGTTTGAAGGGTATAACTCTTTTTTCTTACTCATGCTTTGAAGATTGAATAGCTCTGAGTTGATGACAAAGTAGTATGAAAAAGAACAAAGTAAAAAGAAATGACTACATTAGTTTGCAGCAATCTATTTTTCACTCTTCTGTTACCTTAGTAATAATCTTGGAAGGTGTTTAAATCCTGTTCTTTGCCAAACACAATTTTCTACTCATTATAAAACAGATAGATTATTTCACACATGAGTTCTTTTAATTGTTTGACATTTTACTAATGTTCACATTCCTAAACCCAAGTCTAAATGATGAAATGGCAAAGAGACAAAAACAAAAAAAGATCGTACGTTGACATCAGCTGATTCAGCTAGTCAGAGTCTGTGTGATTGACTGATTCTTTTCCTGAATTAACCGGTTCTTAAGAGACACAACTAATACAAGTCCACATAAATAACCCACTGTGATGAATTACCCGACTTATCTGGCATTGAGCCATTTTTAAACCAAGAGACGCTTCATCATTAACACTAACACAGTAGTGGATAGGCCTAACAGCACATTTACCAGTCCTGGAAAACAACTGAATATTTAGACCAAATACTTTGAGCACACTATTTATGATAACTTATTTGAACAAAAGAAATGATGTCAAGGATCTACAAGTATCAACCCTAATAAGGACAAATAACAGAAAGTCATGAATACTCAATACACTTTTAGGGGAGCTTTTATGAATATTTGTTCAATGATAGTCATCAATGTTTCTCCACAGAAGAACAGAATTTATATCCTTCAATAGACTTGCTTGAATGATCTTATACACTGTTTTGATTTGATTCATTTTGCTAGTCCTAAGAGCAAGTGAGGGAGATCTATTAGAGCACACAGTAAAGTTCCCAGCACTTCATTCTCTGAGATTTATCTCAAGTCCCGCTTCATCTAAAAGTCATTCCTATTCACTCCAGGCAATTGGAGACCTCCTACTATATAGTCGACATGCTATCTATGTTCAGGATAAATGAATTGTGAAATAAATTGCCTGCCTCCAGAGGACATCTGTAACTTGGGCCTCAACAATGTGGCAGAGTACAAAAACATGAAACTTAGAAAGGGCATCTAACTCTGCAGTGGAGAGAACAAGTTAAGGAAGATAGTCAAGAAGAAATGATAGTAGTGATGTATAATCAAAAGTAAGGTGGGCAGCAGAAGGTTGGTATCAAGGTGAAGGAAAGGATGGAAGAAAGGAGGTGATTTACATTATGTGCCACCCTATTCTTGATTTACAGCTCTCCCTTCTCTGGATTTCTGCTGTTTTTCTTAAACCGACATAGTTTCACTTCCCGGTGTTATAAAACTGTTCCATGTTCTTTCCCAGACCCTATTGTGAATTCTCTATTTCTCCATCATTCTTACCCAGTGCCCAGCATGGAGCTGTGCACAGAGAATATTCTCAATAATCAATGCGTTAAATGAAAATGAAAATTTTGGAATAGAAATTTTTTTTAAAGATCTTATAATATCACCTTCAAATGACCACTACAAAGATACTTTGAATCTCTGTCTTTACACAGATTTATCCCAGTAGGTATTTGACTGAGTTCTCCAATTTCCCTTCCTTTCTTGTGGTCACTACAGCATGTCGATTTTGTGGATACTGACAGAATTGAGTCCATGAGGCTAATTTTCTAAATAAAGTTTAACAGAAGGCAGTGCTAAATTGCCTTTGCTGCCTCCTCACAAAGGGAAAGGGCAACATGGCTTAGAGATGAAACTGACCATTTTTCACCCCAAAATTGTTCATCCATGTTGAATGCAGTAATTCCATTTTATGAAAAGTTATTTATAGAAACTTTTAAAGAAAAGGTACTGCCAAGGTATGCTAGCATCAATCTTTTTTTTTTTTTAACCATAAATCCTGAAACTGGAAAAATTGATTAAAAAAATAGACATTCTTCAGATTTGATTTCTGACTTTTTTTGAAAATCTGTCTGACATTGTCTTTTATAAAGCAAATACAATGATAAAATAATGTGCTTACTGAGAATATATTACTTTTAAAAAATGGTTGTTTTTATAATTTGAAGAAGGAAAAGATTTTAAACAGAGAATCCAGTGCATATGGATTTAAATTAAAAAAACCATTTAAAATGAGAGATGGCCACATTAGCAGTTTTCAAAATTATGCTAAAGCATGAAAGCATGTTGTAGTTCTAAAAAGATGGGAACACTGACTTCGGTGGCATGCAAATCGGCTTACCATTAAGGTATTGCCATAAATAACATTCATTTCTCTGAAACTCATAATTAGGTCAAGGATACCATTATAATTCACCTTGAGGTTGGTTAAGAAAGTACAACTTTAGAGAAAAAATTAACATAGGAAGCTACTCTTGGAGCTAAAAATGGAAGAAAAATCCCTTACATTTATATTGAAAATAAATGTAGCCACCTGCTATGAGAAATTCTCTTTTTCCAGGCAGTCTCTTAAGGGCCAGATTCATCATTGGTAAAATCAGGTCACTTTTAGCCTTTCAGAATTTTAAACTTCTAAGAGTAATGAATCTATGCCCTTTCTCATATGACTTTGTATTAAGACCCCGACTTGGTTAATAATGAAGGGAAAGAAGCACATAGGGAGTCCCTTCCTTTACTTCTCTCTCTCTTTGCTTCCTTGTTCTGGGGCTTGGCCAACATGTGCTTGATGACTCTTCTTGGAGCAGCAGCCTTAGAACCTGTTCTCTACTTATTCAAATGGGGAAGACCACATTGGCAGAGCAGACTCTGAATCTACTTCCTAAGCAGTTGACATGACTGCATATGACAGGACTACCTTACTCACCAATCACAGAGAAGCTGAAACAGAGCACTCAGGAATAATAGAGCTGCTTTGAGAAGACCATCCATCCATATCCAAGTGGTACTTAAAATGGAATTGATTTCTTTGTGTAAGCCATGGTAGCCCAGCCCACTGATATAATGAGATCCAGTAACTAGACCAGCAACTTATTCTTATTCTTCCTTGGCAGAAAAGTTAGAAAGGTAGGTGAACAGAGGGGTAGAGGCTTCTTAACAGACTGAGACAGAAAAGCAGGACAAACAGGTGCGTTTCCTGCCTAATATTCAAATGTTAGTTTAATTCAGCATTTTCTAATATGCATTCTACATATAATAGATTTATTTCTTTTTTTATTATGTCCAGTTAGCCTCTATATAATAATCATTAGTTTTTGATATAGTGTTCAATGATTCATTCGTTGCATATAACACCCATTGCTCATCACATCACGTGCTCCCCTTAATATCCATCAACTTGTTATCCCATGTCCACACACCCCTCCCCTCTGAAACCCTCAGTTTGTTTCCTGGGGTCCATAGTCTATCATGGTTCATCTCCTTCTCTGATTTCTCCCCTTCAGTTTTTCCTCCCTTCTGTTATGTTCTACTGCACTATTCCTTATGTTCCACATGTGAGTGAAACCATATGATAATTGTCTTTCTCTGCTTGACTTATTTCACTTAGCATAATCCCCTCCAGTTCCATCCATGTTGATACAAATGGTGGGTATTCACCCTTTCTGATGGCTGAATAATATTTCATAATATATATGTACCACATCTTTATCCATTCATCTGTTGAAGGGCATCTCACCTCCTTCCACAATTTGGCTATTGTGGGCATTGCTGGTATAAATATAGGGTGTGTGTGCACCCTTTCTTTTCACTACATCTGTATCTTTGGGGTAAATACCTAGTAGTGCAATTGCTGGGTCATAGGGTAGGTTTATTTTTAACATCTTCAGGAACCTCCATACTGTTTTCCAGAGTGGCTATACCAGCTTGCATTCCCACCAACAGTGAAAGAGAGTTCCCTTTTCTCCACATATATTTTTGATAATATTAATCCATGGATTTTTTAAAATTTCGCTTGAATTGTGATACTCAATGATTCTTAATATGTTAAATCGATGCTTCTCAATATTGCAGGAGAAGGGTAGATATTAGGTAGAACAATAAAGCCATTGGTAATTTTTGACTCTTAATTTAGATAGTTTGTTGTTATCATTTCTGTTGTTTTTCCAAAGCAAGACAATAGTTGTGAGAGCTACATCAGGCCAACCTGTTAGAATAGTTTACTATTAAAAGTAGTTAAAGAGAATTTCAGATGTGAAGTTGCATTCCATACAAACAGAAACAGAAGGCTTTGGGCAGAAAAAGGGAGAGAAGTAATGTCAATACATAGCTTTGATTGAGCAGCTCCCTGTGCCAGGTACTTTTCAAGCACTTAATGCACACTATCTATTCAATCTTTACAAGTTCCTGGTATTATCATCTTTCTACAGATATGGAAATGTGGAACTAAGAGGATTTAATTAACTTGTCCAAGTTGACACAGCTTTAAGTGGTAGAGGGTAGATTCAAACTCAAGAATGCTATGTCCAGAGCTGATGCTTTTGAAACTACAACCTACTACCTCTGTTATTCTACAAGGAGTTCAGCTTTCTTCACTTTAAACAATCCCATCTCTTCTGGGTCAAGAAGTAGGAAATGGGGTGGGCTCTGATGGGGAGGTGATGCAAGAGAGGTCACAAAGAGTCTAAGGAGAAGCTGTCAAAAGCTGCTGAGATCATCTGGTTCATGTTTGGAAATTTGGAAGAAGATCACCTGAAACAAGTGCACCTGTGCATTCATGGGCAGCCACAGTGTTGCGTGAATGTTGTTCTTGATATTTAGGCCTAGAGAGGGCTTGTGTTATGCTTTTCTGTGGTATATAATCAGTCCAGGAATTCCCGCGTGTGCTGGAGGGGAAGAGAAGGCCAGCTGAGTTGAGAATTCAGAAGAAAGACATAAGAATGTTCTGACATAAGAAGTGTTGGGAAACCAAATCTGGCTGAGACCCAGAGATCTGTAATGTCAGTGAAAACAAAGTGAGGCCAAGTCATCAAGGATTTTGACCATGCCAGTAGGACAGACCATGCACACACCAGTGCAGATGTCAACAGTAAATTCTAGCAGACAATTCAGTGGACAAGCTTCAAACAAGGCAGTCAAAACAACTGCTCAAGACCACTTAATATGTCTGAGGCCACAATCCCCATCCCTAGGCATCATGAGCAACAGTAAATTGCTACTTGATTCCAGGTTCATATAGGATTGCAACTACAGGCAAGAAGAGTCGCTGAGCTTTTTTTTTTTTTTTTTTTTTTTTTTTGAGTCTCTGAGCTTCTGACTATTTAACAAAAAGAGTCTATTTTGGTCAGAAATTGCTTTGAATTAGAAAGGTCTAAGTATAATATAGCAAATTAGCACTTTTGAATTGGTTTCTCATCCTTACCCCATCACACCCCACTATCCAACAAAGCACAGAGATTATGATGGTGATTAAAACAGCTTTTTTTAAAGAAAAGAAAATGGAGAAATTTTTTGTACACCCCAATTTTTAGAGTGTTCAATTACAAGCAACAGTTACACAGAACACAAGTTCTATGTGAGGTTAGTAAATATTATTCAAAATATTTCCTTGCTATGTAAGATTGGGAATATGACTAAAAATTAAAGAGTTTTCTATGGTGCACAAATTCTCAGAAACTTAAATTAGGGTCATTAGCATTGGGAGTCTATGAGAGCAGATTATATATGCCAAGTTTTGAAATGCACTGTTTCTAAACATTTTGACATGTTAAATTTTCCATATTAAATATTCCATTTAATATAATTCATATCTCATAAAACACTCTTTGGGAAACAATGGTTTGGCTCAACATAAGGGATCTCTGTGATTATTAAATATAAAGTCAGGAGATCCAGATCCAGGACATGTATAGTTACACACACACACACACACACACACACACACACACACGCACACGAGACAGAGAGTAAGAAAGAGAGATATAGATCTCTTTGAATGTATTATAAAATTACCTACTAATATTTTAGTGAAAATTACCAAAGTTGGCAATCTTATTCTACTATATCTGCATTACATATTCATTTTGTGCTAGAGAGTAAGATAGCAAGATTGTATTTTCCTCTTAGTAAATTGTGTCATGCATGACATCTGAGGACTACTGGCTATAGTAAGATGGTCTAAATTTTGTGTTAACATTAGTTGAGAAAAGCTAAGTAAGTTTTCCTCCCTGCCTGCTCAAGCTCAATGTTCGCTTTAGCACAGAGTATCAGAGGCTGTGGTATTCTTTTCCTGATGTAGATAATAATTTATAAATTTATATTAAAGTTTTGTCTGAGTAAAATATTTTCTAGAAATATCTAGATGACCAAAGTAGGAGCTATTGCCAAAACCCAGATATTTTGATTCTTTATTTTTTTAATCTGACTTAATTGCACCTGAAAAACCTTAAGTTATATAAAATAATGAATATTTTGCTTTCTTGGACCCCTGTTTGAAGACTTTTGAGGTTGTTGCATTTTACCTAATCAACTGTCAGGGATATCACTTTTAACTCTCAAGACAGGTGTTGTAACACAATGGGTAGAAAATCTACAGCACATTATAATCAGTTATTCTGAAATGATCTTAATGTTGTCCCAACACAAATAAGCTGTTTAAATTCATGTTTTAACAGCATCTGTTGCTGGCAGATTTAACACGTGATTGTCAGATCAGGATTTCTAAATCCTTTCATCCAGAAAATACTAAAAGAATAGTTAAAACATGTGACAAATCTTTATCTTTAGCATTCAGGATTAATTTGGAGAAGTCATCACTTTTCTCCCTTTGTTAACTTGTCTCTTAAATGAAGCAGGAGCACATTCTGGTTACTTTCAGTCAGGCAGAGATATTAAAAGTAAACATAGAGAAACAAGAAAAATCACACACCCTAGAAACAAGTATTACTGCTGGGGGGAATTAACAGTTTCCCCAGGTGTCCGAGAGCAGCTGTGGTCTCCTTGTTGAAGAATGTGATATTAAAGATGCATGACTATGCCTCCTGATTCTAATGCTTATCCAGTACATCTGTTAGCATATGTATCACTCCCAACCGCTGGTGCTCTTTCTGTCTCACAGTCATGCTCCCAAAAGAAACAGACTCTGACAGTTGGGCAGCCTTCCTGTATTAAGCCATGACATAATTTTTGTGAGCCCATGACTGTTTACATATGGCTGCTCATGGGCACAAATCCATTCCTGCCTTAAGCAACCACTGTCACGAAGGGAGGGTCCCATCATTAGCGTTCCTTGAAATATGGGAGTTGCAGGCATTGTGAACCTAGTAAGTCCCCTTTCAATGCTTCTCAAGAACTATGAAGGATCTACTTCCAACTGATACATTAGCCTGCCACAGTTTCATGGTTGCCAGCAGAATATAAAAGATTCCTGAGTCAGAGACAATGGACAGCTTATTATTTACAGTAGAAGCAGTAGCCAGAGCATCATCATTTTGTACCACTTTGCAAGCACAATGCCCACAGGACACCATGAAGAGTGCAAGGTGATACACGCAGGAGAGGAATCTCAAGCTTACGGAGCCTGAATCTCTTTAAATGGACTGTAAGCTTGCCTGAACTTTTTCCTAAAAGGAGACATGATCTTTATTATACTAGGTATGGTCTGAATGTATGTCCTCCTCCAATTCATATGTCAAAATCCTAATGTCCAATATGATGATATCAAGAGATGGGGCCTTTGGGAGACACTTAGGTCAGGAGGGTAGAGGCCATTATAAGAGACACCCCACAGAGATCCCTCACTCTTTCCACCTCGTGAGGATACAAGGAGAAGTGTGTGACATACAAGAGGGCCATCACCGGACCACAACAGCACCCTGATCTTAGACTTCTGGCCTCCAGAACTTTGAGAAATACATTTTTGTTGTTCATAAGCTACCCTCTCTGTAGTATTTTGTTGTAACAGCCTGAACAGACTGAGACAATAGTGGAGAGCAAACAAAGATGAACTTTGCTCCAGAGAGTAGTATCTTTGTCTTCCAAGGTTGTTCCCTAGACAAACATCTCGGAAGGACAGTTCAGCAAAAAAGTCAAGCTGTGCCTTTGCTTGCAAGACACATAAGAAACATAAGAGAATTGTCTCCCAGAAGACTCCAGCTCAAAAAACACTCAGCATGATTTATATGAAGAGATATAATTAGCTCTTTTCTGGCTAAAACCATGGAGGGTGCAGAAGAAATGAAAAAGAAAGTTCCTACTGTGCCAGAAACCTTTATGAAGAGGCGAAGGAATTTCAGAGAGTTGAAGATCAAGCGTCTGAGAAATAAATTTGCTCAAAAGATGCTTCAAAAGGCAAGAAGGAAGCTTATCTATGAAAAAGCTCAGCGTTGCCACAGGAACAGAAATGAGATTCGAATGGCGAGGATAGCAAGAAAAGCTGGCAATTTCTGCGTACCTGCAGAACCCAAATTAGTATTTGTCATCATGATCAGAGGTATCGATGGTGTGAACCCAAAGATTCAGGAGGTGTCGCAGCTTCTTCGCCTTCACTAGATCTTCAATGACAACTTTGTTAAGCTCAACAAGACTTTAGTTAACATGCTAAGGATTGTGGAACCATATATAACATGGGGGGACCCAAACTTGAAGTCAGTGAATGAATTGATCTACAAGCATGGTTATGGCAAAATCAACAAGAAGTGAATTGCCCTGACAGATAACACATTGATTGCCCGATCTCTTGGTAAATATGACATCATCTGCATGGAGGATCTGATTCACAAGATCTATATTGTAGGAAAACATTTCAAAGAAGCAAACGACTTTTTATGGCCCTTCAAATTATCTTCTCCATGAGGGGGAATGAAGACAAAGACCACCCACTGTGTAGAAGGTGGAGATGCTGGCAACAGGGAAGACCAGATCAATAGGCTTATTAGAAGGATGAACTAGGGTATCTACCATGATTATTTTTGTAATCCGGTCAGTAATAAAGGACTACTCTCAAATGGAAAAAAAAAAAAGATATTATTAAACAAAATAATACTGCAAACATGAAATATTTGAGTTGCATGTGAAAACTGAAAATATCAAGTGTGAACTCTCATCACTCAGTCACCTCTTCCCATTCCAAGATCTCTACCAGATTCTGCCTTAAACTCATTGCTTCTTCTCTTAGTGGCTTTATGATAAAACATTGAGAAAATTGACAACTGTCTTTCAAACATCCAGGGTCTCCATAGACATAAAGTAATTCCTGTCCATCTTAGCACCAAAATTTCTTCTTCTTCTTCTTTTTTTTTTTTTTGTAAAATACAAGGAGATATGAACAAAAGCTTTCCTGTTCTCAAAAACAGAGAACTCACTACAAGATCTCACTGTCCCAACTATCAGCTACTATTTTCCTTCTAGTAAAGCCTGTTTTCATGGGTAACAATGGATATCTGGGGGAAAAAATAAATTAACTTCCAGAAAGTAGCAGAATATCATCAGGGTGTTTTTGTTTTGTTTTTGTTTTGTTTTGTTTTGTTTGCTTTGTTTTGATTTTTCTTACATAAACATGTATATCATATATTTCTGATTGCGAAACAGTAGTTGATTATGACAGAGACTCTATGCCTCTTAGATGCCTACTTTTCTCTTCTTTCATTGCAATTACAGTCAACTAATTCAGATGATTAATATAACCATTCACAAGAATCCATTACTTGACTGCTCTTATCTAGATATAACCATGAGACTAAGGTCTGCCAAAATTGACAATGTTATAAACAGATGTTTTGGAGGTAAAGTGGGGAAGACTCCACGAAGGTTCAAGCTGATTCTTCATGAAGGTGTGCTCTTTTTGTCTTTTCCCTCTACTTCGTTACTGCTGCTTGAAATTTGGATATGATGAATCTATAGCAGCCCCTTCTAAGAACTATGGGCCAAGTTAGAAGCATCCTGAGTCCCTAAGGTCTTCCTGAAACCATTATACCAGCCTCCATACCCTCTATCTCAAAATTTCTAATACATGAGACCAAAACAAACAAACAACAAACAAACAAACATCCCTACTGTGCTTAAGCCATTATGTTTTTTGCTTATTTGGGGGGATGAGGTAAGTTTTATTCTTTGCAGCCCTAAATAATTGCAAATTGTGTAGTGATTTTTACAGAAAATTTGGAAAGTACATTTAAAAATACAAGAAAAACAAAACCATCTCATATTTTTGCTTTAGTGGCAAAATTTATCCAGATTATCAACATGGTACAAATAGTAAATCTAAACCACCTCTAGTATGAGAAAACAAGCATTTTGTGTTTAGAATTTTATCTCAAAAATTTATTGTTAGATTCTTTTTTAAACATATCACATTCTTGGTTTTAGAAATTAAGGATCTAATTTCTACTGTTGAGGTCTTCAATAAGGTCCATGAGTTAGAAATATTACACCTGAGATTTTCACTGGGTCTCAGGGTTTTGGTGGTGTATCTAATGCCTTTCATACCTGCCTCTTTTATTATTAATATAATGCAGCCACATAAAACATTCAAACGGTAGAAAGTATATAAAATGAAAAGCTCCCTTCTTTTTCATTAAGCCCCTTCAGTAAGCCCCTTTTCTTTTTTATCAAACTATAAATGGTAAACAACTTTTATTTATTGTTCCTAAAAAAATCATCATGTCTCCAAAATAAATACATACATACAATGAGCATCTATTTTATACAAAGAACTATTTTTAAATCCTAGGAATTCAGCAGTGAACAAAGCAAATATTCTGGCCTCTTGGAATTTATTTTTTTTTTCATAAGAAACTTAGAAAGGAAGAAATAAAGAAAAAGGCAAATGTTTACTATGACATCAAGTGGTACAGCACTCACCATGAAGAAAAAGCAGACAATGAATGATGGTAGAAAGTGACTTGAGTGAAGAGGTTGGAGTATTTAATATAGGGTAGTGAGGGACAATTGGTCTGGTGAGGTGTCATTTGAGACAGTATATAAAAATATGATGGAATCTAATAAGTAGGTAACAACTGTTTTTTTTCTTCATTTAATACTATATCTTTTTTTCCCCCAAATATTTTTATTTTATTTTTTCAGCGTTACAAGATTTATTGTTCTTGTACCACACACAGTGCTCCATGCAATACGTGCCCTCATCAATACCTACCACCAGGCTCGCCCAACCCCCCACCCCCACCCCTCCAAAACCCTCAGTCCGTTGCTCAGATCTTGAAGATACTTCCATTTGCTTTGCATATTCATTTTAGACATACCACACTTTATCATTTCATAGGATAAAGCCCAATATTTCAGACATTCCTAAATTTGATGAGTGGCTGAGACATAAGATTAGAAAAAAACTTATATCTAGTCTAATTTCCTTATTTTAAGAGTAAAAATACTGAAACACAGATACTGAATGACTTTACTGAGGACGTATAGGTGGATTCTGTAGGATGAGTCTCAAATGTGGGTCTTGGCATAATTTCACACATTATTGGCACATTCAAAACTAAAACTCAGATCTCTCAACTCCAAAATACCATACTTCCCATTTAAGTAATTAAGCAATACAGTTCATTATCATTTGGAGTACCTATTCAAATCTGTGTTTGGCATTATCTTGATTCAAACATGAATGATCTGATAACTAAGTTATGAAATTAATTGCTAACTCCATCAAGACTAGATCTCAGTAGCTCCTGGGTAGCTCAGTCGGTTAAGTGTCAGACTCTTGGTTTCTGCCTAGGTCATGGTCTCGTGGTTGTGAGATTGAGCCCTTCACGGGGCTTTGCATTCAGTGGGGAGTGTTTTAGATTCTTTCTCCCTCTCCCTCTGCCCTTTGCCTCTGCCCCCCTCTCTCTAAAAATTAATAAATAAAATCTTAGAAAAAACCATGAGAGACTGTGAACTCAGAACAAGGGATGGAGAGTTTTGGAGGGGAGAGGGTGGGGGGATGGGCGAGGCTGGTGGTGGGTATTGAGGAGGGCACGTATTCCATGGAGCACTGGGTGTGGTACATAAACAATGAATCTTGTAACACTGAAAAAATAAAATAAAAGTATTTGGGAAAAAAAATAAAATAAAAAAATAAAATAAAATCTTAGAAAAAAAAAAGAATAGATCCCAGCAATGAGTAGGATCCAAAAATTCTATTGGCAATGTTACATAGTTTAAATATTTATATTTATGGATTGTGTATGTGCATACAGATGTGTGTATGCCTGTGTGTGTATATATAAATATATATTATGTGTATATGTACAATGTAACTCAATTAAAAAAATTTGTGTTCACATTTCAGCTCCAGTAGACTAGTTGGCTGAAATGATGTTTTAGCCATCTTAATTAATCTTCCAGATAGGCTGGCTGAACCTTTAATCTCATTTTGGTTAAAATGACTAATTTTTTAGTCAGTGATTTAAGTTATTGATTACTAGGCCTAGATGTTTTACACACACTTAAGGGTATTTTTAATTGACATGAGAAGGGACCACAATACTTTGAAACCCATAACTTTATTAAGTGAATAATTTGATACTCCTTTTAGAAAACATAAAAAAATAGAAAAGTGATACGATGTGACTAGATGAAACAATATCAAGGCATAAAAAATTCTTTACCTTGTATGTCATCCCTCCTGTAATGGATTTCATAAAATTTGCTGTCTAGGTTAGAATGAACATATGAAAGGCCTGGAGGTTGTCTAAAGAGCAGCAACCAAGATTTCAAAAGTGCAGCAATTTGGAAGCCTGGAAAAATGCATGTAAAAATTTTAAATGAATCTGAGATTGACTGTGTTTTTTCCTCTAGCTCCCCAAATAATTGAATGGGAGAGAAATGATGTTAGCTTCTAGTGCACAAAATGAAAGTAAAAACAAGTTGATTTTTGCTCAAACATGGGTGGCCTCACCAGCAGCATAATTAACATTTCACCTCTTCTGGGGAGACTGCAAGGACATAAAGGTTGAAGTTCAACATTGATCTGGGTGATTTAGGTGTTTTGCCTAAATCTAGGCTAAATAATCTAACCATTTGAGTCCATCCAGCCTCATTGTTCTCTCATGTTTTACCCTCTTGAACACATTTCCTCTCCTCTCATTTTGTCCACTGAGGTGGTAATCCCAGGAATGAAATTGAATGCTATAAATAGTTTCAAAATACAAACTGCTATTCAGAACAAAATTTAAACACAGTAGGTGTTTGTGATTTAAATTACCTGCAACAAAGGCAGCTTGTGTTGCAGCTTCTGTCAGCACCAAAAGTGAAAAGAAACTGCTCACATTTCTTTCTGAGCTTTTGAAATCTAAACATTTTTTCTCACAGTATGATTAACATAAAGATTACGATTGAATGGAGTGGCAGAAAATCACAAGTCAAAATGTTAAGGTCATTTTCCAAGATAAAAATTTCTCCATGATGATGTAAAAGTTTTTTTATTGTCATCAAAAAGCTGAAAATGTTTAAGTAAATTGGATAAAGAGAAAAAATAAATTTAGGGGAAGAGAATCAGAAGTGTAATGCAAAAGGCAGACATGAGTACATAAAATGGCTCAGAAATATATAACAAGGGAAGATAGCATTATACATACAAAGTAATTTGTAAATTGAGTCTTTACAAATATGAACAAAAAGGGTGATCTTAATGTTCTATATGAAATAATAATTCAGAGTTCTAGATCCTTTTCATTTGAAATCAAAATGTAATATATGATGCAGATTTATTTACTTTAAAAAAGTGTATTGCGTGTCTACTATACAGAACTTTATACAGAATTTTAGTGTGATTAATAGTGTAGTGAAAAGTCATTAAAGGAACAAATGTGAGAAGAAGAAAGGTAAGGAAAGTAAAGAGAGCTACTCTTTTAGAAATTTGCTTCATCGTAGACCATATAAGATCTTCTCTTCCAACCCAATCCTCCAGGTTCAAGTATAAATGTAAATGGTATATCTATATTCTCAAGAAGTTTCAAGGACTAGATCATATATGGAAAAAAATAAGTTCCTTAAACAATAGAAAAGAGTAGAATTTTGAATCCTATTATAAAAATTGATTGAGAGCTTTACTAATATAGTAGATGTGAATATGTGGAAAGAAAGGTGAAGTATCAGCTCTATCTTGGATAAATAGAAGTTAACCAAGATAGAGGGATGAGGGGAAGCATGACTGAGGGCATACAACATAAAGTAAATGATTAGCTTGGTTGGGGACTATTGCGTTGTCTGACCCTCTTTGATATCAGGTAAAGATGTCTTAGTGGTGAGATATAAATTCAGGTTATCAATTTGTCAAAAGGGTTATGGCAATAAGAACTGGCTGGGAAAGCAAGAGAAACTAATTTCCACTGAGTACCTTCTAAGATGCAGGCAGGAGCTTGATACTTTACCTAATTGATCTTCCTGTTCACTAGAACAGTAATGAAAGATGATTGTACAAGTCAAAACTCAATGAGATACAATTTCAAGCCCCTAAAGTAAAAAAGTTGGCCAATTACAACATTCCTAATGTGAAACAAATGGGAAAGTTCATCCATTGTTCCTGGGACAACCATTTTGGAAAACGGATTAATAACCCAAGATCCTAAAATTACTGTTATAACTGTCTTCACCTGGATTGAAAAACAGACTCATAATACCAATGGTTAATTTGAAAGTTGCAATCCCAGGACAAAGCATGTGAGGGAAAATAAAAGTGAGACAGGGAAAGATGAAAAGTAATACAAAGTGATGAGTTACTCCACTGGTCACTGCTTCAGAATGAGCTAAGAATGAGCAAAAGCTGATTTTGGACAACTGCATCCTACATGGTCATGTGGGAAGATTATGAAAAGGCTCTAGGGAAAAAAATATGCATTAGAATATTCCACTAGGGGCTCCTGGGTGGCTCAGTAGGTTAAAGCCTCTGCCTTCTGCTCAGGTCATGATCTCAGGGTCCTGGGATCGAGTCCCACATAGGGCTCTCTGCTCAGCAGAGAGCCTGCTTCCCCCTCTCTCTGCCTGGCTCTCTGTCTACTTGTGATCTCTCTCTCTCGCTCTCGCTCTCTGTCAAATAAATAAATAAAATCATAAAAAAAAATTTAAAATAAAAAAGAATATTCCACTGGATGCAGGAAAGAACAAGAATTTATCTATCCATTCCTTTCTGTTTCCTTTCTTTGGTCAAAGTTTGCCCCATAAAAAAGTCCACAGTGTCTCACTTTACATTGTTTCATTGAACCCATTGGGAAGCTGGATTCCTTGCCTGGGACACTCACTTTATTCAAGTCCGGAAGTGGCAAGAAGAGCCAGAGAATTTAGGTGTGTGGCTGATCAAGACAACATATTAGGCTTGGCAGCAACTGAGGTTCATAAGATGCTGAAGATACAGAAAAAATTAAAAGAACTTGAAGAGGTGTATAAAAATGTCCAAAAGAATACCCTAGAAAATCACTCCCATATATGCAGTTATAAAAGACGGTTCAATATTTGTTCTTTCAATCCATGAGCATGGAATGTTTTTTTTTCCATTTTTTTTGTGCCCTCTTCAATTTCTTTCATAAGTATTCTTAGTTTTCAGAATACAGATCTTTTACCTCTTTGGTTAGGTTTGTTCCTAGGTATCTTATGGTTTTTGGTACAATTGTAAATGGGTTCGATTCTTTGAATTCTCTTTCTGCTGCTTCATTATTGGTGTATAGAAATGCAATCTATACATTTAATGCAATCCCTATCAAAATACCACCAGCATTTTTCACAGAGCTAGAACAAACAATCCTAAAATTTGTACAGAACCACAAAAAACCCAAATAGCCAAAGCAATCTTGAAAAAGGAAAGCAAAGTGGAAGGCATCACAATTCCAGAGTTCAAACTATACTACAACGCTGTAGTCGTCAAGACAGTATGGTACTGGCACAAAAATACAAACATAGATCAGTGTAACAGAATAGAAAACCCAGAAATGGACCCACAACTATATAGTGAACTAATCTTTGACAAAGCAGGAAAGAATATCCAATAGAAAAAGACAGTCTCTTCAATAAATGGTGTTGGAAAAATTGGACAGCCACATGCAGAAGATGAAACTGGACCACTTTCTTACCCCAGACACAAAAATAAATTCAAAATGGATGAAAGACCTAAATGTGAGACAGGAAATCATCAAAATCCTAGAGGAGAACACAGGTAGTAACCTCTTTGAACTCCGCTGTAGCATCTTCTTACAAGACATGTCTCTGGAGGCAAGGCAAACAAAAGCAAAAATGAACCATTGGGACTTCATCAAGATAAAAAGCTTCTGCACAGCAAAGGAAACAATCAAGAAAACTAAGAGACAACCTATGGAATGGGAGAAGATATTTGCAAATGACATATCTGATAAATATCTAAAATCTGATAAGTATCTAAAATCTATACAGAACTTACCAAAGTCAACACCCAAAAAATAAATAATCCATCTAAGAAATGGTCAAAAGACATAGACATTTTTCCAAAGAAGACATACAGATGGATAATAGACACATGAAAAGATAGTTAACATCACTTATCATCAGGGAAATACAAATCAATGATAAGATACCACTTTACACCTATCGGAATGACTAAACTTAACAAAATAAGAAACAGCAGATGTTGACTAGGATGGAGAGATAGGGGAACCCTCTTACACTGTTGGTGGGAATGCAAGCTGGTGCAGCCACTCTGGAAAACAGTATGGAGGTTCCTCAAAACGTTAAAAATAGAACGACCTATGATCCAGCAATTGTACTACTAAGTTTTTACCCAAAGGACACAAAAATACTAATTTGAAGGGGCACATGCACACCAATGTTTATAGCAGCATTATCAAAAATCACCAAATTATGGAAAGATCCCAAGTGTTCATTGACTGATAAATGGATAAAGAAGAAGTGGTATGTGTACACACACACACACACACACACACACACACACACACATACATGTAATGGAATATTACTCAGCCATTAAAAAGAATGAAATCTTGCCATTTGCAATGACATGAATGGAGCTAGAGTATATCATGCTAAGTGAAATAAGTCAGAGAAAGACAAATACCATACAATTTCACTCATATGTGGAATTTAAGAGACAAAACAGATGAACATAGGGGAAGGGAAGTGTAGCCTTCTCTGGCCACAATATTTAAAATTTCACATGTAACTCCTCCAAAAGAAATCTATATTGTTATTGTTCCCTTATTTTTTATTTTTACTTTTTATTTATATTATGGCACTTATCACCTTCTAACTTAGTCAAATTTTATTGATTTTATTTATTGTTGGTCTTCTACTACTAGAATAATAGAATAAAAGCAGAGGACTTTGTCTGGTTTGTGCACTTTTGTACATGTAATACATAAAGCAATACCTGGAGTTACTCGATTTGCCTTAATTAATTAATTAATTAATTAATAATGGTTAGAAGACTGTGCCATCAACTCAGACCAATAAACTGTGATATTTCCTAGGACACAATTCAGAGTTAGCTTCTGAAGAAGTGATCCTTCTTTTCTAAGCATACTCTACCTTTTATGTTTTGTGAACTGGCTTTAATTTCTATATATCTAAATTGAACTCTAAGCAAAGAAACGTCTACTCATATTCAGATATTTCATTCTAGTCAAAAAGAATGTTTTATTCTATATGCCTTCTTTAGCTGAATCTTAGGAAAAACATACACATTTAGATCATCAGTTCCTGAGTATTACCTGTACATCATAATCTTTATTTGGAAATTTATTCTCAAAGGTCAGGGTTCCCTTTAGAGGATAAATAACCACACTTGGAACATGGATCATCCCTTAGATCCTGAAGATTTTACCTTCTGCCTTGGTTTACAGGCTTTAAACCTCAACCCATTCAGTAACATGGAAGACTTTTCCATAGTCCCACTGAATCAATCAGATAAAATCCTTTGCCTCAACAATACTTCAACTTACAGAAAGAAAAATAGCCACATTAGGAGGATGAACCAATTTTTTTTTTCAATTATGTTAAAAAAAATGCAAAGCACTTGCCAACAGTATTTCTAAACCATTCCAAGGGGAAGTATTTCTCTGCCATTTCCAAGGCAGAAGCATATTCTTTTTCATGACTGATTTAATGACTAAAACGGTTTCCCAAGGGGAGAGCAGTCTCACACTGATATGATGCCCAACAGGAGAGGGACAAAAGATTAGAACCCTTCTCACTGAGGTCTCTATGTGTTTTGGCTGTCTCTTTACCTGCAAATGTATGTTTCAACTGGAGAAGTTCTGATCTTGACACTCTTCTTCTAAGACTTGAGAAATCCATGGTCAAAAGAACCACTTTCAGAAAAAATTCTCATACTTGTAATGTTTTATGTTGAATGACATCGCATATTATTATAATAACCCTGAAAACACTCTTAAATAGTTTATATTTTTCCACACAATAATCAAAATTGCTTATATATGTGAAATTGCAGCTGATTGGTCAAGTGTAGATTTTATTCCAATAAAACATTTAGTGCATATTGATATTTCACAGAAAATAACATTAAACTTATAAAATCCAGATGTCTCAGTTGGACTTCTTAAAAACTATTTAGCACACATTTATGATTACAAGATACAGAACAGGTATATGTTTGATATGAGGAGGTCTTTAATACAGGAAAAGGATGTATAGTATTTTTTTTAAGATTTTATTTTATTTATTTGAGAGAGAAAGCACAGAAGGAGAGTGAGAGAAAGAAGCAGACTTCCCACTGAACAGGGAGCCCAATGCGGGGCTTGATCTCAGGACCCTGAGATCATGACTGAGCCAAAGGCAGACACTTAACAGACTGAGCCACTCAGGGGCCCCAAGGATGTATAGTCTTAACATCTAAATCAAAGGGCTTTGAGAGCTGAGCCTTCATTTTTGTCAACTGTCTATGAATGCTTCTTTATCTCAGAATCAAGTCTCTTCACTGCATCTGAGGCAACAACTCTTTATTTGCCCCAATGTCTTTGTGAACAACTACTAATTTAAGGTTGCAAATATGCAATACAAATTTTAATGAGTTTTACCAAAGAAAAATAAATATTTTTAGTGTCATAGGGAAACTTAATGTAGATTTCAGATTTAAGTTGATAGCTGGAAATAAGCAGGAATTAATCAATGAAGAGTAGATGAATGGACATTCCTTGGTAGTGAGATTCATTTGTGCAAAGACACTGTAGCAAGAAAAAGTTTGATGTGATCAAGAAATTGACTGTTAAGAGATCTTGTAATGGAAGTTTATTAATTAGAATAAAAAACCAAAATGCTCTAATAAATAACACAAAGTCTCAAGAACTTAACCTAATGAATGTTTTTTTTGTTGCTGCAGGTATTTTAGCTCCAAGCGGTGATTCAAACATACAGATTCCTTCCCTTGGGTGTATTTGTCATTTCAGAATTCTCTTCCAAGGAACACACAGATCACATGGGAAAAGTTAATATTGCAACTGGTGTACCTCACTTCCACTCACATTCTATTGATGGCAACTGTTCATTTGTTCCCAGTTAGCTGCAAAAGTTGAATGAGAAATATAATCTTCCTTTTATGTTTAGAAAAGGTGCATATCTACAGTTTTCATCACAAAGGGAGGAGAGAAAGCTAAAGCCAGAGAGTTAAGCAGGTATCACATGATACAAAGTCTAATAGTCCACTAAGACACTGTATTATACCTAAAAAATATGAAGTCAATGGATGACTTTAAATGGTATCATTTAATTTGCACTTTTACAAGATCATTCTAATTATAATATGACTATCGGGAAAGGAGTTGGATGTATTGGTCTGCAGCTCAAAAAGAGAGGGCAATTTAGCAACAAAATTTGGAACTTGTCTTATAGGAAGTAATTGAAGTAAATGGACAAGGGTGAGTTTGCTACACAGGGAAAAATACTATTTTCTGAACAAAAGCTGTTTCGAACTATTATTTTTTATTTAATTCCTGTTTTTCAGTACAGCTTAAAGGCTAATGAAATGTTGTTGATTTTCAGATCAATAACCATCATTATACTGTATATTCAGAAAAGGGAGAAAAAGGAGGGAATGTAGATCTGGCACTTTATTTTCCTTTTACCATCTGGAGAGTGCTGATACATGCAGCTTTATTGTACCTACTTCTTGGACTAATTTTGGAAAGAACACAAATAGTCTACATTTTTATTTCCAGAACATTTTTTTTTAATGTGTGAAAAGATTTAAGTGTATGGATGAGTCAAAGGATAAGTTTCTATGAGTCACTGGAGAGTAAAGAATAGAAATGCCAATTTCAATCTCTAGTATCTGACAGTTTTGATAAACATTTATAAAACAAGACT